>CM045913.1:724054-1924054 GCA_025169955.1 Salix arbutifolia | reverse complement strand
AATACCTGTAGAATATAATTCGCTGTGGCTTCTGCCCAGTTGCCCTACGGAAGGATATGAGGAGTTCCCTGCATTATGGGAAGAGACATTCAAACCGTCAAACCACAGGAAGCTATTCTTGGAACACAGAAGAGTCGGTGGACTCAGTGCTTGTTTAGGAGTGTGATTAAGATTGCTTTTGAAAATGTTTTTCGTTCAGAAATGCATCGAAATGAAAATGAAAATAAAAATAAAAAATTCATTTTTTTTCAAAAACACTTTCCAATCGCAATCCCAAACACCTCTTCAATGGTCAACTAACAAAAATCCTAACTTAAATGCACCAAGAACAAGCACGAAGAGGAGAGGTAAACCATACTTGATCATGCCACCAGACACTGTCCCTCGTACAGGATCCTGCCATGTTTTGTATAAATCTTGGATAAGCTCTTGTCGATGGGCTTGAGCACAGACCAGACCAGCATATTTGGTAACCTCTGGCCAATCTTGTGAAGCCACAACCTGCATTCAGATTGTACAAATCAGCAAAAAAAAGAATGTAAAGTGGAAAACACAGCCAATGCAGGTGGAAAAAAAAGATGATGGCATTCAGAAGCTGAAGATAAACGAAAAGCTGCATACGGCTGCAATAGATGGGCTTGAGTCCTCCCCGGGATGAGGATGAGTAACATCAGCACCAAAAATAATAGTAGGCCTGTCACTGACTAGAGGGATACGTCTAGATATTGCATCCATGAGTACTGTATTCCTTCCTCCAACCTTCACATTTATCTTCAAAGCCACATTAGCAAGATATTGTTTGCTCATTCTGAATACATGCTTTGTCAAGCAGCACTGAGAAACAAGCCCAAGATCTGTCTCACAAATACGCTTTAAATCACCTGCAACAAAAGGCAAAACAAATTATGAACTGCAAAATCAATTATATTAAAGGGAAGATTTATAACAGCTAACAAAAATTTTAAAACAAGCAGAGATCTTTTAGACTGCATATACAATTTTTTAGACTCTTCACAAATATAATTGTTGCCTGGTTGAAAATCTACCATCTAAATAATTGTTATTGGTTAAAAGAAATGGTAGTGTTGTCTGTTAAGTTTATTAATAATAAAGTTCTGAAAATCAAAGAGTTATAAAGAAAAATTGTTTACATTTTCAAGTAAAAATGATGCAATGAAAATATTCAGATGCACATTAGAGCAGAGATTCTTGTCAGAATTTTCCCTACAAATTTGACAGTCATCAACAGAGATTTTAATTCAAAAATAAAACTGTTAGCATGAGAAAACAAAATGTTTTTTTAATAAAACTCGCCAATGCCCTCTGATTTGTCAAACAAAAACAAGACTACACAAGCATCATCAACTTGACTGGAATCCAGTCTCTTACCATAAAGAGAACCATTGTTGTCAGGGAGAATAACAATAAGCAAGTCAAGCTCCTTGCTATGGGGCTGGAGCTTGGCCATTGCTTCATGGTATCGATTTTTCAAAATCCTCTCTACGTGCTCAGGACGACCACTGACAGGAGCTAACAATGGCTCAAGAGCAAAGTCCTGCATAAAAAAACACAACCCAATGTTTAGAGGTGAACAAAATTGAAGTCCAAAATAAATTGGAAGCAGATGCCCATAAGAAATGTGCAAGTTAAATACCATGCCAGAAATTTGACACATTTGTGCAAGTTCATAGCAAAATCCTCGGGCCACGCTGTCTTGCACGTTCCGTGAAAAATTGACGCAGATCCAATTACTCACCCTTCCCCCATTAACCATTTTCTGCCACGTGATGACAAATTACAAATTTAGTCTTCTAACTTGAAAGGAAATATTTCACAAAATGAAGGTTGTAGATACAAACCCAAACCAGAGTACTGATAACCAGCATAGAATGCAGAGTGTGTGTGTGTGCAAGAAAGTCACATTGATGCTGGTGATCTTGTGAGCAAAGATTGAAGTGAGCCTAACAACCATGACATGTAGAACTTCAAATAACATGACTCATTGTACACATATCTCTACTGAAGCCAACCACCATCCTAGCAGCATACAGATAGATGGTCACAGGGCATAATGGGTACCTCTCTAGCCTCTCTCTCATCTTTCCTATTTTCCTGCCACTCACTAACCACAATTCATACAGGCTACTTTCTAGTTCTCACTGAGTTGCAACACAAACTGGCAACTTCACATTTAAACAAACAGCAGAAAGAAAGAAGAAGAAAAACAAACAGAGACAAGCTAAAGATAGACCACAGTTGATGTGAAATGCAAATCATGGCTATTATATCAAGCAATACTTTATTCATCATATTCCACTGCCCAACTTGAGGAAGACAATCCTTCTCTCTGCCTGTGTCATGATACTTAAGCTGCAAAGACAAAGGGCAGCAATCAATGGACACTTACAACAAGATGTAAAAGTTTACATAGGTGACAAAACATATAGAAAACAGAGATTATTTACCCATGGAGGAGGCAGAATGCGAGCTTCAACTGAAGCAAGCTTCTCACTGATTTTGATACCAAACTCCTTTGCATATGGATCGTTGTGGTATGCATTGTGATAAACAGTCTGCACAAGCAATCAGCATGTTAGGGGAACAATATTTCAGTTTGTTACTATACTTTTAGGCGTAAACATCTAGCTAAAGGAAGCTCCTAAATCATAGCTAGTGTGCCTTAAGTCAAGAGAAATTATGCCAACATTATCACAATTGGCAGTCCATATCCTAAAATATAAATATATTAGCAAACTCTTGTTGAGCATGAAAAAATCTTTTAAGAAAAAAAGAAAACAGCAATGCAAAAAAGTTCAAGAATGCAAAGAACCATTTAAACAGGACTAACATGTACAGCCAATAGACTCTTGCAGTATCCAGTGAAGTTGCAATCACAGAACAAATGTACTCACTACATTACACCAGCATAATAATCTTACCTGCATAATATCTTTCTCCCTTTCTTGAGGACGCTGGCAGGTCACCTTCAATAATGCAGTGATCTGTCTCTCGTTCAATCTTTTAGAGTACCTCTGACCCTCAACAATCTTGCAGACCTGTTTTCAAGGGATAATTCATAAGCAGGCACACCCATAAACTGACTACAAAATTGAAATGAAGAAAAATGTATTACCTCCATAGGCAAATAATTAGGTCTTTGTTGATTTCCTACTTGTAGACAAGGCCATTGAGGGTGTTGAATTACAAAACCATAGGTTTCATAGAAGTATTCCACAACAGATTTCAGGGTTCCTCTTTCATCAACCGGGAAACTGACAGAAAAAATCACGTCACCCATTAAGACCAATTTGGTGTGGCCAAATTCTAACAACATAAACTTATCATAGTATGAAACTCACGTCAGCTCCCGTGTTGCCTGTGATGTTAAGCCAGAAATACGGTACTTTCTGCGCATATTTCCACGATGTGTAACTTCAACTTTGACACCTCTTAGTGCCTTTTTAATCTTTTAATAGAGAAGAAAGAGTGTTCATGTTTTGTAATAGATAGATCAATGTGAGAAAATTGGAGAGTGCAAAAAACAAGATGACATGTGCTATAGAAATGGTAGCAAATGACTATCAACTGTTTCATAAATTGGCATATAATTCACATAACTAGATCAGATGAGCCAGAGTTGTAAGAGAAAAAATTAAGACCAAAAGAAGAAGAATTTCTAACCTTTACACGATCAGAATCAGACAACGGTCTGGAGGAAACATCACGGTTTAATAATTGAGTCACAAAATCAATGACTGGCAGTGGCTCAATGAAAGCCGTGGATGACATATCTGCAGCACAGAAAAGCCATTAAATTGCAAAGACAGATCACTACATGTTTGTCAAATTACAATACAGACAAATAATCAGACATGTGCAAGAGATGGACGTAAACAAGAACCTATGTTATAAAATTCAATCAAAAGAACATACCAATGTTCAGAGATAGTCCCATCTGTGTGGGACGAATACTTTGATAGAAACCACGCCAACTCTCCAAGCCCTCACCAAGTGATTGTCTCCTTCCTAGGTCAGGGGAATAAAATGATCGACCCACAGGGCAATACCTACAGTTGATCAGCACCCAAACTTTAGCATGCAGAAGTGACAGTACATAAGTGACTACATTGGCTACAGGCTACCTAGCAGTAGGCAATTCACGCAGAACTATATCAAGAACTTGAAGGGCTTCCTGAGGTGCATCAGCTTGCTGTCCCCGCAAAAAGAGTCCTAAGTGGTGCAGGTCAGCACGAGCAGCCAATTTGATTGTAACCTTGAATTCTCTCTCTCTCCTGCGAGAAGAATGATATTTAACACCACAGAGCAAGAAATAAAGCAATGGCAATCATCCCAGTATGATCCCAAAGAAGAGAATATTTAGCTGGATAACTGAAAAAGAGCAATCAATTTGGCATCTTTAAGTGCTAATTCTCCCCAAAGAAGAGCCAAAATGCAAATCCCAGAGGTTGAACCAAAAAATGTCCCCCCAAGTATGAAAAACAGTACATGAAAAGAAACCATAAAAAATGCTGAAGATAAATGAACCTTGGCCCGCCTGTTCCATCATCCTCATCAATGAGGGTGATCTTGAAATCCTTTGCCTGAAAAGGAAGTGCTCCAGCAGTATATAGACTCTTCCGTCCATCATAAGCAGGAAGACGCTTTCCAAGATGAGATTCCCGGTACAATTTAACCAGTTGTGCCATTACAGCCCGATTAACACCCCTTGATGTGACCTCTGGTGTTATAGTGACCTACTCCCATCACCAGAACCAATTAATCACATGCAACAATAATTAATGGAACACAAATTATAAAGGGAAGAAGCATGTAGAATCAGACACTCACATCATATTGGTGCAAATCCTTATCTGGTAGCTCAGCAAAGAAGTGATTAGCCTTGACAATACACCTAACGCCAGTGCTACCTTTCCCTGGTCGAAGAGGGAACCTCACTGATTTGCTTGAGGCTGGCAGTGGCTGAATCGCCTGGCTTGATGAACCTTCTTCCTCAACAGATAATTGCTGCAGCTGCTGCGATACAGTTGCCAGCGATGGCTCTGGTGGTCGCATTGAAGAGCTTGCCTCAGATTGCGTAGGCTGAGTGGTCACCACAGCTGGATAAGGAGCTGGGGTAGCTTGGTGCAGCTCGGGTGCTGGTGTTCTAAATCCACCTGAAGATGGTCCTCCGCGGCCACCTCCACTACGACCACCACCATATCCTCGGCCTCCTTGCTGAGGTTGCCCTCTTCCCCGGCTCTGGTACTCAGGGGCTCCACCATGTTGTTGTTGTTGTTGCATCCCTCCCCTGCCTCGTCCACCACCATACCCGCCCCTTCCACCTTGGTATCCTCCTCCACCTACTCCTTGTTGTTGTTGTTGCTGAGACTGGGGGGCCCAACCCCTTCCACCTTGATATCCTCCTCCACCTACTCCTTGTTGAGGTGGACCACTCCTCTCAGCAGAGGGCTGGGCACCCCGACCAGTACCAGCTTCCTGGTACTCAGAACTCTCACCCCCACTTTGAGGAGGTTCCGTTCTTCTCTTCCTCACCATGATGATACCTGCAAAAGGAAAACACTTATAACATGAGTCAACCCCATTAAATGATAGCAAATCTCAAGCCACACAGCAGAAAACATGATAAGCAACACCCACAAATTGGACCGAAAAACTAGCAATCATGAAAGAGCGAGAACATTAAAGCATAACTGTATAATTAAAATAGCAAAAGTGAACATGTAAAAATTAATTCCTCTTGTAATCAAAACTTCCCCGAACTAAAAAGTAAATCGAACGTTAACAGCGAGTTTCGAAAGAAAACTCATTCTCAAGAAGGAAAAAAATCCTACAGCATCTTAACAGCCCCAAGCATTCAACCATATACACAATAGAAATGATAAATCTACCCTAAGTTTACAAAAACTATAAACAAAAAACAAAATCAAAATAGACATATTCACTTTCTAATCAGGCATTACACACCACAAAAGAAATAAATAAACAAAGGAAAATTTTAGAAGTCGCTTTCATAAACAACAAAAAAATGCTAATAAAATTTAAATAATAAGAACGCAACACTGATCATACAACTAGAACAGTAACCCTGGTTCAAAAATCTACACTACATTCGCTTAATACTCCATAAAACCACTTAAAACCCTAAAAATAAACCACTTCGTAGCCACAGAGAAAAGATCTCACGATCTGAAACCAGAACACTGCATTTCATAGCTCAAGGAGGCAAACAGAGACTAAAACCAAACAGATCTGTGTGAAACAAAACACGAAATCACAGAAACCGATCAAACAAGAGAGATCTAGACCCGACAGGTAGTGGGAGGAAGAGGAAAACCAGTAGCATCACCTGATAACAGTTATCGGAAAACAACTTTTCGGTCACCGGAGAGTGAAAAACGACAAAAAAAAGGGTGACCGTGCAGCTCTATTAGCGCAGCTGACGCAGAGAGAGTGCGAAATAAAAAATACCATAATCCGCTAAAATGGTTCTTATAAAGAAGGGAAGGTGTTTGAAAATGACAACGCTGCCCCTACTCTACTTTATAGAGATGCAAGCAGAGCTAGGCTGCTAGGATTTTTGTTGCTTTAACAGTTGCCACGTGGATCTTGAGCTGGATGGTTTGAGATTTTTTACTGGTTGGGATTATGTGACGTGGCATATATATGTTTTTTTAGTTATAAGAGGTATAATCGAGATAATATTAGAAATTATTTTTTAAAATATTTTTTTATTCAATGTATTAAAATAATATTTTTATATTTTTTAAAAATTATTTTTGATATCATCACATCAAAATAATATCAAAATACTAAAAAAATTAATTTAATGTACAAGATAAAAAAATCATTTTTTAAAAGTGTTTTTAAAACGCAAAATCAAATAAAATAGTAATTTTTTTAATAGTTTGAGAATATTTTTAAAAAAATATTTTTTATGTAAATATATTGTATCTTATTTGTCTAGAAAAAATAAAATAAAATAAATATTGAGTGGTGTGACATTTTACATGTTGGAAGACAGATTATTGTTTTTATCTATTGTATGTAAACAGTAAGAAATTCCCAAAAAAAACTTGTATATATAGATAGATGGATAATGTAACAGTTAAAATAATTATTTAGAAAAAAAATAAAAATAAACCATCAACAATAGTATAATGTGAAACTTTACATAAGAGGAAAATTATGACTATTTTTATAAAAAATTATATATATATATAGTTGCTAAAAATAATTTCAATAAATATGGTGAAAGTGAAAAGTTTTCATGATAAAGTTTATGTTTGTTAGTGTCTTTTTTTTTATAAGTGTAGTTGAGGTTGTTTTTAAAAATATTTTTTATTCAGAATACATCAAAATAATAATTTTTATTATTTTTTAAAACTCAATTTTGACATTATCATATGAAAAATAATTTAAAAATACCAAAAAAATTAAAAAATAAAATAAAAATTCAAAAATACTTTTAAAAACACAGTATTAAACATGAAATATAAATGGCTATGATTGGGGGGTAAGTGAGGATTCGATTACATTTTATGTGATATTAGACATGTATTGAGTTTGAATTATTATTATTACTTCTTTTTACATATTACTTAGTGGGTTTCTCAATTAGATTTCACACCAATGTATGATAAAAAAAAATACAAATTGTTTCACATTATGATAACTTATTGCATTTAGGCTTCATCATAAATTTAAAAATATAATTTATCAAAAATTTCAACATTTTGCACAAACCTATGAAACACTAAAAATAATTAATTGATTTAAATAGATTTAGGTAGGCCATTCAAAAATCAAATTTACATGTGATAATTTGATAATTATAAATCAGGATTTTTATGGTCTTTATTTTTGTTTATTTTATTGGTTTTGCTTTTAATATTTTGTAGTCTTTTCTTTTCTTTTTTTCTATCGGAATCCAATCTCATTTAATTTTTGTATGAGATTTGGTTACATTTTTTATTTCATTTTTTATTCTATTTTTATCCTACATTATTTTATTGCATTTAATTTTTATATCGAATTTGATCCTTATTTATTTGATTGTATTTTTTTTTGTTTTTAATCCTTTTATTAATTGATTTTTTTTAATTTTATTCTGATGATATTCGGACCGATGAGAATTTTACTTTATGTGTTTCTGTATTTATGTTATATGAAATAATTTTGATATCATGATCTGAATCACAAGTTTTAAAAACTAACTTGATTTGATCTCAGTCTTTTATTTTTTTAATCTTTTATTTCTTCATTTGACACTAAATTATTAGACTTTAAGTTTCATGATATTTTACACTTTTCTTTCTATAAGGTTTTTCTTATCACACTTCTTGAGTCTCGGGTTAACCATATAGATCGAGGTTGACTTGAGCTTTGTTCTGACATTTTTTTGACTAAATTTTTCGTTGTTTCATTTTTCATCATTTAACTTTTTTGAGAATCGACCTCTATTATTTTATTCAATTTATTTGTATAATGTTATTCTAACCTCATGATCAAGTTGTGAAATTGGGGTATTGATCCGAGTTAGGTTATTTTGTTCTTTTTAAATTTGATTTTTTCAATGAGTCATTCAATGCTTGATTTGCTATCAAATATGGTTTGATAATTCAGGTTTAGGTTTTTTCTTCTTTTACCTTGTCATAAGACTGCTAAGATATTTTAAAATTATTTATAGGTTATCATTTTATAATATAATAACATATTTTTTATTAGTTATTTTTTATATATAATTATATTGAAAAAAAATTATTTAATCCAGTCAATGGTCTGAGTAATGGGTTTCCTTACTCTAGATATATTATATGGTGTGGCATCTTGTTTTTATTGTTAGAAAAAGTTTAACATTGTATGTGGTATAGCATAAGTCATTTATCTACTAAATTAATCTTACAAAATTCAAAATAATTTTTCATTAAAAAATATTACAATCTAGTTGGAGTAAAAAACAAAATTAAGGTAAGACCCCATTTGTTTTTGTGGCTGAAAAATGTTATTGATTTTTTATCTTTTAAATTATTTTTTGATATTTTCATATTATTTTAATATTTTGATGTTAAACATAAAATTTTAAAACAAGAAAAAAATAATATTTTAACATTTTGTTAATAAAAATTGAAAAACAATTTTCACCATAATATATCAAACGGGCTTTAAAGGTGTGTTTATTTACATATGTGGCCATGCTTTTTTTTAATATTTTTTTGTCTTTATTTTTTTATTTTTTTTCAATTGTTTTTTATGTGATTTTTTAAAAAAATAAAAATATTATTTTAATATATTTCCAACCGAAAAACTACTTTGAATTTTTTTGTCACTTGTCACTTTAATATCTAAGACTACCAAACAACATTTCACAAAAATTTAAAATTGTTATTACCTTAAAATAGTTCTAAAATTATTTTAATTATTTGAATGTGCATATATATATATATATTTATAATTAAAAAAATAAAAATGCCAAATACGTGGAGTGGATAAAGTTATATATATTATTTTAATATATTTATAATTAAAAAAATAAAAATGCCAAATACGTGCGGTGGAGTGGATAAAGTTAAGAGAATAAAAAATGGGGAGCGCTACGAGGTGTATGCAAGCCGCATGATTGGCCACGACTCGTCTTTCACAAATACGCAACCCACTAGCATACTCACCATTTTCCCTACTCGCCCCATCTATCCGCATGAGTGGCTGTACGGTCATAAATACCGAAATACCCTTGCCGAACCTCGTCATAACGAGGGTAGGAACAGGTGGATATTGTCATTTAACTGCTGTCGCCCATAATCATCTGTCCAATCAAGAAATAATAATTGCTAATTATAGCAGTCAATTTCAGGCGTGAGGTAAAATTAAAAAAAAAAAAAACTAATATAATTTAATCTGGGTTTAAAAGTAGACGTTGCTTTCTAGAGATTCTTTGTATATTTTGAAAATATTTGTCAACTACTTCGTTAACAATCTTTTGGCGACTTCGATAACAAGTAGAGAGAAAGTGGGTGATGGGTCAAACGACTCAGGAGTTGTCGCCGTGACCAACTTTTGTTCTGGTCTAACCAGCTGTAATTGTCATTTGCCTTTGCGTTTCAGTTGGGTCCCATCAAAGAACCATTACCGTCAGGCCGTCATCGTCGAGTTTAAATGCATTTTTTAAAATATATTTTTTAAAACATATCAAAATATTTTTAATAATATTCAATCATTTTTAGACGAAAAAAACTTATTTCTAACAAATTTTATCAATTATAATTTTATTAATTAAATATTAAAATAATTAATTACAAAACGCATAAAATCAATCAGATTTCCATTCAGAAAAAAAAGCTCACCACAACGCGCGGGTAAGTTAACTCATTATTTATATAAATGGTGTGGGCAAAGCATCGTAGTTTTCCTCACATAACACTGTTGATTGCTACAGTGTTTTCCCCTTATACTTTTTTCCCATTATATGTTTTTTTTTTATATTTTTTATAACCGGGGTGTCCAGGCCACCTTACGCGCACCACGACTAATCCTCGAACCAGTTTTTTATTACATCTTTTTGTTTTTTTTCACTTATACATTTTTTTTTTATAATCGGGGTATCCGAGACAATTTACGTGTACTACGACTAATTTCCAGACCCATTTTTTTTAAATGGTATGTGAAAAGCACTGTAACTCTCCTCACAAAACATTGTTGATTACTACAGTGTTTTCCCGCTTATACATTTTTTTCTGTTTTTGTTTTTTTCCCATTTATACATTTTTTTTGTTTTTTTTTCATGCACCACGACAATCCCCGGATCTATTTTTTATAATCAAGGTGTCCGGGCCAGCTTACGCACACTACAACTAATCCCCGAACACCCTGCAAGCTCAATGGGCAGGTAAAGCATCGCGGGGGTGACAAACATGCACAAAGAAAACCGAACCTGGGTGCAAAGGAAGGGAACAAGTCCCTTCTCACTTATATATTTATACATAGCAACTGGTATGTTTAAAAAAATATGCACATATTAGAAATTTATCAATTGCATTCTGCATGAGTCATGTCTAAAAGAATTAATTTTACATAACATTATAGCTCTTCTCACAAAACACTGTGAATTTCTACAGTGCTTTCCCACTTATATATTTATATATAGTAGCTATTATATTTAAAAAAATATGCACATATTAGAAATTTGTCAATTGCATTATGCATGAGTTATGTATAAAAACATTCTATATATATATAGAGAGAGAGAGAGTTATCACCACTGTGCATTTAGACACACATTACTGTAGATTATAATGGCAAAATTATTATTTTACCCCTCGATGAACAGTGATTTTAGCCATGAGTCCAAGGGTATTTTAGATTTTTAATATTTTTTGATACGGTAAAATAACTATAATACCCTCTAATAAGAAAAAAAATCAACAGTTAAATCTGAGGCTATTAAGGATATTGCACATATATTTTATAATATATAAATACAAATAACCTTTGTATACATGCATAAGAAAGAGTTTCACTTTCATTTTACACCATCAAACCTAAACTTGGTATGTTTTTTAACGCAAGTTGCATTTAATACAAATAAAAATTATAATTAAAAATCTAAACTAAGAGCAGGGGTGTATAGATACAAACAAAAAATTAAGAATTATCTCAGAATGACCGAAAAAATCAAGGGGTCAAAACTAACCCCCAAAAAAAACCAAAATACAAAACAAGAAATTATATATGTTAAAACTAGACAAAAAAAAAATAATTTCAGTGACAGAGTACAGATTTATAGCTCGTTTTGAACCATAATGCATCCATTTATATATTTTGATTAATTTGTAATATGTCATTTATTTTTATAAATGGATGTGTTCGTTAATTATTATGAGATTTGCGTTATGATGGTGTGACTATCTGGGTTTCTATTTTTCTCTTGCATGATGTTTGTTGATCAAAGAATTGACTCAATGATGACATAATCTTTAAAAAGCTTTATCAATTAAGAAGTTAGAAGTTGAGCCTTTCCCATTTCAAAAAATATAAATGAAAGTTTTTTTTTCCTATCAAGGAATTGATACGAGGATAGTTTTTAATTAACGTGACATGATAGTTGATGGTTTGTGATCTAAATAACAGATTTTAAGTTCAAGTCAATGCGTGTATTTTTTGTAAGAACCTGAGACATACATGATTTCACTTGTTTACCTGAATCCATAAATTGCATTTTTTGAGGGATGAGATTTCCTCTAATCCAAAAAAAAGATATGAGGATGATATAATCTTTTAAAAAATTTCTTCTCAAGAAATCAAAACTTTTTTATTTTCAAAAATATAAATAGAAGTTTTGTTTTATTTTTTTATAAAATGGTAGAATATTTAGAAGGTTAATTTTGAATCCAAAATATTTTTTTATTTTTCATAATTTGTGACAAAATATTTTTATTTATGTGTGGAACATGAATATTTAGAGCGATCGTGATCCACTTCATTGCATGGTAACCCAGGGATATGAATTATTCAAAAATATATTTTTGGAAAGTAATGAGGTGGAGTCCAATGCTAACGACGATGATGAGATAAATTGGATATGAACATTAAATTGAAATGTTTTTGTGTGTGTGTGTGTGTAGAGCAAGAGATTTATGTTATGGTTCTCATCAAATGATCGACCCGTTAACAATATCATCATTAAATAAATCTTCTCAATTGGATTTTAAATCTTTGTTTTTTTTTTTTTATATATAAAAAATTAATTTGTTTTGTGCAAATAATATTCAACTCAAGAATAATATAATATATTCACTAAACAAGTTCTATTCTTTGAAAGTTAAAAAAAAATGATATGTTTTAAAAGCTATATAGATGTATTTTTTTCCCTGAAAATGAAAATGTGATGAGAGAGAGAGAGCATTGAGCTTCTATCCTAAAATCTTAATTTGTCCCTGGCCGAGGAGGAAGATGATGATGTCCGGGACGACGGCCTGAAGTGCTTTTCCGATGACTATGGTTGATTCTCGAAGAAGGTGCTTCGACAAAATGCATAGTGATGTCCACAAAACATGAGCAACCTTCACGAGGTTAAATCATTGGGGCATATATATATATATATAAACCTTTAGGCTTAAAAATACACAAAACAATAAAACCCAGCGCGCCACAAAGAAACAACTTTTAATATTTCATAAAAGATTGCATTTTTTTTTATAACAAGAGTGCCCGGACCAGTTTGCGTGCACTATAACTAATTCCTGGACCAACTAAATATCTTATAAACCTAACAAACAGGTAAAACACTACATTAATGCTTAACAGAACTTGAACCCGGATAACTAGAAAAAACAAGCGCTTCATTGACCGCTAGGCCAATACCCTGCTGACTTGGAAATTGAAACAACTTCTAGCTAAATATTTTCATCGGGAAATTGTAAGCAACAAAGCACCACATCAATCCATGGGGCAACCTCAGCTAGTTGGAAAAAAATAAAAAACTCTTTGGCTGTTTATTTTGTATTTCAAAAGTTTTTTTTTAAATATATATTTATTTTGAATTAATTTTTTAGTGATCTTCGATCATTGTGTAGGTGTCAAAAATATTTTTTAAAAATAAAAAATATTATTCTGATATATTTTCAAGTGAAAAACACTTTAAAAAACAACCACAACTATATTCTCAAACACTTCTATGAAATAATGCTTTTGTGAACGTGCAACCGGAACCACTTATCATTACCAAACATAACCCAGAAAGAAAAAGAAAAAAACATAAAGAAGTCTACTGAAGCAACTTCCAGCTTCACGCATTATCTGCAATAAGAAGAATTGTCAATACATGGCAACCATTAAAAAAATAGAAAAAAAATGATGGCTGGTGGTCTTTACAAATTACAAAACAAATAAAGGGCGTGGAGTTTCCACTGTAGCGCCCCTCACAATCCACTGTGGATTCGAGCAGTGCACGCCCGAATTTGGCCTTCGTCCGCGCGGCAAGAGGAGGGGTTTGAACGGGGCTAATTTCGGTTTTTCCTTTTAATTTTCTTTTTTTTCTTCAAATATTCAGTTGTGAACAATGTATTGACGATTTCGTCCCCGGTAATAAGACAAAAACAGGCATCCGGCTGAGGGGCACCGGCGTAATTGCGCGCGGCCGGACCGGCCCGGTCCGCCGCAACTTTTTCTTTTTTTAATATTTTCTGAAATGGCTAAATACGGTTATAGCCCCTAATAAGACAAAAACCATGAATTGGGTGCAGGGGTGGAACGGTAATTGTCCCTCTTTTTTCAATTTTTTAATCGGCGTCTGTCAGGGCGTGAGGCGCACGCGCCAAACGGTTTTCCGCCTCACGCCCTGTTTAGGTGGCGCGTGAGGCGTCATAAGGTGGCCGGAAATTGTCTACCGGAGGCTATCCCGATGCGCCACGGCGTGGTCTTCCTCCCGAGGTGGCGCGTGTAACCGCCAAACATCCGTGGACGCGGCGGCGGCCGGTTAAAGCCGCCGGCCACGTTTCTCTCTCTCTCCTGCACGTAAATGTGCAGGAGAGTCCCCCAGTTTATTTTACTTTTCACTTCGGTCCTTTGACTTTTAATTTCGTTTTTGGTCCTGATTTCTGTTATATACGTTTTGATTTAGTTTGATTGGGTCCTCCGATTTTAATTAATTGAATTTGAAAGATTCACTTCGGTCCTCCAACTTTTGATTTTCGGATTGGCTGTATATACCTCAATTAATTCGGTACAGAAGTTCCGATTTTTGCAATTTTGTCCTCTGATTTCAATTGACAATAAATGTAATTTGCATTTCAGCCCTTTGACTTCTAATTTCTTAATTTAATCCCTTTATATTTGATTTTCATTTCAGCCCTTACACTTTTATTTTTTTAATCCCTACTTTTGTCCATGTATATATAAGTGTATTTAACACAATAATAATAATAATAATAATAATAATGATTTAATTATTTTTCATTCTTACTCTTTTCTTATTTTTTTCCCCTCTCGATAATTTGATAAAAAAAATTTATTATTATTTTTATCTTTTGTTAAAGTTTCTGTGATATTTTTAGTCTTTTATTTATTTTTGTTTCTTTCATTATTAACATAATAATAATAATAATAATAATAATAATAATAATAATTATAATAATAATAATAGTGATTATTATTAATATGATAATAATAGTTATTATGTATTCTATTATTATAATAATAGTGATTATTTATTCTTTCATGATGATGATGATAATAATAATAATAATAATAATAATAATAATAATTTTTAATTAGTTTTTCTTGCTTGCTGTTTTGTTCATGCTTTTTATTTTTTTCCCTCGGTATAATTTAATAATTTTTGTTGTTTTTATTCTAGCGGCAATAATAATTTTAGATGTTAAGACTCCAATGTTGCTATTGTTATAATATTTTAAATTAATATTGCTTCCTTTTCCCTTTTTTTATTTGCTCTTTCTATTAATTGATTTTTATAATTTTATTATCTGCACAATAATGATTTCAGTAAATTTTTTTCTTATTCAAATATTTTACTCTTTTTTCTAATGTTAATGCGCGCTCTTTTGTGATCGTTTATGACGCAATACCTATATTCTAAAAGATGTAATATATGCTTACGTGACAAACTCAACTCAAAATTTAAAACATTTTATCTCCTAATATATAACTTTTATTTACTTTTATCATATAAATTTATCGTTATAGATTTAATTATATTAAATTATATACAAAAAAATACCTGCGGCAACGCGCGGGCAATTATCTAGTGAACTAAATAAAATGTGTGCCTTAATTTTTAGGGTTCAGACTCTAAAAAAGTTGGTGTGACAAGAGAGC
Source organism: Salix arbutifolia (assembly GCA_025169955.1). Taxonomy (NCBI): domain Eukaryota; kingdom Viridiplantae; phylum Streptophyta; class Magnoliopsida; order Malpighiales; family Salicaceae; genus Salix; species Salix arbutifolia. Next base: position 1,908,205 of record CM045913.1, on the reverse strand, counting down.
ACTGAAACAACCATGCTTATGGAATAAATGTCATGATAAATGATAAAAGCAAAAGCTTTTATTGGACCATGTAGATGGATGTAACATTGAACAATAACATCAAAATAATTTAAAATCGTCAATTTTTTTAATTTAATATAAAAATTAAAAAATATTTTTAAAACTAATTTTAAAATAGAATCTGTTCCACCACCCTGGATCGCCATTGTAAAGGACAAATTACAGTAAATACAAATTAGAGAGCCTATAAACTAATTGAAAGATTCGGCGTCATGTTCAAGGAAGAAACAACTATTTTCAACCCTACATTAGTGGTTTAGTTGTAATAACTAAGAATTAAAAGTTTTGCTTATTTTATGTTCCGGATTTTAGCTAAATGGTTATTAATATAGTGGGTATTTAGCGTCGCGGTTCAACCTCCGTTTACGATAAACTGCGGCTCCAACCACACCTATAAATGAATGGAATCCCATTTTTTTACTGGGGTCCCACTGGAAAAAAAATTCACTCGCGACTGCAAAAGCACCGAGAGCTGCTTTTGCAACTGCGACACAAAATTAACCACACAATTTCAAGCATCTTTGCTCCTCACCTCTGTCACGGGACCAACGGGACATCTCCCTCCTCACCCTCACCTCTATCTTCTCCCTCCCCCACCCCCACCTCCCTTACCCATCTTTGTCTCCCCTTCCCTCACACCATACTTGTCTTCCCTGCCTTTCACTTCTTTTCTCTTCTTTCATTATGTCTCCGAAGCTTGCCTCCATTTTTCTATCTCCATCGTCACGACCAACAAACCTTTTGTGTTAAATATTTTTTTGATTACAAGAAGAGCCTTTTCACCTTCATAATCATTGGGTCTCATGTGGCTTCATCGGCTGTTTGGGATTCGATGTTGCATCATTGGGTCTTTGTGATCCTTTGCTATCGTTGCTACCCACAAGCTGTTGTGCTGAATGATGAATTGCTTTGATGATAGGCTTTCTTTGTAAGGACACACGCGATGGGATTTTCTCCATTACCCGCTTGTTTGTGAGAGGCTTTAATGAATTACATGCCAGAGGTGGCTGTCCAGGGGTGGCACTAGAAACTAGTAGGTCAGATTATTATCGCTGGAGAAGAGGAAAGAGTAATCTCTTGTCTGTCGAAGCCTTTGGACTTTGGCCCGATTATCCATTGCAGAAAAAAGGATATCCGCAATTACTGCTCTGTGTTGTGGAATCTGGGTTTGCGCAAAGAATACCTTGCTTTTGCTTTCTTGAATGTTCAAGCTAGCTCAATTTCCTATTGTTAGACCAAATATTTGCATTTAGAGCGATTAAATTCAAAACTCACCCCCTAATGTTCCTAATTGCAATGTTGTCCCATGTCGACATTTTTAATTAATGTAAGAGACAACCTCAAGTTGATTTTATTTTGTTTTCTTTTGTAATAATTTTTATGATTTTCTTTATTTTACACAAATTTTTATTTTGTAAAAAATAAAAATGAAAATAAAAAATTGCAAAAGACATAATAACGGAATCATTCTTGCCGAAAGAATTAGCAAGGGAAATATATTACATTACATGATGACTATATCAAGGAGAATAAAATCCCGACTAAATATTTATATATATATATATATATGTACGTATATGTGTGTATACATGTATATTTTTAATTAATTTCACAAGTTGACAACAATATAAAAAGCATGGTAACCAAACACATAAAATTGCTTTTAATTAAACTCAACCTCAATCACAGTTTTACCAAACACTTAAATTTTAGTTACGAACCGCAGTTAAAAACGTTTTTCATGAAACTATTTTTTTTCAACCACAACAGCAACAGCCGTGCCAAACAGGCCCATAATAATTATTAAAAATTTATATAATTATCACTTTTAGAATCTATAAAATTAATCAAAATATAATTGATGGCTAGCTTCCTTCGAGGCATGACAACACAACCTGTTAACGGATTAAGGGTGTGTTTGATATTATTTTTGTTTTTGTTGTTAATATTTAAAAAAAAACAGTTTCATGAAAAACATTTTAGCTGGGATTCAAAATAACTTTCATATTGCTTTCAACTTGTGAAATTACTTTAAAGTGTGTGTGTGTTGTTTTTTAAATATTTAATAATTATAATAATAAAATGTAATTAATAATTCAAGTAAATTAGACACTTGTTTTTACTCTCCCATCAAACTACTTGTAATTTCATCATGAACTATAGATCCATACGTGAAGGTCTCTGCGATCTCAAAACAACATATAGTAAAATATCATCTGAAACAAAATTAAGACTGCAAGGCAAAAATTATATTGTGATCTTCTTCTAATATATTTATTTATATTTTAATTAATTTTTAAATTATTTTAATATTAAAATATATTTTTTATATAAAAAAACTTTTAACTCCCCAGACCCCCTCCCTCTCTCAACCACCCCCCGACCTCAGTCGAGCGAAAAACAAGAAAAGCAGCTAATTATTGCCTTTCTTTCGTCGGCGATTCATATTGTTTTACTCTGTGGGGCCATCTACATCTATGCTTTTATATGAAGTTTTTTTGCAACCTCCAGTTGCACCACAAAAACAAACACGTTCTAAATGATTGTTTATGAGTGTGATTATGTTTATTTTTAAAAATATTTTTTATTTGAAAATATATTAAAATAATATTGTTTTTTTTTAAATCAATTTTGATAGTAGTATATGAAAATAATTTAAAAATAAATAAGGTGTAGGCAGCGGCTATGGAGAAGTAAATCTAAGTATTTACAATGGAAATTAACTGTTGAACATGGCGGACACACAGCACTAACTAGTAAATCACAACCTAGATGGCAATTACCTCCGGAAGAGAAACTGAAGCATGATCTTTTCATCAGTATCATTTAGCATAATGATTCATAAAAACCAAACTACGAAACCCCGCCGCGAACCGCTGCCCGGAACCGCTGTTCGGATTCTTGCCTTTGGAGCCTCATTTCATAATTAAACTTTCTGATAAACTCTTCTGCTCGTCGATTCAACTCATCCTGACTCATTGACTTCTCCCTCCTCAAAGACATAGAATCATTGAATGTATCTGATTTTCTGAGTTCTCTCATAGCCCAAGAAACCGGATCCTCATCGCCGCCGCCGCCCCCACCATCAGCGGAAGTGACAATCCTGTTGGCTTTTTGCAACACCTTTGGAGGCGTGTCCCATGTTCCACTCTTCTTTAACTGCCTAGTTGGTGCCTTCCCTTGGTTCTCCATAATTAATGTCCATGCGTCCTCCAGGGTGTTCTGCTGATTTGCCTCTGGTGTCAGTGGCGCCATATCCATCTTTTCTCGCTGTTTTTTAGCAGAATCTGTCAGGCAAGAGTCCTTGGATGTGTCTGTATTCGTCTTTTCTTGCAACACTTCACCAGAATTGGTCAAGAAAGTGTCAAGAGAGTAATAATCCTGAGAAGAGCCGACGAGTTTCTCAAAAGACAAAGTTGTATCCATTTTTTTTTCCATTTCTTGCACGTCATGCTCCTGCCAGAGATCATCGGGGCTACTTTTGTTCTGTCCTTTTTGTTTCTTAGAACTAGAATGGGATAATCTGGTGCTGGGGCTTGGGCCTGGGTGCTGAAATGTGGAGGAAGCAGCAATGGTGATGATGATGAAGTTGAGGATGATATAGATGTAAGGAGGAGATAACCAGCCACGGAGAGAGATCCATGCGCCAGGAAGAGTGGAGAGGATTAGATTAAATGCGCAAGGAATTACAGCCACTTTGAACAAAATCAAAGTTGAAACGATCCCTACACAGAGAAGCACCAGCTTTACAGCCCAGATTGCTGTATCAAATTTGCCTGTTTTGAACGGAGAAATTTCAAACAGATTGGCCATCGAGTGCGCACAAGTTTAGGTATAGAAATATGAAAACTCCTCCTTAAACAGGAAGAACTGAAAATAAAAGATGATGAAATAATCTCAACTTTCAGAAAAATCCCATAAACCAAGAAAGGGCACTCTCCAAAACTACATAAACCCTGCAGTTCATCAAGAATCTTTGGCAGATGTGATAACAAGATGCCACTATAAAGAACAAAAAGATCAATCTTGATGGGAAAACGTTGGACTGGCTTCAGAATCTCTTATTTCAAGAAAACATGAGATTCTGAAACTGCAAATCTTGCAGGGAGATCTTGCATTTCTATTGCTCCGTTGCACAGAGAGAGTGGGATGCCTTTTCGGGTTGAATTAATGTTGAAGAAATTCAAGACAGCCCAGAGACTTATAAAAGAAATTCAAGACAGACCGAGGACCACGGTGCAGAGAGGGGAGAATCGCTTAAATCTCTTGCAACTCTCCTTCCCTTAGATTCAATCCTAACCATCCAGTCAAATTCAAACCATGGATCAGCGGTGTTTGGGAGTTCTTTAGAAGTGTTTCCGAAAAAAATTGAATTTTATTTTTTATTTTTTTAAAATTATTTTTTTGGATATTTTTAAATCATTTTGATGTGCTGATATTAAAAATAATTTTTTAAAAATAAAAAAATATCATTTTAATATATTTCTAAATAAAAAATACTTTAAAAAACAACTGTAACCACACTCACAAACATGCACTAACAAAACACTAAGTGAGGTTCAAAAAAAGTGTGACGTGATGACAAAAAAATTGAAATATGTATAGCAGATCTCAAGTTTCAATTAAAACATGTATCTATTGTAAAAACTCAGGATAATTAAAATTTTATTTTCATTTGAATTCATAAAATATATTTGTTGAGAAATAAGATTTCCTCTAATCTAAAAAAATAAATACACTGAGTTAGTTTTTTTAGTTTATCTTCTTTAATTTAGTTCGGCTGATTAAAAATGTAATCAGATTAGCATTAAGGCCGCTTTCACATTCGGCGCTCCGCTGCTAAAAAACAGCTCACAAGTCATCACTGCATAAGTGATTGCCTTATCATGCTGCCTTTTACCACCCACTAGCCGATCAAAAAATAGGAATCCATATAAATTATTAGGCTGATTGATACAATAGTGCCTGTTTGGCATTGCGATCCCATTGGTTTTTGACCGAAATTTATTTATTTTTTTATTATAAATGAATATGTTTTTGTGTTTTTAAATCATTTTGATGTGCTAATTTCAAAAAAATAAAAAAATATCATTTTGATGTATTTCGGCATGATAAACATTTTGAAAAGCTACCGCAACTACACCCCAAACAGGCCCTAATTATATCATCTATGGGGTTTGAACCTATGCAATAAACTCTTGTTGTTTTTATTCCCTATTTGCCACTTGCCATTTGCGTTTTAAAAATATTTTTGAAAAAAATTAATTTTTTTATTTTAAAATAATTTTTTTTGTATTTTTAGATCATGTGATATGTGATGGTATCAAAAATATTTTTTAAAAAATAAAAAAATATCATTTTGATATATTTCTGAATGAAAAACACTTTAAAAAACAATCACGATCACACTAAAAAAAATCACTTACTCTTCTCTCAGTCGCCGATTCAAATAATCGTTGTAAAAAACTCACTAATAAAATTAGAGGAAGGAGAAAAAATCCATATAAATTAAGTTGGCAAGCAATAATTGTTTGCAGCTCAAAAAGTCATTTTATAATAAACTTAACTCAAGCTGAGTTGGGCTGCACGCATGCGTATGTGGAGGAGTTCTTGCTCAAAAACTACTTTGTTTAAGATCTATTTTTCTAAATTGGGTGTTATTTGAGCCAAATTATGTGATTGTTTGATAGTGTAGTTGCGGTTGTTTTTAAAAGTATTTTTTATTTAAAATTATGTTTTTTTATTTTTTAAAAATCATTTTTGATATCAGCACATCAAAATGATCTAAAAACACCAAATTTTATTAATTTAAACTTAAAAATAAAAATAAAAAAAAATCAATTTTTTTTCAAAAGTGCTTTTGAAAAGCACTCTCAAACACCCCATATCTTCTTCCTATATATAAAATTCTTTTAGAGGATTTTAGGTTTCACAGAAAACACCAATCGAGAGTTTTTTGGGATCAAATTCAATTGAGTCAATTTATTTAAATCATGTTAACATCTCATCTTAAAAAACTTATACCGTATATTAAATTTTATCAAAGCTATAACCATTAAGATTATTTTTAATTTAATCTCAAATGTGTTCCTTGACCATGGTTTAACAATTTTCAGCAAGAATAATTAAATAAGTGAATTTATTTTATAATTTTATCTAGAATAAAAAATAAATTTAAAATGGAGCTAATTTTCAATATGATATATGAAAATTAACTTGATTGTTTTAAAACAATTTTTTAAATACCATACTTCTGACCAAGTGTTAGATTATAAAACTTGATAGTTAAAAATAGAATAAAAGGGGGGGAAATGCAATATCATTGGCTCCAGAATATGATTTATATTATTCTCTAACATATCCCCTAAAGTGAAAGCTCTTTGGACTTGAAACTTGCACACAGACACATATTACCTTGTGTTTGATTTTTATCAAATAGAATGAGGGTGGTGAGATTCGAATTCATGACCGCTGGGTCAATAAGACTCTGATACTATGTTAAGTAACCATCTCACCTAAAAACTCAAGTTTTTTAGGTGGGGTCCCAAAATATGATTTATATTATTCTCTAACAGGGTTATTGTCATGAAAAAGAAGACAAAAGAAGATCACTCCCCTACCCACCCACCCAAAAAAATGATGCCTGATTAAAAGAGACAAGGAGAAATTAATTTTTTTTGTTAATTCATCAGTCTAGTTTTGATGTTCTACCTAATTCCCAATAAAAAAAGATTTAATTATAATCTACAAAATTAATTCAAAATATTCCAAGAAAAAAAAAACTAATCTCTACATGTTAATATCTTATTATTTATCGGGTAATATTACCATGAGAGGTATTTTTATTCTCATTATAATATCAAAAGTGTTTGTCAAAAATAAATAAATAAATAAACAAACCTGTCACATACTCACATTTGGTAGAAGCTATATATAAATAAGAGACTATAGAGTTGTCGCCACTAAACACCAAGGTGGTGGCGCTGGTGGTGTTAGTAGAGCTAGTGGTGGGTCACCACCAGGCGGCGCCTTATCCTTGTTGTGGTTATCTATTATACGAGGGTTTTTCTTTATTAAGGAAAGGTGATTTGAATATTTGTTTTTGGTTAATGTGGTATTACGGTCAGTTTGTATGTAACTCGACTAATTTTATTAGTCCTGAAATTAATATTTATGTAAATCTCTAATAGTTATTATATTATCAACCATAGAGCTCGAACTTGAGACTACAAGAGAAGCAAACCTCTTAAAGGATGTTTGACACCGCATTTTAAAAATATTTTTGATAACAATCCAGTTTAAAAATATAATAAATATTATTTTTTAAGATAATTTTTGTTTAGATATGCATAGAAATAATAACTTTTATTAAAAAAATTATTTTTAATATTAACATAATAAAACGTTAAAACATAAAAAAATAAAATATATATATTTTATTTAAAAAAATATATTTTTAAAATACAATATCATACACGAACAATGTTTGGACTACCTATAGTTTGAGAATTGTTGGAGAAGAGCAAATTATTTATGCAAAACACCAGCTTTCTTACAATATTATCCTTTGTTGACATTCAACCAGCACCGTTATAAGTGCTTTGATATTAAAGGCTTGTTTGGGACAGTTGTTGTTGTAATTTTTCAAAGTGCTTTTCGTGTTAAAATATATCAAAATGATGTTTTTTTATTTTTTAAAAATCATTTTTGACATCAACACATCAAAATGATCTAAAAACACCAAAACATATTCATTTAAAATGAAAAAAAATTAAAGTTTTTTAAAACGCAATTTGAGAAGCTGTTCCAAACAGCTTCTAAATTTCCTGCCTGCCTTCAAACAAAAATTAAAATTAAAATTAAATTTAGTTATTAATTCAAAACAAAAAAAGGTATATACTCCTTTGAAAAATAAATAAATAAATAAACAAACATGGAGATGTCTGTCTCCCACCTCCCAACCAAACACAACTTTTGTCTCTTGTTTATTTCTTTGTCTTTTCTTTATTACTCCTTTTGTGTTGAGACATTAATCAAACACAATTTTAAAGACACGAGAGTTGCCTTAATTTACTTCTCTCTCTTTTTTCTTTTCATCAAAATATGTTTTACCAAAACAGCTAAAAAACGTCGAAGATATGACAAATTCCCAATGCTATTTCTCTCCTTTTTTTCTTTAAATTAATTTTCTTTTAGTATTTTTAGATTATTTTAACGTATTAATATCAAAAATAATTTTAAAAAAATAAAAAATATTTATAAATAAAAAATATTTTAAAAAACAATCACAATAAAAATTCTGAACATCCCTGGAAAAAAAAGGTGAAACAAGCTCATTAGCAAAGCAAGCCATTTAGCTTTTCATTAGCTTGGGTTGACCGTGGAAGAATATTTGAAAATTGATATATAAAAACAAAAACAAAAACCAATTTATTAAATCTTAATTAGATCTTGATTTTGCTGTGGAACCAATGGTGAATCTCACTAGCTAATCTAATGACCCTCGAGTAATTTATTAAAAAACAAATTTAAATATTATTTACTTCATAACAAATCATAGAAGGGGTATATACTAGACACTAGGGTTATATATATATATTTTTAATATTTTTTGTAGTTAAATTTTTTTAAAATAAAAATAAAATTTTTTACGCATACATGTAATTAAATAAATTGAGAATTATATATATTAAAAAACATAAATGATAACAAAAAATAATTGAAGCTATTATAATATTATTAAATCCAATCTTCAATATAAATTAATTTATAACTAATTTTTAAAATATTTAAGTTTAATAGTAATAAATATTAAAAAAGAGGAGATGGTTGTGGTGCCTTAGAGCAACGGGAAAGGGAATGTTCTTGTTGAAGACATAAATAAAGAAGAGGTTTGTTACACCTGAAATAGACATAAGGGAATCTATTTCTTTTATTGTTAATCATCTTATGTTTCCTTCACCACCACAATTAATTCGTACATGCGAGAGAATGATATGTTTAAAATTATAATTAAAATCTACCACAAATTTATAAAAAATACAAGGAGAAGTTATAACATATTTTATTAATTAATTATAATATTGTTAATTATCTTTATTAGATTTTTATATAATTTAACTTTTAATTGAAATTATCAATATATAATTAGTAAACAAATTTAACTTTTAATTTTACAATCTAAATTTACATTATGCAAATAATAATAATTTCATTAATATATTTACGTTAGAAAAAAAATCCAATCCGCAACTACCTGATTTAAGTGACTGTTTGGGAGTGTGATTGGGATTGCTTAAAAATACATTAAAATGATATTTTTGTATTTTTAAAAATCATTTTTGATAATAACACATTAAAATGATCTACAAACATTATTTTTTTATTTTAAAGTAAAAAAATAAAAATAAAAATTTTCATTTTTTTTTCAAAATCGTTTGCCAAATGCATTCTCGAACACCCTTCTAGACGCACTAACATTTTTTAATATATTTATTGACAGAGATAACTCTTGATTTATTTAATCAAGTGTCGTTTATAGGCCTCTTGATTTATAATTAGGATTTTTGTTATAAAAAATGTATTTATGAAGCTTATATATTATTTTTTTTTGCCAAAAATAATACAACATGCGGCCAAAAAAGGGGTCAAATAACTAGCATGCTACCAAAATACAAACCAAAGTGATATTGATGCTGTTGTGTATGGAATCATTGTCACGAAGATTTATGATGAAATTCCTCAAAGAAAGTTAAATGATAGGGGGGAGGAGAACAGTTGATGTCATCTCCCTAATCATTGAGTTGGAAACCTGCTTCCAAATTACAGACAAATGGGTCACACCCTCCCAGCTGAACATTCCCAAAAGTCCAACCATCTAGTAGGTGTGTAACAAGATACTCGCTGTAAATTTACATGATCATTAACTTTAGAATTCTTGAAATTAGTCGAGATACGTACAAGCTAGCCTGGATATACCTATCAATAAAAAAAAGTCCCAAAATCCCAAAATTCCTCCAAAATTATGTATAATTTAAACAACGAGAAGTGCCCAACTCTTGGCTGGCTTGTCTTTCCCGAGAAATCCTTGTTTATGTCCAAAGCTAAGATGCAAGAGACACACATCATTATGGTTCTTGTGCTGCTGTGTCCTAGGCACAATCCCAGAGCAGACAGCATCAAGCAAAAGAACAGATTCCATCCTTGAAGATGTCCTTGCATGCCCTAAATCATTGTCAATAGCTTCATTGATCGACTTTTTAAGACAAAGAAGAGAAATCTAAGATTATGTGGTCTTAGGGTTGGAGCCCTACGAAAGAAAAGGTAGAGCAAACAAATAAAAGAAAAGCATTGAATTTCTGTTGGTTTTTTATTGAGAAAAAGAAAAAGAAAAAGAAAAAGAAGTTTCTGTTAGGTTTATGGATGGGCCAAGTTAATGAATCGCCATGGTTGAATCAATGCTTATCCTTTTTTTAATAATAATAAAAAAGAATATATTGAGGAGAAAATTATATAGCAATAAGTATATAAAATTTTTATTAACTCGGGTAAATTGGATTGAAATCTGACCAAATCAACACTAAAGAAAAAAAAAAAAAAGATGAAACAAGTAGTTTTAATAAAATGGTTGACCCAATTACTTATGAGTTAAAGCAATGACCCAATAAAAGTTTCCATTTTTATTTTTTATTTTAAATTAAAAAAATTTAGTATTTTTAGATCATTTTGAAGTGCTGATGTTAAAAATAATTTTTTAAAAAATAAAAAAACATCATTTTTATGTAATTCAGAACGAAAATCAATTTAAAAAACAGCATCAACTATACTCCCAAACAGGCACGGGGATGAAACCACAAATTTTACTGAATATCACAATTTACAAGAAATGATACATTATCCTTTGCTTTCATACTGTATGGCATACAGAAAAGGATGTCAGCATTTGCACAGCTACAGGCAGATATGTGATGTTTATCCAGGAAAGGATTTTCCTTCTACACCTATGGCACCTCCTACAGGAAAAGGGGTGTGCCAAATTTGGCAAAATATGAAAGAGAAAACCTTGTTGATGAAATGTAAACTGTTCACTTCAGTCCATAAACTTGTGATCTATACTTCAATGGCTAGTTGGCAATCGATGCCATGGTCTAATTTGATTAGCTGTGAAATTGCTCCATCTGCTTGAACAGCACATCTTTTCCTGCAACATTGAATTCGAGGAGAGAATGCTAAGCTATTAGAATTTGAAAGAACAAAAACAGCGTGAAAATCTTCTTCTTACAATATATTCCAGCAGATCAATTAATTTCAAGAACTATCAAAATGCTTCTACATGTCAATAAAAGATGTTCACATAGCATACTTTACATGTATTTTCAATAAATCATCTCATCTAAAAGTCTAAGCTGTTATTTAGGTTTTCAGATGAAGTTTCATCATATAATTTATATTATTCTCTAACTCCCCCCTCAAGTAAAAGCATTTTGGACTTGAAACCTGCACAGACTCACACTAACTTGTGCTTGATTTTTATCAAATAGAATGTGGCGATGGGATTCGAACTCGTGACCATTAGGCCAACAAGACTCTGATACCATTTCAAGAAACAATCTCACCTAAATCTTAAGATTTTAGGTGAGGTACCAGAATATAATTTATATTATTCTCTTATAGATATATCGTATACTTACAATCAAAAGTTGCCCAGCTCGAAGGAGTTTCCATGGAGGGGATATTTTGTTTCGTATCATCGACATGAAGCAAGCTGGAGAGATCTGTAGGACCATCGGTCTTCTTTATGCTCTCAGTTAGTCCCTTTGGTGTCGGTAAAGCAATTGGATCGCTTTTCATGTCCAAAGAAGCCTATATGAAAAAACGGGCAAGCTTTAGAACTCGTGCATTGTTTTTGTTTATTTAAACATTCTATAGATAATTAGAACACCATTCATGTAGAAAGTCATTTGAAAAAGTGTGTTAGAGAATAATATAAATCATATTTTGGAGTCTCATCTAATCGTCTAAGTTTTTAGATGAGATTAACTCTTTTTTTGTTTTCTCTTGTTTTGCAATATTCATCAAGCTGCAGGTTTCACAGCAATTTATATAGGAACATTACCCAACGAGGTCTTGTCATTGGAGGAGAAAGTTGTGCTGTGATTCTGGTAAAACTCTCTTCGTCAAGAGACTGTGGCCGTGTTTGCTTCGGAACAACCCTACTGGCTGCACCTTCAACAAGCATGTCATTATTATAGTTAATTCGACTGAAAACTTGAGCTGGTTGTTTTGAATCTCTTGAAACCCATCTTTTCTCCCCATACCTGGAAAAATTCAAAGTGAGTTAATCAAGATGGAAATCTTATTCTCAGATACAGCTCACTATAAACTTCAGTAGCAGATTTACTTGGCATGGATAAATCTATCAGTCCCACTTCTGTCAAAATTTCCAGGCAGTTCTGCTTCCCAGTAATCATTGGACCTCCCGTTACCCACGGCTATTACACAAACAAGTTTAAATAAGAATGGTTGGAATAACAGTTATGCTGTAATGGTCATCATACACACTCCAAATCAAACGAGATCAAAAGCATTTCCACCATTAAACTGTAAACTATCAGCTCGAGGTTCTTAGCCAGAGAAGCTGGATGGCTAATGAATAGCAGCAAAAACTACCAGCCAGATTTTTGTAGCAAAATCATAAATTTTTCTGTCATTCATAGAGGAAAAAGTCATGAAACAACTTATGTTTGAGTTGAGAAACTACATCATTTACAGATGAGTGATTCGCGATTCATTTCACTAGTAACAGCAGTGAGATATGCTTACATTGCATGAAAGCAACTTGCTCTGGCAGCCATGTATCCAGTGTGGTAGACCGTACCTATTCGCAAGGCCAAAATGTACAAGCCATTATCAGTATAGGTAATGAGGTGATGTAGTGAGGAGGCAGCAAAATAATGTATAGCAATAAAAATGAAAGAGCTAATAACAAAAGTAGGAAAAAAATGGCTATACAGGTAAAGATCCCAGATTTTGCTTGTAGAGGGTGAAAGATGTTAGAGAATAATCATATTTTTAGGTGAGATAATTCTTTTACATGGTATCAGAGCTTTGTTGACCCAGTGGTCACGAGTTCAAATCTCACCACTCTTATTCTATTTGATAAAAATCAAGCACAAGGTAGAATGGGTCTGTGTGCAAGTTTCAAACCCAAAAAACTTTCACTTGAGGGGGTGATTAGAGAATAATATAATTATATTATGAAACCTCACTTAACAGCTTAAACTTTTAGGTGAGATGGTTTCTTAACAAAAAATACACCAGAAAAGTAAGAATAGCAATACAAACCTGAGAAATATGCACCCCAAGACCCCGATGAATTCCTGAACATTGCATGCATATAAATATTCCAAGGTTCACACTTGCCCATCGCGGTGCCCTGAGAGAAATAGATTGAAAAGACAAAATTCTGAGACCAAACTTTAACAGTATCTTGGACAAGTAAAGACGTAATTTGAAATTCTATACATCCATGTTTTTGCATCATCAGAATGTCAAAACTACTCCAACTTGTGAAAAAAATCCATGCCCGCCAGGATTTTGACTTATAGCAAACAGTTAGCAAAGAATGAGAACCATCAATCACGATAATTCAGTTCACTATGCTCTTTTCAGACAGTAACTTTCTCAAAGATTTTTCTGTGAACTTTGCAGTGTGTTTAATGCTTTCGTTGTCTCTTGGTCCTAAAATCACCCGGGTGTTGCCCTCACTTCAGTGGAAATTTGAAAATAAAAAATTCCCTCTAAGATAGACTAAAAGCAGAGGCTAAAAAGCATAAGAGAAAATCACAAAACTCCAGATGTGGATATACGAGTTCAGCAGAATTTGATCTCATGTTGCAACTCAATCCAATACCCATTGAAAGTAGATTTTAGCTAAACAAACCTCATAATGGTGAACACAAAGATTCTAGCTTATCTCTAAAAGTGGCCAGGGCATGACACATCCTAATCCAAAACCAGGTGAGGATTGAAATCTATTATAAAAAGGTTCAGGACATTATAATAGCGAATTTGATTAAGCTGAAGCTAAGAAAGGGTCTTAAATGTGTACTTGCTATGACAGTCAGCGCATTCTCTGTTCTCCCGCAGCTTAAGAAGGCCCTCCAAAATCTGCGTAAAAGAGTAGGAAAAAGAACACAATGTCAGAGAAAAACTGGACGTCGATTGAGTAAATTCAAAGTTTAATCACTCTTTAAACAAAAATAATTCTCTCTGTAGTATTTATTATCAGAATGGCTAGAAGAAGAGTGAGCTATAAGAATTCTGAGGTCCCCAGTTTTTTGGTATTGCCCTCCAATGATAATCTTACTTCTAAAATTTAGATACAAATATGATTTATATTATTCTACAACAATTTCTAACACCGGTATAAAAGAATCTGCTGTTTCTAACTCTTCTCATCTACATATTTTTGAGTCCTATCCTTATGGATTTCAATTTTGGACATCATCAAGCCCAATTACCATTTGCAAGAGTTGGTGAATAAAATTCGTATCATTCCTATTATAGAGAACTACTATGTATTATAACACCAGTATAAAAGATTATAATGTGAGACCCTTTGCTCTTCTTAATCAGCTATGTTTTGACACGAATTCAATGGATATTTGGAAAAAGAAGAACAACAACAACGAAAGAAAATATCCTGATGAGAAGGGCAATTGAATGCATGATGGGGTTATTAGACAGGGCAAGAAAAGATGATGAAGGAAAATCGATTAAATTCTGACTCAAATCCAATGATCCCACAAAACTAAAACAGAAGATCCTAACCAGTGACAAAGAAGATGGTGAAAAAGGAAAGCGGACCTTGGTGTGCCTGGCATTAAGCTCCTTGGAGACAGAGGATTTGCTGTTCATGTTTGCCTCCTTCAGCTTTTTTTAAGGAAATGATGATTATATGTGTCCCCTATAATCCGAATCTAATCCCAGCCATCAAACAAGAAAGATACGCCATGCACGCACACAAAAAAAGGGATGAGAAAACTATAAATTGGATCAGAGATGCTA
Organism: Salix arbutifolia; assembly: GCA_025169955.1. NCBI lineage: Eukaryota > Viridiplantae > Streptophyta > Magnoliopsida > Malpighiales > Salicaceae > Salix > Salix arbutifolia. The sequence continues at coordinate 1,893,076 of CM045913.1, read as the reverse complement.
AATGAGGATTTGTTTTTCAAAGTTTTTGTGATATGGGTTTTCTTGTGACCAACAAAATTGAAGGAGGGAATGATTGGGAAAGCTGAAAAGACGGCAGCAAATGCAAGCTTTGATTTGGTAGGCTCCTCGCTGTTATATTTGGCGGCAAATTATACAATAAACTAAAAGAGATCAGGAAAATACTGTGCATTGTGAGTGAAAACACTGTGGATTTCAATAGTGTTTTTTTTTTTTTTTTTTTCGTTTGTGAACAGTGATGTCGGTTTGATTCGATATGTTTATAATACTTATATATGTTTTCACAGACAGTAACAAAGAAAGGCCAGTGGCCTACTGGAAACAATGCACGCGCAAGGAGGGCAGGGTTCGATCCCTGCCCAGCGCGAGTTACAATCTGACTGCTGCTGGTTTTTTTTTTTTTTTTTTTTTTTTTACTTATGTTTTTTTTTTTTAATTTTTATTTCTTTTGATTGTTCCGCGAGTAACAATCTGTTTTTTGATTTTAATTTTTTTTTTTAACTTATGTTTTTTTTTCATTTTTATTTCTTTTGATTGTTTTTTATTACTAGCGCGAGTTACAATCTGTTTTTTGCTTTTAATTTTTTATTTATTTTTTGTTTGCTTTTTTTATTTTATTTTTCACTTATGTTTTTTTTTTCATTTTTATTTCTTTTGATTGTTTTTTATTATTTCTATTTATTTATTTTGACGTCAAATTATTTTTTTTCTTATATTTGTTTTTCATTTTTTGGTTGGTTTTTTTGTTAAAGTTATTGATTTTTTTTCTTTTGATTGATTTTTTTTTCCCGTTTTGTGAACAGTGTTTCAACGATTTTAACCCTGATAATAGGACAAAAAAGAGGTTCCGGCTGAGGGTCACAGATGTAATTGCGCGCGTACGACCAGTCCGGTTCGGTCCGGTCTGGCACAACTTTTTTTTTTAATATTTTTTTAAATGGTTAAATACGGTTATAGTCGCTAATGATTTTTTTCAGCTAATAATTTTTGTTTTTGTTTTATCATCTATTATATTTTTTTATTTGCTTTGTCTTTTAGTTTTTTATTGGTTTTTTTTATATATATATTTTCAAGTTAGATTAATTTTTTTGCCTAATAATTTTGATTTTATTTTTTTGTCTCATCTTTTGTTAAAGTTATTACAATTTTTTTTGTCTTTCATTTATTTCTGGTTTTTTATTCTTTATTAACACAATAATAATAATAATAATAATAATAAATTTAATTATTTTTCTTACTTACGTTTTTGTGAATGTTTTTGAATGTTTTTTCTCTCATGATAATTTGATAATTTTAATTGTTTTGACAGTAATGACAATGATAATTTTTTATGTTAAAACTTTGATTTTGCTATTTTTATGATAGGACGTGGTAATCTGTTTTATTATATTATATTTCGTATATATAGATATTATATTTTAATTTTAGACCAACAAATCCTATTAATTTCTTTAATCCCAGCAATCATAAAAAAAAATTTCTCAGCCCGCAACATAGTGCAGTCAATTTATTTAATTTTTAAGTGAAATGATTTTTTTTCAGGTAATAATTTTTATTTTTGTTTTATCATTTATTTTATTTTTTTATTTGTTTTTTTGTTAATGTTTTTAGACTTCTTTTAGTCTTTGATCTATTTTTTTTTTGGTTATTACGGAATAATAATATTAATATTAAGAATAATAATAATAATTTAAGTTTTTGTTCTTGCTTGCTTTTTTTTTTTCTCTCGAAGTATTTTGATAATTGTTATTGTTTTGACAGTAAGAGTGATGATAATTTTAGAAGTTAACATTTCGATGTTACTGTTGTTATAACAGAGTATTTTGATTTGTTTCATTATATCAAACTTTACATGTATAAATATTATATTTTAATCTGAACAGCTGTAAAAATTATTTGCTTCGCCCGCAACGAAGTGCGGGCATTAAACTAGTTCTTACCTACCTACCATCATATATTTCTTCCTTTTAAAAATTAGCATTGCGATTGGACCAAACAAAATGCGCTGCACCTTCGAATTTGATGGATTTACTATCCAATTCTACCTTTTCTTTTCTCTTCTTTTTTTCCAGGGTTTCTCTATGAACATGTTTCCAATCGTTTGAAATGATTTTTTGAATTTAAAGGCCGACATGATTATGTTTAACTCGAAGCCTAGCCCAAGTGATATTTGATATTGTGGTGACGATTGTTTTTAAAAATATTTTTAGTTTAGAAATATATCAAAATGATGTATTTTTATTTATTTTTAAATCATTTTTAACATCAGCACATGAAAATAATCTAAAAACACTAAAAGAATTAATTTAAAATAAAAAATATAAATATAAAAAAAATTAAATGTTTTTAGATACGCGTTTAAAACGAAGTGCCAAACACCATCTAGATAATTTGCTTTTGAATCATTTTGAATATTAACCTAGTTAAATTTAGATAATTTAACGGTTAACTTGTAATTGTATGTTTGATATTGCGTTTCAAAAATATTTTTTTATTTATAGTTAATTTTTTTCATGTGTTTTTAGATATTTTTGATGTGTTGATATTAAAAATAATTTAAAAATAAACAAAAAAATATATTTTAACACACTTCAACTACACTCTTAAACAAACTTATTAGTGACCCAATCAAACTAGAATAAAACCCGACAAAGCCAACTTCATGATTTTTTATTTTAATACATAAGAGTTAGGGATTTGATGGAAGAATAAAGATTGAACCTAGTTTTGTGTGGCTTCTTTATTTAGGGCCTGTTTGGGACAACTGTTGTTGTAGCTTTTCAAAGTGATTTTCGTGCCGAAATATATCAAAATGATGTTTTTTTATTTTTAAAAAATTATTTTTGACATCAGCACATCAAAATGATCTAAAAACACCAAAACATATTCATTTAAAATGAAAAAAAATGAATTTTTTGGAAACGGCGTTTCAAAAGCTGTCCCGGACAACTTCTTAACATGCTCCATTTTGGGGACGCATTTATCTGGGGTAGAATGCTGTGCACTATTTGTGACACTAAAGTGTTTTGGAGCCATTGCTTGTCCTTAAGATTTCATTGCATCTCCCATGCATTCATGCTAGGAATTTGCAACAAGTTCAGTCGAGGAAAGATTTAATTCATGAAGAGGAACCACTTGAGACCATTTGCAGGAACGACAAAGTAATTCGCGGTGGGATGATTCACAATTCTCATCACCACATTCACGAGACATCAACTTAAAGCCTATGGGGAAAATTCTACTTGGTCTCTATTCTGATATTCAATGCACCTATATCCATAGTTGTTAGTTTCGTTTTGTTTTAGCTGAAACATTTTGTTTTATTTCAGCCGAAACATTTCGTATCAGTTAAAAAAATAGACAAAACGACATCGTTTTTATCTCGTTTTAAATTTCAGTCCGTTCCGGATTTTTCAGTCAAATACCGACCAAAACATGTCGATATTACTTTGTCTGTGCCGTTTCGGTTACAGAAAAAAAAATCATCTCCCGCGCCGCCTCATCTCCTGCCTGGACAAATTGTTGTGGATTACTGATGTGACCTGACTTTCTTGCTTTTTTCCATGCAACATCAACTTGAGTTTATAAGAGATATATTGAAAATGCAAGAACCAAAATCAAAACAATAAAAATTAAAAAAATATATGTTATAAGAAAATAAAATTGTTGCGTCAACTTTGATTTTATAAAATATAAAAATTATATTTAATTTTGTGTTTTTTAATTTTTTCATATATATAATTAATTAATTATATATAAACAATACAACCCCGAAACGACACTCCGAAACCGAAACATTTCATTCCAATTGAAAAAACGAAGCATCAACCGAAGCGACAACTTTCTCTATATCACAACTTAATGCATGATGAAGAGCCAATCGACCACAAAATTCTAAATAACGAAACACTGACTAAGCTCCAACTACAGAAATATCCCAGGTTAATGATTCTAACTCACCGAAATCCCTTTCCAATAGACAAAAATAGCAGTCAAAAGTAAAAATAAACAACAATCATTATTTAATTACTGATGAGGCATGCTTGCTGTGACATGGATCATTATAAAGCCAAGTTTCTCCAATTGTCCAAACAAGCTTACCGCAACTTCCAACTCCTAAGCATGTATTCTATCATCATGGACACGGCCTGCAGCAAATTCATAATATTTTTAGTTGAATTCCTGGAACTTCAAGAGGCTACGGCAACATATAGCATGGCAAAGAAGTTCATCTAAATTATTCTGATAAAGAGTTCATTGGAACAGCATTAGTGACTGAGTGCACTATCATTTGGTACAAACACAAACTAAACTAGCCTCCCTAACCCTGATATGTATAATTATCTGAATTGGCTTGAGCAATAGCCATGTTACACTTACGAATTTTTGGACAGATTTCCCGCCACAAAATTGACAAGCAACCGTAAAGACATGCAATAGCAGAGCCCATCCACGCTCAATCTCATATCAAATACAGAAAAAGTTCTAAAATATCACTTGCATGCGTAGATGATGTTTTCATCGGTGAAGAATCATGATTTTATAAAACATAAACAACTGCTTTAATGAACATTTTGATGATGAAGAATTCATATGTGCAGAACTTGTTGCTGCAATTCTACTTTAAAGAGGAGATTGTGAGTTTCAAGAATTCCAGGTTACTACCATTCAGTTGCAAATATTTAGTGCATCAAATATTTATTCCCTATAAGCCAGATTAGTTGAATAGAATTAAGTGAGGTACAAAAGAGACAGTGGAAATGAAAAAAGAAAAGCTCAAAAATTCATATCTTGCAACCACAATGCTGAACCTCCATATAAATGCTTAATCATCATTGCAAGCTACTATGAAGAAGTTGTATTGGAATAAAAGTTGGTAGTCTGACCATTAACTGATTCTCTAGTGGAAGCCGGCGCAGGGAAATCACAAACCGGGGCTATAAATTAGAGATCATCAGCTAATCTATGTCTTTGCAAACAATTCACAGACATGACAAGATGAAAGAACATACGACCGATCAGGTACTCTAATGACTATGTAACTATCATGTATCAAGTTCAACAGTGCACAATTGAAAAGAACCATTCCATTGCTATAATGCAAGCAGCATGAAGAGGTAATCATCAATATGGGCAGGCTTAAAAGCACAAGTGCTATATTGGCAGACTCATGGGCTCCAGACAACGCAGAAGGACAACAGTATAAAGAGTTGTTAGAAATAGAATTCCACGACTTTGGCATTAACAAGATTATACTGTCGTACATATAAATTGTCTTGGTTTGAGGATCATATGGGCAAGACCTCAGTTCTGAGACCAACTATGAAGGAAACGAATTGTAACAAGTCTGCTAATGCAACAAATTCAAATTCAATGTTCTATGAATTTTCTTGACAAAAAACAGAAGATTATATTTTTCAGGTCAAGAATTCCTTAAAGCATCACACCCCAATATCCCATCCACTTCAAAAATCAAAGCTCCAATCAATTCATTCAATTATCTTCTGACAAGACAAAAAAAAAAACGAAGTACCCAATTACAACAAGACATTCAAAAAGACTTGGAGCAATTAAAAAAACACAAAACCCAAGAACAAGAGTAGCCCAGAACCTCAATTTCTCTTAACCTCGCTTGGATCACTTTTTTGCAGCTGCTCCTTCTTCTTGTGGAGTCTTGGCAACTATGGAGAGAGCATGCAATCCAGACTGCAATTCTTCCGCGAGTGCATCATAAACCAAGCGGTGACGCTTTACTAGGTTAAGTCCATCAAATTTAGGAGACACGATCTTGACATTGAAATGAGTTTCCCCTGCAGTATTGCCTTTCATGGCAGCATGGCCTGCGTGCTGGTGTGATACGTCTTCGATTTCCAAAAGACTTGCTTCTAGTGATGATTGTAATTTTGCTTTCATCCTGCTTGCACGCGACAGTATCATGTTTGCTACTCCTCGCGAACCCATTTCGGATTTTTATCGATCAATGGAGAAGACGCGAAGAACAAAGACTTTTGTGAGACTGTAGATTAGAGTAAGGAAGAACCGAGAAAATCTTCTGAGTTACGGGGGGGGGCGACTTTTTCCAAGACAACATGACAGCCCACGGGCCTGTTTTGTATTTTTTTACAGCTACCTATTAGCTTGTAACGAGTCATTTGCCCTTTTTGCGAGAAAAAAACTTTTTTTAACTCATTTTAATGTATGTAATTTATTATTTTGTATTTTTATTTTTATTTTAAAAATTTTTCGATTCTCAGGGATAATTTTTTTTTGTTCATATCTATCTATCTATCTATCTATCTATCTATCTATATATAGATAGATAGTTTTGATTTTTATTATTATTATTTATATATATGTATTAAATCCAACTTGTATTAAATTACAGAGTAAATTTAGCTTTTATGGTGTGAAATGAGAGTGAAACCCTCTCTTATGTATATATAGTAAATTTTTTGTTATTAGTGATTTGTTATCCCTGTGTGACTTGGTATATTTTTAGTTTAAATTGATTTTTATTTAAAAAGAAATTAAATATTTTTTTTATTTTTTCAGATTTGTTCTTAATATTATTATGTTAAAAGTATTTCAGAACACTAAGATTAAATTAATTTGAGATTAAAAAAATATTAGTTCATTTTTTTTATATACTTTAATGAGTTAATATTAAACAAATATCAAAATATATAATTAGCCTAATATAATTTTAAGAAAAAATATTTTCAAAATAATCGTTATCATTACTTTCAACACCTTATTTATAATAAAATAAATATATAAAAAAACTACATAATTGAAAGTTTTTTAGGTAAATAGGAAAGAAAAAACATACTAGCTCGAAGAATAAAAAAAACAAAAAAGTAAACAAAAACATAAAATAAATGACAAAACAAAAACAAATATTATTAACTTAGAAAAAATCATTTGACTTGAACAAAAATAAAAAAGAAAGGGAAAAAAGAAAAAAATATAAATTTTCAAATGATCATCAACACTAAGAGCATATATGTATAAATATGGGGAATAAAAGCAAATAGCTTTTATAGTTAAAAAAAAACACTAAATTTATCTTATTATTGTGTAAAAAATGAAAACTATGAAATTATCTTGAAGAATAAAAAAACAAAAACTTTAACAAAAGAGCAAAAAAAAAATTATCTGATTTGAATAACAAATAAAAGTAACAACAACAAAAAGAACAAAAAGAAAAAAGAACAAATATCAATTTTAAATTGAATGCCAACATAAATTCAAATTTAGAAACTAAATAGAACAAAAACAAAATGATAGAAATCAAAAACCAAATTTCAAAGTATAGACACATAAATATGAATAAATAATAAAGATTGACCAAAAATGATCTAAAAAATTAATAAATAAATAAAATCAAACTAAAAATTAAAAGAATAAGATCCCAAATGACAAACAAAATATATATTCACTTTTAATTGGATGACAAAATTGTAATAAATTCAAACCTTAAAACTGAAAAATAAATGGAATTTAAAAGAAAAAACAATCAAAAGAACAAGAGCCAAAATGAAAAATAACATATATAATCAATTTTAATTGAATGAAAAAATTGAAATAAATAAAAACATGCAGATCGAAACATGGAGACCGAAAAAATTAAAGGAAAAAAACCAAAAATAAAAAAATAAGGGTTAAAATAAAAAATAATATATATGATTAATTTCAATTAAAGAGTTATTTATATAGAAACAACCACGACAAAAGAAAGAAATAAAAAGAGCATGGACAAAAATGTATTTCGATATTGCAGGAAAGAGAAAAGGCACAAAAAAACAAAACTAATCACTGACGATTGTCCACCCACCGTCTGTCGACACGGACCGTACCATAGTGGAAGAGGACATGACGACGCACTCGAAGACACGACGATCGGGCAACCTTCGTACATAGAACACGTCGCTTGAAAGGCGTGTCAAGAGCCCACGACAGGCATGCCAAGCAGACTCGCCTGCAAGTAAATCAAAAAATAATAAATAAACATGAAACTACCTAAACACCCCCTGCACTGGAATAATAACAAAAAAAAATATGGTATTAAAATATCATTATGCCCCCCGCCCTCGGTGCTTTATTTTTGTCTTTTTTCTGAGGGGATTTTAATAGTTATACTTTTCATCCTGGGATAAAAAACCAAATGTGCCATCACAGTCAGCGCATTGTTTTTGTCTCATCTGATGGTAAATAAGTGAATATATTGTTCACATCCAGTGTACAAAAACCAAAAATACCCCTGACCCTTCTTTGTTTTATTGTCTGTTTTTGGGGGTAAATTAGTAGTTCTATTGTGCAAACAAATATGAAAAAGATGAAAACATCCTCCAACAATCAGATAATGCCAACATGTTCCCTTGGAAAAGTCAAAAATACTCTCGAGACCAAAAGTTAAATTTTAATGCAATGAAGGGTGAAATAGTAACTATACTATCATAATTCATAGTAATCTTAGTCTAATGCTACAATGTTGAAACGACACAATTTAACTTTTTTTTTAAATCAATCAATTATTCTATTAACTTGAGTTTATTATTTTATTTCTAATAAGACTTGTTTATTCATTCAATTGATTTTGTTTCGTCATAGTAATGGAATTCATTAATATTTAACACATTAATCAACACCTATATTAATTTCTCAAAATTTATGAAACTTAATAGAAAATATACTTTGATTAATGTTAAACGTTATTTCAATAAATACCCCAACACAAACCTCCTACAATATATTTTTTTTTTGTATTTTGAAACTATATAAAAAAATTATCTCTAAAAAATCATATTATAAATTCAACAAATATACAATTCTTAAGAAAACCTGTATACTCACTAAAATGCACTTTTATAAGCCCAATTGAGCGAGGAAAATCCTGATTATCTTATTCTCTTACAAAAGGTGCACGTCATGACTCGAACAAGTCCTACTAAAAAATATGATGAATATTTTAATACCCATGATATATGCTTATAACAAATTATTTTTCACAATGATTGTATATATATAGTGATATATTTATTAACAAAAATATTAAGAAAACTTGTATACACTCTCTATATATGCGTAATCTTAATTGTATTTATTAACAAATTATTATTTTTTAAAATAAATTATACTTAATACAGAGCATATTTTAATCAATGTTTAATATTTTCTCAAAAACAAACACCACACAAATTCCATGTAGCATAACTCTACACATTTTGAAACTATGAAAAATATTTCATAGCCATATAACATTTATTTTATTAATTGATTGTATTTCTAGATGAATAAAAAACTTTCTGATTGGATGTTTGACATTGCATTTTAAAAGTATTTTTGAAAAAAAATAAAAAAAATATTTTTATTTTTTATTTTAAATTAATTTTTTAGATATTTTTATATTATTTTGTTGTGTTAATATCAAAAATATATTTTTTTAAATAAAAATATATCATTTTAATATTTTTTTAAATAAAAAAATACTTAAAAAAGAAGCCCTAAGTCTCTTTCACAATTTATACAATAATTTCAGATCCAGAAAACCTATTATTGTCTTAATGCTGAAGATTTCATCAACTAAAGTATTGTCCACCTGAAGAACATCATTAATATCCTCAAACCCAACAGTTTTTGTCGGGAGAATGGTCGAGTCTTCGTATAATTTTGTCCTCCATTTTATTTTTATTATATGTATAAATAAAAAAATGTTTTATCTAATAAAAGAAGTGACATGGCTCAAATAAATAGACTCATATAATAAACTAATTTTAGGTCTGTTTGATAGCTGGATAATGGAATTTAAATTTTATTCTTCAAGTTAATTTGATATAATTTTTTAGTAGTTCTAAGGGCAAACTTTTAAAGGAGGTTAATGATTATCCACACCAGGTAATTTTTAATTATTTCTCGATAATCATTATTATAATTTAATTATTTCCTCCCCTTTGACTAACATTTAATAATTTATTAATAAATCAAAGATGCTTAAACATCAATACATACACCCTTAAAAATTATCTTTATAGAAACTATCATTTTATCAAAATTGAGTAATTATTGTTTTTTCAATTTAAAATTATTATTTTATTTTATTTATTCTTATTTTTATTCCATTGTTATTAGATTTTTCAAGTCTTTCTATTTGAATAAAAAATAGATTTCCTATTTTATTTTTCTATTTAACATTAATAGAGTTTCTATTTTTTATATAATATATCTTTATTTTAAGAAACAAATTGCTTTATTTTTTTAGTTTTAAAAACTATAAATTCAATCTGTCGACCTACAACAATTAGATCTTTGAATATTTATTAATTTTGTATGCTTAAACTACCAGTATAAATCATTAATTTTAATAAGACTCAATATTTAAGTAATTGAAAATCCATAGAAAAATAAGTTATTAGCAAATAAAAAAAATATAAATATTAGATTTGTTTTAAACAAAGATAAATGGTCTATTAAAAAAAGAGTAATTATTTGTAAAAAAAAGGACTGAGTTGTAATTTACAAGAATATTAAAAGATGCAATTTGGGCATTGAATTCTATACCCATGCGTCATCGTTTTGTTCTCTATCTAAGCACCTATAAATTGACCAAAAAAATCTCTCCCTTAAAATAGCTGACTCACAAAAATCAGAAAATCCCATTTTAATCCTTCAATAAAAATAGCCATGTCTTCCACCGGCGGCGGCGTCCCGCAGCTCTACTTCTGTCACCAGTGCGAACGGAATGTAACAATAACTTCAGCACCAACCTCCGATCCCTCATGTCCTAACTGTCAGGAAGGTTTCCTCGAAGAAGTCGATTCTCCAAACCCTAGCTCTAACTCATTCGATTCTGGTCTCGGCCCGGGCATCTTCCTCGACGAGGTCGCCTCCATCTTCGGTGGCATGGCCCCCACGCCTCGATCATCAAACAACTCAACAACAACAAACTCCTCCTCCGCCTCCCCGCTTTTTCAAGATCCCGACGGTTTCAATCCTCTCGCGTTTCTTCAAAATTACCTCCAAACCATGAGAGCCGGCGGAGCAAACATTCAGTTTGTGATTGAAAATAATTCTGGTATGGGTGGAATGGACACCACAGGGTTTCGTCTTCCGGCGAATCTCGGTGATTATTTTATAGGACCAGGGTTAGAGCAACTGATCCAACAGCTTGCGGAAAATGATCCTAATAGGTATGGAACTCCGCCGGCCGCAAAGTCCGCGGTGGAGAATCTCCCGGATATTAAGGTAACAAAGGAATTATTGGAATCGGATTCTTCACAGTGTGCGGTTTGTAAGGATAGTTTTGAGCTAGGGGAGGAAGCGAAACAGATTCCTTGTAAGCATATCTATCATAAGGATTGTATTATACCTTGGCTTGAATTGCATAATTCGTGTCCGGTTTGTAGGTATGAGTTGCCTACTGATGATCCTGATTATGAGCAGAGGAAAGGGAATGGAAATGATGGTGGTAATCTGAATGTGGGTGGTGGGTCTTTTAGTGATGGTGATAATAGCGATGGTAATGCGCAGACTCCAAGAGAGACGAGGTTGAGGATTCCATTTCCGTGGCCTTTTAGTAGTGGTAGTGGTAGGTCTGTTGGATCGTCAGCGGAGGCTAGCTATAGTGGGAGTGGGAACAACAATGATGGGGATTCGAGAGGGAATACCAACTTTGGACCCGAGACTAGAGAAGAGGATCTTGATTGATTACTGCTGCTGGGTACTGTATCTTGTAACCATACACCTTCTTTGCTTGCATATTTTCTTATTGTTTTTGTTTCTCCTGATTTCATTTATCAATAAGTGGCTGTTTATGTTTAATGCTTGTCAATAATAGCTTGGTCTTCTTGATTTTACTTTTTTTTCTTCTATTGAACGATTGTGATCTTGATGGTTGGTAATGAATTGATGACACAATTGTGAGTTAGGAGTTTTATGTACTCTGTTGATTGTGAAGCAAATTTGAATGACAGAGTATATTTAGAGCCAAATTATTTTGTTTATCGGAGATGAGAATTCTTTTGCCTATATGATTAAAGAGTTTTTACATCAAATAGGATTTTGGAGTTATGATGTTCGTATACAATGTTTGCACTATTGTCATGTTATCTTGGCATATTTGCTGTGTGTATGGTCCCTGTTTATTGTTTTCATGTACATCCTTTGCATTCTCTATTTGTTTAGAAAATGTCAAGATGAGAACAAGGATTAATGAGAATTATAGATGCCTGGCATTGAAATATGACATGATTGATGAGAACCACACTTAACTGTATTTTTCTGACTCTGGATTCATGGGAACTCTCAGTTTCTAGCAGGATTATCATTTTTGTCCATGAACATTACAAATGAAAGGCACTAGGGTGCATGCAGAGTATGCCCTTATTACGCACCAGTTGAATGTATAATAGGAATAGGATGCTAATACTGCAGATTTTAGATTGTTTGAAGAGTTTTTGTATCATTGCAATGGATTTGACTTGGAGCTTTGGGAGCTTGGGCGTGTACTTGCAGTTGTCTTGAACATATTCATTCATTTTAATGTCTAGAACAAACACACATGTATATTTGTTATTCGTTGTTGTCAAGAGGTGCTAAGGCGCTAGCCTAGGCACTCCAGGCAAGGCAAGGCCACAATGCCTCAGGCAATGAATTTCAATGAAGCACTGTGTTAAAGTGAGCACCTGTTTGAAATATTCTTTTTCTGTTTGATTTTTCTTCTTTTTTAAAAAAAAAAAAATTACATCAAGAAACAACTTAGTGGTACTTTTGTAAAAAACAAAGATAAGGGTAAAAAATAATTTAAAAACCATTAATGTCGGAGGCACACGGTAAGAAAGCTTGAATTGACACCAGCCACATTTTGCACAAGTACAAAACAGGAAAGCATGGATGAAGATGTTTTTGAAGATTAGTAAATAAGGACTATGATATTTATGTTTGCCTTTTAATCTATTTGGCTACTTGCTACTTTAAATTATCTTGTTTTATTTTAAGGGTGAAAAATATGACTTTATATGACTATGTTATGGTATTTTGTATTTTTTTCTATTTTCTAATGATCTAATCTTAACTGGGAAGATATATATTTTAGATTTATATAATATGATATAATATTATAGGTATATTTTTTTTATCTATATTATATCGCCTTGGTTCATTCACGCGAGCACCTTGGGCATTTTACAGGTTTGGTGCCTTTTAGCGCCTTTTGCCTTTGACAACATTGGACCCTATTACCTTATATCATGTTGAGAAGACCATGGTTGACCGGCAACCTGATTCAGGAAATGTGAGAAATCCATATACTATGTTTATAAAAGTAGTACCAGAGTTCAAACTCCTTAAAGCAATATGGATAGAATTTATATCTTGGATATTTAATGACCTAGAATCTCCATTATGCTAGTGCTATAGGTCACATAGTTTGGGGCCCTTATTAGAACAAAGTTAGATTGGATAAATACAATTCTTGCCTTTGTTGTCCTTTATGGATGGTTTCTGAACATGGAATTTGAAGTCGAATACCTTTGACATTTTGTGTGCATTTGTCTGATCAGTGGTTGCTAATGAATGTGGATTAGCTTTAGCTTGATGCCTTCTATTGTTTACCAGCAGCAACTTTTAGTTAAGATAAGATTTTATACTTATTGGTGAGTGCACATCCTATAAGACCTCTTCTAGATCTCCTCTCCATTCCTCCAATCCCATGTCTTCCCAATGAAAAATGTACGATGCAGCTAGAAAATACTGTACATTTGTTGTCTATTTCTTCTTGCCACTTCAGAATTATTGTCTTTTTGAATCATTGAATGAAGCATCACTTGGTAGCATATCTGCCTGCTAGGCTGTATTATTTCAATGTTTTTGTGTGTGCATCCATCCAGTTAAATGGATAATCAATTCATTGGTGAAGATATCTCACCATATTTTTCTTGCCAAATTATAGCTTGTATTTTTCTTCTAATCAAGCCAAGTCAGTCTTCTCACATCCCTGCTAAATGAGGTATTCACCACTTTCTTCGATTTTGAAGAACCAAAAGAAGAGAAATGTGTGTGTGTGTGTGTGGTGGGGGGGGGGGGGGTTCTGGATTTTTCTTTGGTGAATTTTTTCCATGCTTGGAACTGCATATAATATATACATGGAATAATTTCTTTATGCACATGCTTTTACCTGTTTCATGACTAAGCATGTGATGCAGTAATTTCAGCATGCATAATTTTTTATTCTCCTCTTTCTGGCAGGGATGACAACTACCATCTGCAAGGATTGTTGAACATAGAAAGAACTTACATACGATTAGTGAACAGGTGCAATTTCAATGGTTCGTGCATAACAATCCTATGTAAATGTTCATTTTTAACTCAATTTTCAGAATTGTTTCTAGTTGCATTATCCTAAGAAAAAAATTATGTACCACATTGCTTGCTTGTTCTGTAAAATTCTTTTCATGTCCTAGCACTTTCTTGTTCTGTAAAATTACCATTTAGACCCCTGTAATACATCTTTTTAAGTTGCTTTTGTTGGCAAATATATATTACCTAAAAAAACTAAAACCCGTGGGTTTTTCATTGTTCACCCACTATGCACAATTTTTTATTTTTTTCAATTTAGCTCACAATCTTTCATTTCCAGCAATTTCATCCTAATTAAAGACCAATTGATTTTGATTTTTTAACTTAAACGCTTGAGTTTATCATTGTTCACCCACTATTCCTAATTTTTTTCTTTCTCAATTTGATCCTAAATCTTACATTTCCCAACAATTTCATTCTAATTGAAGACCAATTGATTTTGATTTTTTAAGTAAATGTGAGATTGAAAGTATATAGATCAAAATGAAAAAAAGTACGTTAAACATGGACGGCATGTCATGAGTTTCAAACAAAATATAATTTTCTCTTTAAACTTTAGAATTCATGCGCATTATACAATATTTGTGCTTCGATATTTTTCAAATTTACTTTTGATACAAAAGTTTTTTTTTTTGTTTGTTATTTTTTAGTTCCTGATTGAGAGGGGAGAGAGAAGTCATTGAATTTTGACGGTGAAGAGACATTATTGGCATCGATTTAGGTCATCAAACAAATAGAAAAATTGTGTCAAATTGTTTCATTTGATCAAAGAAATTTATATTATATGTTTTTTTACCTGTAGAGTTTGTAAAAAAAACATATATGAGCTTGGGTTGATTTTGTTTTTTGTAGTGTTTATTTTGGGATTTTTGACGTTGTTGATAAGTTATTAGGATTTCTAATGTGTTTTTAGGTGTTTTAGGTAGAAAATAGACCTTGGGTTAAAAACTCGCAAGTCCTAATTTTCCAATTATTGTTGTGGTCAGAATGTAAGTGAGATCAAGCGACGTGTCGTTTAATAGTTTTTTTTTATTGAAAAAAGTCTAAAAATAGTGAAAGAGCTCAATTACGCTATCCATGTAGCAGCCCGTGCGTGAGCCCTAAATAAATGGGTTAGGTCTATATGCCTTGCCCTTTCTTTCTTTTTTTAAATGGTTTTTTTTTATATATAAAAAAGGTTATATTTAGATTGATATTTTTTTATGTTTTAAGCAGATAAGCAATATTTTTTATAATAAGAATGTTTTACTTTCATAAAATGTTTCTAATATGTGTAGTCATGTTTTATAATTCTTATTTTATTTAGTTAATTGAATGTGTTTGTTTTTTATTTATCATTTGATTGAGTAAAAAAAGTAAACAAAGCTTAGTAAATTGCCTATGATATATATGAAGTGATTCATTTACTGTAAATTCTCATATTGTTCATCCTGCAACAATTACTTGTGGATTATAATAGTGTTTTTGATAGAAATTTATTTTGGTCATCAAACGTTTTCTTTGCACAATTAAGTCTTTTTAAGCATTCAATATCATATTTTTTATTTTTCAAAAAGAGGTTTGAATTGAAAGTTAGAGGATTTAAGTGAAAAACTTGGGTAGCATAGGTGATGTTTTAGAATTTATTTGAAAATTATATTTTATATTTAAAGTTAAAAGTTATGGGAGAAATATTGCACTCATTTGTATTGCAGGTTACAATAGTAAGTCACATTATTTTTTTCTATTTTTTTAAAATTTGATCTATATTATATATTTATTGGTATTTAGAATTGATAATTTATTTTAACTTGCTTTTTATACTGACTTTTATAGTGATTAGTAAATAAATTGCATGATTTTATTCTTTAATTTTCATTTGCTTTTTATATGGTTTTTTTTAATAGTTGATAATCTTTTTTTGCTATTGTATAGACAAATAAACAATATTTTAGAAAAAATACGTTATTAATCCTACTAGAGTCCATTACTTGATTTGTTGGTTTAAAATTTTGACCTAAGTTATCTGATTCATGGGTTTAACGAGTTTATTTATCAAACTTGATATGTTTTTCCAAAAATATTATGTTTTTATCCATCATCAAAATTGTCTTTGAACCTATTTAAATGATTAATTCACTTGGAGTCAGTCTCACATGGTGTAATAAAAAATCATGAGTTAGACATCTCTTAAAAAAATTTAGTTCTTATTTGGTATTGTGTTTCAAAAGTATTTTTGAAAAAAATTAAATATATGTTTTGTATTTTAAATTAAATATTTTTGGTGTTTTTAGATTATTTTCATGTGTTGATGTTAAAAATAATATTTAAAAAATAAAAAGATATAATTTTAATGCATTTATGAACAAAAATTAATTTCAACTCAAAACAGACCATTAGTCCCATCAGTAGCGCTCAGGAATTGAATATATTACTATATACATTAAACGTGTCGAGGTTTTACTGTACATTATTTATTGTGGATTTCAACAGTAAAATTACTATTTTACCCTTAGAATTACCAAAAAATTGATCCTGGTATGGGGGTGTTCTAGTCTTCTCAATTTTATTGCACGGTGATACTATTTATTTATCCCTGGGACCTAATAAAAAGAAGAAGATTGATAGTATTTTGGATTTTTCACATATTTTGCATGGTACAATTACTTACATACCCTTCAAAAAGACAAAGGAAGTTTTGTTGCTCGGGCATGGTGGTACTTCCACGCCTGGTTTTCATGGTTATCGCTGAGTTTAGGGTGTTTAGGTAATTCTGTAATTTTTTGTTATTATTTTTTGAATTTACTGCAGGCGTGTTGTACGGACGCGCCATCGGTTTTGCACGTGTACGCGCCTCTCAGGCGGCGCGTGATGTGTCTATAGGTGATGTCAAATGTTCGATTGTCATGTCATACGGTGCGTCGCCATGTTATCGTCCTCCCGGTGCAGCATGTGTCATGTTATAGTGGTCGTGGAATCGCCGGTGGATGATTTCCCCCCTCCCCTTTTCTCTCTCTTGCTGCCAGAAAGTACAGTACGATCTTTCATATTGTTGGTCCCTAGGCTTTTGATTCCGATTTTCTTATCGATTTCTTCAATAGAAATTTTGATTGTTTTCAATTATGACTTTCAATTGAAATTGATTATATATATTGGTTTTCATTTCAGTCATTTTTCTTTTAATTTTTGGTTTCTTATTAGTTCTTTATTTGTTTCGGTATGCAGGTTTTAATTTTACCCTCCAATTGAAATTGGTCATATAGGCTACTTTTTATTTCAGTCATTATTCTTTTAATTTGTTAAAAATATTACACTGCAATTTGTTTTTTTTTAAATCCCTCTATTTTTTTTAATTTTATCATTCAATTGGAATTAATTATATATTTTATTTTTTATTTCGGCCTTTATTCTTTGAATTTTTTATCTGGTATTAATCCCTTTGGTTTTTGTTATCTTTCTCGGTCAATGTTTATTTTTTACCTGTATTTATGCATCTATGATTTTAGTTTTTGTTTTTAATTTTTATTCGGTTTAGTCCTGAAATTTTAATTTATGTTGATGATCATTTTAAAATTAATATTTCACCATTTTTTCCTTTATTCTTTTTTTTTGGGTGTTTTCTGTTTTTTTTTCCGGATCAAATGATTTTAATTGTTATATGCATGATAATGATGGTAATGCAATGATGGACTTTCAATGATGTTTTTTTCTTTTTCTTTTTGTAGATAGAAAATTAACTGTTTATTTTTGTTATTTGATTATTGCAGGTCTATTCATAATTTATATATATATATTGTGTTTAATTTAAATTGGATTATAAAATGATCTAATCCTAATACAGTGAATTTGATAATTCAAATATCTGAATATTCTTATTTTTATAGGAAACTTGCACTTCATAAGAATTCTGCAAAGATTTATTATTTTGTCCAAATTTATATTATAATAAAAAATTTATATAATTAATATTTTTGTGTTGTAAAAAATATAGTTTCGACGAGTGTGTGTGGAGTGTATTATAATCTCTTTTGAGTGGTTGAGTGAAATATGGAAGCGGTCCCAGACATCTGTAATATAATGAATCCCTCCCCCGCTATTTTCCCCCATCGAAGCAATGTAGTTTTTTTCTAAGAAAGCATCATCAAAGCTGATGAAGTGTACGTTTGAGATTGTAATTTAAATTGTTTTTAAAAATATATTAAAATAATATTTATTATTCTTTTTTAAAAAATATTTTTGATATTTACATATAAAAATGTTCTAAAAATATTTAAATTTTTTAATTTAAAAAATATACTTTTTTTTAAAATATTTTTAAAAAACATTACCCAACACTAAAGACAAAACACTCGAATGACAAAGAGTTGTATTACAAATTCTAAATTTGAAGTAAATCATAATTCAATCTCTGAAAAGTTCTACTTGCAAGTAATGATTCTTTTAAACTTCAGAAGTAAGCTGATTCGTGAAAGATGGAGCAGTGGGAGGCAGCGTGCTGCCGCATGCGGCGGTTGGCCGTGATTTTGGTCTCTGTCAACATTTATCGCCGCCATCTCTAGCCATGTTTAGGTCTGCAGTGTTTTCCTGGAAGGATATGTCTAGTTTGCTTTAAAACTCGTTTTATCATCCAACATAACATCAGTTTTCAGTTTTGTCATGGGGTGGCTAATTACAGTTAGTTTGTTTGAGGTTGTTTTTTATTTAGAAAATATTAAAACAATATATTTTTTTACTTTTAAAATTATTTTTAATATCAATATATTAAAATAATTTAATTTTTTTTTAAAATTAATCAATTATTTTTTCTCACGATTTCGTCAATAATACTTTTGAAACACTGAAATAGTGATTTTTTTGTTTATCATTGTGAATTTTTGGTTTTGAAATTTTAAGAAGTTGTTTGGGACAGCTTTTGAAACTACATTTCCAAAAAATTCAATTTTTATTTTATTTTAAATAAATATGTTTTGGTGTTTTTAGATCATTTTAATGTGCTGATGTCAAAAATGATTTTTAAAAAATAAAAAAATATTATTTTGATATATTTCAGCACGAAAAGCACTTTGAAAAACTACAGCAACAACTGTCCCAAACAGACCCTAATTATAAAAAACAATATGTATATAATTTATAAATTTATTTAAACTTAATTTTTCAAATCATAATTATAAAATTGCAGCAATATCTAAAAATATAGGGTACGTCTCTGGGGATTCAAACGATGGAGTGTGACACAAGCAATTATTTTTAGGGATTGCCTTTTTTGTTCTTACGAAAAGGAGGTATAAGCTGTCATTCCTCTGGATTGATTAGAAATAAAGACAAATTACTGTAGTTTTAGATATACATAATTGTTTATTGGAATATTATAATTATATTCATGAATTAGCCTTTTTTTTTTCCTATGAGATTTTCATAATTTTATTTATATTATTAAAATTACCAATTTACCTGACTACTCGAGTCTCAAATTTATTTCCCTTGTCTTTTTTTTAACATAAAGGAACATGGAAGATCAATCTAAGCTTGTTAATTCTGTTCTGTTCTGACTGGAATGTTCCGTGCCATTAAAAAAACCGAGACGAAATGATATCATTTTTGTCTTGTTTTAATTCTGGCTCGTTCCGTAAATTCCGGCTAAATTCCGGCCGGAACGTCTCGGTACCGTTCCGGCTCAAAATCATAATATTTCTTTTATTTTAGAACATTTTACTATCATAATATTTTGGAATTTTAGAGATGTTTCTAATTTTGAGATTATGTTTGTTTGACTTTATGTTTGTATTGTATAATTTTAAATTAATTTATCTTGAATTTAAATTATACTTGTTAAATTAATATTTTAATTTTTTTCATATATATATATATATAATTATATATTTATGAACAGTACAACCCTGAAACGGCATGCCGAAACATTCCGTTCCAATAGAAAAATCAGAACGGTATTGACAACCTTGGTCTAGAAATCGAGTACATCTTTGGAATTGTTATTAAGATTATTTTTAAATTTTTTATATTATAAAAATAATCTGAAAATATCAAAAAATTTAATTTAAATAAAAATGATGTTTTTATAATTTTTTTAAAAAAATTGGAGGAAAAAAATCCCTAAGTCATTGACTATTTTTGCCGAACCTTCTCACTTCAGCAAAATAACACTTGTTTGATCCTCCTATGATGCGATGAATATTGTTTTCTCGAGAAAAAGAAAGGAAATTAAAAATGTGTGGACCATATATAATATTGGAAAAACAAAATCACAATTGTCAATTTAGATTAAAAAATGTGGCCAGCATCGTGGTGGCTTTTAACGGCTGGGATGCATCGTTTTGTCGGTGGTCGCTCTCCACTGAAAACTGCATTAGAAAATTTATGATTTTTTTTTATTCACGAAATCTCATTATCCAGAAATATATTTTGTGGATCCATATAAATAGATTAAATCTTAATTATTTTAAATTATTATAAAAAAATATATATTTTAATTTGAACTCGAGATCTAAAATAATATAGATCTTAAGCCCTTTGTCCTTTCCGATTTCATACTTCAAAAAAGATAAAAGACATGTTTGTCAACTCATGTGTTTTTGAAGAAAAAAATTATTTTATATTATTTTATTTATTTATATAAAAAATAAAAAAATAAAAAAAATATCATTTTATATATTTTTAAACAAAAATAATTTTTAAAATAATTTTAATTACAACATACAAAGTATAAACTAGTCACGTGCTTGTCCTCCAACCGCGGGTCGGGGTCCATTTTTTTTCTTATCATCGAAAAATAAAAACATGCAAATATTGAAATGCATGCAAATATATATATATATATATATATGTTAAGAAATTCCCGATGCTAATCAAAGAATGAGCCATCAAATTGGGATAAATATTAATATTAAGATATATGATTGTGTTATGCAAATAACTCTTCATAATTTTTTATTTAATTACGTAGCAATATAATTTTTTTCTTGTACAAAAAGCAATTAATTTAATTTTGTTTTTTTTTCTTTCCTTGCTTCATTTTTTGGGGGCAAATTAATGTTAAATTTCTTCTAATTTATCAAGGATGAAGATAGTTTAAAATCAAATGACTAAGTAAAAAAACATGAGAAATGTTTATTTTGACATTGCCTTTCAAAAATAATTTTGAAAAAAAAAATTGATTTTTTTAAATTATTTTTTTTGATGTTTTTAGATTATTTTTATATGTTAATGTTAAAAATAAATTTTATTTTTTATTTTATTTTGATGCATATCTAAATAAAAAATACTTTTAAAAGTAACCCAATTACACTTGCAAACAATTGTAAGTGATCATTTACAAAGTGTATTTTTAAACATATATCAACGTGTTGGAGTTGATGTAATGATTTTATTAAGATTTTGTGTATATTTATAAGGTATTTTTAAATAACAATATATTAAAATACTATTTTTAAATAAAAAATATTAACTTGATTTTTCAACTACCTACTTGGTTATTATTTTATTTTATTTAAAAAAAGACAAAAAACATGTCATCTATCACTTAAATAAAAATAATAATGTCTACGCTATCATACTCATTTTTATAAACTATTTTTTAACGGGTCAAATAAAAATAAAAATAAAAATTTAAATAAAAAATGAATTTAACCTTATTAATTTATTTTTTATATTCTAGAGCCCATAAAAAAAATACCACCTCTTCCTAATTTCACGAGAATTATCAAATTTGTTCTTCAATGCCAATTTCTACGAAGATGGAACAATTTTATTAATTTAAAAGAAAATGACTAAAAAAAAACAACCTATTAACAGTAAACCGCCGAAGATGTTCTCAGACAGCTCTTCAACACCACGTCGAAAATGTTCTTTAAATTCATGTAACGGAAAAGCTTGTTATAGTATTCTTTATTTAAAATTATATCAAAATATTTTTTTAAAATTTATTTTTGATACCATTATATTAAAATGATTCAAGAATATATATAAAAAATAATTTAAAAAGAATACATTTAAAATTTATCAAACAATGATTGTATTGTTGCTCTAAATACACAAAATGTTTGAAAACACAATAATAATTGTTTTTTAAAATACTTTTTACTATAAATATATTAAAAAATATAAAAAATAATAATTTTAAGAAAAAAAATAAATATTTGTGAAATGTTGTTTGGGTTGCTAGCCAGACAATGTATTAGAGCATCTCTAATTATAAAAACTATTTTGGAGAACTAAATTGATAAAATAATTTTTTGAATAATATAAATATAATTTTTTTGTTTATGTGTATTCTAATAATAAAAGTCATTTAGAAGAGAAATTTTTTATATGTCATTTAAATATAGTGTAATTATTTTGTATATAATATAATTATACAATTAATATGAGTAATTTATATAATTAAATAATTGCTTTTAAAAAACCCTCCAACATTATTATTATGTTTTTAATTTTATTAAATAAAAAAATTAAATTTGAAATAAAAACTCACAACATTATCATAATTATCACAGAGCAAAAATAATACAACATTAGTTTTCACCCACAGAGCAAAAAAAATAACAAGTCGATGTTTCATCTCGTGTAGCAGTATTATTTCCAGTGAACAATATTATAGTTTTTCTATTTGAGTTACTATAAATAACAACTCATGTAAAAAAAAAAAACTATTTTGGCTATCAAAATAGATTTTCCGTTGAAGAAAATAAAATTAAACAAAAATACTAAAAATATATTTTTTTTATCTTTGCCTCTTCATACATGTTGGAGTTGCTCGTATTTGGTTGAGTGTTTATTTGAAAATATGATAGATATTATTGTTTTTTAAAGTTTTTTTATTTAATAATATATTAAAAAAATTAAATTCTTGTTAAACGCTATTTGGGATTGGTTCCCAATCAACGATTTAATAAATCGAGGGTTAGAGTTTATTTGAATGTATAAGTTGTTTTTTAAAATATTTTTTATTTAAAAGTATATCAAAAATATATATTTTTATTTTTTAAAAATTTTATTTTTATCATACACATATCAAAACTATTAAAAAACATATAAAACATTAATTTAAAGCTAAATAAATAAATAAAATTAACAAACACGGTTAAACTACATTGACAAAAAATACCTGAATAAAATAGATGGTGTATCATATTTTCTTGAAAAAAGAAAAAAAAAACGAGAAGAAGTATTTTTTTGCTCTGAATTATATGAATAAAAAGACTCAGATTCAGAAAAATACGATCACATTATTTTTATTTTTGAGGACAAAAAAGGGAGCCGCACAGAGAACGAACACTAGTTTTCTCTGAATCAAAACAAAATCTCCCTCGTAAATTTGATACAAGCACAGCAAATGTGTTTCCTCCCCATCCTCTGCCTAACATTTGAAGTTTTGTGCTCTCACTTTTCCTCTACCTCCTCTTTTAAATCAGATTAGCCACAGCCTAGTCTAGTGTTTGCTTGTCAAGACTGGTAAAAGAATCTTATTGGATTCCATTTTCAGTCTCTCTTCACCAAACCCCCCCTTTTTTTTTTGTTTTTAATATATTTGTTTATACACACTCTTCCGTTTTTTTTTTATGATCCGGGCCTTAATTCTATTGTTGAATCAAGTCGTTTTTTTTTATCTCATTTCTTTCCATCTTTAGAAGATAAAAAAGAGTAGCAATTGATCTGTGTGTTAAGAGAAAGAAACCCACAGAAAATGTCTCCAAATAGTAATATTGCTATTACTAATGGAAGTGGGAGTGGTGACAACAATAGCAGCAGCAGCAGTAAGAATTACATAGAACATCAAGTTTCTAAGAGGGACACTCTTGCTGGTGTTGCCATCAAATATGGTGTTGAGGTAGGCGTTTCTCTCTTTTTGATTTTTTTTTTTAATTTTATGACCTGTTTGATTTTTTGTTATGATTTTCTTGAAGGAAATAAACTTATTGCGTGTTCTTATGATATGGGTTTTACATAAAATGTCTTATGATTTCTTGTAATTTGATTTTTAGGTGGCAGACATCAAAAGGTTAAATGGGTTATCTACAGATCTTCAAATGTTTGCTTTGAAGATTTTGCGTATACCATTACCTGGAAGACATCCACCTTCTCCCATTTTGTCAAATGGTTCTACTTCTCCAGGGTAATAATTGCCTGCTATACTCTCACTTCCCGTTCAATTTTGGCAATTTCTCTGCAGCGTTTTTTTTCTTGTCGTTGTGGAATATTAGCTTTAAAATGCATCGTCTACTTTTTCTATATGGATTCTGCACTTGTTGTGATATAGTCCATGCTCCTGAGTTTCGACGCCATGTTTCGGCCATCTTGCCTATAAATATGTATTCTACCTTGGTATAACATTAGTTGTTAGCCTTAGATGGACAAGGACAGTTTCCCTCCCAGTGTTTATATCATTTGAAGTATCTTTCTCTTCGTTGGATTACCAGACTCGATCACTCTTATTGGGCTCTCATCGTCAAAGTTAATCCCTTTTCACCTTCCATCTTCTGTTGCCCGACTTATTCTGTTTTTGTGAATTCTGATTGTTTTTAGATGTTGATTTGCCGTTCATTTTTCCTTTCAAACAGTGTTGAAAAAGATTGGAAGGGTCTTATATGAGGAAAGTTTTTAATTTGTCCATATGAAAACTTTTATAGACTGGTGTAATGTGGAAGCAATAAAAGTTCTGCTAATGTTTTTCTTTTACCGAGGACAGTTTTTTTTTATATTACTAGTGGAGTAACTTGTGGTAGTTACTCCATAGAGAGAGATAGACACACGGGGGAGGAAGAGAAAGGTGGGAGAGATTTTTTTATTTTTTTTGAAATTGGTGGATATTCTTATCACTTTGATGGTATTGGATGTGATTTTCTCTTTCACCATTGTATCTGTTAATAGGAACCTTATGGGAAAGTGGACAACAAAAAAAGTAAAGAAAAAGTAACCTTATGGAATTGCTGCTTTGGTCTAGTTAATTGCTTTGAGCTTTCATTGGACAGTATTGTAGGATTGAGGAACAAGGGCCTGACTTCAGTTTTTACTTGTTATTGAGGTATGCATCAATGCAAATAACAAGATCTGTGATAAGTTCCCCATGATAATTTAGCAACTCTAGTTGTTGACACCATGAAGCTCTGCCTTTTTGTGTGAGGTCAACCGAGTTTTTGAAATCCTTAGATTGCTTGTTAGAATGCACTAAATGGGGAGGGTGTCTTTTGGCTATGAGGACCATCTCCAGAGAGCTTTAGGGGCTACTTCAGTTGTCCTTGAAAACTATTGGTAGGTTAACCACGTTCTTTGTTCTTTCTTCTTGTTTACCTTTTCCCTTACAACATTTCCCTCGCCTCTCCCCTTTCTTTCACTTTTTTTAATTGTTTTGTTCTTTACCAGAGGTAAGAAAAAAACAAAACAAAAGACTGTGGCATCTCCAATGTATTTGTTATTTTAATTTTCCTTAAAATTAGTGGCTCTTTGGGATCATTGGTCATTTTGACTTGATAGAGTTTTTCATCTTTTACTTGGTGCAGGTTCCTTCTTCCCAGGTTTTTAATCTGTAACTTAATGCAAGTTCCTTGCCTGGGAAGATACAACCTAACATGATAGTTCTTTCTCTACTCTGTTTTTTAATTCGTCATCTGGGATGTCTACTAATTTGTGCTTTAGCAAGTGGGATTTCTGTTGGACATACCATGCTAAAATCTATTTCTCATAATTCATTTGCATTCAGTACATTACAGAGTTATTTTCATGTATTTCTAGAAAGCATTGAAAGAACAGCATTATCCTAATCTTCATGAGGCCAGACAGCCAGACAACTAAGTTTCTGGATTTGTGAACCTCAGTGCTCTTAAATTTCTGCATTAGCTAAATTCTCATCGTAATAAAATTTGTTATCTGCCACATTCTCTTTATGGTCTTACTACACTCTAATGCCAGATAATCAAGCAAGTCCTTGCATGGAATAACAACTCCTGTTATAATGAGCTGAAAGGCATAGTAGATGGCCGATGTTCCATTCTGTTCTTTTTTCCCCACGCAGTACTTTGTTTTCTTCTACCACCATTGATAATTTTTTGTTCCGCTGAACTTAACTATCAATTCAGTAGTTTTCTGAGACATCTGCGGAAACATGAATTAGTTCACAAAAACTAGGTTAGGGTACGTTATGACTCATTGTTCTAGATTACAGGTTTTTCTTTGAATTCTTTGCTTTTGGGTGATCCAATAATTCCTAATATCTAAATATGCAAAGACATCAAATTTGCATTGAGTAATAAGGCTATAATTTTGCAGAGGAAATAATGTTGACATGACACCACCTCGGCCACGCCTCTCGAATGTGTTGGAAACAATGGAGTCTTTAAGCCTAAAATCACCTCCAAAGAAGGTTTCTCCAGCTATGAGCACTTTACAGAAGTTCTATGATCTCAAATCTTCAAAACACAAGGATTCAGCTGAAGGTATGGAGATGGCTGTTTACAGAAGAGGAAGCTTGGATGACTTAAATGAAGGGCTGCTGCATAGAGCTACACCAATATCTGGCTCATCTTATGGCAATCACAAATCCATAAATTTGGCCAACGATTTCTTGCTGGAGAATGGTGTGGCAGCAGAATACAAGCCTCCGTCAGAACCTAGAGAAGGGGAAGGTGAGAAATCCAATGAGAAGTTTGTTCGAAGACGCCAGAAAGCTGATGCTGATCCTAGAGCTGGCACAATAGAAAAGCTGTTGAAAGAAGAAAACAATGGTGGGAGTAGTGCCTTTTCAAATGTAACAGGAAAAAGTCTAGCCATGAGACCAAAATCAGCAAGCAGAACATCTCTGGCTGCTGAATCAGAGTCAGGATGGTTGAATGCTATGCCAGTGGGCTTGGGAGATTCGATAATTGCTGACGTGTCTGATGGAGTTCGTAAATCATCAAGCTCGCCAGGTCTGCAGGACCAGGAGAACAGTAATTCCTCTTCCGTTTGGCCAACTTCAAAGTGGAGTTTGAAACCTGATCTACAGGCTCTCTCAACTGCAGCCATCAGTATACCAATATTCGACGGCCTGCCAAAGCCAATATCTGGACGCAGGAGCAAAGCTGCTCTTGATTAGCAAAAGTCCCCTGCAATCTCATAGAATTGATTTGTTTGTGTACTTAGCATATTGTGAATGATATCATTGCCACCAGCCACGTCATGTATAGCTACAAAGTGCAGTCGAAATAGGAGTAAGGCCAAGAAAACAAAGGTTAAAGAAATACACTCCTGTGTTTATCTTGAGAAAAGCTACAAAGGAGAAGGTAAAAGGAATTCCTTTTTCACGTTTTTCCATCTTGGATTTGTAATGGGTTGCTCGAATCTAGATCATAGTCTCAACTATCGTATAGTATCTGTATATGAAGTCATTTGTCTTGCTTATTCATTGGAAGTGCTTTTGCCCCAGTTGTTACATATAATACCCAGTTGCTCCTTTTGGATCTTGATGGAATGTATATTGATTTCTTAGATAGGCAGCCTTTTTCCGTTTTCTTTTTCTTATGTTTCTAAGTTGAGAATCATCATTTTGAGCTGAATTAATCTTTTTGGTTAGAATAAAAACCTTAAATGCATTCTACTTGGGACCCTGTGGTTCATGGTCATGGACTCACGTGGTGTTTAGAGAGATTTAGGTTTATGACCATGAACCATCGTGGTCTAACACTTTATTAGAGGGGATGCCTCATCGAGCCACGGCCATCAACATCAGACATGGATTGAAGGACGAAAGGAAAGATGGGGCACAGCACCCTGGAATTCACCATTTAGAGCTTAATAGAGTCCAGATTGTGTGGTTGCATTTAAGCTCATCAGCAATAGAAATAACATGTGGCATTTATTACTCATGAATGCATTATTTTCAGAAGATTAACATGAATCAGATAAATATTCGCCATTTTTGGCTTGAATAAAGTGTTCGATCTCCACAAGTTATTCCTAAAACTATATCGCCCCTTTTAAATGAGAACCATATCACAATGGCAGATGCACAAATGGCCTGAAATTCGAAAGATATTTCCTGTATTTACATCGCAAAACAAAACAATCAAGAGAAGATCCATTTTTTCATTGGCAGATAGGAGTAAGTGGACTGATAGCAAAGTGACCAGTACAGCAATCGACCAGGGAAATAACAGCGTATGTCAAAAGTATTATGGCCCACCATTTCATACAAAGTTGTCTATACTGTTGTTGGTTGTCAGTACTGTTGGTGGTGTTTTGTTTTTTGAAGTAGGATGAAAAACTGAAATATTTCATCGTTTCACCTATCATTTCAGAATTGTATTGATTATATATATTAATTAAATTTTTTTATTTCAAATTTAAAAATAAAATTATTTAGAATTATACAATTTAATCTACAAAATAATAAGATGATTTTTCTGAACAAAATTATAAACATATATAATATTACAAGAATATCATCATCAATCTCGCAAGATCATTACATTATTTAATTGCTCTGAAATTTTAACATGATATATATATATATATATATATAAATATGTTAAAAGACTCCTCATAAAATTTTATCTTAATCAAAAGGTCGGATTAAGAAATATATTTAATTTTGTAGAATTATTCATTATTTAAAAAAATCCTATTTGGCCGAAACAAAACGGGTGGAACAAAACTGGTATTTGGCCAAAAAAATCCGGAACAAGCTGAAATTTAAATCGAGATAAAAACAATGTCATTTTGTCTTGTTTTTTTTTTAACTAATACGAAACGTTTCAACCATTTCGACCGAATCGGAACGAAATTAACATCTATGATTTCACATGTTCACAACTCCCCTCCGCTAGCACATCATCAGGTTCTTCAGAGGAATTACTGTCTTCAAATTATCTCACGAGCCTTCCAAGCGTCCAATCCTGAAACCAAATAACTAGACATCATGACCACCTGCATCCATCCATAAAGCAATACCAAGATACCGAAGCAACTTCTTTTGTTTTGCTTATTTATTTCTTTTAGTTATGCTAAATAAAAGGTAGATTTTATGTGGAAGAATAAAAATAATGGCAACAAGAAGCATATCCTAGCAAGTAGAAAATCAGATGATGTAAAAAAGAAGTGTTGCCATGGAGTCCAGAACAAGGGTTAAACAGTTGGGCTCCAATTTTGCAGGAACCATGTTGCAACAAAAGAAAGCCTAGTTCCATAACCCGAAGGAGAGGGGGATTCTCGCAAGGATAATACTTCTGATGGAAGCTAGTTAAACAGCATTCTGGGGATCACCATCCATAATAAGAGTTGCAAGACTAGTTTGTTTGGCATCCATATCCTAAAAATCAAAATACATAACAGCCACTGATACTGTTTAATTTGATGCAAGTCTCCAAGAAGGCAAGGGATGCCTCCAAAGAACATAACCATGGCATAAACAAATCACTATCAGGACATTAGAAGATTGGAACCAATCAGTCATTACAGCTATATTGCTTGAGTTTGCCACTTGCATATATATATATATATATATATATATATATATATATCTTAATAGCTTCCTATTTCTAATTTGTAGGCAAATGGTAGAAATTGGTTGAAATTGAGTTTCATTCACAAGGTCTAAAACCAGGGTTCATAGATAATTTGTGGTTTAGTGAGAAAATTAATAGCTCCTTGTGATTAGAATCTGCAACTATTTGCAAGAATTCAGGGCATTTAGATAAGAAGCTTAACAAAATACGAAGGGAAAAAGTAACATATAATGAAATCAACATATGGGAATTAAGATCAATATATCTAGGATAAAAAATAACAAGGATAATAATTCAAGACAACCAAAATTCATTGCTAGAGTTTCTTATGCAAACACAATAAGGATTGGAGATCTCACTACTATTCTCTTACCAACAATTAGGCCTTGATAAAATATTAGCAAAAGAGGCGTAGCCATCATAGTCCCTGCCTTGTACACATTATACGATTAAATGCACAACCAACACATAAATACACTGATAGCCTCTCTCAATTATATCCATACTTCTCTGGTTCTGCAGCCTTTGGGTCTCATTCATAGACAAAAAATCAAGTACAATAAAATATAGCAATCAAGGAAGACTTAGTCCATACTCTAAATAGGACACAACCCTTTCATACAGAACTCAATTCTCATTGAAAGTAGCCAAAACATTCTAGAAATTCAGAGCAAAGCGAAAAGATACAATCCAAGGAGGAAAAAGGCTAAAATTCCCAACTTAAGTTAATGATTGAATATTGGATAAAAAGCACATGGAATTAACCTGGTGCATCTGAGTTTCACTATATGAAGAAATCAACACTCATCAGACATAAATTATATTATGAAAAGCACTACTGAAATGTCAAGTCTTTAAGTGCACGAGATGTTATGATCAAGCATTGGAAATCCTAGACAGCACCACGAACCTTGAAATCTAGATGCAAAGAGATTTTAACTTCTTTACACGCTTGGTGGCAGGGGAAACGCCTTTGATTACTTTCTTCATGGATTTCGCTCTTTGTTGCATCCTTTTCTTTGCAGGCATCTCCCTAACTGGGCCCGGAGGTATCCCTTTTTTAAGTGCACTTCCTCTTGGGGTCACAGAAGGCGGTATTCTCAGACTTTGTGGTGGTAAAGGAGTGCTGGGCTTCCAAACCAAGTTGTTTGTCATGGAAAACCGGACTTTTTTTGCACTCTTCTCAGAGCTCTTTGCCATTGAGCTTGTGCCAGCTTCAGCATCTTCTTGGCCATTCCATTCTGGATTTTCAGATTGCTTCCATTCCACCCTCTTCACTCTCTTTCTCTTTTTGGAGAGATCACCGTTGCCAGTGACTTTAGGAAAATCGCAGGCACTAGTGACACCCTCATCTATGCCCACTTCTGCAGCAACTTTCTCAAATTGCCTCTGAAGATTTGCTATGGCAGATTCATCAAACCTTACCAAACTATCATCAACAGTCTTTTCTTTGCTTGAATTCTCCCCATTTGGTAAATCCTCATAACCATTCTCATCAGTTATAGAACTACTCTCACTGTGGGAACCAGAAATGACATTCCTTTTCTTCTTCTTAGCCCTTTTGCTATTGCCATCCGACTCCTTCGCCTTTTTGCTTTTCTTCAATTTCTTGCTACCAGGCCCATTAGCAATGCCGCCATTCAAACCTTCCGCTCCCATACCACTATCAATAGGAACCAAAACTGGCACCTCCTCTCCATCCTCGTCACCATTACTCTCTGGAAGTGCAATCTTGATCCCCGAGGTCACGAAGTCCTTCTCTAACTTCAAAAACACTTCATGTAACCCCAAAATCACTTTCCTATTCCCTTGACAACACTCGACTGAAGAACCCAACTCATAAAACCTCTTAGAAAACCCCATTAACAATGCAATTGAACCCAAAACCACCACCTCATCATTGTCCCCAACGTCATCGCCCTTCATCTTCACCTCCAACAATTCCTTCCCCATCCGCAACAACAGATCAAACACATTACTCTTAATCTTCCCCAACAAAACCTTATCACTCACCTTCCCCATTACACTCAGAAAATTCCCAAAAAACACCTCCAAAACCGCCTCCTTCACAGGCAAGAAACCCTTCAATTCCTCAACAAAAACCGAAACAACATGGTAGTTAACGCCGTTCCCTAAAAAATTATCATCAGCTAAAAAACCATTTTCCACAAAACCCCTCATAAACCTTTCCACAACATCTAAACCCCACCCCTTCTTTTTCAAGAAAACAAAAAAAGAATTCACAAATCTCCTAATCAAAAGATAAAACTTATCTAACCTCAACCCATCAATACCAGGCCATTCCCTTCTCATAGTAACTAAAAAAACAGAGAAATAACTAAAGCAAACAGACTCAACTTCAATAACAGTCAGTAAAGAACTCAGTTTGTTGATTAGTTGGTTCTGAGCTAAAGACTTGTCAGCATGCCACATACAGTAAAACAGCCCTTTCCATAGTTTCTTCATAGTTTCTTCAGAGATTTGAGGTTGTGAAGGTAACCATTTGTTTAAGAGAATCTTTAATGATTTGTTTCGGGTTTTGGAGTCGCTTGATGCTAGTTGTTGTATTAGGGTTTTTGACGTTTGAGCTTGGATGTGTAGTTCCTCCATTTTTCTTGATTGACGAGAGAAGAACCAGGGATATTTTAAAGGAATTTGAGATGTCTTTGTCTGTTTGAAACCAGGGAGATGTATGTAGTATACGCTAACGATGTTTTTCTTTTTTCCTGATACGTGACAACTGACGAAGAGTGAAAACCCTAGTGGTGGTTTTGGCGAATATGAAGTTTTATCTAATTACAAGTTATTTTAATTTTTGAAATATTTTATATTACTCACCCAACTGTATAGGTGATCTCAATTAAGTCCTTGAATTTTATTTTCTAATGGGTCCCGTATATATTATTATTATTGAAATATTAAAGTTTATTTTTCTTGCACTTGCCTGTAATTCTGAGCTCAAATTCTACTTTTAAAGTATCTGAATTTAAAAAATGATCAATGAACAATTTTTTTTTATTTTTTTTTATAAATTTTAGTTTATTATGATAATAATATGAGTGAAAAATCCTCTAACTATTAACTAATAGCACAACCATCCTAATTGCCTAACCATTGGAGTACTTTGATTTTTTAAGTTTTAAATCAATACATATAATTAAATAAAAAATTGCTTTTCTAAAGAATAAAGTTCTTAAATGTAGTGTAATTCATAAGTGGTGTCATGATTTTGATAAATTAAATCATGAAACTCAGGTTGATTTTAATATTAAAGTTCTTAAATGTTTTTGAAAAAAATTGAATATATTTTTTGCTTTAAATTAATTTTTATATTTTTAAATCATTTTGATGTGTTGATATAAAAAATAATTTAAAAAAACAAAAAAAATATATTTTGATATATTTCTAAATGAAAAATATTTTGAGAAATATCCTCAAATAAATTCTCAAAATAGATACTTAATACATTACTGTTTTAATATTAAAAAAAGATCATCTTGGTTTTTTTTTTTAAATCAAATTATATTTTTTTTATCGATCATAGCTTTGAGACCCGCTAAATCGACTGATCGAATCCATGTTTTCAACAGTCTATTGTACTCTCACCACAAACACACAACTTCATTCCCTTCATTTTACCAAGATATGGAAAGGCCATGGGGGCCACCGTAATTATCATTCTTTAGATTACACGAGATCATTTGCCCGCGCGCTGCGATAGGCTTTTTTTAACAATAAATTGATTAATTTTATGTGGATTTTAATTGGTTATTTTAATATTAAATTAGTAACATCGTAAGCCGTTGGGATAAAAAAAATTGTCTGGTTTTAACATATATAATTTTTTGTTTTGTATTTTGGTTTTTGTTTTTTTAATTTTTTGGTTTAATTTCTATCCTTTGATTTTTTTGGTTCTTTTGGGCTAGGTTTTTAACTTTTTGCTTGTATTTATGTATCTATACTCTTAGTTTTGACTTTTAATTTTTATTGTTATTTATCTTTGTATTAAATACAATTTGTGTTAAAAACAGAGTAAGTTTAACTTTGGTAGCGTGATATTGAAGATGAAATATCATATATAAAGAAGTCGTGAAAGTCAATTTTGAACAAAAACAACTTCGACTAATAAATTATTTTGATAAGTATTTCATTTTAATCATCATGATCTTTAAATTATCATAATTATTATAGCTGCTATCAGAATAATTATTGTAAATAATTAATATTCTGATTATGACTGACAATATTGTTATAATCGTTGTCATTATTACGACAATAATCATCACGATAACAAAAAAAATTATTAATATTATTTCAATTATAATTACTATTATTATCATTGTTATAATTGTGTTTGATATTATTGATATTTTATATTATTTTATGAGTAATTGTTATTATTACCATCAAAGTCATAATTAGTTATATCATAAGTACCATAACTATTACAATAAATTATAATCGCTATTATCATGATACTTATAATGTCACTATTATCATCAAGATCATAACACCTTAAAATATTATTATTAGTATTGTTAAAATAATAAAAATTATTAACTCACTCTAAGGAATAAAAAAACTCAAAAACTTTAACAAAAGAGTAAGTAGGAAAAAATACATCTCTAATTATTATTATTATTGCATATATAATGACAAAACAAAATTACCTCGAATAATAAAAGAATACTAAAAAGTATAACAAAAGAGGTGGAGCCATTACTCCACACTCTGCTATTGGAATAAAAAAACTTTTTGCCTTGTTTCAAGTTATATAATTTTTTGTTTTATATTGTGGTTTTTATTATTTTATTTTTTGATTTAGTTTTGATCCATTGATTTTTTTCAGTCCTTCTGAGATAGTTTTTAAATTTTTACTTATATTTACACACCTTTTCTCTTAGTTTAGACTTTTAATTTTTTTTTTGTTATTTTTATTTGTGTTAAATGCATCTTGCGTTAAAAAACATAGTAAGTTTAACTTTGGTGGTGTAAATGAGAGTGAAACTCTCTGTTATGCATGTATAATTAATATTTTTGTTGTTAGCGATTTGCTATCTTTGTGTTTTTTTGCATTTGTTTTGTCTATGTGTGTCTTGATATATTTTTAATTTGAAGCGATTTCTATTTAAAAAGAAATTAAATTTTTTATTATTATTTATTCTTCGTATTATTGTATTTAAAATATTTCAGAACATTGAGATTAATTTAATTTCAGATTTCAAAAAAACTTATTTCATTTATATATATATATATTTTTTCAGGAGTACATATCAAATAAATATCAAAATATATAATTAGTCTCAAATATTTGTAATAAAAAAACCTTAAAAATAATCGTTATTATTTTTTTAAATGTCTTATCCATAATAAAATGAATATATATAAAAACTAAATAATCGAAATTTTTATAGGTTGATTATTTCGCTCAGATGTACAATATAAAAAATATCTAGGACCATCAACATATGTTAACATGTTAAAAAATTTGGTTTTGCTAAAATATCATATATAAAAAGCTCGCAACAGTCAATTTGTAACAAAAAGAACATTGATCAATGAAATATTATTGATTATTATCGTATTATTAATTATTATAGCTATCATTATTGTAAATAATCAATATTCTAATTATTATTGACAGTATTATCGTTGTCACCATCATTATTGTTATAATCGTATTATAACAATAAGCATTATGATAATCAACACAGTTATTTCTATTAAAATAATTGCAATTATAATTAGTATTATGATCATTATTAAAAAAAAATTGTCATCATTGATATTTTCTATATTATTTTATGATTTATTGTTATTATTATCATCAAAGCCATAATTATTAACAACATAAGCACTATAACCATTACAATAAATTACACTTGGTATTCTCATTATGATTAATAATGTCACTATTATCATCATGGTTATAACACCTAAAATTGTAATTAGTATTACTGATAAAATAATAAAAATTATTAAATTACCCCGAGGTATAAAAAACAGCTCAAAAACTCTAACAAAAGAAGAAGTAAGAAAAACTAAAACTAAAACTACATCAAAGAATAAAAAAAAATCATAAAAACTTTAACAGAAGAGCAAACAAAAAAACTAAAATAAATTATTAAACAAAAATAAGGATTATTAGCAGGAAAATGTTTTTTTACTTGAAGATAAAAAGAAATAAGAATTATTAACAACATGAGCACTATAACTATCACAATAAATTACAATTGTTATTATCATTATAATTCATAATATCACTTTATTATCATGATTATAACACACAAAATTATTATTACTATTACTGCTAAAACAATAAAAAATGAGGAATAAAAAAACCCAAAACTTTAAAAAGAGACAAAGCAAGAAAAAAAATATAAATTATTATTATTAAGTAAATAATGTAAAAAACAAAATTACATCAAAAAATAAAAAAACCTCAAACTAACAAAAGAGCGAAAAATTAAATTAAATAAATAAATAAATGTTATTAGCTAAAATAAATCACTTAAAGAATAAATGAAAATAATTAAAAAAACTAATAGAAAAAAATAAATAAATGTTATTTTTTCTCTTCCTCTCCAGCTGCAGCCGCGACCTCCTCCCATTACAGTCGTCATTCTCTTCTCCGTTTGGCAGCTGCGCCGTCACTGTCTTCTCCTTCCCCTGCTTCCCTTCTCCTTGCTGCCAACACCTTCTTCCCTCTCCCTCACCATCACTGCCACCCCAACATGTCAACCTTGCCCACAACAGACCTCCCTCTTCTGCCTCACATTTCCTTCTCCAGTTCCCCTCATAGTCAGCGTCGTTACCCCCACAGCAGCCACACACATCTGATTCCCTTTCCAATTTGTCTTTCCCCTGTTCCCGTCAGTCTCTCCCACAACAAACCTCCCTCCTCTGTCATCTTCTCCGTCGGGCTCCCCTCTCCTGTTCCAGCTAACACACCGGGGGCAGATCTTGCACTTACAAACCTCGCTTACTGCTCATCCTTCGATCGCCACAACTTCGCAGTCCCTGGATCGAAGCTCTTCTTATCTTTAGTCGCCAACTCTGGCAGCGTGTGCCAGTGAACCAAAGAATACGATGATCTACGGTGTGGGCAGCTTTGGCAACTGTTCATGCTAATTAATTAGCATGAGCAGTTGCAATTTGCAAAAGAAAGAGGTCGTGAGTTTCACTGTTCAAATCCACAGTGAACTGAGTGTGGGTGAACAGTGAGATTTGAACAGTGAAACCACGACTTCATTTAGCTTTTAGTATAAAACGAGATTATTTGCCCGCGCGCTGCGCTGGGCTCTTTTTAACAGTAAATTGATTAATTTTATGTGAATTTTAATTGGTTATTTTAATATTAAATTAGTAATATTGTAAGCCGTTGGGATAAAAAAAATTGCTTGGTTTTAACATATATAATTTTTTGTTTTGTATTTTGGTTTTTGTTTTTTTAATTTTTTGGTTTAATTTCTATCCTTTGATTTTTTCGGTTCTTTTGGGCTAGGTTTTTAACTTTTTTCTTGTATTTATGTATCTATACTCTTAGTTTTGACTTTTAATTTTTATTGTTATTTATCTTTGTATTAAATGCAGCTTGTGTTAAAAACAGAGTAAGTTTAACTTTGATAGCGTGATATTGAAGATGAAATATCATATATAAAGAAGTCGTGAAAGTCAATTTTGAACAAAAACAACTTCGACTAATAAATTATTTTGATAAGTATTTCATTTTAATCATCATGATTCTTAAATTATCATAATTATTATAGCTGCTATCAGAATAATTATTGTAAATAATTAATATTATGATTATGACTGACAATATTGTTATAATCGTTGTCATTATTACGACAATAATCATCACGATAACAAAAAAAATTATTAATATTATTTCAATTATAATTACTATTATTATCATTGTTATAATTGTGTTTGATATTATTTATATTTTATATTATTTTATGAATAATTGTTATTATTACCATCAAAGTCATAATTAGTTATATCATAAGTACCATAATTATTACAATAAATTATAATCGCTATTATCATGATAATTATAATGTCACTATTATCATCAAGATCATAACAGCTTAAAATATTATTATTAGTATTGTTAAAATAATAAAAATTATTAACTAACTCTATGGAATAAAAAAACTCAAAAACTTTAACAAAAGAGTAAGTAGGAAAAAATACATCTCTAATTATTATTATTATTGCATATATAATGAAAAAACAAAATTACCTCGAATAATAAAAAAATACTAAAAAGTATAACAAAAGAGGTGGAGCCATTACTCCACACTCTGCTATTGGAATAATTTTTTTTTTTTTGCCTTGTTTCAACTTATATAATTTTTTTGTTTTATATTTTGGTTTTTATTATTTTATTTTTTGGTTTAGTTTCGATCCCTTGATTTTTTTCGGTTCTTCTGAGATAGTTTTTAAATTTTTATTTATATTTACACACCTTTCCTCTTAGTTTAGACTTTTATTTTTATTTTTGTTATTTTTATTTGTGTTAAATGCATCTTGCGTTAAAAAACATAGTAAATTTAACTTTGGTGGTGTAAATGAGAGTGAAACTCTCTGTTATGCATGTATAGTTAATATTTTTGTTGTTAGTGATTTGCTATCTTTGTGTTTTTTGCATTTGTTTTGTCTATGTATGTCTTGATATATTTTTAATTTGAAGCGATTTCTATTTAAAAAGAAATTTTTATTATTATTATTTATTCTTCATATTATTGTATTTAAAATATTTCAGAACATTGAGATTAATTTAATTTAAGATTTAAAAAAAACTTATTTCATTTATATATATTTTTTTTTCCAGGAGTACATATCAAATAAATATCAAAATATATAATTAGTCTTAAATATTTATAATAAAAAAACCTTAAAAATAATCGTTATTATTTTTTAAATGTCTTATCCATAATAAAATGAATATATATAAAAACTAAATAATCGAAATTTTTGTAGGTTGATTATTTCGCTCAGATGTACAGTATAAAAAATATCTAGGACCATCAACATATGTTCACGTGTTAAAAAATTTGGTTTTGCCTACTGCGAAGAGCAAAGCAAGTGGCTAGTTTATTTTTTCATTGTAGATAATTTTGCCTAATTTTTCCACTCGTTTTGTCTACGTGTGGCTTCAGATTTTTTTTAACGTTACATTAAATCCAAAATATCATATATAAAAAGCTCGCAACAGTCAATTTGTAACAAAAAGAACATCGATCAATGAAATATTATTGATTATTATCCTATTATTAATTATTATAGCTATCATTATTGTAAATAATCAATATTCTAATTATTATTGACAGTATTATCGCTGCCACCATCATTATTGTTATAATCGTATTATAACAATAAGCATTATGATAATCAACACAATTATTTCTATTAAAATAATTGCAATTATAATTAGTATTATGATCATTATTAAAAAAAAATTGTCATCGTTGATATTTTCTATATTATTTTATGATTTATTGTTAGTATTATTATCATCAAGGCCATAATTATTAACAACATAAGCACTATAATCATTACAATAAATTACACTTGGTATTATCATTATGATTAATAATGTCACTATTATCATCATGGTTATAACACCTAAAATTATAATTAGTATTACTGATAAAATAATAAAAATTATTAAATTACCCCGGGTATAAAAAACAGCTCAAAAACTCTAACAAAAGAAGAAGTAAGAAAAACTAAAATTACATCAAAGAATAAAAAAAAATCATAAAAACTTTAACAGAAGAGCAAACAAAAAAACTAAAATAAATTATTAAACAAAAATAAGGATTATTAGCAGGAAAATATTTTTTTACTTGAAGATAAAAAGAAATAAAAATTATTAACAACATGAGCACTATAACTATTACAATAAATTACAATTGTTATTATCATTATAATTCATAATGTCACTATTATTATCATGATTATAACACATAAAATTATTATTACCATTACTGCTAAAACAATAAAAATTGAGGAATAAAAAAACCCAAAACTTTAAAAAGAGACAAAGCAAGAAAAAAATATAAATTATTATTAAGTAAATAATGGAAAAAAAATTACATAAAAAAATAAAAATAACTCAAACTAACAAAAGAGCAAAAAATAAAATGAAATAAATAAATAAATGTTATTAGCTAAAATAAATCACTTAAAGAATAAATAAAAATAATTAAAAAAACTAACAGAAAAAAATAAATAAATGTTATTTTTTCTCTTCCTCTCCAGCTGCAGCCGTGACCTCCTCCCATGATTCTCTTCTCCGTTTGGCAGCTGCGCCGTCACTGTCTTCTCCTTCCCCTGCTTCCCTTCTCTTTGCTGCCAACACCTTTCCCCTCTCCCTCACAATCACTGCCACCCCAACCTGTCAACCTTGCCCACAACAGACCTCCCTCTTCTGCCTCACATTTCCTTCTCCAGTTCCCCTCATCGTCAGCGCCGTTACCCCCACAGCAGCCACACGCATCTGATTCCCTTTCGAGTTTCTCTTTCCCTTGTTCCCGTCAGCCTCTCCCACAACAAACCTCCCTCCTCTGTCATCTTCTCCGTCGAGCTCCCCTCTCCTGTTCCAGCTAACACACCGGGGGCAGATCTTGCACTTACAAACCTCACTTACTGCTCATCCTCCGATCGCCACAACTTCGCCGTCCCTGGATCGAAGCTCTTCTTATCTTTAGTCGCCAACTCTGGCAGCGTGTGCCAGTGAGCCAAAGAATACAATGATCTACGGTGTGGGCAGCTTTGGCAACTGTTCATGCTAATTAATTAGCATGAGCAGTTGCAATTTGCAAAAGAAAGAGGTCGTGAGTTTCACTGTTCAAATCCACAGTGAATTGAGTGTGGGTGAACAGTGAAACCACGACCTCATTTAGCTTTTAGTATAATATCATGTAAATAAATGTCAGGAAACCAATAATTGTTGTTGTAGTTACAAGACATTGGTACAAAACAGGGTCTTGCACCACAATCAAGAATTCTTCATGGAATGTAATGTCAGAGTCTTGCTTTTCCTGTCATTTGCTGGAACCAACTTAGGTGTGAGAATAAACTGCTCTTCAAGATGATAAGATGCCTTGTTCTTGATTCTTCCTTTGTTAGGTGTTTGAACTCACTTCATTAATTCCTTCCTGGCAGGAAAAATGCAAACTTCGGCGGGTTGGGGCAACTCTTTTCCATATAAGACTGGCATACTCAGGATGATCGACAAAAGGATTCCTATTGTGCTGATAAAACTTGCAGACTCTGTCATTTCTCAGCTTCTCTTCTCTTGATGGTGGATCAACTTCGTTCCATTTTAACAATGTAGAAAGAAGTCCCATCTCTCTGTTCTCTAAAAAAACAAGTGACACAAAAAAGTTAAGGCTGGCTAACATCATATGCGGCTGGCTGCAGATCTTCCTCCTATCAACCTATGACCATTTTTCTCCACTTACCAATGCTTGGAGAATCAGAAAGGTGAAGATTTTGTCCACCTGGTTGATGAAGTCCATAACATACAGCCATGTACAATATTGCCCTTGCTATATCCCCTCTAACCTGCAAGTCAAGTAACGAAAATCACAAGTCAATGAGTGTCAGAAAAATTGAAGCCCGACTCTTGTTTCTTGTCTCTATATACCGAAGTTTCGAGATCCATTATAAACCAGAATAAGCGAATAGCATGAGCATATCAGCAGGAGGGCATTGGAGAGGGGTTATTAGTACCTCCCACATGCTTCCAGTGTGCTGGTGAGGAGGTGGTGTGATCGGGTCTGATTGAGGTGATTTAATCAGTTCAGAGTTGGAAACCCAACTAGAGGTTTTCCTTTTACTAAGAAAAGGTAAAATCAGGACATTTCATGAAGTTTCCAACAAAGGACTTGCAAAAAGGCCAAAGCATGCACCCTGGAATTGCAAGCTTAGTAACATGATATAGGGACAACTGAAACATGGCAGCAACATCAGCATATTTCATAGCTAGCAGACATCAAAATTGCTGATTAAGAATCTTGAAGAAAAAAATCCTGATTAAGAAACTTTTCCAGATGAAATAAAGTTCTTGATGAACTTGAAATGCTTTCTTTGCAGATCTTGTCAAGAACTTGTAATGTGAGGTTTGAATCCATTGATGAATCTTAAAATAATATCTTAATTTATTTCTCTTTGCTAGTAAGTTCAAGGGCAATCCTATGTGATTCCACATTAGCAAAACACATTCATAAACTATATGAATATATGAGGCTAAACTCTCACTTGGCCAGTCCTAAATGCTATCCCTGCCCGTTAAAAGCATCCTAAAGCGTATCCTGGCTATGCACAACTTGTTACACGCTGTGTCCTCTGTTTCAAGAGCATGTAATAACAATCAATTATATGCTGATGAAGAGCATGTAAGTTCAAGACACGCAGAAAACCTTTGTAGGTGGTGTCCATCTCTCCCTGTCTGTTTCCGTGTCAAAAGCAGCTT
The DNA here is from genome assembly GCA_025169955.1 of Salix arbutifolia. Lineage (NCBI taxonomy): Eukaryota > Viridiplantae > Streptophyta > Magnoliopsida > Malpighiales > Salicaceae > Salix > Salix arbutifolia. Next base: position 1,850,746 of record CM045913.1, on the reverse strand, counting down.
CTTTGTTTGCAGGCTGTAGACACTGTATTGATTTCTTATTGCATTCGCCATAGTATTTGTTTCCCCGAGATGAATTTACTGCATGGAACTTTAACTATATATCAGTTAAGGATGGTCATCAGTTCACGAGACTGAATTCTCAATTGTATATGAAGAGCAGCAGCCTCTCTCACCATTCACATCTGCCGGGCGAATATTATGTAAATCGGTCAAGGATGGACCACTAATTAGCCCATAAGAACGAGGCCACAAATGTTCCCCTGAAAATGCAGCAGTTTGAAAACTTGATATTGTTGCCACCAACAAGAATGTCATAGTCAATAACTAGATTAAACAGGAAAGATGGTGAAATTTATTTTTGCCAAGTTTGACAAAATAAAATGCTCTGATATACTAGAACAAGTAGCATCAAATTGATGACATAATCTCTTGTACTGAGTACACATTCCACCTAAAGCTAGAAAATACATGATAAAATTATATATCAATTTCTCATAACTAAGATCTAGAAGAATGGAACATGTTCAGGGTGCGTGCATTTTAGTTGTCTCTGCATCAAAGAAATCCCATGAAGATTTTTAAGTACCATTTTAAAAACTCTCCCCTCCCTCATCCCTCTTATCCAATGCTTCTCAACTGAAGGTACATTCATTAGATGGAACGGTAAATGGAAACAGAACAGAGGAAGCATAGATATTGATGAACTTTTACCGACCTAAGTGTAAGCATAATTACATAACCAAAGGGTTTTCACTTGAAAAAAATATAGCCAAAGAGGTGAAGCAAGAAAAATAAAACAAAGACATATCAGGATAGACAATGATCACTAGCAATAAAAACAAGAATGAGCACACACAAACAAGAAAAACTTACCAAATGCAAAATTCAGTCAACTAGCCATTCATATATAGGATTGGAAAAAAACGAGAGATCAGTAAATTTAACAAGGCCAAATGGATCTGGCCAATTTCTACAAAAAAGAAAGCATCAAATTTCTCTTATCTACACAAAGTTTGGGAGATCAAGGAGTAGTTTATTCTGATGTCATGACAACAAATTAGATATCTATAACAATCAATTAGACCATTCCCCTAAAAAGGTATAATATTCCCGGACAACATCATCAATCCCTTTCCCCTCCCCTCTTATGCGACAAATTAGATATCTATAACAATCAAATGTTCTCTTTAAGAATAAGAATTTCAGTCTAGCCATTCATAGGAACAACAAGAACGCATCAAAGGATGGAGTGGCAACTTTAACAAGGTCAAATGGATTTGGAAAATTCGTACCAAAAGGAAACAGGCGAGCCAATCCTCTTATCTACGCCAAGTCATGGATATCAAGTAGTTTATTCTGATATCATTGCCACAAATTAGATGTCTATAACAATCAATGAGACCTTCCCCTAAAATGGTCTAATATTTCCCAAACAACACTGTCGATCCCCTATCCCCTCTACTCTCTTGTGCAACAAATTAATATCTATAACAATCAAAATCATGAGTCCCAGTGTTAATAAAATGCCCTCTCTTTAAGAATTGAATGAAACAAGAATCAGAAAGACATTAACTAAAGTTTAGAATTTAGCTGACTCACTATTCCATCCTTCAGGTTTTCCAGCTGAGTTCTTCGAAACGGTTCTCAGAGAGTAAATTTCAACTCTGCATAAACAAAACCCACCTCAGTTACTAACACAGACAAAACTCTTAGCACCACAATCACAAAACCAAAAACAAAAAAGAGAGAAATGCATACATCCCAGATGAAGCTTGAGGCCTATCAACATTTGCAGCATCAAGAAACTTGAGGGCATCCCAAACATCTTTGTAAGACAGTGACTGATGCTTGGAGATAACAGAATGAAGTTTCTTTTTCAGTGCTTTCCCTTTTAATCCTTTCACACTTGCATAGTAACTGCTAACATCCTCACATCCATATGAAGAAGTAGATAAAGACGGATAATCTTGAGCCAGTGCTACAAGATTGAGGCAACACAACAAGTAAATGGAGATGATTTTAGACACCCCCCATCTCCATAATAAACCTCTGGCACAAGTACTGGTTCTGTTGCTTCTTCGAACATGGCCAGGTTTGAGGGAAGCGCGTGCCCTTAGCGAGGAAGACTTGTGCTTGAGTCTGAAAGAGGGGCTTGCTGTGAGGTTGAATCTCCCGTCAGCTACAAGGAGATTCGAGCAGCGACCAGTAAACAGGAGCCCTTGCAACTCCATGTTTGGACTCTGTTCCCTTTCGATGGAAACAGGATAAAACACTGTTAAGTATATTATTTCTCGGTTACTATTCTCTAAATCATGTTATAATTTAGTACTAATTCTTTAAACATTTATATATCAGTCCCTTGACTCTTATTAAGTATTAACCATTGTCTTGGGCCTGTTTGAGAGTGCGATTGCGGTAGCTTTTCAAAGTGATTTTCGTGCCGAAATACATTAAAATAATGTTTTTTTATTTTTAATTTTTTTTTGACATCAGCACATCAAAATAATCTAAAAACACCAAACCATATTCATTTAAAATGAAAAAAAATTCAAATTTCGGCAAAATGCCGATTGAAACGCACAGTCAAACGGACACTTATTATAACATCTTAGAGTCCAAGAGAAAATCTTTTTTTTTTATTATTTCTAATTTTCCTCTCCTTTCCTTTTTCCATTTTTGTTTTAAATTGAAAAGTTATAAAAAAATTGTTCATTTATTAGAACCAAAAAGATTCTTTTCACCAAAAAAAATAATAATGACAAGATTACATTTTTTCATAAGGAAATAAACTTGAAATCATAATTTGTACCATTCATCATACTATTTTAGATTTGTGATATTTTAATTATTAATTTTCATTTTTATTTATCTAAATTAAAAATTATCATGAAAAACTTATACTTGTTAACTTAAAAAAAAAAAAAACTCTTTTATATGAGGTTCATAATAATAATAAAAAAGAGTAGATTTATAGCAGTTATAAATAAATAAAATACAACATTAGTTTTTTACATTGTTAAAAAATATTCTTATAAAATAAAATAAAATAAAATAATATTCATCATTTTTTTTAATTTGGAATACACTGAAAAACTATGAAGAATCTTCAAATTATAAATTTTTAAAACCAATATAAATTTAAAGAGCTGACTTTAAATAAAAAAATAAAAAATTATTTGTATATATTTTTTTAATTTAAGTATTATTATACCTTTTCAAAAACCTTTAACTTTTCTCCAAATTATTACCGTGCTAGTTTTTCTTCAAGAATAACTTACATCGTCAAATGTGTTGATAAAACAATCATCAGTCGGAGTCAAGGGAATAATTATAATATAACTTTGATTAAATAATACTTTTATTTGATTTTGAGTTAAATTTAAAGTTTAGATAATATCTCAAATAATTACTAATTTTTTCATGGTCCAAGATATTAATTTATAGAGATTTAAGAACCTGTTTGGGAGAGCAGTTGCGGTAGCTTTTCAAAGTGTTTTTCGTGCTGAAATACATCAAAATAATATTTTTTTTATTTTTTTAAAATCATTTTTGACATCAACACATCAAAAAGATCTAAAAACACCAAAACATATTCATTTAAAATGAATTTTTTTTTTCAAATTTTCATGAAACACCGGCTGAAACGCAGAGCCAAACAGCTTCTTAATTGTAACAGGTTTTCAATATATAGAAGACTAATTTATAATTGCATTAAAAATTAGGGACTAAAAAAGAATTTAGTCAGCAGCTACATTACCCAAATTAGTCCCTGTATATGAAGTGCAAGGAAAATGCTATTTTACCTTTTTATATATATATAAAAAATGATTCCTACATATCTTATAAAAATATCAAAATATTATTTTGATATCATAATTTGAATTATAAATTTATAACAAGTTTACCTAGATTGAATCAAGTTATTTGTTATTTTTTTAATTTAATTTAATTTTTTATTTAATTGATTGAGAATTTACAGAGTTTTGCTCTTAGGACACTGTCTTAAAGCCATGAAGATCTCTGGCAATGCCTTCCTCGAGATAAAAACTGTTTAGTCAACTAGGATATATTTTTTTAACGGTAAATCCAACACACAATTGCATTTTAAAGTTTGGTTTTATAAAAGATAAAATAACCTCTTTTTAATTCATGTAAAAAATACTTTTCATTTATTTCACATGCAAAAATAAAACCCACATCAGCTTTAATCAAACACATTTTTACCTAATTTTTTTGAGACAACTAAAAATGGGTTTCTTAATCCCCCAAAACTACCACAAAGTCAACCAAAAATGAACATGCAGTTGCAACTGATTGACTTGAAGAATATGCTTCTGGTTCCAGAGCTTGCTGTGCATGATAATATTAAAGAGACAAACCCTCTTGTAATCAAGATCTATGAATTGCACAAATGAATCCAGCAAGTTACATTCGATACTAACTAGTCAAGGATCTAAGATGGTTTAATAAATTGTTCTAATGGATGAGGTGAAGGGTTGGAGGAAACACCAAAATTCGGGTCCAGAAAATTTAAAAGCCTCGAATGTTACAAGCTCGATCTCTTGCTAGTAATTCTACATCTATGGCCAAATCTATCTCTCAAGATTGCAGTTCAACTACCAAATCCCTTCTCTCAGTGGAATTAGAGATTTCACCACCTGTTATTTGGTGGCTTGACCTTGTAAATACGAACAATCCAATTAGATGTCGTAAATGCTTCTTCCAAGTGTTCAAGTTTAATGTTCTTGTTTCCAATTTCGACCCCCCTTGCTCGATCATACCTGCCCCAAAACACAGACCAGTTACAAAAAAGAAAAAGAAAACAAAAGGAATGATCATTTTCACGAAACGAAATCGAGTCCAAACAGTAATCACGAGGTAGTCACTTCCAGATATACTCCAAACAACCACAACCAGCGCATGTAAATTCTCTACAAATTGAGAAAGAAGGCATGGGATGTTGAGCTTACCCTGGAGGTTTCCCATATTCTGTCATCAGCTCCCCAAATCGATAGTAGGATAGCTTGTACCTATTGACAAGAATACATGGTATAAGTTCTCTAAACTACAAAAATTGAACCACATTGGGTAACACAGAAAAGAAGGGCTGTTTTGGTGCAACTATTTAAGTAGGTTGGCATGACAACCCCAATGTAATGGAGAAATTTGCACGAAAAAGACATCCAGATGGACTTATATGAGCGTAAATCTTTATGATTCAGATGTGGGTATGAAGTGATATGAAGAATGCAATGAGAATACAAAGGAAAGGCACCTTCAAACTCCTCACTCTCACAAACTACATGAGATCTGACAATTTTTGCAGTCTCTATAGGCGAAACTTGAAAGGAACCATATTTCAGTTTATACTACGGGGAAAAAAAGAGAGCAAATAACAAATACTGAAACATAAAACGAGACTAATCAAGCAAATATGAAACACAAATAAGAAACAGTAACTTACATGAGACAGTTCAGCATCTTGGGAGCTGCACCTTTGTCAACACGATACTCCCCATTGACAAGATAGTCAGGTTCCTTAATTACAGGGAATACTCCGCCTCCAATTCTCACCATCCATAAAAACCTAGTGCAAATGAATAGCTTTATTAGATACATGAAAAATTACACTACCCACAAACATTAAGATCAGTGTTATCAAAGTTCTTGCCCAGAGAAGCTCAAAAGCCAGAAATGAGTATAGCAGTACAGACCATAATTGAAAGCTTCAACAATCAGTCCAGCAAAAGAAATGTTTCACAGTCTTAAGGTTTAAGATGGGAGGGAAAATGACTTTAAGATTACATAAAGCCACTCCCGTCTGAACCAATTAGAAAATGGTTCAAGGGTCAGGTAACGTCAATGGCTTATGCTAAACTTTTCAAATTCAGATTATTTAGAAGAATTCTAAACATGGACTGTAAACTGATTCAAAATCTTATAAAATGCAGATCATGTTCAATTTAAAACATTAGAGCCTTACTTGTTGATATCATCAGAAGAATAGCCTGTAACACCCCCAAAGACAACTAGAACATAATCCACATCAAGCGATCTCATTATCTCATATGCCTCATCTTCATAAGATGACATTGCACGGCCAACAGTGGCAATGTGTGTATTGTTCCAGGTATTATTGTCAACAATAACTGTTCTGTTTCCCATGGCAGTGATCTGATACCCATAATCCCACCATGACATCACCTTAGCATCTGGAGGAGTATTCTGTCGAAGCCAATAGTAAGCCTCACGGTAATCATCAAAGATGACCCTGTTACCATGGGCACCCCTTGCAGCCAAGACAATTGAAGGAGATGAGTAGGCCTCTGATGTAACCCAGGTACAATGTATGGCATACCTACTGAGCAAGTAAAATGCACCAAAAAGCAATGCAATAGCACCATTTCTTTGAAAAGGTTGAGATTGATCAAGCATAGCCTGCTCGCACATCAAATACAACGGGCATTATATAAAATAATAACCAGAATAAAGCAAAAGGAAACCCCCCCTCCAATACAATAGCACTCGATATGAGTATTATTCAAAAAGTTGTGTTGGTCCAAATGTACTGGAGGGGGATAATGACCATGACCAAATAATGGCAGCATTACTGAAATCAAAGCATCATAATTTATTCAATGCTTTAAAGTAGCTCAACAAAAACCACTTTCTTGCCAATTCCTAGTGAAGGAGTGGCCAATAACATCGACACTATCATATAAATGCAACTACAAACTCTTAAACATTAGGTAATTACATCATCAAAACTACAATGAAAAAAGAACAGCAATGTGAACAGCAATGCAAACCGATAGTTTCCTTAGAAAACACCACCAGCAAAAAACTCTTTTAATCTAAAAGGATGGGTTGTCTTGAGATCAGCAGCAAGTCCTAGCATGGCTAAAATATAGAAAAAAGAAGTCCACACTAATACTGCTGACTCTTAAAGCAGAGTTGAGCTTGGCTGAACAATAATGAAAGGTGTCCTAAAACCAACTTTAGACATTATCCCACAAGCAATGCAGAATAGCAACGTTATTAAGATTACTTGGTTTTCCAATATAGATAACAAGCTCATTGGCAACCAGATTCTGTCAAGCATCTAATTTATTAAGGACAGTTGACACGGCAAAGAGAATATAATTATTCATTTCATCAACAAAACAACCAGTCATCTTCACAACCAATCAAAAGAATGGAGGGACAAAAAAACTCATATCAAGTGTAAAGAACTCACCTTTGAAGAAGTCTTTCCACCACCTGTTCCCTTAGTAGAACCAGTTTGGGAAACCTTGCTCTTAGTCCTTAGCAACATAGTCAAATTCTTTATAGTGGCAGAAACAGCAATGGCACTAATTAAGCATACCGCAGGTGTAGCAACAAGAATTAACCGAACCATGACACCAGCAAAATACATGCTTGTAAGGCCATACATAACAATGAATATTGTGGCATCTGACAGCCGCTTGAAGCAGAAATACAGACCAGCAGGGAAAAGGAAAAGGAGGATGTGGAAATCAAACATGAAAGATGACCAAGCTGTTGGCTGATGCTCTGAGACAGATGCAATGATGGGGATGTGATCCTTAGCATATGTTGGATCCAATAGAGAGTAAAATCTGCCAGACCATGGTGAAATATACCCAGATGCTGTGCCAACTCCTAGAGCAATAGCACCTACACCCACTGCGCAGGTAACAGTAATCCTCAAGAAGGCTTCAAACAACTTTTTATCATTTAGCAGATGCTTAACCCAATCTAAGAAATAAAACACCTGGAAAAAAAACAGTGTTAGTGCATATCCAAAGAAAAATAGCATTTTTGCTCTGACTAACATAGTTAAAGCCTATAATGGCAATATAAGCTACATAGATATCATATACAGTTACATAAATCTAAGAAATAGAGTTGAAGACTTCACAAACATCAAACTTTCACATTATTGTGAGTATCTGGCAAAATCAAGCAAATGGATTAGATTGAGAGACTATAGCAAAATAAATGACAACTGTAAAGACATCCAAACAAAAACATTCGAATTTCAGTAGTTTAACACTAGTAACAAAATCTCATTCTTAAGCTCAAGATAACAACAATATCAATTCAAGGACTGTCAATTCATAATGCCACGTTTAGAAAAACCTTCTGTTACTTGGCCTCATCCTTATCTACAAGAAACCCAACATAAAACAAGAAATTAAGGCGAAGTACACAAATCCACTTCAAAATCATTACAGCAAGTAGCAAGTAGTAAAAGAAAAGATTTAAGCATCAAACCTGCATCAAGAAGAACACACCCATAGCCGCCATGTGCTCACCGGACTGCACATGTTGAAACCCCACAAACCGAATCTGCATAGCAAGCAACATTCCCAACACATACATGCAATTATAGGCCACATACAACCTCATCGAATACCTCCCGGTAATAAGCAACGCCAACACATAAAGCGGTATCAAATTAATAATAAAAACATAACCTCCCCAAGCAGAAACCATATAAAAATACCCAAAAGCCGACGCTAGTCCCCACGCTAAAGACCCCGTATTCACTGCCTTAACAAACAAATAAAAAGTCAACAACAATGCGAAAATCGCAACCCCTTCATTATCATAAGACCCTGCAACAGATCGCGATATATAACCAGGACAAATCGCAATCAAAACAGCAGCAACCAACCCAGCACCAGTGTCCCATATCTCTTTGCCGAAAAAATACGCAACAAGCGTAGTATTCGACGCAAAAAATGGTGCTGTCAACACACAAACTTCGCGAATATGAACAGCAAAACGTAAGAATCGTAAACCCCAGTACATCATGGCTGCAGTAACCATTAATCCAGGATAAAGGGTTCCTCCAATGATACGTCCAAGAGGGTACCAACTCTCAGAATCGAACCAGTTCCAGAATTCATAAAAACCCTTTTGAGTTAAGAAAAGGGTAGTTCGATAATTGAAGTAAGGATCGAATTCATGGATCATTGACTCATAACGTAAGACACTAAACAAACGAGTGATAAAAGCTAAAACATAGACTAAACAGAGGATTGAGACACGGATCAGGAGTTCTTGTTGTTTGGTTTTGAGTCTCAGTGATTTGAGTGACAGGATTGACAGCAGATCCGATTTAAGAGGCATTGACGGTGATGGTGGTGCTGATGATTTTGTTGTGCTTCCATTTATGGGTTCTGTTTTGGTGACTGCCATGGTTTGTTTCTGGAGAGAAATTGAAGAGGGGCTTTGGCGATTCTTATGGTTCTGGCATTTTCAAGGTTTCATGATGGTGCATGGAGTTTGAGCTTTGGGGTTTTAAGAATTGGTTGTTTTTTGTTTTTTTGGCCTAATCCCCAGTAGAGAGTGTGATTAGTGAAGGTGTTAATTAAGTTTTGTTTGTGGAACTAAGTGTTAAATGAAGCTTAATCTAAGTGGATTAGTGATGGGATGGATGATTTGTCAATTTGTGAGTCAATTATTTTATTTTATTTATTTATTTCTTAGCTCACATGTAAAAGACAATGAAAAATAATCTGACATGTCATTGTCAGCTATGATGGTCAATCCAATGTCATGAGATTTACGGTTTCATAGTATTCTCGGCTTTTCAAATTATTTTTTATTTAAAATATATTAAAATGATTTTTGTTTATTTTTAAAAAATTATTTTTGATATTACTATATAAAATAATATCAAAAAAATTTAATTTAAAATAAAAAATAACCTTTAAAAAAAAAATTCTTTTAAAACACAATGTCAAACACACATAAATAATCAATTAAATTAGCTGTATTTGAGGTTATACTTTTAAATTTAACAATTATTTTTTCAGTTTCTAGTTTATAAATAATAAAATAACAAGTGATTAAGTGATTTTAGAAATTTCTTGATAAGAGAGAAATAAAAAGTGAAATAACCCCAACTAAATTAGTTATTTAGAGAATTGGAAAAGAAATTAACATTAAAACATCAAGAATCACAGTAATCATGAAATTCCAAAAAAATAGTATTTATCCAGTCCATACAAATAAATAAAAAAAGAAAAAAAATAATTAATGAGAAGAATCAAATCGAGTGCTTGCTTGTTTCCCTCTGGAGCCTTGAGCATTGTCCTCATGAGAAGAATCAAATAAAGTAAATGATATCTTCTGCATAAAAACTATGCCCATAAGCTCGTGAGTTATGGATGATTGTCTCTCAAAGCAATTATGAAAGCTGAATTGTCTTGGAAAACAAAGTTAGGAACCTGAAGCGCGCTAAGCGATGACATTCATTGGCAAATAATGGAGTCACAAATTGAACCACCATTTTTTTCCTGAAGAAACAAATTCAAAAGCTACTAACTGTGTTCTCTGGACTGAAACATGTGGGAATCAACCAACAGGTAAATGCATGCAGGACTGTATTCTCTGAGTTTTTTTTTTGGATGCGAGAAAACCTCATCCCCGAGAAAGCATATTTTATGGATCTAGGTGAGCAAGTAAAACTCTGAATGTCCCAAACTCTTACAAAGAGTACACATCCTGACTTGAACTCGAAATATGTTATGCAATGATAAACTATTTGTCATCAAGCAATGTCTCTTAGTGACTCTCGAGCTTAAATTTGCTGTCATGATGGTCCCACAGCTATTGGGGAATCACAAAAAAACATGGGAGAAAACTTCGCTAGAAGCTCAAGCACACAACAAACTCGAAATTGGAGATTGAACGACGTAAAACAAAATCAAAAGATGCAGAACCAGAAAGTGGGGAAGCTAACAGCAGGAGTGTAAAGGCAGCAGTACCAAAAACTCTTGTATGACAGGAAAAATGTCGGAAGAAAAATATCGAGATGTGGCTGAACGGACTCCAGATTGGATGCACAGGAGAAGAATTAAAAACAATATAACAAGGCTATGATCCCTGATCCAGCAGGCAGCACCCAATGAGCAGACGAACGATTGCTATCTCAGTTTCTGCTTTACAAGAAAACAAAAACAGCAGTAAATGAATTATTCTGCAGATAATAGAAACAGTTGACAAGGACTTAATTTGTATCAAACAAAAACCTGAAAACTATAATATGTCTTGAGAGTAGATTATAAGCACCTGGCTGCATTCAGCTGTTCTCCTGGAGCAATATCCTGGACTGAAACAAAGGTCGGCTTGAATTTAATTGCCCAAATCATCTCCCCGGAGTTATAAATTATGCTTTTCTGAAAACGTTTTAACCTTGTGTCATAACTGGCAACATATATACCTTTCCGATTCATCAAGATTTTCCCGTTGCTCAAGAAGATCAAGGGCATACAATAGTCAAAATATGGATGCATATTAACGTTTTCAATAACAAACTGTTTGGTCCAAGAATCCCTGACGCCATACTCCTTCATAACCCATATACAAAATTCTATAGGATTGGAATGTGTGGAAATCGACATGCAGAGACAACCTTCAACAACTCCCAGACTTATCAACCCGCGAACTCGTTCATTGGCACATTGCAGAGGTAATGAAAACTGCGTAAACTTCTCACTTTCAAAATCAAAAACACATATAAACCCATATGGGCCTGAATAGTAGTGAACTGTATGCAAAGATCCATGCAGAAAAGCACCGCCATATCTGTCCAGGCAACAAACCTTGCCAGGAGCATTTCCAGCGCTTCTCCACCGTCCGGTGCCAATTGTGTATATTTCAGCTCTAAGATATTTATGACTATTTCCATAATGAAAGAGTTGAATTACTTTGTATTGCTTACTCAAAGCACTGTTTCCGAAACCCAGCCTCATGATGACCCTTTCTTCCATGGGAATTATTGGAATAGTAATATACTCATCTAGAAATGGATTGCACACACAAACACTTTTAAAGCCTGGATCACTTTTAAAGCCGGTGAGTTTTGTGATTTCTAAGCAAAGCAACCCGTTGCAAGAACCGACAACATCGAAATTACAGCCAGGAAACTTGACTTTGATATCAAAGTGCGTTTTCTCAACCTCCAAAATGTTGTTATCAGTGGCCCTTTCCTCTACATGAGTTAGGAAAATTCTTGATTTGATCTGGACCATAATGTCAGTGAATGGTCTTGCAACCTGGAGTTCAAGAAACAGAGGATCTGAAATTAAATGTGGCCAAGTTTTGCAGACAAGCTTACAGTTGAAAAGGGTTTTCATTGGCAGTCTTGATAGTATTTCCATCACCAAAGAGAGTGGCAGATCACTTATTTCTGTGATCTTTTCCTCTCCGGCCATCTAGACTTGCCACAGAAAGCACAGAACTCCGAGGTTTCCTGACAAGATTTCCCAGCATAAATATTCTATAAAAAGTCTGCTAAAAAAACAATAAGAATGAAAAGGACAACGTAAATTTAAAAGGTTCAAGTGTTTTTAAAAACATTAAAATGTGCTGGTGCTGGTTCGCTGGAATCAGATTCTTGAAATGAAAATAAGCTACACAGTTTATTAAATCAAAACTGGAAGAAAAAAAAAAGTTAGATCGATGAAAGAGTGGTAATTTGTAGTCCGTTTCATCTGTCATACTTTCACAAAATCTCTAACGATTTAAAGAATTATCTCAGCTTAAAACATCTAAATATCAAATGAAATCGACAAAAATTCTAAGATTAAAACTAAAAATAATGATCCTGAACTTACCAAGAAGGTGAACAACTTCCAGTCTCTAGAACTAATTATGAGACGAAATGAAGGCCAAAGTTTCTGCTTGAAAAGAATAACTTTGAACCTCGATCTTATGTTTTAACCTTGATTATACTCCTGGACTTCTGGTTTACTCAGGATACTGATTCCTCTGCTAACTGCTCAACCGATAATTATCCTAAGAAAATGTGTTTAAATAATTATAATCCTGAAGGGTTTAGACTTCTTGTTTACTCAGGATACAAATTCCTGCTAATTAATTGCACATTCTTATAAAATAAATTAGTGAAATCTCACCCACGTTAAATTAAGAAAACAAATGTAAAATCATTTACCTACAAGTCATTTGCCTTGCGCTCTGCCGTAGAAAATTATTATTTTTTACTTTGTTTCAATATATATAATTTTTTGTTTTATATTTTTGTACTTGTTCTTTTATATTTTAGTTTAGTTTCGATCCCTTTAATTTTTTTGATCTTTCTGAGATAATTCTTTTTATTTTTTGTTTGTATTTATGTATCTATATTTTTAGTTATGACTTTTAATTTTTATTGTTATTTATCTCTGTATTAAATGCAGTTTGCGTTAAAAAAAATAAAATAAATTTAGCTTTGATGGTATGAAATGAGAGTGAAACTCTCTCTTATACACGTTTAGTTAATTATGTTATTAGTGATATTGTGAAGGATAAATTTGCTATGAAAGAAAGAAACTTGAATTGCAAGAAACTGAAAATGAATTGTTACGTTTATTAGCCACTTGAGCTGGCTTTTATAGCTTGAAAAACAGAGGCTAAGCATGCAACATGCATGTGCAACTAAAAACTAAAATAACAGAAATCAAACCAACAATTTTACAGCCTGGAGTATTAACTAACTCTAACAGACTATTAACAAGAAATTTAATCCCTTTCAAACCCTCCCTTAAGCTAATTAGTTGTAAACAATTTGCTTAATTCTGAAATGTCACAAACTCCAAGTAAGGTTCAAAGTCTTTGGAAATCATCAGTCTTCAATGGCTTAGTCATTATATCAGCTAACTGATCCTTGCTTCCGCGGTGAACCAGATCAATTAATCCTTCCCTCGTGAGATTACGTAAGAAATGATACCTCACGTCTATATGCTTACTTCACCCATGCATTACTGGATTCTTTGAAAGCTTAATGGTAGAGCTATTATCGCACCAGATATACGTGCAATTTTTATCATTATACCTTAGCTCATTCAGTATTCTCCTTATCCATATGGCTTGGCATGTACATACAGCGGCAGCCACAAATTTAGCTTCGGTCGTGGATAAAGTGACAATTGGTTGCTTCTTTGAACACCACTATATCGCGTCAGAATTCAATATGAAAACATACCCACTTGAGCTCTTCCTATCCTCCACATCTCCAGCATAATCACTATCTGTATAGGCAAGCAGTTCTCCATTCCCATCTCTCTTATGGAAAATGCCATATCTTATTGTTCTTTTGAGATATCGAAGGGCTCTCTTTGCAATTTGCAAATGAAGATTAGTGGGCTTTGCCATATATCGACTTACCAGACTTGTAACAAACATCATATCTGGTCTTGTCGCTGTAAGGTACATCAAACTTCCCACTAACTGTTTGAAGTACGTTTCTTCCACGGGAGTCCCATCTTTATCCTTGCTGACCTTGAAACCTGGAATAATTGGGCTAAACACCTCATTACTTTCCAGCATTCCAAATCTCCTGAGAATTTCTGACGCATATTTTCGTTGACATATAAAAATACCATCTTCTCTTTGTAGAACTTCTATCCCAAGGAAGAAATGCATGCCTCCCAAATCTGTCATGTCAAATTCCTTCAACATAGAATTTTTGAAAGCAGATACCATATCACTATCATTACCAGTGAATAGAAGATCATCAACGTAGATGCTGACGATTATGATCTTCCCACCGCTGCTTTGCTTTGTGAACAATGTTTGTTCATTTTCACATCTTTGAAACCCTTCATTCATAAAATGTGCTTCAATTCTGTTGAACCAAGCTCGTGGAGCCTGTTTTAAATCGTACAAAGCTTTGTGTAGCTTGTAGACCAGATGTTCCTTCCCCTTCTTTACGTACCCCTTTGGTTGCTCAACATACACACTTTCACTTAAGACCCCATGTAGAAATGCCGATTTAACATCCAACTGCCCAATTTTCCATCCCCTTTGAGCAGCCATGGATATAATCATTCTTACTGTATCCATTCTAGCAACCGGTGCAAAAACTTCTGTATAGTCTACCCCGAATTCTTGGGTGTACCCTTTTGCTACCAAACGCGCCTTGTGTTTGACAATCTCACCATTTTCATTGTATTTGGTCTTGTATATCCACTTAACATCGATTTTCTTCGCTTTGACAGGTAACTCAACCAATGCCCATGTCTTATTCTTCTCAATAGAATTAATTTCATCATCCATTGCCCGTACCTATTTTTCTTCTTTCACGGCCCTTTCAAAATAAAATGGATCTTCAGCAGTGACTTGTGCAACAAACATTTCATCTTCACTCAAACCTTCACCAACAACATAATCATTCAACCATGCTGGACTACGAATAGCCCTGCCCTCAACTGCACTTCTTCCGACCTCAGCTGCAATTCTCCCCATCTCAGCTGTGCAACCAACTTCCCCAGTAGTGTTTTCAGCAACAGCTTCTGCACCTCCACTCAAGTCACTCTCAGCTACTGCACTTCCACTCAAATCACTCTCAACTTCTGCATTTCCACCCAACTCAGCTCTGCAATTTTCAGCACCAGCACTGTCAGTTTCACTCCCCTATTCTTCTTCACTCCCCAGTTCATCTTCACTTCCCTGCTCATCATTCTGGGCAGTTTCACTTTCTCGGTCACACAACTCCAAGTCCACCAAGATCTGCTCTTGGTATTCTAAACCCCAATCCCACTCCTTTTCCTCTTCAAAAACCACATCTCGACTGATAACCACCTTTTTCATCAAAGGATCATACAATTTGTATCCCTTGCTTTTTTCACTAATTCCAAGCAAAATGCACTTGAAACTCCTGTTATCCAACTTGCTTCTTCTTTCCTGTGGAATATGCACATGTGCAAGACACCCAAACACTTGAAAGTGTTCCACAGATGGTTTCATTCCACTCCATGCCTCCTGCGGTGTCATCTTCTCTATTGCAGCTGTTGGGCATCTGTTGAGGACATAACAAGTCCAAACTACTGCTTCAGCCCAGAATTTTTTTGGAATTTTCTTGCCTGTCAACATGCACCGAACCATGTTCATCATGGTTTGATTCTTCCTCTCAGCCACGCCATTTTGTTGTGGCGTATATGCATTAGTGAGCTGTCTTTTAACTCCATTTATCTTGCAGTGATCAATGAATTCTGTTGAGTTAAACTCCCCTCCCCTATCTGTTCTTAAACACTTCACAGATAGCTCCTTCTCCTTCTCAACCAGTTTTTGAAACATTTTGAAGTGCTGGAAAGCTTCACCCTTTTCCATCAACAAATACACCCATGCCTTTCGGCTATAGTCATCAATAAACACTAGAACATACCTCTATACCTCTTTCCACCATTGGACCTAGGTGAAATAGGTCCACAAATATCAGCATGAACCAACTCTAAAGGCTGTGATGCTCTCCACATACTCTTCTTTGGAATAGCATCCCTTCTTTGCTTTCCAACATAGCAATCTGCACATGCTAATTTTGAAATTTTAAACCGAGGGAATCCATTGACCATCTCCTTCTGTTGGATTGTCTGCAATCCTTTGGCACTTAAATGCCCATACCTTCTGTGCCAAAGCTTTGTTAAATCCCCAGAATTTGCATGCAAACATCTTTGAACACTCAAAGTTCCCTCATACTCAGCCAACAAAACAAACATCCTGTTTGCACTCATAATGCTTTCAATTATCAATCCCTTCTGTGGATGATAAATTTTACACTTTCCACCTTTAAACAAAATTGCCAAGCCACTCTCCTGAAGTTGTCCAATACTGAGCAAATTATTGGACAATTCTGGAACCAAGTACACCTCTCTCATAAGGTGTTTTATTCCATTCAGAATTAATATCACACTTTCTTTCCCAGTTACCCTCATTCTAGCATTATTTCCTAATTTGACTGAGTGTTGAAATGTTATGTCTAGATCAGTAAACATACCTTGCTCACCACACATGATTTGAGCAGCCCGAGTTCAAAAACCAAGCATTGTTTCGATTCCCTTTCTGCAGCTCAATATGTGTCATAAGCAGCCTCTCTTCTTCTTGAGTTAAGTCTGCAAAACCTGGGCATTCAAGTTCTGCCAAAACTGGACTCAAATCTGCAAAACCTGGGCATTCATGGTCATCAAGATCACATTATGCAAATTCTGGGCATTCAAGTTTTTCCAAATCAGCTGAGATTTCTGCCATCAATAACATCTCCTCTTCTTGATTCAAAGTTGCATAATTTGCTTCTTTGTACAAACCTGGACATTCATATTGAAAATGTCCAAGTTTGTGACATTTAAAGCATTCAACCGTGGCTCTGTTGTACATTTGAACTCCTTTCCCACGGCTTCTTCCTCTATAGTTACTCCTCCCTCGATATCTGCCTCCAGGTCTTTCATCATAGGTTCTCAATGCTTGATCATCCCCTCTATTTCTTCGAAATTTCTGCTCATGAACTAGCAGTGAACTCTGCAATTCATCCACTGTCAAACGATTTATATCATTTGACTCCTCAATTGAGCAAACTATATAATTGAAATTTTCAGTTAATGTGCGCAAAATCTTCTCAACAATCTTCTCATTGGTCATATTTTCTCCTGAATTTCTCATATCATTTTCTATTAGCAACACTCTAGAGAAATAATCTGTCACAGATTCTCCAATTCTCATCTCCAACACTTCGAAATTCCTTCTTAGAATTTGAAGTTGTGCACGCTGAACCCTAGCATTCCCTTGATATTTGATCTTCATTGACTCCCATATTTGCTTTGATGTATCTTTCTGAGTGATTGTCTTCAAGATTGTCTTGTCTATTGACTGGAACAAGTAATTTTTAGTCTTCAAGTCCTTCAATTTCATCTCCTCTGCAGCCTTCTTCTGTCCTGCTGTCAGTAATTCCCCAGAATTCGTCTCCACGCACCCAGTCTCAATGACACTCCAGTATTCTTTTGATCGCAAGAGATTCTCCATGAGCATGCACCAATGATCATAATCTCCATCGAACTTGGGAATAAAGGGTTGTGCAAAGTTGCTTGAGTCTGCCATTTTTCTTTAGGCTCCGATACCAATTTGTGAAGGATAAATTTGCTGTGAAAGAAAGAAACTTGAATTGCAAGAAACTGAAAATGAATTGTTACGTTTATTAGCCACTTGAGCTGGCTTTTATAGCTTGAAAAACAGAGGCTAAGCATGCAACATGCATGTACAACTAAAAACTAAAATAACAGAAATCAAACCAACAATTTTACAGCCTGGAGTATTAACTAACTCTAACAGACTGTTAACAAGAAATTTAATCCCTTTCAGATATATCATCTTTGTGTTTTTTTTATCTGTTTTATTTATATGTGAAACATTAAGGCATGATCAATCTTTAATATGTATTCTTTGTGTACCTTTGAGCTTGTTCAGAAGAAAGTAAGGGTAAGTATTTAAATCACCCTTTAAGAATATATTTTTAGCAAAATCTTTTAATTTCTTTTTGTATTTTTCATTTTTTTCAGATTTTAAATCAATTCTTCTTCGCAAAAAATAATAATATTATAACCAGTAATAATATTCGTTGGAAAAAAATATTTTAAATCGTTCCCTCGTTGGATTCCTTCATGAGTCAAATCATCTACCCCATTATTAGCTTCTCGAAGACAAGTAGATCAATCTTCCAGTTTTGGTATAAATAGTAACAAGGAGTGAATTAAGTATTAATTATCTATTTCTTATTTGTAATTTTTTATTTTATTAAAAATATAGATTTTTTTATGTTGGAGAACTCTCGTACACCATAGACTAAAACCACAAATCCAGGCATCTAATATGGATCAAACACAATGTTTAGTGCTCATCATCATGTAGAGTATTTATCAGAACCTACTACTATTTTGTTTAGGGTTGGATTGAATAAAAAATGTATTTTTTTTTTGTCTCATGTGCTAATTGGCTAGCTATGTATGATTTATCATGTTAAGGAATACAAATGTGTCAATCATGGTGATTATTATTTTTTTTACTATAATGTTGATTTGTGTAAGAATTTGGTTAGGACAACCAAACCCTTTTGCCCTACTAGATGTCATGATTAAGAACATGAAAAAACAAGATTGGTGAAGAAAAGGTGTATATATTCTTATTAGGAATGGATGATATATACAATCATGGGAAAACCTCAAACAAACAGGGGAGATGGAGAATACAAAAAAAAAATGCAAGTATCTTCAACTCCCAAACAGCCAAGTCTAAATCATCAATAGTAAAACATGCGCAATGACACAGTTGATATGAACATAAATCAGTTTGGCTCTGTTTATGTGTGTGAAAGTTTCTGGCAACAAATTCTGCAACATTCTTCATATGCAAATAGTTAAAGCAAGCAAGAAAATATTTCTGAGAACAATGCCTTCTGTTTGAGGATCTGCTAGGCCTTTGTGTAAGCTGGCTGCAAAGTAATGTTCTTAATCGGCGACTCCTCCTCTTGCTCGAATAGAGCACGGGATGGGGTTTTCTTTCTCCTATTTCTTGAATATATGAATATCACATCGCATTTGCGATTCGTGAGAGGTGAATGAGAAGTACTATTTTCGATTGATGAATCTTTAAGTAAGGAAAAAGTTTTCTCATCGTCTTTCTTGAATATTGCAATATGGCCTATGTGTGAACTGGATAAGAAGTAATGTTCTTAATCGGCAATGCCTCCTCTTGCTCGGATAGAACACAAGATGGGGTTTTCTTTCTCCTATTTCTTGAATATGTGAATATCACATCACATTTGCGGTTCGGGAGAGCTGAATAAGAAGTACTATTTTTGATTGATAAATTTTTAAGTAAGGAAGAAGTTTTATCATCCGTCTTTCTCTTCTTTCTTGTATATTGCAATAAGACCTTTGTGAGAACTGAAGAAGTTTTAAATAATTTTTGTACTTTATCATCTCTTCTTCAATTCCCACAAAGACCTTATTGCAATATACAAGAAAGAAGAGAGAGACGGATGATAAAACTTTTTTCTTATTTAAAGATTCATCAATCGAAAATAATATTTTTCATTCAGCTCTCATGAACTGCAAATATGATATGTTATTTATATATTCAAGAAATAGGATAAATAAAATCTATTCTATCCGAGCAAGAAAAGACGTTTCACTGTTAAAAACATTATTTTGCAGCCAGTTAACACAAAGACCGAATCTGTATAGCAAGCAACATTCCCAACACATACATGCAATTATAGGCCACATACAACCTCATCGAATACCTCAGGCAACGCCAACACATAAAGCGGTATCAAATTAATAATAAAAACATAACCTCCCCAAGCAGAAACCATATAAAAATGCCCAAAAGCCGACGCCAGTCCCCACGCCAAAGACCCCGTTCACTGCCTTAAAAAACAAATAAAAAGTCAACAACAATGCGGAAATCGCAACCCCTTCGTTATCATACGACCCTGCAACAGATCGCGATATATAACCAGGACAAATCACAATCAAAACAGCAGCAACCAACCCGGCACCAGCGTCCCATATCTCTTTGCCGAAAAAATACGCAACAAGCGTAGTATTCGACGCAAAAAATGGTGCTGTCAACACACAAACTTCGCGAATATGAACAGCAAAACGCAAGAATCGTAAACCCCAGTACATCATGGCCGCAGTAACCATTAACCCAGGATAAAGGGTTCCTCCAATGATACGTCCATGAGGGTACCAGCTCTCAGAATCGAACCAGTTCCAGAATTCATAAAAACCCTTTTGAGTTAAGAAAAGGGTAGTTCGATAATTGAAGGATATAATTCATGGATCATTGACTCATAACGTAAGACACTAAACAAACGAGTGATAAAAGCTAAAACATAGACTAAACAGAGGATTGAGACACGGATCAAGAGTTCTTGTTGTTTGGTTTTGAGTCTAAGTGATTTGAGTGACAGGATTGACAGCAGATCCGATTTAAGAGGCATTGACGGTGATGGTGGTGCTGATGATTTTGTTGTGCTTCCATTTATGGATTCTGTTTTGGTGACTGCCATGGTTTGTTTCTGGAGAGAAATTGAAGAGGGTCTTTGGCGATTCTTAAGGTTTTGGCATTTTTAAGGTTTCATGATTGTGTATGGAGTTTGAGCTTTGGGGTTTTGAAAAGTGATGTTGTGGTGTTATGTTTTTTTTTGTTTTTTTGGGTAAAGCTCCAATCCTCAGTAGAGAGTGTGATTAGTGAAGGTGTTAATTAAGTTTTGTTTGTGGAACTAAGTGTTAAATGAAGCTTAATCTAACTTGATTAGTGATGGGATGGATGATTTGTCAATTTCTGCGTGAAAAGAATAACTTTGAACTTCGATCTTATGTTTTAACCTTGATTATACTCCTAGACTTCTAGTTTACCTAGGATATTGATTCCTCTGCTAACTGCTCAACCGATAATTATAGTAAGAAAACGAGCGATTTGCCCGCGCGATGTGCCGGGTTTTTTTTATCTATGTAGAAATTGATTGTTTTTATATGTATTATATTTTGTTATTTTAATATTTAATTAGTAAAATTATAATTGATAAAATCTTTATAATCGAAATGGAAAGTGGGTCGTATATTTTTTAATCGCAGATAATGTAGGTAATTTTTTTTTATGAGTTGCATTTTTTCCCCAGTAATATTAGATCCGACACATTATAAATAAAAATATTATAATTTTTTTTCCAGAAATAAACTTACATTTTCTGTGTGCTATAATTAGTTATTTTAATGTTTAATTACTAAAATTGCAGCAGATAAAAATATGTTAGAAATGAGTTTCTTGTGTGGTATAATTAGTATGCTTGCCCGCGCAATGCGCTAGGGTTTTTTCCATGTAGAAAACTAATTGATTTTTTACATGTTGTAATTATTTGTTTAAATATTTAATTAGTAATATTATAATAGATAAAATATGTAACAAATAAATTTTTTCCCCGCCTAAAAGGAATAGTATAATCGAAATGGGAATTGGTTCGTATATTTTTTAATTGGAGATAACTTAGGTAAATTTATAAAAAAAATATTTTAGTTGCCTTTTTTCCCAGTAATATTACATTTGACACATTATAAATAAAAATATTGTAAATTTTTTAAGAAATAATTTTTTTTTTGCGTCCTATAATGACTGATTTGCCGTCTAAAAGGAATAGTGCAATCGAAACGGAAAGTGACTCGTATATTTTTTAATTGTAGATAATCAAGGTAAATTTGTCAAAAGAAAAAAAATTGAGTTGATAATGTAGGTCATTTTGTCTACCTTTTGTTTTTTTGAGTTGTATTTTTTCCCCAGTAATATTAGATTTGAAATATTAAAAATGGGAAAATTGAAAAAAAAAATTAAGAAATAAACTTAAACAAAAGAGTATAAAATTTAAATTCAAAGCAATTTTTTTTTATAAGATTTATTAATCATATTATTATATTAAATGTATTTAAGCATATTGATATTAATTTTTTTTTTTTAAAATCACAGGTCATTTTCTCTCTCTCTCTCTCTCTCTCTCTATATATATATATATATATATATTTTTAGGCGATAATATTCAATAAATATTAAAACATATAATTAGTCTCACATATTTTATAGAGTAATAAAAATAGGAAGTGGTTCGTATATGTTTAAATTGTAGATAACCTAGGTAAATTTGTCATTTTATTCTTTGTTTGAGTTGAATTTTATCCCCAGTAATATTAAATCCCACACATTATAAATCAAAATATTTTAATTTTTTTTTTAAAATAAACTAAGTTTTTTTGCATGCTATAATTACTTATTTGCCGTCTAAAAAGAACAGTTGAATCGAAATGGGAAGTGGTTCGTATATTTTTAAATTGCAGATAACGTAGGTAAATTTGTCTGCCTTTTGTTTTTTTGAGTTGTATTTTTTTCCCAGTAATATTAGATCTGCAATATTAAAAATCAAAATACTGTAAATGTTTTTCAAAAAATAAACTTGAACAAAAGAGCACAAAATTAAAATTTGGAGCCAATTTATTTTTATTTTATAAGATTTATTCATCATATTATTATACTAAATGTATTTAAGAATACTGATAATAATTTTTTTCCTTCAAAAAATCCGCGGTCTTTTTTTTTCTCTGTATATATTTTTAGACGATAATATTCAATAAATATTCAAACATATAATCAGTTTAACATACTTTAATTTGACATAAATATACAAATATATAATTAATTTCACACACTTTCAATAATATATATATTTTTTATTATTAGGCGATAATATTCAATAAAATATTCGAACAATTAAATTATTATTATTATTTTATTATTATTAGTATTATTATTATCATTATTATCATTGTTAGCATTTAAAAAATATTTGTGAATTTTTCTTTTAAAAAAATTAATTTTCAAATGATTACTACCAGGAATAAAATTTGAAGACTAAAAAAAAAAACCCAATAAAAGAAAAGATAAAAGAAAGATTCAAAACCAAATAAAAAAAAATATATACATAAACTTGTACAATAATAGGGAATAATGCATAAATATATAAATAATAATAAAGGAAATCAATTTCAATAGAACAATTAAAAACATAAGGGCCAAAATAAAAATAAAAGATATGATTGATTTAAAGTGAAGGATTAATTTGACAACAATTCATACTTTTGTATCAAAAATATTAAAAGATTTAAAAGAAAAAACATTTAAAAGAAGAGGGACTTAAATTAAAGTGCAATATATAATGAATTTGACATGAAGGACAAAGTTGAAAACAATACAACCTGCTGCACTAAAAAAATTAAGGGATCTAATAGAAAAACGAAAAATTCAAAGAAGAAGGACTGACATGCAAACTGCATATATATATATCAATTTGAATGAAAGGACGAAATTGAAAGAAATCGAAACTTCTATTATAGAAATCAAACAAAAGCCAAGGGACTGAAATGCATCCACAATAAACCGGGGGGACTGAAGTTGAATTCGGCGCTGAGGAGAGAGAAAAGAGCACATAAACGTTCAACCGACTATATGAGCCTCTACGTCGATCATTTCAAAGCACGCGCCACTCCATGCGATCCAGGGAAGGGTTGCGAATCGTTTTAACTGGCGACGAAAAAATTTTCACCGCCATATGAAGTCGCACGCACCGCCTGAATGGATCGCGGGAAAGAAACGCGCCGACGCGCCTGTACGACTGACTGACAGCGCTGCCGAAAGTGAATAATAAAGAAGGAGTCAATTACTAAAACACCCCTGATTCTAATTCCTGGACTTTGTTGTATCGGGGGCTACAAACGTAATAACACATTTTAGAAAATATTAAAAAAGAAAATAGTTGCGGCGGACCGGACCGGTCCGTACGCGCGCAATTACACCTGTGCCCCTTAGCTAGAATCGTTTTTTGTCTTATTATCGGGGGCAAAACCGTTAAAGCACTGTTCACAATAGGAAAAAAAAGAAAAAAAAAGGTGGACGTGCACCCGTGAAGCATTGAGACAACTTTCGAGGCCACAATGCGCATGAGTGTATGTCAACAGTAAAATCCGTTATGTTTTAGTGTTTTTGTTAATGTAATGAACAGGGATTCAGCGATCTATTTTAGCTTCTTTAATGACCTCTTTCTTTGTCCACTTCCTCACCAAATTTCATTACCCTCTTCTTCAACAAATTTATATCTACATGGCTCCTTTTTGATTTACGTACAATGACCTCTTTTTTTTGTCTACTTCCACACCAAATTTCATTACCCTCTTCTCCAACACATCTATATCTACGTGGCTCCTTTTTGAGTTATGTGCATCTTTGATTTTTTAAAAGGTAGGCGTGTTAGTTGATATTTTAAAAGGTAGGCGCAATGTGAAATTTAAATGTGAGACGTAGCGGAATGTGCACCTCAGTACACAATACAAATGGGTGAGCATGAGCAGTAGATGAACAGGGATTTAGCGATTTGTTTTAGTTTCTTTAGTAATAGTAATATTAAATGGTTGACTCTAGTATTTATATATATTAGAGTAGAGGTGATGTCATAAAACATAAGTATTATTTATTTATAGGATATTTGAAAATATAATAAAAATTACTTATTAAAATATTTTTTATTTAAAAACTTATTAAATAATATATTTGTTTATTTTAACTTCTCATATTAAAACAATCTAAAATTTTAATAAAAATTACTTATTAAAATATTTTTTATTTAAAAACTTATTAAATAATATATTTGTTTATTTTAACTTCTCATATTAAAACAATCTAAAATTTTAAAAAAAATCGATTCCAAACGAACAAATGATTAGTCTGACCACTGAATCACTTATTTTAAGTTTTGGAGGCTTTGCTGGTTTGGATATAGAAAACAACGTGCTCTCTCTCTCTCTCTCATTTATTCATATATTATTTCTGCAATTCCATTCTTTTTTAGGAAGTACCACGCAAAATTTAAAACACTCAGCATTCACCCTCGAAAGCAGAGAAATGAAATTTAAAAAGCAGTAGTTGAATAAGTGGCCTTGGTCTGATTTTCAACGCGATCCTCTGATTCTTAAACGACGCAGCGTTGTTTGCCGTTTCTTTTTTACTTGCAATTCACGCAGTAATTTGCACCCACGATCAACAGCGTCACCCACTTGCTATCACCTTACAATCACAACGCCAAGCAGCCGATCACGCACCCCAGTCCACAGTAGATCTGGGTGTGCGTGAACAGTAATGAACAGTGAAGTAGCGATGCATTTTAGTGTTTTTGTTAATGTGTTTAAGGCTGTGTTTGTTTGCAGAAAAGTGGTTTCCTTTTGGAAAGTGAATTCCGGAGAAAATGAATTCCGGGAAAGTATTTTTCGATGTTTGGTAGTGTAATGGAAAATAAGTTGGAAAACAGTTTCTAGTGTTTGGTTATGTCATGGAAAATGAGCTGGAAAAATAACTTATTAATGTTTTATTTTTCTCAAGTTTATTAAAATAATGAGGAACAAATCTTACAAATTAAAAAGTTGAATGAGAATGAAATTGAAAAAAAATATAATTTCATAAATTATCTCAAATAAAATAAATAATAATCAAAATAATAGAGATCAAATCTAAAAAATTAAAAAAAATAAAAGGTGAATAAATTAAAATAATAATAATTAACATTTCATAAATTATTTCAAATAAAATAAGTAACAATAAAAAAAATGAGGACCAAATTTGATAGATAAAAAATTTCAATAAAAAAATGATAAGAAAAAAGCAAATAGCAATTATAAAAATAAGGACCAAAATTAATATAAAAATTAAATTTTAAGAGATGGAATTGAAAAATAAATATTCAAAACAAATTATATATAGCAATCAAAAGTTTGAGAATCAAATTTGATATAATCAGCAAATAATGACATTTCTAAATTTTTCACAACTTCCGGAAAGTGTTTTCCGCCCAAATTTTCTAGGAAAACACTTTCCTGAAAACCAAGCCAAATTTTTCTTTGACTGGAAAGTGTTTTCCGTTGACCAACTTTTCTAATGGCAAACAAACACAGAAAAGTTTGGAAAGTGGTTTCCCGGAAACCACTTTCCAGAAAACAAACACAGCCTAAATAATTATAATCCTGAAGGGTTTAGACTTCTTGTTTACTCCGGATACAAATTCCTACTAATTAATAGCACATTTTTACAAAATAAATTAGTGAAACCTCATCCACGTTAAATTAAGAAAACAAATGTAAAATCATTTACCTACAAACCATTTGCGTCGCGCTCTGCCGCAATAATTTTTTTTACCTCGTTTCAATATATATAATTTTTTATAGATATATTTTTGTACTTATTCTTTTATATTTTAGTTTAATTTTGATCCCTTTAATTTTTTCAGTCGTTCTGATATACTTTTTTATTTTTTCTTCGTATTTATGTATCTATACTCTTAGTTTTGCCTTTTAATTTTTATTGCTATTTATCTTTATATTAAATGCAGCTTGCATTAAAAAACAAAATAAGTTTAGCTTTAATGGAGTGAAATTCTCTCTTATACATGTATAGTGAATGTTCTGTTATTAGTCATATATCACATTTGTGTTTTTTTATATGTTTTATCTGCGTGTGACTTGATATATTTTTAGTTTAAAGTGATTTTTATTTAAAAAGAAATTAAAATATATTTTTTATTTTTTAAAAGTTATTCTTAATATTATTATATTAAAAATATTTCAGAACAATTATATTTATGCAAACCGGAAAAAAAGGAATTATGATGTTATCTTTTGCAACAAAAGATGGCTTGTAAGCAACTGTGTCTGGCTGTCTCCAAGGGGCATGGCGTAATGGCAAAGAGTTCGATATCTGTACAACAAGTTTCGAGTTCGAGTTAGGGCGTGCGCCCTCTTATAAGAGTCTGAGACAACCGGGGTTTTACTCGCTCACCTTGGCCTACAAAGTGCGTTTTCCGGGGGTGGAGGTTTCTCGAATAAAAAAAAACTGTCTAGCCATATCCTATACCACGAACAATTACAGTGGATCTACATGTGGGGTCTAGCCTAGTAGAGAAAGGGGCTTGTTCCGTTCCTTTGCACCAGGGTTCGAGCCCCTTTGTGCATGCCTATCACCCCGTGGTGCTCACTGGGCTTGTAGGATATTCAATAAATCTAAGAATTAGTTGAAATACGTGTAAATTGACTCAGACACTCTAGCTATAAAAAAAATTACAGTGGATCTCTTTTTTTTACCATCACTAACACATATATCTCCTTACGAAGAATTGGAATATACAAAAACATTAAGGCACGATCAATCTTTAATAATATTTTGTACCTTTGAGCTTGTTCAGAAGAAAGTAAGGGTAAGAATTTAAATCACCCTTTAAGAATATATTTTTAGCAAAATATTTTATTTTTTTGTATTTTTCATTTTTTTCAGATTTTAAATCAATTATTCTTTGGAAAAAATATTATAACCAATAGAATTAGGTATTAATTATCAATTTCTTATTTGTAATTTTTTATTTTATTAAAAAACATAGATTTTTTTTATGTTGGAAAACTCTCGTACACCATAGACTAAAACCACAAATCCAGCCATCTAATATGGATCAGACACAATGTTTAGTGCTCATCATGAGGAGTATTTATCAGAACCTACTACTATTTTGTTTGGGTTGGATTGAATAAAAAATGTTTTTTTTTGTCTTATGTGCTAATTGGTTAGCTATGTATGATTTATCATGGTGAGGTACACAAATGTGTCGATCATAGTGATTATTTTTTTTTACTATAATGTTGATTTGTGTAAGAATTTGGTTAAGAAAACCAAACCCTTTTACCCTACT
This sequence comes from Salix arbutifolia, assembly GCA_025169955.1. Taxonomy (NCBI): domain Eukaryota; kingdom Viridiplantae; phylum Streptophyta; class Magnoliopsida; order Malpighiales; family Salicaceae; genus Salix; species Salix arbutifolia. The sequence goes on along the minus strand of CM045913.1, from coordinate 1,822,635 downwards.
AGATGTCATAATTAAGAACATGAAAAAAAAAAGATTGGTGAAGAAAAGGTGTATATATTCTTATTAAGAATGGATGATATGTACAACCATGTTATTGTAAGAGGAGAGGAGTAAATAATGATTAAAGTATATTTGCTATACTATATTTTGCACTACGTTTCAAAAATATTTTTGAAAAAAAATAAAGAATTTTTTTTTTACTTTTAAAAAAATAATATTTTTGGATCATTTTGATGTATTGATATCAAAAGTAATTTTTAAAAAATAAAAAAAATTATTTTGATGCATTTCTAAACAAAAAAAACACTTTTAAAAACAGCATCAACCACATTTCTAAACATAATATTATAACATTATGATCTTACATAATAATCATGAAACCACATTCTGTTAATTTGAGCTTTATGGACGGTTAGGCTTAAGTGTGAGTTAAAAGATAACGTAAAAATCTATATCTATCTACTCCGATCTTACATGGTATTAATCCTCAACTATAATCCTCATAGGATCATACTTCTGATATGCATAGGATACCAATTCATGGCACTGATTGCTCAACCAATGGAATAATTTTGATATCTCCTAAAAAGTAGAGAAGGAAAATAGAAAACACGAAGGAAAATAACGATTACTATGAGAATTGGTACGTATATTGCTGGTATGGAAGGGTCTAAAACCCTAGAGCAAATGTTCGGGAAATGACGTTCGAATTGGAGAGACGATAGATGATCACTAGAACAGATAGGTTTGCAAATCAGAGGCAAAACTTTAGCAGATTTTTGCAGGAGACTCTACCACAGTAACTCCAGCTTCCCTTAGGGTCTTGATTTTGTCTTGTGCAATACCTTTTCCACCTGAGCCTATAGCTGCACAGACAGACCGAAAATAAAAGATGTCAAGGCCAGTAGGGTACCGAGCGAACTTGGCATCCAGTAAATGGCGAGTTAAAATTTACAATCAAACAGCAATATATCATTCAGGCTAGCATCATCACCTACAGGTTAATAAAGACCTCAATTCAAGAATTAACTTCACCTCTTGAATGTTCAAGTTGCCATTAGAATGTCATAGTTGTATAAGGGAAGTCTGCACACATATGCAGGATCCTCCTTCAAAGGCAAACAGCAAGCATTCAGGCCAAAACCATGCATGATATTATGTCATTAGTTGATAAGTCAAATGTTACTGTAATTATGTATTGTAACGGCTACTTTGCAATCTGTAACAGCACCCTAGATTTAGCTTCAAACATTTATATAATTGCTAAATTAAATCCTCAATGACTGTATAAATATCTCTGCTCTTTATCAATAAAGTGTGTGAGGAAAATTATTCATTGAAACAACAGCAGTGTCTAATTCTTATAAACCAGTAGCCACTATCCAAATATGGTATCAGAGCAACCTACCTCCAACGAGTCATCGATCCAACCCATCACCATGTCTGATCAAAACCCAACCTTCAGCCTCAACACTCAACCTTCCTCTGCAACAGACAAGCAAATTATTGCATTTAACATCACTGCCCAAATCAATGAAAAACTAACCCCCTCTACCTTTCTTCAATGGCGTGCTCAATTTGAAGCACTTCTCATCGAGTATGACCTGCTCAAATTTGTTGAAGGGACTCTCCGATGTCCCTCCTCTGATGGCACCACTGCAAATGAACTCTGCAAGACCCATTGGATCAGACAGGATAAACTCATCCCGAGTGCCATTTTAGCATCTACATCTCCCTCAATTACTCCTCTAATTGCTATGGCAAAAACCTCCTGTGAAGCTTAGAAGAAGCTCAATAATTTATATGCTAGCCGATCTAGAACTCGAGCTATGCAGTTGAAGGAGGAAATTACCTTAATCCAGCGGGGCTCTCGATCAATCACAGAGTACCTCCATGCTGTGAAGTCTTTGGCTGATGAAATAGCCATTATTGATCATCCAATTTCAGATGATGACCTAACCCTCTATATGTTAAATGGGTTAGGTTCTGACTTTAGGGAGATTGCAGGACCCATTCGTGCCCGATAATCATCACTGGCGTTTGAAGAGCTGCATGATTTGCTAGTTGGCCATGAAGCTTACCTACGTCAACTGGAAGCTACAACACAGCAACTAGTTGCCTCTGCAAATTTCCCCAAGACACGGTACTCTGCTTCAGGAGGAAGACAGTCGTGGTCCAAGAAAAATGAAGCCACCCGTGGGCCTCAAAGCCCACACCACTCCTTTTATGGAGCCCAAAGAGATGGGCGCAGGCCCAACAACAAATCAGGCCGGCCCAATAATTTTAATAAACAGTATCAGCCCAAATGCCAATTCTGTGATCAGTTGGGACATACTGTAAAAAATTGTCATCAAATTCATCCACCACATCCGACAATCAACTGCACTGCCTCATCAAATGGAATGGATAAAAACTGGTTAATTGATTTGGCTGCCTCTCACAATATCACGGGTGACCTGAACAATTTATCCATTCACTTTGAATATGATAGAACTGATAAAGTCATTCTCGGTGATGGTTCAGATTTGGCTGTCTCACACATTGGTTCCGTGGCTTTACACTCTCCTCTTCGTACCTTTACACTTCGTGATACTCTTTATGTTCCAAATCTCTGTAAGAATTTAATTTCTGTTCACCATTTTACTAAGCAAAATAATGTGTTTGTTGAACTTCACCCTTTTCATTTTCTTGTGAAGGACCAGACCACGAGGGCAACTTTACTAAAAGGAGCATGTAACAATGGCATTTACACCTTTCCAGCATCCATGATGGCATCACCATAAGTTGCTAACATGCATGAACAAACTTCCATTGATGGGTGGCACAAGCGCCTTGGGCACCCATCATCCAAAATTGTTCATCACCTTGTTAAAAAACTTTCTCTTCCTGTTTTAACAAATAAAGCATCGTCTCCCCTTTGTCTTTCGTGTTCAATCAATAAAGCTCACTGTCAACCATTTTGTGTCAATAGTCTCAAAAGTCTTGCACCTCTTGATCTTATTTACACTGATGGGGTCCTGCCAATTACACTGGAATTGATGGATCACAATATTATCTCATATTTGTTGATCATTATACAAAATACATTTGGTTGTATCTGATGGTCAATAAATCTGGTGTTAGTCAAATCTTTCCACAATTCAAAAAATTTGTTGAAAATTGTTTTCAGAGCTCCATAAAAACACTATATTCAGACAATGGTGGAGAGTTTCTTTCCTTAAAACAATTTTTGCTCACTCATGGTATCGCTCACTACACTACTACTCCTCATACACCACAACAAAATGGTGTCGCTGAGCATCGCCACCGTCATCTTGTTGAAACAGGCCTCACACTCCTTCATGATGCTAAACTTGATTTTTCTTTTTGGTCGTACGCTTTTCAAACTGCATCTTACCTTATCAATCGTCAACCCACTCCTATTCTTTTCGGCAAATCACCTTTCGAAGCTCTTTTTCATCAAACACCCAATTGTTTGAAATTAAAAAATTTTGGTTGCTTGTGCTATCCCCTTACACGACCATATAATTCTAATAAAATGCAGTCAAAATCAAAAGCCTGTATTTTTCTTGGCTATTCCCCCACTCAAAATGCATATCAGTGCTTTGACACTCAACCAAAAAAAATCTTCATCTCTCGGCATGTCTTGTTTGATGAAAATCAAAAACATTTTTCTATGTTCCTAAACACCACCATTGTCTCACCCACCACTCACAAATCACCCTCCCTGTCAGTCCCATCTCAGTTTGGCTCCCAACAGCTCACTGTGCTCCTATCACCACCGTTCGGCGCAACCCCATCATTGGCACCACCGGAAGGCTCCCCTGCCATTGTTATTGCCTCCTCATGTAATTCTTGTCCCTCTCGATCTGAAATTCTTGATTGTGTGCATACCATACATTCATCCTTAAACCCTAATTCCCCCTTAGCAGATCGTAAGCCTGCATCCCCCAATCATTCTTCATCCCCACCTCCAGTTCTTCCAATAGATACTACTCAAGAACCCATATCCCCCTCCCCCGGGTTGATTATTGAAACACATACCCAATTGCCCAACCCTTCCAACCGAACCCACTCCATGACCACCAGATCAATGAACCAAAATTTCAAACCCAAAACCATAAACACAACATCCAAACACCTCCTCTTCCCCCAGCCATCGAACCGACGAGTGTGAGTCAAACCATTTCTCAACCCCACTAGCGTGAGGCTGTCAGCCGAACTCACTGCCCTAATGCAACATGGGACCTGGGATCTTGTAATCCCCCCCCCCTCAAACTGTCAACCAATGGGTTGTAAGTGGGTATTCCAGGTTAAGAGACATGTTGATGGGTCAGTGGACAGGTTCAAGGCTCGTCTGGTTGCCAAGGGCTATCACCAACACTCGGGCATTGATTATTTTGATATATTTAGCCCGATAATTAAACCAGCCACCATCAGGGTTGTTCTCTCTATTGCAATAATGAATGGGTGGCCTTTGAGGCAACTAGATGTTAATAATGTGTTTCTTAATGGCCGATTAACCGAGGAAGTGTTTATGTTGCAACCACCAGGGTTCAAAGACTTGGCAAAACCTAATCATGTTTGCAGGTTGAACAAGGCAATCTATGGCCTCAAACAAGCCCTTCGGGCATGGTACACAGCCCTCAAATCTGCCATTCTACAGCTGGGATTTCATGGTTCCATGGCTGACACATCGTTGTTTATTCACTGTCAGGAATCCAATTTGTGTTATTGTCTTATGTATGTTGATGATTTGGTTATAACTGGCAATAACTCTATTTTTGTATCACATATTGTCAAGCAACTAGGTGCTATGTTCTCCCTCAAGGATATGGGCTCTCTGCATTTTTTTCTTGGGGTCGAAGTGGTTTCAACTTCGGCTGGCTTGTTCCTCTCACAGCACAAGTATATTCGTGAGCTTCTAGCCACCACGAACATGAGTGGTGCTAAAGATATCTCCACACCAGTGTCTATAACTCACACCCTCCGGCTGGATGATGGTATTGCAGCAGTGGACACCTCATAATTTCGCAGAGTAATTGGTCGTCTTCAATACCTTTCCTTGACGCATCCAGACATCTCCTTTGCAGTCAATAAACTCTTCTAGTTTATGCACAAGCCAACCATGACACACTGGGTAGCTACCAAGCGCCTTCTACGCTACCTAAAGCAAACAATTTTTCATGGCATCCACCTACGCAAAGCTGGTTCTCCTGTCTTGCGAACTTACTCGGATGCTGATTGGGCCGCAACTTGGATGATCGAACATCCACCTCTGCATACATGAGTTTTTTGGGCTCCAATCCTATATCCTGGAGCTCCAAAAAACAGCGTGCCATTGCACGCTCCAGCACAGAGGCTGAATATAGGGCCCTAGCCAATGCGGCCTCTGAAACTCTATGGCCGACCACTTTACTCAAGGAACTTGCCTTCCTTGTTTCAGCTGCTCCTCAGCTCCTCTGTGATAATCTCGGAGCCACACATCTCAACTTCAACCTTGTCAATCATTCACGCATGAAACACATTCTGATCAACCTTCATTTTGTGCATGACTTAGGGTAAAAAGGCAGCCTCCAAGTCAAACATGTGCACACTCAAGATCGGTTAGCAGACCTCCTCACCAAGCCTTTGTCAAGACAACACACTGAGCTTCTTCGCAACAAGATTGGCCTTGCCGATGGAAACCCAATCTTGCGGGGGTGTATAAGGGAAGTCTGCACACATATGCAGGATCCTCCTTCAAAGGCAAACAGCAAGCATTCAGGCCAAAATCATGCATGATATTCTGTCATTAGTTGATAAGTCAAATGTTACTGTAATTATGTATTGTAACGGCTACTTTGCAATCTGTAACAGCACCCTAGATTTAGCTTCAAACATTTATATAGTTGCTAAATTAAATCCTCAATGACTGTATAAATATCTCTGCTCTTTATCAATAAAGTGTGCGAGGAAAATTATTCATTGAAACAACAGCAGTGTCTAATTCTTATTAACCAGTAGCCATTATCCAAATAAGTTGCACATAAGCTTAAATTTCCACAATTTTGCAAAGTCTAGGGTTTTAACTCTCCTCTTGTTAATTCCACCATCTATTGAGGTTAAGACCCAGTACAGTTCCATGCTACAGCCATTTCAAAAAGCTGGAGCTAATTATCATAGAAAAACCAACAATATTTTACTTCAATAAAATTTATAAGATCAGGACCTCTATTGATAACCTGCACGTAGGATTATTATTTTGTTGTACAGAAGATTCAGCACCTTTTGGGAAACACAAATTTAAAGAACCACAATGAATTCAACCCCCACAAAACTTCCCAGCAAGACGCTAAATTCATCTTGGATTTTTTTAGTCTACCCTGCTCCTACTTCAATCTATATGAATGTAAACCCACATAGATGTGCACAAAAAATGCAAGCATGATATTGATATAAAGTGCATGACTAAGAACATTATACCTCCAGCATGTCCCATACGACGGCCTGGTGGCGCAGTTAGTCCAGCAATGAAGGCCACAACAGGCTTCTCAGTTCCACTTTCCTGGCAGAATGAATTCAATTTGATCACATATAAACAGACAATAAAAAGTGATCCAGTAGCAATAATGTCGCAGGATTTTCATAAGATACAAGATACAAAGAAATAACTAGTATACCCTACAATTTCTAATAAAACATTATCTTACCTGATATCCACAATAATTCATGCCCCATGACTATTTTTGAAATTATTGTAGTCAAAAACTTAAAGACTAGACACAAACACACTTAAACAAAAACTAAGACAGTTGACTATATAAATTTGATCAAAGATTTACATCACTGGCACTCTCTAAAACACATTATCAAAAACTCAATTCATTTCTCACAAAAATATATTATAAAATCAAACTGAAAGGAACCATGGACGAGCAAGAATTGAATCATCAATCAAAGAATAATGACTGAAAGGATCCTCAGTCATTAGATTTGCTCTCGTTTCTTTCAAAAACAAAGAGGCATATGAGATTTGTCTCTCCTTCCCCTTGGCAGAGGTTTTGCTTTAGCAATAAAAATAATCATTTCTTTAATTAAAGTACAGGCTAGAAGACTAAAGTCTATGCACCCATAAAAATCTGAGTTTAGGCCATCCACCAAAAGTGAATAAAGGACAATGAACACAATCGAACTAATAAATCTAAAAGCCTATATATATATATATATAACTTAAGTCAACTAGAAGAACTTATAGCATTTCATGACCCAATAGATCCTATATTCACATCAATATTTTACAAAAATATAAGATAATTAATTTACAAGGACTTGTTGTAATCTAATTACAAAACTGATTATATTTACAAAATCCGAGTCCAAACTGAAACCACCAATGAATGGATGGCTAATACCTTTATTAATGCAACAACATCCTTTTCCGCAGTCCTTCCTATCTCTCCTATGAGAATGATGCCTGAAATGCATAGCGCAATTCTAGTTCACATGTATATATCCTGTTTGTCCACTATCTACTGCAATTCTTTCTGACACATCTATTGGGTGTCGACATAAATAAAGGGAAAACAGAGCAATACAATGAAGAAAATACAAAGAAGTGGAGAAATTAACCAGTAAGGACCCCTGCCCCCAAAAGCAAGGAAATAGAAAATCAAGAACATAGAAACTGAAAGGTTGTTTTGGAAACACTCAATTATCAACGATGAGATAACTCATTCTCCTAAGAAAACAACTAGAAATATAAAGATACCATATCACTTTACCCTAACACTTTATCTAAGAATTTGAGGCCGCAAACAGAGACACTCCAAAGTATCTATGTAATGAAACATCAAGGTTAATCAAGAGACTAAATTGTTACACTTTCAGACAATGTGCTTCAGGTCTCTACACACAAACAGCTACTACGGACATGGGAAAACCTCAAACAAACAGGGGAGATGGAGAATACAAAAAAAATGCAAGTATCTTCAACTCCCATACAACCAAGTTAAATCATCAATAGTAAAACATGCGAATGACACAGTTGATATGAACATAAATCAGTTTGGCTCTGTTTATGTGTGTGAAAGTTTCTGGCAACAAATTCTGCCACATTCTTCATATGCAAATAGTTAAAGCAAGCAAGAAAATATTTTTGAGAACAATACCTTCTATTTGAGGATCTGTTAGGCCTTTGTGTTAACTGACTGCAAAGTAATGTTCTTAATCGGCGACGCCTCCTCTTGCTCAGATAGAACACGGGATGAGATTTTCTTTCTCCTATTTCTTGAATATGTGAATATCACATCACATTTGCAGTTCATGAGAGCCGAATGAGATGTATTATTTTCGATTAATGAATCTTCAAGTAAGGAAGAAGTTTTCTCATCCGTCTTTCTCTTCTTTCTTGAATATTGCAATATGGCCTTTGTGTGAACTGGATACGAAGTAATGTTCTTAATCGGCAACGCCTCCTCTTACTCGGATAGAACACCGGATGGGGTTTTCTTTCTCCTGTTTCTTGAATATGTGAATATCACATTTGCGGTTCAGGAGAGCTGAACGAGAAGTACAATTTTCAATTGATAAATCTTCAAGTAAGGAAGAAGTTTTCTCATCCGTCTTTCTCTTCTTTCTTGTATATTGCAATAAGGCCTTTGTGTGAACTGGATGCGAAGCATTGTTCTTAATCGGCAAGGCTTCCTCTTGCTCGGATAATAATGTACTATTTTCGATTGATAAATCTTTAAGGAGGAAGTTTTATCATCTGTCTTTCTCTTCTTTCTTGTATATTGCAATAAGGCCTTTGTGGGAACTGAAGAAATCTTCAATTCCCACAAAGAGCTTATTGCAATATACAAGAAAGAAGAGAAAAAAGAATGATAAAACTTCTTCCTTATTTAAAAATTCATCAATCGAAAATAATACATCTCATTCAGCTTTCACGAACCGCAAATGTGATGTGATATTCACATATTCAAGAAATAGGAGAAAGAAAACTTCATCCTGTGTTCTATCCGAGCAAGAGGAGGTGTTGCCGATTAAGAACAATATTTTATATCCAGTTCACAGAAAGACCTTATTGCAATATACAAGAAAAAAAAAAGACGGATGAGAAAACTTCTTCCTTACTTGAAGATTCATCAATCAAAAATAGTACTTCTTCTTCAGCTCTCACGAATCGCAAATGTGATGTGATATTCACATATTCAAGAAATAGAGAAAAAAAACCTCGTCAAATACCTCATCCTGTGTTCTATCCGAGCGAGAGATGTTGCCGATTAAGAAGATTACTTTACAATCAGTTAACACAAAGACCGAATCTGCATAGCAAGCAACATTCCCAACACATACATGCAATTATAGGCCATATACAACCTCATCGAACCTCCCGGTAATAAGCAACGCCAACACATAAAGCGATATCAAATTAATAATAAAAACATAACCTCCCCAAGCAGAAACCATATAAAAATACCCAAAAGTCGACGCCAGCCCCACGCTAAAGACCCCGTATTCACTGCCTTAACAAACAAATAAAAAGTCAACAACAATGCGAAAATCGCAAGCCCTTCGTTATCATAAGACCCTGCAACAGATCGCGATATATAACCAGGACAAATCGCAATCAAAGCAGCAGCAACCAACCCGGCACCAGTGTCCCATATCTCTTTGCCGAAAAAATACGCAACAAGTGTAGTATTCGACGCAAAAAATGGTGTTGTCAACACACAAACTTCGCGAATATGAACAGCCAAACGGAATAATCGTAAGCCCCAGTACATAATGGCTGCAGTAACCATTAATCCAGGATAATGGGTTCCTCCAATGATACTTCCAAGAGGGTACCAACTCTCAGAATCGAACCACTTCCAGAATTCATGAAAACCCTTTTGAGTTAAGAAAAGGGTAGTTCGGTAATTGAAGTAAGGATCGAATCCATGGATCATTGACTCATAACGTAAGACACTAAACAAACGAGTTATAAAAGCTAAAACATAGACTAAACAGAGGATTGGGACACGGATCAGGAGTTCTTGTTGTTTGGTTTTGAGTCTAAGTGATTTGAGTGTCAGGATTGACAGCAGATCCGATTTAAGAGGGATTGACGTTGATGGTGGTGCTGATGATTTTGTTGCGCTTCCATTTATGGATTCTGTTTTGGTGACTGCCATGGTTTGTTTCTGAAGAAAAATTGAAGAGGGTCTTTGGCGATTCTTAAGGTTTTGGCATTTTTAAGCTTTCATGATGGTGTATGGAGTTTGAGCTTTTGGGGTTTTAAAAAGTGATGTTGTGGTGTTATGTTTTTTTGTTTTTTGGGTAAATCCCTAATCCCCAGTAGAGAGTGTGATTAGTGAAGGTGTTAATTAAGTTTTGTTTGTGGAACTAAGTGTTAAATGAAGCTTAATCTAACTGGATTAGTGATGGATGGATGATTTGTCAATTTGTGGATAAAAACACAATATTTTTTTATTTTTTTAGCTCACATGTAAAAGACAATGATAAATAATCTGACAAGTTATTGTCATCTATGATTGTTAATCCAATGTGACGAGTGAATAGTAAATTAAATTAGCCTGTATTTTTTTTAAATAAATTATCATTTTTTATCATCCAAATATATCATCTAGAGAGCTATTTTGATGTTATAGCCAATACGAGCGGTATGCCCGCGCGATGCGGCGGGTTTTTTTTATCTATGTAGAAAATTGATTGTTTTTATATGTATTATATTTGTTAATTTAATATTTAATTAGTAAAATTATAATTGATAAAATCTGTATAATCGAAATGGAAAGTGGTTTGTATATTTTGTAATTGCAGATAACGCAAGTATTTTTTTTATGAGTTGCATGTTTTCCTCAGTAATATTAGATTTGACACATTATAAATAAAAGTATTGTAATTATTTTTTTCCAGAAAAAACTTATATTTTTTTCGCCCTATAATAAGTTATTTTAATATTTAATTACTAAAATTGCAATAGATCAAATATGTTAGAAATGAGTTTTTTGCGTTGTATAATTAGTATGCTTGCCCGCGCATTGCGTTAGGGTTTTTTCTATGTAGAAAACTAATTTTTTTTTAAAATGCTGTAATTAGTTGTTTAAATATTTAATCAGTAACACTATAATAGATAAAATATGTAACATATAAATTTTCCCCCCGCCTAAAATGAATAGTTTAATCGAAATGGGAAGTGGTTCGTATATTTTTAATTGTAGATGATCTAGGTAAATTTGGCAATTTTTTTTTTGAGTTCAATTTTCTCCCCAGTAATATTAGATTTAAAATATTAGAAATGAAAATATTGTAAATTTGTTTTTAAGAAATAAACTTAAACAAAAGAGTACCAAATTTAAATTCAAAGGCAAATTTTTTTTTTATAAGATTTATTAATTATATTATTATATTAAATGTATTTAAAAATATTGATATTAATTTTTTTTAAGGAAAAAATCCTAGGTCATTTTTTTCTCTCTCTGTATATTTATAGGTGATAATATTAAATAAATATTAAAACATATAATTAGTCTCACATATTTTATAGAGTAATTGAAATGGGAAGTGGTTTGTATATTTTTTAATTGTAGATAACCTAGGTAAAGTTGTCATTTTTTTTATGCGTTGCTTTTGTTCTTCAGTAATATTAGATCTGACACATTATAAAAAAAAAATATTGTAATTTCTTTTTAAAAATAAACATAATTTTTTTACGTGCAATAATTATTTTTTTGTCGTCTAAAAAGAACAGTATAATCGAAACGGGAAGTGACTCGCATATTTTTTAATTGTAAATAACCTAGGTAAATTTGTCATATTTTTTTTATGAGTTGCTTTTTTTCCCCAGTAATATTAGATCTGTCACATTGTAAATAAAAACATTGTAATATGTTTTTAGGAAAAAAAAAATTGTGTGTTATAATGACTTATTTGCCGTCTAAAAAAACAATGTAATGGAAACGGGAAGTGAATCGCATATTTTTGAAATCTAGGTAAATGTGTCAAAAAAAATTTAGTTTTTTTTTTTGCCCGGTAATATTAGATCAGAAATATTAAAAACCAAAATATTGTAAATTAAGAAATAAATTTTTTAAAAAGAGGAAAAAATTAAGATTCGAAGACAATTTTTTTTTTGTCATCCGATTAATTCATTATATTATTATATAAAATATATTTAAAAATACTGATATTAATTTTTTTTATTCAAAAAATCCTAGGTCATGTTTTCTTCTCCCTATATATATATTCCTAGGCGATAATATTCAATAAATATTAGAACATATAATTAATGAAAGACTAAAAATATTCAAGAAAGTTTAACAAAAGATAAAACAAAAAAATAAAAATTATCATTGCCATTTTTGTCAAAACAATAAAAATTATAAAATTATCCGGAGGGGAAAAAATATTAACAGAAGAGTAAGCAAGAAAAACAATTAAATTATTATTATTATTATTATTATTATTATTATTGTGTTAAGTACAAAATTAAAATTCGAAGATAATTTTTTTTTATATTATCCGATTTATTCATTATATTATATTAAATGTATTTAAGAATACCGATATTAATTTTTTTTATTCAAAAAATCCTAGGTCATGTTTTCTTCTCCCTATATATATTCCTATGCGATAATATTCAATAAATATTAGAATATATAAAAATATATTTTTACATGTATTGTATTTTGTTATTTTAATATTTAATTAGTAAAATTATATTTGATAAAATCTGTATAATCAAAACGGAAAGTGGTTCGTATATTTTGTAATTGTAGATAACGTAGGTAATATTTTTTCTCTGCCTAAAAGGAACAGTGTAATCGAAACGGGAAGCGACTCGTATATTTTTTAATTGCAGATAACCTAAGTAAATGTGTAATATTTTTTTTTAGTTTATTTTTTTTCCCGGTAATATTAGATTTAAAATATTAAAAATGAAAATATTGTAAAATTGTTGTTAAGAAATAAACTTAAACAAAAGAGTATTAAATTTAAATTCAAAGGCAAATTTTTTTTATAAGATTTATTAATCATATTATTATATTAAATGTATTTAAGAATATTGATATTAATTTTTTTTAAGGAAAAAATCCTAGGTCTTTTTTTTTCTCTCTATATATATATTTTAAGGCGATAATATTCAATAAATAGTAGTCTCACATACTTTACAGAGTAATCGAAATGGGAAGTGGTTCATATATTTTTTAATTGTAGATAACCCAGGTATAACTGTCATTTTTTCTATGAGTTACTTTTGTTCCTCAGTAATATTAGATCTGATGCATTATAAATAAAAATATTGTAATTTGTTTTTAAAAATAAACATAATTTTTTTGCGTGCAATAATTATTTCTTTGCCGTCTGAAAAGAACAGTTTAATCGAAACGGGAAGTGACTCGCATATTTTTTAATTGTAGATAACGTAGGTAAATTTGTCATATTTTTTTTATGAGTTGCCTTTTTTTCCTAGTAATATCAGATCTGACACACTGTAAATAAAAATATTGTAATATGTTTTTACGAAAATAAAATTTTTTTTGTGTGTTATAATGACTTATTTGCCGTCTAAAAAGAACAGTGTAATTGAAACGGGAAGTGGCTCGCATATATTTGAAATCTAGGTAAATGTGTCAATTTTTTTTGTTGAATTGTATTTCTTGCCCAGCAATATTAGATCTGAAATATTAAAAACCAAAATATTGTAATTTTTTTGAACAAATAAAGTTGAAAAAAAGAGGACAAAATATAAAATTCGAAGCCATATTTTTTTTTTATGTTATAAATAAAAATATTGTAATTTGTTATTCGAAGCCATATTTATTCATTCTATTATTATATTAAATGTATTTAAGAATACTGATATTAATTTTTTTCTTAAAAAAATTATAGGTCATGTTTTCTTCTCTCTATATATATTCATAGGCGATAATATTCAATAAATATTAGAACATATAATTAGTTTAACATATTTTAATTTGACATAAATATACAAATATATAATTAATTTGACATACTTTAAATAATATAATTAATTTCAAGAATAAAACTGAAGCAAATATAAATATTGAAATTAAATAATTTAAAACAAAACCTGGAATTAAAAGATTTGGGACCGAAATGAAACTGAAATCTATAATTAATTTGCATAGAAGGATAAAATTGAAAGAAATAAAACTTTGATACTGAAAATATGAAGGATTTATAATAAATTTGCATGGAAGGATGAAATTGAAATCAATGAAAACTTTGATACCAAAAAAATTCTGAATTCCAGGCCAATCCACTCAATTAAAAGAATGAGGACCGAATTGGAACTTCAATATATAATCAATTTCAATTGAGAGACGAAATAGAAAGAAATGAAAACGTATATAATAGCATCAAGGGCAATAAAAACAAATTAAAACGTTCAGGGACTGAAATGAACTTTGACAAAAAACAGCTTAGTTGACGTCATCTGGTGCAGGCAGGAGAGAGAAAGTGGGGGTGAAAATTCAAACGGCCATTGACACGTCTACGGACACCATCTTGCCACACGCGCCGCCCCATGTGGAAGAGAACATACCTGAAAATCATTCTAGACGTCGGTTGGGCATTTTCCGACGCCGTATGAAGCCGCACGCGTCGTCTGAAAAACGCGTGAGCTTTGGAACGGACGGCGCGTCCGGCGACGCGCCAACAGTTGTCAGCGAAAAAAAAAACAAAAAATTGGCTAATTACCGGAACGCCCCTCACCCCCAGGCCTGGTTTTTGTCGTTTTCGGGGGACGAAACCGTCGATGCACTGTTCATTCTAATATTAAAAAAATAAAAAACCGGCCAGCCGAACCGGGCCGGAACGGTAAATGACCGTCCAGCCCCCGAAAATGGCGGCGTTTTTTGTCGTTTTTGGAGGCTAATTTCGTGAATACACTGTTCAAAAAAAAAAGATGTACACCCGCGATGCACCAGGCCAAACTGCACATGAATAGTGCGAATGAGTCTGCGTGAATAGTGTTTTACTATTCAAAACTTCGTTATCTTTTAGGTGTATAATATGATAAATGGTAGATCATAAGAAATAAGGGGTGAGCAACCGAAATAGAGAATATAAAAAGTATTTTAAGTTGTTAATGATTATATGTGAATTAAAATTCTTTATATGATATGATGATAATATATATTTCTTAAGAGTTTCTTGTTTTAAGTCAAAAGTACTCTTTGTTTAAATATTTAAAAGATTTTTTTTTTTACAATTTCATGATAAATCAACATTTAAATATTCAAAGTTAATCATGGAATTACCATTTAACTAAATTATTAAAGGATTATTAATTATCTAAAAAAATTAAGTTAGTGGGTAGGAATGCAGTTTTAATATGTAAATAAACAAGGTGAATTATAGAATTACTATATAACTAAATTATTAATGGATTTAAAAATTAAAAAAGCATTTGGAATCGCAGTTTCAAAGCGAATCATGTAAAATATAATATTTTTTAGATCATTAATTGTCTTTTTGAGGTTATATTTTTAAATTTAACAATTATTTTTTTAATTTCTAATTTATGAATAATAAAATAACAAGTGATTAAGTAACTATACTTCTACATATTATAAATAACAAGTCATCCATTATCCATACAACTTTTGTTTGGCAAACTACCTAGTCTCTTAGCTAAAAAATACAAGCTCTAAAAGCTTGATTCTTGTTAGCTATCCAGTAGAATATAGGTCCAAAATTCTCAAACTTTCCTGAAAGAGAAATAAAAAGTGAAATAACCCCAACTAAATTACTTATTTAGAGCATTGGAAAAGAAATTAACATTAAAAATTCAAGAATCACAGTAATCCTGAAATTCCAAAAAATAGTATATATCCAGTCCATACAAATAAATCAAAAAAGAAAAAAAATATAATGAGAAGAATCAAACCAAGTAAATGATATCTTCTGCATAAAAACTATGCCCGTAAGCTCTTGAGTTATGGATTATTGTCTCTCAAAGCAATTATGAAAGCTGATTTGTCTTGGAAAACAAAGTCAGGAACCTGAAGCACGCGAAACGACGACACTCATTGGCAAATAATGGAGTCACAAATCAAACCAGCATTTTTTTCCTGAAGAAACAAATTCAAAAGCTATTAACTGTGTTCTCTGGACTGAAACATGTGGGAATCCACTAACAGGTAAATGCATGCAGTACTGTATTCTCTCGAGCTTAATTTTTTTTGGATGCGAAGAAACTCCATCTCCTGGAAAGCGTATTTTATGGGCACAAGTGAATGAGTAAAACCCTGATTGTCCCAGGCTCTTACAAAGGGTGCATGTCCTGACTCGAACTCGAGACTTGCTGTGGAGATCACGAGCCCTTTGTCATCACGCCACATCCCTTGAAGACTATCGAGCTTGAATTTGCTGTCATGATGTCCCGAAGCTATTGAGGAATCACAAAAAAACATGGGAGAAAACTTGGCTAGAAGCTCAAGCGCACAACAAACTCGGAAAATTGGAGATTGGACGTAAAACAAAATCAAAAGATGCAGAATCAGCAGGTGGGGAAGCTAACAGCAGGAGTGAAAAAGCAGCAGTACCAAAAACTCTTATATGACAGGAAAAATGTCGGAAGAAAAACATCGAGATTTGGCTGAACAGACTCCAGATTGGATGCTCAGGAGAAGAATTAAAAACAATATAACAAGGCTATGATCTCTGATCCAGAAGGCAGCACCCGATGACCACACGGACAATTGCTATCTCAGTTTCTCCTTTACAAGACAAAAACAGCAGTAAACATCTGACAAAAACCTGAAAACTATAATAAGGTGTCTTGAGAATAGATTATAAGCACCTGACTGCTTTCAGCTGTTCTCCTGGAGCAATATCCTGGACTGAAACAAAGGTCGGCTTGAATTTAATTGCCCAAATCATCTCCCCAGAGTTAAAAATTATGGTTTTCTGTAAACGTTTTAACCTTGTGTCATAACTTGCAACATATATACCTTTCCGATTCATCAAGATTTTCCCGTTGCTCAAGAAGATCAATGGCATACAATAGTCAAAATATGGATGCATATTAACGTTTTCAATAACAAACTGTTTGGTCCAAGAATCCCTGACGCCATACTCCTTCATAACCCATATACAAAATTCTATAGGATTGGAATGTGTGGAAATCGACATGCAGAGACAACCTTCAACAACTCCCAGACTTATCAACCCGCGAACTCGTTCATTGGCACATTGCAGAGGTAATGAAAACTGCGTAAACTTCTCACTTTCAAAATCAAAAACACATATAAACCCATATGGGCCTGAATAGTAGTGAACTGTATGCAAAGATCCATGCAGAAAAGCACCGCCATATCTGTCCAGGCAACAAACCTTGCCAGGAGCATTTCCAGCGCTTCTCCACCGTCCGGTGCCAATTGTGTATATTTCAGCTCTAAGATATTTATGACTATTTCCATAATGAAAGAGTTGAATTACTTTGTATTGCTTACTCAAAGCACTGTTTCCGAAACCCAGCCTCATGATGACCCTTTCTTCCATGGGAATTATTGGAATAGTAATATACTCATCTAGAAATGGATTGCACACACAAACACTTTTAAAGCCTGGATCACTTTTAAAGCCGGTGAGTTTTGTGATTTCTAAGCAAAGCAACCCGTTGCAAGAACCGACAACATCGAAATTACAGCCAGGAAACTTGACTTTGATATCAAAGTGCGTTTTCTCAACCTCCAAAATGTTGTTATCAGTGGCCCTTTCCTCTACATGAGTTAGGAAAATTCTTGATTTGATCTGGACCATAATGTCAGTGAATGGTCTTGCAACCTGGAGTTCAAGAAACAGAGGATCTGAAATTAAATGTGGCCAAGTTTTGCAGACAAGCTTACAGTTGAAAAGGGTTTTCATTGGCAGTCTTGATAGTATTTCCATCACCAAAGAGAGTGGCAGATCACTTATTTCTGTGATCTTTTCCTCTCCGGCCATCTAGACTTGCCACAGAAAGCACAGAACTCCGAGGTTTCCTGACAAGATTTCCCAGCATAAATATTCTATAAAAAGTCTGCTAAAAAAACAATAAGAATGAAAAGGACAACGTAAATTTAAAAGGTTCAAGTGTTTTTAAAAACATTAAAATGTGCTGGTGCTGGTTCGCTGGAATCAGATTCTTGAAATGAAAATAAGCTACACAGTTTATTAAATCAAAACTGGAAGAAAAAAAAAAGTTAGATCGATGAAAGAGTGGTAATTTGTAGTCCGTTTCATCTGTCATACTTTCACAAAATCTCTAACGATTTAAAGAATTATCTCAGCTTAAAACATCTAAATATCAAATGAAATCGACAAAAATTCTAAGATTAAAACTAAAAATAATGATCCTGAACTTACCAAGAAGGTGAACAACTTCCAGTCTCTAGAACTAATTATGAGACGAAATGAAGGCCAAAGTTTCTGCTTGAAAAGAATAACTTTGAACCTCGATCTTATGTTTTAACCTTGATTATACTCCTGGACTTCTGGTTTACTCAGGATACTGATTCCTCTGCTAACTGCTCAACCGATAATTATCCTAAGAAAATGTGTTTAAATAATTATAATCCTGAAGGGTTTAGACTTCTTGTTTACTCAGGATACAAATTCCTGCTAATTAATTGCACATTTTTACAAAATAAAT
The DNA here is from genome assembly GCA_025169955.1 of Salix arbutifolia. Taxonomy (NCBI): domain Eukaryota; kingdom Viridiplantae; phylum Streptophyta; class Magnoliopsida; order Malpighiales; family Salicaceae; genus Salix; species Salix arbutifolia. Next base: position 1,803,986 of record CM045913.1, on the reverse strand, counting down.
TAGTGAAACCTCACCCACGTTAAATTAAGAAAACAAATGTAAAATCATTTACCTATAAGCCATTTGCGGAAGAGCATCTCGTTTGTTTCACATATGTAATTTTTTGTTTTGTATTTTGATATTTATTCTTTTATATTTTAGTTTAGTTTCAATCCCTTTAATTTTTTTGATCTTTCTGAGATATTTTTTTATTTTTTGTTCGTATTTATACATCTATATTTTTAGTTTTGACTTTTAATTTTTATTGTTATTTATCTTTATATTAAATGCAGTTTGTGTTAAAAAACAAAATAAATTTAGCTTTGATGACGTGAAATGAGAGTGAAACTATGTCTTATGCATATATAGTGAATGTGTTTTTATTAGTGATATATCATCTTTGTGTTTTTTTATCTTTTTTTTTATATGTGATATGATATATTTTTAATTTAAAATGATTTTTATTTAAAAAGAAATTAATTTTTTTATTTTTTATTTTTTTAAATTTATTTTTCATATTATTATATTAAAAATGATATATCTCTTTTGTACCATCACTAACCCATTTATCTCTTTCCGAAGGATTGGAATATACAGAAACATTAAGGCATGATCAATCTTTAATATTTATTCTGTGTACCTTTGAGCTTGTTCAGAAGAAAGTAAGGGTAAGTATTTAAATCACCCTTTAACAGTATATTTTTTGCAAAATCTTTTATATTTTTTTGTATTTTTCATTTTTTCAGATTTTAAATCAATTCTTCTTTGGAAAAAAAAAATTATAACCACTAATAATATTCGTTGGAAAAAAATATTTTAAATCGTTCCCTCGTTGGATTCCTTCACGAATCAAATCATCTACACTATTATTAGCTTCTCGAAGACAAGTAGATCAATCTTCCAATTTTGATATAAATAGTAACAAGGAGAGAATTAGGTATTAATTATATATTTCTTATTTTGTAATTTTTTATTTTATTAAAAATATAGATTTTCTTATGTTGGAAAACTCTCGTACACCATAGACTAAAACCACAAATCCAGCCATCTAATATGGATCAAACATAATGTTTAGTGCTCATCATGTGGAGTATTTATCAGAACCTACTACTATTTTGTTTGGGGTTGGATTGAATAAAAATGTATTTATTTTTTTGTCTCGTGTGTTAATTGGTTAGCTATGTATGATTTATCATGTTGAGGTATACAAATGTGTCAATCATGGTGATTTTGTTTTACTATAATGTTGATTTGTGTAAGAATTTGGTTAAGAAAACCAAACCCTTTTACCCTACTAGATGTCATAATTAAGAACATGAAAAAAAAAAAAGATTGGTGAAGAAAAGGTGTATATACTCTTATTAGGAATGGATGATATATACAATCATGTTATTATAAGAGGAGTAATAATCATGGAAAGTTCATTTGCTATACTGAGAGAAGAGTAGTAACCGCTTATCTATTTACCTGGTCCTACAAAATATATTTTCAAGAATAAGATTTCTCATATAAAAAAAAAGTAACAAATTATACATCTCTATAAATCTCCTTATCGTCATAAATTATATGTTTTTTTTTTCTGAAAACTTGTTAGCCTTGTGTTATAACTGGTCACATGGAAACCTTTTCGATTCATCAAGATTTTCCCGTTGCTTAAGAAGATCAAGGGCACAAAGTGGTCAGAATATAAAACGTTTTCAATAACGAAATGTTTGGTCCAAGACTCCTTCATAAACCCACGAACTCGGTCATCGGAAATTGTAGAGGTGATGACAACTGCCTAGACTGCTCACTTTCAAAATAAAAAACACATAAACTCACAGGGGCCAAAATGGTAGTGAACTGTATCCATGCAAAAAAAACACCACCATAGCTGTCCAGCGGCTCCAGCCAACAAAACCTTGCTAGGAGCATTTTCAAATTCAAAGGATGAAATAAGAAACTTACGTAAAAGCTAATTTGCTAGAATTTCTTAGAACAATGCTTAAAAATTCTGTTAATTTGAGCTTTATGGACAATGAGGCTTACGTGCGAGTTAAAAGATAACGTAAGAAACTATATCTATCTACTCCGATCTTTATAAATATTAATCCTCAACTATATTCCTAATAGGATTATACAAAGGATACCAATTCCTGGCACTAATTGCTCAACCAACGGAATAATTTTGATGTGCAGATTTCTATGGAAAATCGGGGGAGAAAAAAAAGTTTCATTAACGATAGAAGTAATAACAAACAATTATCTTTTTTTTATATCAATCCATGTCCAACCTTCTGTCCTGCAAGTTTCTCAAAGGGCAGGACAAATATCTTCTTTTATTCTTAATAAACCCATCCATGTCACATGTTTGGCTGTGAGAAAGATGGAAACCACCAAAACTATCAAGATTTTTCTGTTTCGGTTAAACGAAATTATCAAGAATCTGACTAGCACATTCACTTCTTTAAGAATAGACGACAAACTTAGCTTGCCTGAATTAATCTGCGAGACCCCTCTGCTTAAAAACATCAAGCATAGCAGTACCAATTTTTGCCGGAGACTCTACCACAGTAACTCCAGCTTCCCTTAAGGTCTTGATTTTGTCTTGTGCAGTACCTTTTCCACCTGAGACTATAGCTGCACAGAGAGACCAAAAATAAAGATGTCAAGGCCAGTAGGGTGCCGTGCGAACTTGGCATCCAGTAAATGACGAGTTAAAATTTACAATCAACTAGCAATATATCATTCAGGCTAGCATCATCACCTACAGGTTAATAAAGACCTCAATTCAAGATAGCGACATGTAATGCCAAAAATACTCGAAAGTTAATTAAGTTAGCGGAATAATTGTTACTCATGTTTGAAGATTTCTTTGCAATAAAACAGTAACCTCGAAGGACTCCTTGTGTAGAATTAATTAACTTCACCTCCTGAATGTTCAAGTTGCCATTAGAATGTTAAAGTTGCAAAAAAGTTAAAATTTCCACAATTTTGCAAAGTCTAGGGTTTTAACTCTCTTCTTGTTAATTCCACCATCTATTGAGGTTAAGACCCAGTACAGTGCCATGCTGCAGCCATTTCAAAAAGTTGGAGCTAATTATCATAGAAAAACCTACAATCTTTTACTTCAATAAAATTTATAAGATCAGGACCTCTACTGACAACCTGTACGTAGGATTATTGTTTTGTTGTACAAGAGATTCAGCACCTTTTGGGAAACACAAATTTAAGAATTCTGAACCACAATGAATTCAACCCCCCCTAAACTTCCCAGCAAGACGTTACATTCATCTTGGATTTTTTTAGTCTACCCTGCTCCTACTTCAATCTATATGAATGTAAACCCACATAGATGTGCACAAAAAATGCAAGCATAAAATTGATATAAAGTGCATGACTAAGAACATTATACCTCCAGCATGTCCCATACGACGGCCTGGTGGCGCTGTTAGTCCAGCAATGAAGGCCACAACAGGCTTCTCAGTTCCACTTTCCTGTTAGAATGAATTCAATTTGATCACATATAAACAGACAACAAAAAGTGATACAGTAGCAATAATGCAGCAGGATTTTCCTAAGATCCAAGCTACAAGGAAATAATTAATATACCCTACAATTTCTAATAAAACATTATCTTATCTGATATCCACAATAATTTAATTTATCTGATAATGAAGCATGCCCCATGAGTTTTCAATAACTTTAAGACTCGACACAAACACACTTAAACAGAAACCAAGACAGTTGACTATATAAACTTGATCAAAGATTTATATACTCACATCACTAAAACTCTCTAAAACACATTATCAAAAACTCAATTCATTTCTCACAAAAAAATATTATAAAATCAAACTGAAAGGAAACATGGACGAGCAAGAATTGAATCATCAATCAACGAATGATGACTCAAAGGATATCTCAGTCATTAGATTTGTTCTCCTCGATTCTTTCAAAAACAAAGAGGCATATGAGATTTGTCTCTCCTTCCCCTTAGCAGAGGTTTTGCTTTAGCAATAAAAATAATCATTTCTTTAATTCAAGTACAGGCCAGAAGACTGAAGTCTATGTACCCATAAAAATCTGAGTTTAGGCCATCCACCAAAAGTGAATAAAGGACAATGGACACAATTGAACTAATAAATCTGAAAGCCTATATATATATATATAATTTAAGTCAACTACAGAAGAACTCATAGCATTTCATGACCCAATAGATCCCATATTCCATCAATATTTTACAGAAATATAAGATAATTAATTTACAGGGGCTTGTTGTAAACTAATTACAAAACTGATTATATTTACAAAATCCGAGTCCAAACTATAAACACCGATGAATGGATGGCCAATACCTTTATTAATGCAGCAGCATCCTCTTCTGCAGTCCCGCCTATCTCTCCTATGAGAATGATGCCTGAAATGCATAGCGCAATTCTAGTTCACATGTATATATCCTGTTTGTCCACTATCTACTGCAATTCTTTCTGACACATCTATTGGGTATCAACATAAATAAAGGCAAAACAGAGCACTGCAAAGAACAAAATAAAAAGAAGGGCAGAAATTAACCAGTAACGACCCCTACCCAAAAAAAGCAAAGAAATAGAAAATCAAGAACATAGAAACTGAAAGGTGGTTTTGGAGAAACTCAATTACCAACGATGAGATAACTCATTCTCCTAAGAAAACAACTAGAAAAATAAAGATACATATTACTCTACCCTAACACTTTATCTAAGAATTTGAGGCCACAAACAGAGACTGACAACATGGACACTCCAAAGTATCCAAGTAATGAAACAACAAGGTTAATCAAGAGACTAAATTGTTACACTTTCAGACAATGTGCTTCAGGTCTCTGCACACAAACAGCTCATACAGTCATGGGAAAACCTCAAACAAACAGGGCAGATGGAGAATACAAAAAAACAAATGCAAGTATCTTCAACTCCAAACAGCCAAGTCTAAATCATCAATAGTAAAACATATGCAGTGACACAGTTGATATGAACATAAATCAGTTTGGCTCTGTTTATGTGTGTGAAAGTTTCTGGCAACAAATTCTGCCACATTCTTCATATGCAAATAGTTAAAGCAAGCAGGAAAATATTTCTGAGAACAATACCTTCTGTTTGAGGATCTACAAGGAACTTCTCTATACAATCAACAAAGTTTGTTCCATTGAAAGGATCTCCTCCTATACCAACACAAGTGGATTGTCCAAGGCCAACAGCAGTTGTTTGGAAAACCTAAAAAAGTAAATAAAAATTGTACCCATAAGATCGTAAACAAATAAAATAACAAGTAGCATGGGACAAAAAGAAACTACTAAAGTCACAAAAACTCAATGATATCAATTAAAAATTGAAGCTGATTGGCATACAAAACTCTCATTTTATATTCAAGGAAGCAATTTGCGTATTTGAAGGCTTACTTGGGAAAAACACACAGTAACTTTTTTATAGGAAAACAATGCCATGCTCTTCAAACAATCAATCGAAAGAGCAAAGCAAACTAACAAGTTATCAACATATCATCATCACATCAAATTGGGCCTTACCGCTTCATAGGTCAAAGTACCGGATCGAGAAACAATTCCAATACGACCGGGTTTATGGATGTAACCAGGCATTATTCCTATTTTACATTCTCCAGGTTTAATAATACCAGGGCAGTTTGGCCCAATCAACCGAGTTTTAGATTGCCTGTTCAGAGCAGCCTTCACACGCACCTGAAATTTGTCAACATTATCTCAAAATCACTTCCAGAAGAACAAAGAAAATACAAAAACAAACCTAATAACCTAGCCTGTAATCAACTACACGCCCCATCAAAAATCCAACCACGAATAAGTATATTTACTGCATTTAATTTATCCAGAAACCATTAATAAAACTAACAATACAATAGTTCGAGTTAAACAAATTTGAACACAGCCAGCCAAATTATCAAACTTCCAAATGACAAATCACCACATCACTGAACTAATGTAATCTCATTTCCAAAACTAATTAAAAAAAAAACAAGAAGCATTTTTACCATATCATGCTGAGGGATTCCTTCAGTAATGCACACAATAAGATCCAATTCAGCTTCCATTGCCTCCAAAATTGCGGCCGCGGCAAATGGCGGAGGAACATAAATGACAGAAGCATTAGCCTTGGTTTCCGCCTTAGCTTCCGCCACTGTGTTGAAAACCGGAAGCCCTAAGTGCTCCGTCCCTCCCTTCTTCGGCGTCACACCTCCTACCTACCTCACCAAACAATCAAACAAACCGCACTTTAAGATTTGATCACCGCCACGTCTCTCTTCTATGTAACAATTTTCCGAATATCGAATATAAATAAGAAATGCGTAAGAAATTTGCTGTACCATTTTAGTGCCGTACTCGATGGCTTGTTCAGTGTGGAAAGTGCCGTTTTTGCCAGTGATGCCTTGGCATATAACGCGAGTGTTTTTGTCGACGAAAACCGCAGGAGGTGGTGGTGGAGCCGCCGCATAATAGCGAGTCTGCGACGGTGAGAGGTTGAGGAGAGAAGAGGTGAAGGAAGGCTTGCGTGACGCGATCGAGCCGAGAAGCTTCGCGACGGCTTGACGAGTCATCGGATTTTGGAGAAAAAGGTTCTGCTTCTGCTCACTGACTTGGAGAGCAAAAAAGTTGGTAATTAAATTAAAACAAGAAATAAAAAAAAAAAAAAGTGTTTTACCGTAGAATACTACGGGCCTGTTTGGTATTGCGGTTGCTGTTGTGGTTGAGGTTAAAAAAATAGAGTTTCAAAAAAAGTGTTTTTTCTGTGGTTCAAAAAAAACAGTTAAGTGTTTGGTTAAAACTGTGGTTGAGTTGGAGGTTGAAGAAAAAGCAGTTTTTGGTGTTTGGTTTCCAAACTTTACAAACTGCTTTTAACTTGTAAAATTACTTAAAAGGGCATGGAAATATACACACACATTTATACATACATCCATACATTCATCCATATATATATATATGTAACTTCTACAAATAAATTTAAAAATAAATAACAATTTATATTAATGTGAATACTTCAAATAAAATGGAAACATAATTTCATTCTCCCATCAAACTATTTGCAATGCTCTCGCGCACAATATCCATACGGGAATTTTTATTTTAAATTAAATATTTTTGGTTTTTTTATATTATTTTCATGTGTTGATGTCAAAAATAATTCTTAAAAAATAAAATAAAAATTATTTTAATACATTTCTGAATGAAAAATATTTTCAAAACAACCTCAATCCTGAGTTGTAATTTTTTTAAGACTTTTTATTTCAAAATTGTTTTAAAAAAATGATTGTTTATTTTTATTTTTTTATATATTAAATTAAATATTTTTAGTGTTTTTATATCATTAATATCAAAAATATTTTTTAAAAAATAAAAAAATATTATTTTAATATATTTATTAATAAAAAAACATTTTAAAAAATAATAAAAACCCGAAACGGGGTTTGGAACGGCGTTTGAAAAGCACCTTGGAGGTGTTTTTTTTAAACGCCGTTTGAATGTAAAAATAGGGTGGGACCCACTAAAACAAAACGGTATTTGGTAAAAACCAAACACCAAAACACCATCCCGTTTGGCAAACGTGGAACGCACCACGTTGCCAAACGGGTGCTACAAGATAGATGTTTTTTCCTTAACAGCCAATGAAGTGAAAATAATGAGGCGAAAAGTTCAGCTCGAATTCTTAAAATTGGTTGAAGGTAAATCCATGTCTCATATATTAAAACAACTTAATTATCTTTAAAAAAAAAAAAAAATCGGCATACATGAGTTTTAAGCTCTTACTCTTTTTAATATAAAAATAATAATAAAATTACTTTAAAAGTTAAATTTACTAAATTATCCTAGAAATTATTTTTATATTTTCATTATGTTTTTTATATAATTAAATGCATTAAATTGTTGTTTAATTATTTAATAAATTTAAATATTATTTCAAAAAGTGGTTCGCACGTCGAAAGTGACCTTCTAGATGTAGTTTTTTTGTTTTTATTTTTTATTGCAATTTTTTGTATTTTCTTAATTTATTTATTTATTATTTTGTCCCTTAATTTTTTATTTTATTTATGTTTTATGTCATTTTTTATACTCATTCTCTTTATTATTATTTTTATTATTTTGAATGATCGAGAATTTTACTTCGTGATTTTTACAGATTATCTTTCATAGAGTAACTCAATCTCATAATTAGAGTCATGGGGGCTGAAAATTAGCCTAATTTTACTTTGTTTTTTTAAAAAAAAAAATGAATTATCTTTTAACATTAGGTTATTAGATTTTTTTAGCTTCATGATTTTTATTGTTTCTCTTTTTGTAGAGGTATCTTAATCTCTTATCTCGAGTCATATGTTTGTTAAATTAACCTTAATTGATTTAATTTTAAAAAAATAATAATAATTTTATCTTTTGTTATTTAGATTGCTTGAGAGTTTACTTCTATTGTTTTCATCATTTTCTTTTTTTAATAGATTATTGTGCCTTGTAAGTGGGCTGCAAGTTTGGCACATTGACAATAATCATGTGTTTTTATTGTTTTTTGATTTTTTTTTATTTTTCCTTCAGCATTTCATTTGTTGGTAACGAAAGATCTATTTAGGAGGGCGGTTATGGTTGCTTTTGAAAGTATTTTTCGTTTAAAAATATATCAAAATGATATTTTTTTTATTTTTTAAAAATTATTTTTGATATCATCACATCAAAATGATTTAAAAACACCAAAAAAAATTCATTTAAAATAAAAAAAAATGAATTTTGGCCAAACACCGATTTAACCGTAGCGCCAAACAGCTTCTAAATCATTGATATATTTTAAGAATAAAGAATGTCTTTTCATAATAGTGACAAATATTTGTTTTTTATTAATTACTACTATTTTATTGTCATTGAATTTGTTTTATAATCGTATTATTAAATCAAACAAACGTGTTGAACTTATTTGAATAGATGACATGAATCCTAGATTTTGGTTGCTTTTTAAAACATTTTATCATTGTTTGAGCATCATTTTTTTATTTTATGGAAACTTTGACCCGACTTGGTGTGTAGTGCAAGCCATCTATCTAGTAAGAAGATGTTTGGGAAAGCTTTTAGAAAGTGTTTATGAAAAGATTAGAAAATATTTTTTTTATTTTTTATTTTAAATTAAAAAAAAATATTTTTAGATTATTTTAATGTGCTAATATCAAAAATGATTTAAAAAAATAATCATTTTGATATATTTTTTAACGAAAAACACTTTCAAAAACAACCGCAACTACACTCCTAAACAGGAACCCTAACTTTGCTAGAAAAATGAAGGTGCGAATAATATATAAAAAAATAATTAAATTTACAATGTAAGCATCCAATGCAGCCGATTCACTCCCAACGTTGAATCTATCTTGTTTGCCACACTCTTATGCAAAAGTCATTGCCACCCTAACCATTTACAATTTTGCTGGTCTTCTCAATTAGTTAAAGTTGAAGAATGAGAAGATATGTTAGCAGGTCAGTAGAAGCCATCACTTGCTAGCTAGCTAGTGTAATTTCCACGAGTCGAGGTATCATGATTTTGTTTGAATATCACCTTGGCAGAACCTCCACGATCCATCATCTTGCCTTTTTAGAACATAAAGAATCTTATAGGTGCTGCAATGGATCATGCAAAAAAAATACAATAAAATAAATTATTAGAACAATATACTTCGGAATTCAGGCTTCAGAGTAATATATGCTCTCTTTTTTATTATTCTTTATGAGGAAGAGACAAGAGAACTCTACATGTTCATTGAAGTCCGATACTCGTGAGTATTTCAGAAATGATGTGCGACATGGATATACTGACCTGTAATAGTTTGGTTTCTTCTGCGGAGATTCATCAACCAGCTCCGCTGCTTCCTCAAGGAGAGCTTCGATTTCTGCAATCTCGACACCATATCCATCCAAGAAAATATGAGCTTGCAGAATGGACAGTTGCAGCAAAACAAATCTCCAATAAGAGGACTGGGATTTTGCTGCATCAGCTAAAGCTTGCCACTGTGGATCAAAAACCCAAAAAAAAACAAGGAATTTCACGTCAGTTTGAACCTCTGGGAAGAAACAGGAAGTGAGAATTTATAGTTACTCTGGCAATGTATCTCCTTTAAAACATCATACACAAAAATACAGAGGAGCTGTTTCTATGCAGCTTGACAAACAAAAACAATATTAGTAGTCTACTTAATTATTGGCAATTTAATATTTTCTCTAACTCAGTATTAGATTGTTCTGCAAATGATATCCCTAGACCATAAGACTAAATTTCGAAAATTTTCATTCTTGACTGAAATTAATGTTGAAACCACAATTGAAATCTTTGGTTTGGACCATGGGAATGCAGCAAATTATCCATACTGCATTCAACTACAACAATTATAACTTGATTGATCAGATGTTATAGAACAAGGAAAGCGAATTATGTTTTTGCTATTTGAAATCTCACTTGGCTGGGCGACTTCCAGTGATCAGATGAACCAAAAACTGAATTGCATCTTCAACGTGTCTTGTTCAGCTTAAAAAGATTAGAGTGGTAGCTTAATGATTGGATATCTTATCACAACATATGTTTTACCTGGGCAAGCATGGACTCATCAAGGACTTCAGAGAGACTGTGAACTTGGTGGCCAGGACCCAGAGCTTCGGCTTTAATTGCTTGCCAATGCTTCACAAGAGCTTCAGCTTCTTCAACAGGCATTTGCTTCCTAGATATTGTTGCAATAGAAGATGATATACTAGCAGCAAGCCCTGAACCTTTCAATATTTTAGTATCTGACCGGTTTCCAAACTGCACTTTAATCATGGACAACAGATTTCTCACTCTGCCAAAAATACCACTTCGACTAATATAAACAGGGTGAACACTGCGATCAAGAGAAGAATCTGTTGTCCAGGCAAGGGAACTGGTGCCCATACTAGTTCTATCAGAGGTTACTCTAGATGCAATTCTCATCCTTCTCACATTCATGCCTGACAGTTTAAAGGTGATAAACACAATACACCCTAATACTCCAACAAAACTTATCTTTCCAGCCAGATCTCCACGTTCTAACCAACTTTCCCAAGTTCCTCTATTGTGAACACCAAGATCTCTCTTCAATTGAACTGATGGTTCATTCGCGCTGCTTCCACTGTCATTCTTGGTCAATATCAATGAGCTTTGCAGATCAGTTGGAGCTAGTTGATTTTCAGCAGACCTGAAGTGTTGAGAGTTCATACATGGAATTGTTTCCCCGGCATCCATTCGTTTCATTGCAATGTCAGACAGTGGTCGATGGGATACAGGAGCAGTGGCTTGTGCAGCCATTCTACTTTTCTTGCTCGCAATAGCTCTCCTTTCACCACCAAAAAAACTCACCTGTTGAAACGAATATTAGTAACAACGGTTCCCACCAATGCAACAGATATGACATTCATTGTGTTTCATAGATATGATTCTTACCAAAGAGGGAGAGCAGTCTCTAGTATCTGAAAAGATAGCAAGCACAGAATCCTTCAGCCATATTTCCTGGCAAAGTTCAGCAGGCATTCTGACATGAGAAATTATCGACATTCGAGAATCATGAGTATCAGAAGAATCACCTAGTGAACAACCTTATTTAATCATATCACTTGCCCTGAAACTGTGATGGGGGGAGACTAAAGAAAAAGAACATGCAAGAGAGATCTCCAATAGTACGGATTTTCTATAGTGAAAAAGTAAACAGTTAGAGATAGCATGGCCCACTTATAAGATTTTAATGTACCAACAGGGTAACTAGTCCTCTGACACCCTCTTCCAACCAAAATCCAACTGGAATATACTAATTTGGCCACTGAACAGCCCAAATAACCAAAAGAAGGCCTACATGTAGAATATGAGGCCAACCAAAGTGGTTACAATACCCTCCAGCCTAAAAGCTTATAATGGCACATGCAAAGGGACATCTGAAATTGGTAGGTCTAAAAGGACATTGCATAAGGCTGATAACAGATTACTCAACAGTCTCCTGAAAGTAAACAGCATGAATACAGAAAATTAGAAGATGGTGATAATCTAAATGAATACCATGTAGGGAAACAGTAACAAAAGATGCCTAACATAATGGGCAAGCTGAGATACCATGTTAAAGGATCCAGCCCAAATGTATATGATATTGGGTTGGATGTATCCATTAGCTGATATAACATTCAGGCAAGCCCCTTATGAATATGGGGCTCAAATTCCATCGTATCCCCTCTAACATTGACAGGAGGTAAAGTATATCATACCACATTAACATCCACTTAATTAATTTGACAGAAGGTAAGACCATTGTAGTAAAAAAATGACAACGCCTAAGTCTAGAGTTCACTTGGAGCCTTCCTAATTGTGCTCTCCACCTGATGCTTCAACTGCGCATGCATGTGGGAATGTACAATGCACAAGGCCGGGGTAAAAATGCATACCAATGATGGTTTTGCACCAGAGCCATCTTTAATCTCCTTTCCTGGGACCAAACTCCTTGTACCAGGATTTGAATTTGATTCTATCTCCTGAAGTTTTTCAACGGCCTGGTCTTGATTTCCCTGAAAGTTAAAAGACAAAAAACTTTTGTGGTGTTATAATAGAGCTGTGCCATTAATGAAGGGCAGAGGACTGGGGAGAAAAAGAGGAGGATGCATATGAATCATTGACCGGTAAAAGTCATGATAAGCAATCCAAAATATGCTAATGAAACTGCATGCTAATTACAAAGAGAGCTCAAAATATACCTGACCAAGCAGAAACAAGCAGAAGGCCTCTTCAAATTTTAGATCAATACTCTCTGATGCCATCAAACACTCACATATAGTTTTTGCTTTGTTGACCTAGAAATCAGAAAGCAACCGGGATAGGAAAGACAGGAAACTGTCTGAACAGAATAAAAGGTGTAATCTAGGATTTATACCAATTCTGTTTTCTTGCTAGAAAAACCAAGAGCAACATGAGCTAATATCACCATGTAGAAACAATTGAAATCGATCACAACCCTTTGATTCTGTGACTCAAGTGATTTCTTATTCTTGCGCACGATGGCTAAATCATCCCAAGGAAGGAGATCAACTATTTCTGTAGCCATGAGTCTGTTAAGTGCTTGGCTCAGAAAGCATGGCCAATCTTGGACTCTGCATGATGTTTCCACGTCAAGGCCCTGCCTCAGCAATTCACGCAGAGCAGCAATCGCTCCTCGTCTCCGTTCTGCATTTTCAGGAGAGTGAAGCATGCCTAATAATTCCAATGTGCAGGCAGGTGCAAGCTCCTCCAGAGATTCTTCTATCTACACACAAAACCCAACAAGTTAACATTGGACAGTGGATATTGAAAAATACTCCACAACATGAGACAAGAGGGACATGAAATTTTGTTGTCCGAAGCACTTTGTAAAAATTTCTAGCACTGTCAAGTGTTGATAACAATGTGTCCTACAATTTCTATTAAACATGAATTATTTATTTGCTTTGCTTCATGACAAATTAGAAAATTCAGATCCTTAAATAGAGGGGAGAAAGAGTCACAGAATCATAATGACCTGAGATAGTAATGCCATCTTGCCAAGTGATATTTTACTCCTAAGAAGACACTGGGCACGAGCAAGTGCTTCAAATCCAAGGGACACTTTGTTCCTCTCAAAACCAATTTTTGCAATCGCACACTTCAAGAAAGCACCTATGATAAGAAAAGGGGGCATAACAACCCTGCTACTTGAATATTACAAAGATTTGACTTAGTTAGTTATTTCTCTTACCTCTGACAATGCCATGGATAGAAGCACATCATGAGCAAATGGCTTAGCTTCTGGATGCTGGAGAGCTGATCTGCCAATATCCAGCACCAGCTTCACTTCTCCAACCTGTATCAGAGAAATAAAGATCCTACCATGTTATGCTGAAGCCAAATCCTTCGGCTAAGAAGACAGCTCTTAGTAATAGTAAGAAAATGCCCACACTGGAACACTGACGACAAAAAGGATAGTGATCATTCAGTAAAGCTATTTTTCAAAGGAAGATACACAGGTGAAAACCATGAACAGTAACAAGTGCAACTATTTGCAAGCTAAAAGTCTATGCAAAACAGCATTCTGGTCTCTTCTAAAAGATAATCTTCACTTAACAACCATGAAACCATTTCTAGAATATTTGCTAAGACATCACGGACTTGTACCTCTTGAAGTAGGCAAAGAGCGCCAGACAACCAAGCCCATGGAATTCGCAAAGAGGATTTAGGTGGGATCTTCTCTCTCACATTCCCAGCATATTCTGGTTCAAAAAGAAGCTTATCCCTTATATCCATTAGAAGATCCTGATATCAAAACAGCAAGTAAGAGACCACAAAATCCAAAATTTCCTTCCCATGCCATCAATGTTTTAGCAAATCAGAAAAACCACAAGTTCCAATCTCGATTCCCCACCTGCCGAGACATAACAGTATCCATGGTATAACCCTCTTCCACTTGAGCATTTTTCAATTGCATCACTGACTTAACAATCTCATCTTTCTCTGCCTTATCAGGAACACCAACAACCTGCCAATTTATTCAACTGCAGACCGTGACTAACTAAAGCAAACAAAAACCCTAAAACAAGAAGAAAGAAACACACTCTGAACCCTAGAAACGGGACAAAAAAAACCTGTTCCAAATAAAAAACTTTCACCTCTCTGTTATGTTCAAGATCTAAGAGATAAAAAAAAACAAAAACACTAGCTAAAGAGAGCTTTACTGTGTTCATCTACCTGATAACAAGTGACGAGGATCTCAACAGTGGCTGTACCGGCGGCATTGTCAAGAATGCGAGTATCAGTAGAGGCATTCAAAATCCACTTGCTGTTGTTGGATTCGAAATCACTCTTCCTCGAAACCCTAGAAACAAATGCTCCAATTCCAAAGGAGGAGGAGGAGGAAGCGTTGTTTTTAACAGGTCCTAAACAAAGCTGGGAGCGTTTTGGACAATCGCTTTTTCTGTTGAAACTGACTTCGGAATTTCGATACAAATAACAGTAACAGCAATGAGAAGAAGAAAAGGAAGAAAGAATCGTCGGAGTCAGATTCAAATTAGACACTGCCATTTTCCCTTCTTGCTAAATCATGGAAAGCTGCAGCTGCTAGTAGTGGCTTGGTCCTGCAGCTGCTGCTACATTGGAGATGATGATAAAAATGCTTGAATTTTTGGAGGGAGGGGGGGAGAGATCATGGGCTTTGATTTTGTCAATTAAATCAAATTTTGCTCGTTAAATATTAGAGAAATAGATCAGACCAGAGAGAGAGAAGAGATTAGCTTCTTTAATGGGGTGGTGAGATCTAGAGAACCGTTGTTTGTTAAACTTTTTGCAGGTGTTTTTACAATTTTGTCCTCTTTTTGTGAATCTTGATTCATACAGGTGCTTGGTGGTGTTTACCTTTTCTGGTTTATTGGGCCAGGATTGTTGGGCTGGGAGGAAAGCATTGTGAAACTGCAATCTTTGGGCTGAAAGGAAAGCATGCAGAGTTGAGTTCTCAGAATTCAGCCCAACAGGTTGGTCCAATTATCAATCCACCCATATGATCTAGCTTGAGTTTTTTACAATTATCAAAGCCAAGCAATTTTAAAATTAATTATTTTTAGTATAGAAAATAAGGATATAATCTGCAGATATATTATTTTTATAACTTAATTACTCAATCAAAATAAGTTATTTAAGTGTAGATTTAAGCAAACCAAGTAAAGATGTACTAAATATTATTATTTGATGGAATCAACTAATAAGTAATTAAAATGATAATTCTTTTTTATGATCTAAACTAACTAAAAACAACTTACAAAGCTATGAAAATCAAAGACATCAATTTTGAAAACTAATAGGTTGATTTGACATAATATAAAATATACAGAGAAGATTATTTTTTTTACTTTATAAGATTTATCAAGGATAATTAAATATCAATAATTAAATCTAGATATATTTTCTAATATGATTTGTGATAATAAATAAATCAGCCTTGAAAAACAACAAGTTTTTTCGATTTATCCTTACTTTTTAGTTAACCTAAAATTCATACATCAACTAACCATAATCATATAAAAACATTCATTAAAAATGCAAGATTTAATTACATAACATCATGAAGACCAAGATATGTGCAATTCGTTCATGATAATCAAACAAGAATTGAGAGATAATTTAATCAAGATATATATTTTTCAAGTAACAAATAATCAAATATAGGTTTGGAAATCGTATACTTCTTTTGCTTGAGTCAATTAATCATGCATCCAACATAAACTAATCAATAAAAATATATTTAAGACCAAAAATATATATGTTGCACATCATATAGAATTTTGGTCATCAATCATCATGTTTAATCATATAAAAACATAAGATATTCATGTATCATAATTAGATATAAAATAACTTTAAATACAAATCCTTACGCTAATTTAAGATCTAATATTACTAACCACTTAAATTTGAAAACCAAGTTTGCATGAAATCCATGATTGATGCAACTTTGAAAAAGAAAAAAGAAAAATAAAGTCTTATAACCATATAAAATAGTTCCTATATTTTATCTCTAAACATCATTCATTTTCTCTCTTTTAGGGTTAGGTCAATATTGTATGTGTGAGGAGGTGAAGAAGTTTTCTAATTAACAATTAATTTCCAATCAAACTACTTTAAGGTTTTCTTATGCTAAAATAATTCTAACAACTTGTGGATTGAATTTAGCATTCCACAAAGGCTTTTTGGTTACATGGAACCCTTGCCATGTCATTAACGAGTTGTTAGAAAAACATGTTGAATTCACATTAGTTTACTAGTACATTTCATGTCTGATTTCAAAGTTGTTTTTCTCTCTCATTTCAACGAGTTATTGGGGTCGTTATGTATGGATAGAAAGGTTGAGATTTAGTTTTCAAACTAGTTAAAATCACAACAAAAACCCACTTGTAGCACATATATGATTTAAAAAGTACATGAAGGTCCAATTTGTCAAGTTTGCTATAAACAATTCTAATCCCACTAAGATTTCTTATTCAAGCTGAGTTCCTAATTCAATTAGGACTTACACTTCTTAACTTCAATAAATTAACATAATGTGTTATCTCTAATACACTTGACAAGTTAAGCTAATATAAAACATAAAACATGTATAAAAGACTAGGAACAAGATACTAAAAAGATAGAATAATATGAGTGCATCATTTATCTTTCAAATCATTTGGGAAATTGACTCATCAAACTTAGGTGACCTAACATATCAACTTGTGACCCTGTTAAACGATTGAGGCCTGGCTCGACAACTCTAATGAATTTTCTTTTTTCTTTTTTATCCAAATAATATTGTTGAAGTTTTTTAATTTAAATGATGTTATTTTAGGATAGATACATGTTAGGCTCAACAAATTGGTAATCTAGAATTTAGGTATAGTCAAGCTATAAGTTAGGTTTGATAACTATGCTCCAAAAACAAATTTCAGTACCTTGTCTGTATCCATGATATTGTTTTTATTGATGAACGGGTGACAAACAAAAATCAATTTAATAATATTGATTAATGTGTAAATTAATATGAAGATATTCTTTATTGTAGAATAAAAATAATAATTATTGAATGTTGTTTCAAAGGTTTATAATATTTTTTTCTTTTAATCCATAATGTCATGTTTTCATTAACATGAACCAGAATACCAGATGCTTGGTTACTTCTCTTCTTAATAAGAAAGTATCCGATTTTGAAATCCTGTGTGAAACTATTTTTTGAGTTAACCAATGAAAATTATAAAACAAATTGCTTCTGTAGTTGGTTTGGTGATAATTTCATGAGGCTATGAATATTTTGTTATCTATGATGATGATAACTCGGTCATAACACTATATTAGAGAATTTTGAACCTTTGTAAAAAAAAAATGAAAACTAGAAGTGATACAATTAACTATATATGTTGTAGCTTAGAGATATCCAATAAGTTACATATTTTTTTCTCATATATATTTCAATTGTTTAATTAAAATCAAACCCCTTCATTTTAGTTTTGATTCATTTTATTTTGAGAGTCTTAGTAGTTAAGGTCCCAACAAAAATATTAACTAATAACTTAACATAAAGCAAGTTGAGTTTCCTTTAATAAAGCATGTTTCAGTCTCAAAAAATTTATTTAGTTATCATGTAGTGGAGGAAACTAACAGAGCTCACAATGAATTGAAGAAAATTAAATAGATTTCTTTTTCTAAAAATACTAAGAAAATATTTTTCTTCTTGGATTTAAATCATTGAAATTCAAATGAATAATTATTTTAATTATCTCAAGTTTTTATTAAAAAATTGTTTTTTTAATAAAACATGGTTTAGGAAAATAAAAAATATATAATTAAAAAAATGAGCTTTGACTAAAAAAGTATATTTTCTTAAGAAAAGTGAGCTTCCACTAAAAAATTGTGTTTTTAATAAAAAAAAAAAAAACAAGTTTTCATATATATAGGTTAACACATCAAGCCCACAATTCAAGACATGAAACTCAAATAACCGCATAAAAAAATCACAAAGTTCAATCCTCGGCAAGCTCAAGTCGAAGGATGAAATCGAAAAAAAATAATTGTAAAAAAGAACTTATAAAAAAATGTCAACTCGGGGAATTTTTCGAAACTTGTGACTTTAGTCATGAGAGATGAATGGCCGTATAAAATCAAATTCAAAAAACTCATGTTGTCAAATTTTCAATTAATCCGACATTGATGCATGAAGATAAAAAAAAAATAAAAAATAAAAATGGATAAAAAACAAAACAAACACATTTTTAATGGTTATTAAACACCATCCAACAAAATTACTCTAAAAGTTTATAATATAAAGGCTGACCTGATTTGGATCTTAAATTGAACAAAAAATAATATTTAATTAACTAGCTCGGTTTATATATATATATATATATATATATATAATTTGGTTGAATTAACTTCAATAATTTTTCTAACAGAATAAAATTTTATATTTTGTTTAAAAATAATTAACTTAAACTAACTGTACAAATTAATTTAACAAGCCAATCATTCATGTTCTTTTTTCAGTCCAGTCCCGAAGAAGCTGCCATACTGACAGAGGTCTGTGAAAAATCCATGAGTTTTATCCTGGCTAGACTCTCGCTCCCGGAGCGTCCCATAATAACTCCGAGGCAAGTCAATTTTTCGGTGTATTAAAGAGTACTCTCCTCCTGGTCACAAATGCCACCAACCACACCATCAAATTTAAAGGTGTAGAATGAGCCCCAAACGTACACCATATAAACCTTCATCTCTTTGATCATATCCGTCAGTGTTTCAGTAACTTGAGAGCAAAAACAAGGAATTCTGCGCATAACTATGGCGGACATGGTTGTTATGTACCCGTCACAGGGCCATTTGACCTCCATGCTGGAACTCGGCAAGCTAATACTCAAGCAACATCCTTCAGTTTCAGTCACCTTGATAATGTCCAGCCCCTCATCTGAACTAGTCTCTGCAAATCCTTCCTTTACTTTTATTCCCCTTCCGGAGGTTTCTCCTCCAGCTCCCATCACATCATTTTTAGATTTAGTAGCCTCATTCTTTGAGATCCCTAAACTCAACAACCCAAACCTCCACCAAACCCTTCTGAGTCTTTCTGCATCCTCAAACATAAAAGCCTTGATTATAGATTTCTTCTGCAGCCCAGCGTTCGAGTTTCTCTCCTCCAGGCTCGACATCCCTATTTACTATTTCAACTCTTCTGGTGCGTGTGGCTTGTCCATATTTCTTTACTTGCCCACCTTGGATAAAAACATCAACGGGAGCTTGAAAGATCTGGACATCGTTGTTGAGGTTCCTGGTGTTCCTGGTGTTCCATCAAAAGATATCCCGCCAGCTCTTCGTGACCGATCTCATAGAGTTTACCAGTACTTCGTCGATGTTGCAAAGCAGATGTTCAAGTCTGCAGGAGTTGTTGTGAACACGTTCGGGTCACTGGAGCCGAACGCATGCAAGGCAATAGAAGAGAGAAAGTGCAGCCCAGATGAGCCCCCCCTACCACCAATATTTTGTGTCGGTCCACTTACAGTCACCGGTGAAAGCAAAAAGGAAAACGGGTGTCTAACCTGGCTCGATTCACAACCAAGTCGCAGTGTTTTATACCTCTGTTTCGGTAGCATGGGAGTCTTTAGTTCAAGACAGTTGAAGGAAATGGCTACTGGGTTGGAAAAAAGTGGGGTTAGGTTTTTGTGGGCAGTTCGTGCTCCAAAAGAAGATGGTGAAACCCAGGCTAGGAAGGCAGGTAGAGCAGCAGAGCCATGTTTGGAGTCGATATTTCCAGAAGGGTTCTTGGGTAGAACCAGAGACAGGGGATTTATAGTGAAGTCATGGGCACCGCAGCTTGCAATACTCAACCATGGCTCGGTTGGTGGGTTTGTGACTCACTGTGGATGGAAGTCGATACTTGAAGCCGTGTGCGCAGGGGTGCCGATGCTGGGCTGGCCTCTATACGCAGAGCAAAAAATGAACAGTGTTTTCTTGGTTGAGGAAATGAAGGCGGGTCTGGTAGTGAAAATGGCGGATGAAGATGATTTTGTCAGCGCGGCTGAGTTGGAGGAGCGTGTGACTGAGTTGATGAACTCAAATAAAGGCGAAGCTGTTCGAGAACGAGTTAGGGCTTTAAGAGAGGCTGCGGTGGTCGCTAAAAGTGAAGGAGGTTCTGCACATTTTGCCATGGAAAGGCTGGTGGATTCTTTCAAGTAAACCAGAACAAGTCACTGTTAAGTCTTCATTATTATCATTATGATTTTGCAATGTGTGATTTGAATCATTCAGGAATTTAAATAATAAGGGGTCTGTGGTTGGTGGCCCGTGTGTGGTTGGTTTTTATTTGTTTTTTTTTATTTAGAAATATTTTAATATTTTATTTAAGAAAATTATTTTTTATTTTATCGCATAAAAAAAACGTGGGACATTCCCGTTACAAAATCTATATAAATGACATTCGTTTGGCAGCTGAAACACCAAAACAAAGAGAATTATCCTCGAGAAAGAACATCTCCATCACCTGAATATATAATAAGATGAGCTCTGCCCTGAAGTTAATGTTTGTTATTGCATATTAAAAAAAAAATTGAAAATATTTTATTTTTATTCTCATTTTAATTAAAAAAATTTTTGATGATTTTGTACTAATATTAAAAATAATTTTTTAAAAATAAAAAAATATTATTTTCATATATTTATAAATAAAAATGACATTAAACAAAACAAACGTCACACTCCTGAGTCCTGAACAGTGAGCTATATCCCTCTTGGTTCGGGCATTGCTAGTCATTGGCTCGCGTATGTTAAGTGCCCGTTTGACATTACGATGCCACATGCATTTCGAATAATAAGCTGGTTTGTAGTGTTTGGCAATGTACAAAACACAAATTAATTTACATAGGACCCACCAAAAAAACAATGCAAACCATGGTCGACGATAAGCAGCAAATACATGCTTTTTCCTGCGATTGCAAACAATGTTTTTTAACGCGATTCCTGCGATTGCCTGTAGTTTTGCCATGCACAAAATCCTTCGTCGAGTTGTTGATGCATGCAGCTCTCCTTCGCCAAGCAAACACCAGCTCTGCGTACAACTCTCTTTCGCCTAGCAGACACCAGCTCTGCATGCAGCTTATAGACAGCCATGGTCGAGAGAGAAGCCACGACCACAGGACAGTGCATGCTTCACCAGCCACGACCACAGGACAGTGCATGCTTCACCAACCACGACCACGAGGAAGAAGATAGGATAGATTTATTGCCAAAACAGAAGCTCTCTCTCTCTCTCTCTCTCTCTAAAATAGCCATGGATACCAGCATCTTCCAACGCTGACTCCGGCCACCACAGGCCACCATTTACGATGAAACCACCACCTCAGCCTCCTCTACCCATCGACATCGGCCGTTGAAGCTCTCATTGTGGTCAGTGAACAGTACCGCAACCTTCTAACGCTGCCTCCGGCCACCACAGGCCACCATTCACGACACCACCATCACGGGCCCGGTCTGATTTTGTTTTTCAAAAAATTATATTTAAAAAAATGTGTAGATAGAGACCCTGAATTTTCCAGCAGTCCGGGCGTTGAAGTCAGAATGGTGCGAAACTCACCCAGCTAATGCGTTTCGGTGTGACCATTAATATCTTTTTTTGGTTGAATTCTGTCGTTTAGACCCTGAAATCATCGTTTTTTCAATATAAGAAAGTTTCATTTTAGCCATAACTCTTGATTTCCAGGTCCGAATCGATTTCCGTCAATTTCGGCTTGCTCAAAAATTCTAACAGTTTTAATTTCTATAATTATCTCAATTTTGTTATTTTTGATATTTTTTAATAATTATCTTGTTTTTTGTCCAACAAGGATTAGGGCTAGGGTTTTTGCTTTAAATATCATTGTAAGCCTTTTGGTCGGGTACTGAATTATTCAATATAATTTCAAACTTTCTTGAGAGCTTCTCTTGTTTCTGGGAATCCCAGAATATTATAAAGAATATTGACGTTAGTCATATTCTTTTGTGTTTTTCGTTGTGCTACTCGATCAAATAGAAAGGGATCGCAGAGACATTCATATAACGATTTAGTTCGTAATGAAATTATAAATGGTTTGATGAGAGAATAAAAGCAAATGTCTAGTTTATTTGAATTATTAATTATATTTTATTGTTATAATTATTAATCTACAATATTTAAAAAACAATATATATATGTGCGTGTGTCTTTTAAAGTAATTTCACAAGTTGAAAGTAATATGAAAAACATGATAACCAAACACATGAATTGCTTTTTTTCAACCTCGAACTCAACCACAATTTTAACTAAACATTTCAATTTCAATTATAAACCGCAACTAAAAGTCCTTTTCGTGAAACTACTTTTTTAAAACTTCAACTATAAAAACAAAAACAACACCAAATACATCCTAAACCAACAAGGAGATGTAGATTTTAAAATCCAAGCCATAAACTCATGATAACATTAGTTATTGATTTGTTTATTACATTATCATCCAAGTTAGACTTCGGTCATATTTGTCACTATATTTCAAACACGTTTTTAATGGGTGTGGGATGTTTTTTAATTTGTTTTTTTATTTAGAAATATATTAAAATAATATTTTTTATTTTTTAAAAGAAAATATTTTTGAAATGTACGAGTCTTTCCTTTTTCTTCTTTCAAGTAGCAAGCTGGCATAGACGTCAGATCATTCAAAATGTTTTGGCTATTTCAAGTAAACCGGCACGCGTGCATTCCTGAATCAGATCTCTCTCATTTCAGCATTTCAAATACTTCGTACGTACCCAATAAGTTAGTGGGTGTTCTTTTAATGCTCTGGATTATTAATGTAACTTCTTTTATTTGGATAATGTTAATAAATTTCAAAATCCATTGTCGTCCGGTAGCGACAACTGCTATTTTTAGTAACGAGGACATTACCTATTATTATTATTACCTAAAGAGCTAAAACAGCTCGGACTGGTACTGCTCATGCAGACTGAAAAGTACTGTTCGCTAGTTGTTTGTCTCCCTGCTTCGCGCGAGTATGTGCTCTGTTTTTTTTTTTTGCAGTCGACTTTTTTTTCTAATTTGTATGGTGAAAATAACAAAGTAATGGCTGTGGGCGGGCGGTTGCTAGGACGCTGGTGAACTCGGGCGCGCCAAAGTTCGAACCTCAACATAACAACTGATTTGTTTTTGTTTTTTTGTTTTTTTTTTTGGCTTTTTACCTTTTGCTTCCGGGTTACATTTTTCATTTCTATTTTTTTTTTTTTGCTTTTAACTTCCGGTTTACTTTTTTTTTTTTCGTTTTTAGTTGTTTTTTCTTATTACTTTTTTTCTTTTAAGCCTTTTTTTATTATGTTTTTTTCTAATTATTTTTTTCATATTTTCCCATAAAATATTTTTTTTCTTGTTATATTTTTTTCCTTTTTCGACTTATATATATTTATTTGTTATTTATTACAATTATATAAGTTTTGATTTGTTTCAAATTCGTTTTTTAATTTAAAGTAATTAGATAATGTAAATTCAGTTCAATCCCTGTGCTTTTGATTTTGTGTTTTGGCCTAAAATCCTTAATATTTTTTATATCAAAGTTTTGATTTAAGTCAATTTTATCCTTCCAGGTTAATTTATCATAAATCCTTAATAAGTTCGGTGTTGAAGTTTGATGTCTTTCAATTTTATCCTTCTATGCAAATAAATTACGTATTTGAGTTTCATTTCAGTCCCAATTCTTTTAATTTATGGTTTTAGTTTGGATTATGGAATTTCAATATAAGGATTTATTTCAATTTTGTCCTTTAAATTAAATTTATTACATATGTTTTTTTTATTTTATCTATTATACTTATAATGTGGTATTTTATTTTGGTTCATTTATTTCTTATACATATTTCTTGCATAGTTCCTATTTCTATTCATATTTATATATAACTGCTCTTCGTTTTTCTTTTCAATTTTACTTTATTTCTAATATCATTAAATTTTTCTATTTAATTTCTAAATTTTCACATTTACTGTTTGTTCACTATAGGCTACGTATATATTTTTATATTTGTTTAATATTAATGTCCTTATATATATATATATAAATATAAATTTTCACATTTACTGTTTGTTCACTATAGGCTATGTATATATTTTTATATTTGTTTAATATTAACATCCTTATATATATTCTTTGCAAATAAAATCACAGTTGATGATAATTTTTTTCAAATACTTCTAATATAATAATATGACAAATAAATCTTATAAATGAAAAAAATGAATTTTTTTAGCAATAGTCATGGTGTTATCGATATTAAAACCAATAATGATTAAAATATTAATTATGTATATAATATTTATGATGACATGTTCAAATAATTTCTTAACATCAAATAATATTTATTTTAATTTTTTTATGTGGTTTTGAAATTTTATTTATTTATACTGATCATTTGTTATTTTTTTTCTTTTAGGTATGTCAAATTATTTTTATTTTTGTATATTTATGTAATATAAACATTTTACTATATATATTACCTAAAGAGCTAAAACAGCTCGGTTTTCTATTGTAGCCCGTGACTCATAGTCACTGTTCACTGGCAATTTGTTTTGGTGCATCGTGGCGCACGCCTGCCTCTTTTTTTTTTTGCATTTTCAAAAGTGTATTAACAAAAAAAGCCCCCCTGAAAACGACAAAAACCGCCGCCGTTTTCAGGGGCTGGACGGTCATTGACCATTTCCGGCCCGGTCTGGTTCGTCCGACCGGGTTTTTAATTTTTTAATATTTCATTGAACAGTGGATTAACGGTTTTATACCTCAAAAAGGACAAAAAACAGGCCTGGAGGAGGGGCTTCATGGTAATTAGCCAATATTTTTTTTATTTTTTTCCGCTGACATCTGCTGCCGCGTCCCCGGACGCGCCGTTCATTTAAGCGCTAATGCGTTCTTCGGACGACGCATGCGGTTACCTACAGCATCGGAAAATGCCCAACCGGCGTCTAGAATGATTTTCAGGCATGGTATCTTCCACCTGGGGTGGCGCGTGTAGCACTAAGGTGTCCGTAGACGTGTCAATGGTCGTTTGAATTCCCCCCCCCAATTTCTCTCTCCTGCCTGCGCCAGATGACGTCAGCTAACCTGTTTTTATCAAAGTTCAGTTCAGTCCCTGAAAGTCAAAATTTTGTTTTCTTGCCCTTAATGCTATTATATAGATTTTGATTTGATTCAATTTCGTCCTTCAATTGAAATAGATTATATATTGGACTTTCAATTCGGTCCTCATTCTTTTAATATTTCGGATTGGGCTGGAATTTTTAATATTTTCGGTCCCAAAGTTTGATTTCTTTCAATTTTATCCTTCTATGCAAGTTAATTATGGATTTTAGTTTCATTTTGCTCCTTTTTTTTTAATTTCAGGTTATGTTTTCAATTATTTAATTTGAATGTTTGGATTTGCTTCAATTTTGTTCTTAAAATTACATTTATTATTTAAAGTATATCAAATTCATAATATATTTGTATATTTATGTCAAATTAAAGTATGTGAAACTAATTATATATTTTAATATTTATTGAATATTATCGCCTAAGAATGTATATAGAGAGAAAAAAATTATCTAGGATTTTTTTAAGAAATAAATTTAATATCAGTATTCTTAAATATATTTAATATAATAATACAAGGAATAAATCTTATAAAAAATAAAAATAAAAATTGTCTTCGAATTTGAATTTTGTGCTCTGTTTTTTAAAGTTTATTTCTTAAAAATATTTTTAATATTTTAGTTTTTAATATTTCATATACAACTACAAAAAATGACAAATTTACCTAGATTATCTACAATTAAAAAATATTCGAGTCACTTCCCGTTTCGATTACACTTTTTTTTTAGACGGCAGATAAGTAATTATAGCACGCAAAAAATTTAGGTTTATTTCTAAAAACAAATTACAATATTTTTATTTATAATGTGTCAGGTCTAATATTACAAGAGAAAAAAGGCAACTCATAAATTTTTTTTGACAAATTTACCTGGATTATCCACAATTAAAAAATCTACGACCCACTTCCCATTTCGATTACACTATAAAATATGTGAGACTAATTATATGTTTTAATATTTATTGAATATTATCGCCTAAACATATAGAGAGAGAGAGAGAGAGAGAAAAATGACCTACAATTTCTTGCAAAAAAAAATTAATATCGGTATTCTTGAATACATTTAATATAATAATACGATTAATAAATCTTATAAATATAACTTTGGCTTTGAATTTAAATTTTTATTTTATACTCTTTTTTTTGTTCTTTTAATAAACGGTAACCTTTTTTCACAAATTTTTTTTTAATAACCGTCGTGTCCAAGTCTTTTTTTTTAACCGGGTTTCTTTTTTTGTGTTTTTTTAACCAGAGTATCTGTGACAACAAGTTTCTGACAAATCATTTCACCTTCTTAGCAAATTTTCTGACAAATTTTATCAAAAGTTTTTTAGCAATAGCAATATTCAATCACTTTTTAGTTGAAAAAAACTATTCTTAACAAATTTCATCAATTACAATCTTACTAATTAAATATTAAAATAACAAAATACAGCATTTATAAAATCAATCAATTTTATACACAGATAAAAAAACCCAGCGGAGCGGGCGAATTGGCTCGTATAGGCTAATTTACATTCATTTCTATTAATTTTATAGATTCTGAAATTAATAACTATATAAATTTCCAGTAATCAGTATATTAGTAATTATAGGGCTCAAACCTGAGATCACAAGAGAACTAAAACAACAACTATTATTTTTTATTGGTACTGTAGTGGTCCTTCGATTGAGAATAGTCGCTTCAAAGTAAATTCTCTCTAAATAACATTTATTCAATTAAATTATTTATCTATTTTATGAATATATAGATTGTGTTGAAGTTTAATAATTCATTTTCATCTTCTTTACGTTTAGGAAAAAAAGATATATATTTATTGGATTTAAAATATATTCTTTGATAAATTAATTGTGAAATGCTTTTCTATATAACGTCACCTTGTAAGCTCAATTAAAAGTGTTTTTTGAAAAAAATGATTTTTTTTGTTTTGATGATGTCAAAAATAATTTTTTAAAAATAAAAAAAAATATCATTTTAATATATTTCTAAGCGAAAAATATTTTCCAAAAAAATCTCAACCACACTATCAATCAAACAGTTACTTAAACCTCGAACTTAAAACTCGACTTTCAATAACATGTTTCTAAGAAACATAATAATTGTACGAAGTTTCAAGAGTTTATTGTATATTTTGTGGAGGGTCCAATTTCCACCAACATTTTTAAATCATTGAGTCAACTTATAAGTAGATAAATAAATCATGCATATTGCTACCACTTTTGATATTTAATTTCAAAGTTTCAAGCATTTTTGAGTCTTAGATAACATTACATTGATCATAATTAGAGTTTACTTTTAAATGATGGTTGGTTGATGCTCATTTTTTAAATTAAAAAAATGAGTAAAAAAAGAGATGACGCACTCGGGCAATTCAATTGATCCTTCTCTTTTTTAACTCATTTGAGTGCTGCACATGATGCATTGAGACCAAACAACCCCACTAACTCTTATGGGTTGTCTAGCAATATAGCTGTGATTGTTTTTTTTTTAAAAAAAATATATTAAGATAATATTTTTTATTTTTTAAAAATTATTTTTACATCGGCACATCAAAATAATCTAAAAACACTATTCAAGTGATTTTCAAATGGTGTCGGGCCAAGTTTTTTTTGGATTCGAGGAAACCACACCTCGCTATTTGCGGGCATGGACTAACTAAGTAAAATTCAGGCTTTTCCAGACTCTTACAAGGCGAGCACTATGAGAAATTACCATTTTACCCCGATAAGATACCCATGTTCTGAACAATTCAAACCCATTACCAGGGAGATTGATCATAGGGATCAATTGCTTGGTTTTCTCATTGATAAGAGTAAAAAATTAGCTAACAAATTGACGAGAGGAGTCTCCGATCTATCTATAAATAATAGCATGTGTACTTCATCTACAACTACTGATAGGTATAGATCATAAAATTTTATGAAGTACACATGCTTGGTTTTCTCATTGATAGGAGGAGAAAATTAGCTAACAAATTGACGAGAAGGATATTTGATCTACCTATAAATAATAGCATGTGTACTTGATTTACAACTACTAATAGATATAAATCATAAAAAAAATTCTCAGAATTTTTTTTTATTATTTTGAAGTTGTGTTACTGCTGCTGCATTGCAAATTTTTCAAAGCTCGAGCAAAAAATGACTGAATATATTTATAACCTAAATTTTTGTTGTTATGTGTATTTAATATTCAATTATATAAAAAATTTAATAACCACTTTCTGATTTAAATTTAAAAACTGCAATACAAATCTTAAATTTTTTATCATCACGTTTCGGGCCAGCATCTCAGGAACACTGGGCCAAGTTTGCTAATGGGGCTGTGGGGTTATGTTTCATGGTCACTTGGCATTTCTTCTCACGATGTTCTTCGAGTGAGATTCTCGAGTCCTCCTTTCACTATTGACCAAGCAAGTCTCACCTTCTCACGTGTTATTATCCCTGCCATGGAATTTCTAGCTCCCCTTTTTTCAACTACTGTGTTCGAATTTGAGTACCTGTTTGTTTTAGTTTTTTCAATCATGATTTTCAAAAAAGTTGCAATTTTTTATTTATTTTAAAGACTAGTGATTTAGTATTTTTAGATCATTTTGATGTGCTGATATTAAAAATGATTTTTAAAAAATAAAAAAATGTCATTTTGATGTATTTCGGCACAAAACATTTTTTGAAAAGTTATGAAAAACTACAGCAACAGCTCTCCCAAACACCCTGAAAATGCCTGCCGTAGTATAGCATGAGATTCACTCAGTTCCCTTCATGGCACGGCGCGTGTCGTTGTCTTGTTTTCGTTAACTTTTTTTAAAAGTTTTTTTATTTAGAAATATATTAAAATTATATTTTATTTATTTATAAAAAATTATTTTTGATATCAGCACGTGAAAATGATATAAAAACATCTAAAAATAAAAATATTTTATTTTTTTTCAAGATTACTTTTGAAACGCAATGTCAAACACTTCAATATCATGACTTGTCTACAAATAAATATAGAAATTATTAACTTGGATTATGTTTTTTTTTTTGTGTCGTTGTAACTCATTTTTTTATTTATTAATAACTAGTGTTTTTGTATTGTTTTAAGATAGGGGTGTCAAAAGTTATTTTAAAAAAAAATAATAAAATCTTATTTTGATTTATTTTAATTAAAAATACTTTGAAAACAATAACCGACACAACAATTAAACCAACGAGAACATGTAGATTTCAAAATCCAAGCCATAAACTAATGATAACATTAGTTGTGGATTTGTTTATTACATTATTATCCGAGTTAGATATGATGTTTTTAAGATTTGATTATGGTTTTCGAGAGCCAGCCAATTATAGCATAGGAGTTATAAAAAAAAATAAGACGATTTATTTAACATTAAAATATATTATTATCGAGGTACAAATTAGCTGAGACTGTGAGTTTACTGTAATAATAATAATAATAATAATGGTATCATCGTACTCTTTAATGGGGACGACCGTTGGGTTTATTTATAAAAGCATCGCTCCTTCTCTCTCCATTAATTGCCTTTCTTTTCCTTTAGCTTTCACCTCTAGTCAAAAGTGTACTCCTTTTCGATTCATTTTATTTCTAAGGCCCTGTTTGTTTGCTGGAAAGTGGTTTCCTTTTGGAAAGTGAATTCCGGGGAAAGTGAATTCCTGGAAAGTGCATTCCTGGAAAGTGAATTCCGATGTTTGGCAGTGTTATAGAAAATGAACTGGAAAACACTTTCCAGTGTTTGTTTGTGTTATGGAAAATGAACTGGAAAATAATTTATTAATAAATTTTTTTTTCAAGTTTATCTAATATATATAAAATATTTAATATAAAATATTTAATCACTTAAAATAAAAAAATGAAATCTAAAAAGTATAATGATGAATTTTTTTATTATATCCTATATTCATACATAGCTTATTTTATAAAATATAACAATATATATCATATCATATTATAGAGAAATAAGCTTGTGAACTATTTTTTAAGTAAAACTTATTAATATATTTTTTTTTCAATTTTAAAAGCTTAAAATAAGTTTTTTTTTCATATGAAGAAAGCCAAATTAGTTTATGTTAAGAGTTATATATTTGGGTTTTTTTTTAGCAAACTAGAAACATCTGCTAAAGCATCACAGAACCATGAGCATCAATATAGTTAAGAGACTCCTATTAACTCACAGGCTCAACAGCCCTAGTTTGAATTCAACTCAACGCAAATCCATTTGATTTCCCTGTGCGAGTATACATTGGATCCACACGAAAACTGACAGTAGAACCTCTCAATAGAAGAGGGAAAGTCACTTTAATTGCTCTTAATTACATACAGGCAGGAGCCATGCTTTGCTATTCCTATAGCAATTGCCCCTGGTTCAATAACCCTCCATTATACCAAAGTTCACAAAATATATCAAGGCTTGAAGCCACGCTGGGATTCCCGAATCAACTAGGGAACAGAGCTAGCTGCTAGACGAATAAACTACTCTTTTACAGGAAAACTGGAAACAAATTATTATTTTTATTATATAGCAAACTCAATTGATTTAACAAGAAAAATCCACATCCTGAAGCGCAGCATCAAAATCTTCTATCATACATACACGTGCTCAGTTGCTCAAACCTTCAGCCATTCTCCAAAAAATTTGTTAGCCCGTCAGCATGAGAAGATGCAGATGTATTGGTTTAAGACAGCATCAGTAATTTCCCATTCTCTCTCGATAGTAGTAGCCTATTTGCCAATGTACAACAGCCTGTGTTGTTGTAAGGAAAATAGATGTCATGCATTCTTGCAGAGAGAATTAAAAATTTAAAGGCTAGTCTCCAAATCATCATCTGTTTCCTATCAATAACAGTAGGGAAAGCAAATAATAAATAGATAAACATGAGCAGAACATGGACAATAAGGAGACACTGCATATATTTTCACTATGCCCAATTTGAAGCAAACGAGGAAAGACTCAGAAGCCACAAGAATGAACGACTATTAAGAGACATTCAAACCCCCAATGAAAGTAAAATGAAGCTAACACTGAGTATAAAAGACATGCACAGTCCTTTCAAATGTCAAAACTTAGTGAATACATATTGACACAAGCATACTGATATCATAACGTACAAAACAGCTGCCAAATATGGTTAGAATCTTCCAGGTCAAGGAGCATCACAGAACCATGAGCATCAATATAGTTAAGAGGCTCCTATTAACTCACAAGCTCAACAGCCCTGGTCATTGCATCACCAGTCTCAAATTAAGTAATAAAACAAGTCAAATCTGGGCAGCTCACAGAAGGATACAGTGCTACACTTTCTATTAAGACCCAAGAGCCTCATGGTTAGAAAACCAAGTCAAAGATGTTGCAGATAAACATTAGCCCTAACTCCACGCTAATAAATTATATGTATTTAGATTCCAGATAATCTTCTAGCTGTAAATTAGGCGCAAATTACCGATCCATTTCCTCATAGCTCAAGTGCACAGAAATTCAAGAAATCAACACAAACAAGAACAACAGAAAACAAAACATGGGTTCTTTGCAATCACACCCATTACCATACTCGGCAATTTCAATTGTAACCCAAATCCCACAAACCCCATTTCTCATATCATCAAAAAGTCACAAACTTCAAAAAAAAACCCACAAAACCAATAACCTTAAACTATTCTCTACTGCAAAAAGATTGAGATGCAGAGGGAGTACCTGGTTTCTCTTGCTGTGAGTTGCAGAGGGAGGGGGTGAGAGGGAGGCGTGAGGAGAAGAGAGGAGGCGAGAGGGTCTGGTTTTGCTATAGAAAAGGGTGCAGAGAGATGAGGGAAAGAGATGAGGGACTGGAGAGGGAGGCGAGAGGCGGTGCAGAGATGGTGAAAGATGAGGGAAAGAGACGTGCAGAGAGATGAGGGAAAGAGATGGGTCACGCGGAAAGTGTTTTCCTTTTGTGCAGGAGCGGAAAACACTTTCCGCGTGTGAAAGTGTAATTTTAAGTTGACCGGGAAAGTGATGGAAATCACTTTCCTTTGACTACTTTTCCAAAGTGTTGCCAAACACTAGAAAGTGAGGAAACTGAATTCCTGGAATTCAGTTTTCTTGAAACAAACAAGGCCTAAATCTTAGATTTTAATGGTTATTGTGAGATTAATCTTTTGATATTCGCATATATGTTTAAAAATCGAGGTGTTATGGTTTGATATTGTGATGGAGGTTGTGTTTTTCAATATATTTTTTATTTAGAAATATATTAAAAATAATTTTTTTTAATAAAAACTTATTTTTTATATTAATATATCAAAATGATCTAAAAATATAAAAAATAATTATGGGATTTTCTAAAAACAAAGCTTCGATGTAATTTTACTTAACTTTTCTCATATAATTGTACTTATATATCATTTAAATATTAGTTTTGCTTATCCACTTCTAGTTTTGATGTTGTTTTTCTAATTCTATTTCATATTATAATACATTAGGTTATATAGCTAGTGTTTGATTATTATGAGGAAAATAAAAAGACAGATAAATAAGACAAAACATAATAGAAATAAAAATATGTCTGGTAATGGTTTATAAAATAAAATGATTGTCTTTGTATTTTATTTGATTAATGATGAATGAGACAAAATAAGATACAATATGAAAAATCTATTGGAATTTTACTCGTTCATCTAGGCCGCAAAATACACTTTTCAATAATAAAATTTTGTCATATAAAAAAACAAGAATATCCTTCCAGTTTTTCTCATTTGAGACAAATAAATTACTGCAGATAAAATTCTCCCAACTGTTCGTAAGTGCTTTTTAGAAACCAACATCGTTGCCCTGCCATGATGAGATTACTTTGGATCTCCTGCAAGAACATGGCCCCCCTCATTCACGATCTCTGTTTACTTGCACTCATTAGAACGAACAAGACAGGAAAGAATCTGTGGTAAAAACCATCATATTCTGAAACCCAATTTAGTTAATCAGATAGTTCTGGGACCTCTCTAGTTAAAAAGCATCTTGGTAATGGTGATCAATCAATTATCTACATGTTGCCCACATCAATGATCAACCACCAAACAAACCCCCCTCCCCCGAAATCTTGAACGTGATTGAGAGAAGCACCAGCTTATTAGCTGCTCATCTCAATTACTGCTCGGATGATTTATTCATCATCAAATTAGATGCTAAAACAAAAACAAAAAACTCTCTAAATGAATTAGATGGCTAGTAATTTTTTAGAGAAAATGTTAAAAGATTTTCATCCTATTCTGTTATCCAATATGGGAAAACACTCCACCAAGGAATGGAAGAAAAATTAAGTTTTCTTGCAAACCAATCAAGTCATTTCAGTTTTTAAATCCAGATATGATTACGTTTTTGACATGAAGGACTAGCTAGCACAGCATTTGAGGTATCAAAAATAGATAAAGATACACTAAAGATCCAATTTCAGGCTTTCTTTCAGGTTTCCCATGATGAACCATTACTTTACAGACCACAACATCAACAGCACAGCTGAAATAAACCCTATCAACAAAAACTACCTACTTTCTCTATTTTTTTCCTTTTCTTCTCCTTTACATAATAAAACATGAAAAAAAACCTATTAAATTTCTTTTCTTTGTATATATCCCGCTTGGCTCTCTTGAATTCCAAGAAACAAAGCTTAATTCATTCCATTCTATTCACTTGATGAAATCCCTGGTGAGGACATCGATTTGTCATGCAAAGGGTCACTTGCGAATCTTGAAATTAAAGAAGAGTCTGAAAAAATAACATATAAAAAGTTATATTTTGATCATACTTTTTTTTTAAAAAAAAAGAGCAACAATGAAGAAAAGGGCTATATATTAGTTTATTACCTCTTGAAGAATTGAAAGATTTCTTGCAATGCAGGATAGCACTTTGGATCCCATCATGTTGTAGCAGCAGAGAATCATCTCTCCTACTCACAATTGGAGGAAGAACTCCTGTGGCTGCCGAAGCTGATTTGCTTTTTCCAAGATGCCTAGTAACCACTCTAATCCCTGCCGGAAAACTCCCCTGTTTCTCCTTTGCCTGCACCGTTGCGGGGGAAGATGACGGGGACCCAACTGATAATTCACTGGGCAATTTCATCTTGTCACTTTGTTTCTTGGAAACTTTGATGTATAGTGGCTTGATTAGCTTCAGGTACTTCTGTATCATTTCCTTCGAAAATCGCTTTGATGTATCATTATCATCGGATTCATTAGAGATTTGCTTTCTCAAGCTGTTTTGCTTGGTGAAGAAGGATATATTTGTGACCTCTTCAAGCTTGAACTTGACAGTGAAAAGCTTGTTGCTTTCATGCTTTTTGTTATTTGCTTTCAAGTACTCTGTTTCCCCTGTTTTCTCTGTTTTCTGAGACGCCATTGACTTCGATTTCTTGAACATGAGGATCTTAGACCTCGGAGCTGATTTGAGCGGGGAGATTGGAGACTGAGGATTTAACGACATGGGTTCAATAGGGAGGATTTTTCTCTTTGAAAGGAGATGATCAGCGGAATGAGCTGGAGGATGAAATGTATGCCGGGGGGAGCTGATCTCTCCGGGGGTAAAATTGTGGAGAGCTGCTTGTTTAGAGTCAAAGATGTTGCTATCTTTGTCCGGTGGGTGGTTGTTTTTCATGCTGCTGCTGCTTCTTTTATTGGTGTCAAAATCAGGTACAGTGAGTTCCAATTCAAAGAACGAGTCGTCTCCTTCCTCAAACTCACAATCTGTGAATGGGATCCCGGTGGTGTCATCACTGCTTCCACTAGACGGTCGGTTTTCTCTGTGGGTGGTGGTGGCGGGTCTCCAGAACTTGAGGAAGTAGAGAGCTTCCATATTTGAAAGAAAATGAAAAGCAGAGAGCTTTGAGGTGGGTTTGTATGGTTTTTTGCTTTAGGGTTTAGATTTGGGCTTTATAGGAGGAGGTTAGAGAGAGA
The DNA here is from genome assembly GCA_025169955.1 of Salix arbutifolia. Lineage (NCBI taxonomy): Eukaryota > Viridiplantae > Streptophyta > Magnoliopsida > Malpighiales > Salicaceae > Salix > Salix arbutifolia. The sequence continues at coordinate 1,768,406 of CM045913.1, read as the reverse complement.
GAGAGAGAGAGAGAGAGAGAGAGATGGATGCACACGGTATAAATTTGATTATTTTTTAAAATATTTTTATTTTTAATATCCAACTTAAATCAAGAAAAAATCGAAACTTTTACAAAAACATCTTTTAACCGCAGAAACAAATGCGTAGAAAGCAGAGCAGCGGGTAGGGTTGGTGAGGTGAGGTTAAATTTGCTTTTCTCTTTTACAGGAGAGATTGGACACAAGTGAGGTTGCTTTTGGAATTTGGACCATAATGTTTGTACGTTCGGTTGTTTTTATTTTACGTGAAAGGTTTCTTACATCAACGATGACCTCTCATGCAAGTCTCTGACTGTTCATGAGAGACATCTACGGGTGAATCTAGTTCCATCTCTTGATTTTCTCTTTTTTTTTCTTTTATCTTTTAACTCTGCCATCATTCTTCTGTGTAATTAATATAAATAAAGGTTTATATAGTCATTAAATTTAGAACTCGTAAAATTAATTGAGATACATATAAACTGACTCACTAAGGCTACATGGATAGTTTTGTAGGAATAAAAACAAATGCATTGCACTAAGTAAATTGTATAATAAAAATATTTTTTATGTGATAAAATCTCATCTCCCAAAAAATATATTTTATAGATTTAGATAAGAAAGTAAAATCTCAGTTGTCTCGGGTTTTTATAAAAAGTATGACTCGAACTCGAGATTTATTGTGCAGATTACAGGTACTCTATCATCACGTGGAGTGGAAGACTATGGGCCTGTTTGGGAGGGCGGTTACGGTTATTTTTTAAAGTGCTTTTCATTTAGAAATACATAAAAATGATATTTTTTTTATTTTTAAAAAATTATTTTTGACATCAGCACATCAAAATGATTTAAAAACACTAAAAACAATTCATTTAAAATGAAAAAAAATCAAATTTTGAGAAAACAGCAGTACAACCGCCCTCCCAAACAGCTTCTATAGTAAAAATATTCAATCACTTTCCATCATATAATTGATTTTTTACTCAAACTTCATAACTTTCAATCGGATAATTGATAGCAAGCTGATACCTGAAGGACCTTCAAATTAAGTCTGGAAGGTGGTTCACTCTACACTACAATACCAGATTAATTATCCCTAATTAACTGTCTATTCTCCACTATTTAAAAAACTGAATATTTCCATTCATGTTTTTTAAAATTAAATTGGCAATAATTAATTATATTAGATTTAGGGCTTAGGGTCAATGATTTTTTTTTTTATTGTAAAGTCTAGTCATGGCTCATCGAACATGTTGCTCCCGTTAAAAAACAACCGTAGATGACACGCATTAGACAGTTTCATATATCTAATAAAATATGAGAGGCGAAGTGATTAAATAACTACTTTCAAACCTTATTGACCTTCTTCTTCTTTTTTTTATCACAAATTAACTATATTTTAAAATTATTGATCATAATATTAGAGAATAATATAAATCATATTTTGTGTTTTATCTAATAATTTAAATTTTCAGGCGAGATGGTCCCTTGACATGGTATCAAAATTTTATTAACCCAACGGTCACAAGTTCGAATCTCATCACTCTTATTCTGTTTGATAAAACTCAAACACAAGGTAGTGTGAGTTTATGTGCAATATGTATCATACTTTGCCTTGGAATCAGGGGCATCTATGACTTTCCAATGAACTGATTGACATTGCGAGAATGTTTGGGGGTATTTTAATCTTTGTCGTGTATTTTTGCACAATAAAACTATTATTTTATTTCTTCTAACAGACAAAAAACAGTAGCTGAAACGGGGTATTTTTAATTTTTTATATTTTTTACACGGTAAAATAATCATATTATCCTCATATAAGACAAAAAAAAAAAAAACTGTCAGCAAAGATCTTCCTAACATTTCACAATTTTTAAAAATATATAAATACAACATGCCCTTGAAAAAAAATTAAAGAGTTGGCTACATATACGTTTAGATAATTTACTTATATATATATATATATATATATAAATATATGGAATGGAGCTCAGGATGATCGTAATCATGGCTACAAAGGAGGGAGGAGGAGGAGGAGGGTGATGGGAAACTTCCAAAAAGAGAAGGGAAAGCAAAATGAAAGAGAAAAGGGCCAAAAAAACAAAAAAAAAGACAGCAAAAAGAAAAGGAAAACATTACAGAGGACTGCTTTACTTTTGCAGAGGTGACCTCAAAAGATCTGCTAGCTAGTCAGAAAAATGGGTTCTTTTACAAGGCAAGGGCACGCATGCATGCCATTTTTTGTGCCCTAGCTAGGCTTTAAAGAGAGCCCACTCTCTCTTTATTGCAAAGATTTCCAGCACCTCGTTGATTTTTATTAGTATATTTGTTTTCAAAAAGAGTACTGGGTTTTCTTATATATATTTTTCCATGATTTCAATGTATTAATTTATATATATATATATAAATATTTAAAAAAAAAACACTCTCTTTCTGTCAACCTTTGCCCAGATAAGGTTTGACTTGTAAAGACTGGTTTGAGTAAGAAGCTGTTTGGGACAACTTTTTAAATTACGTTTCTAAATTTTTTTTATTTTAAATGAATATATTTTGGTGTTTTTAGATTATTTTGATGTGCTGATGTCAGATATGATTTTTAAAAAATAAAAAAAATATCATTTTGATATATTTCGGCACAAAAAACACTTTGAAAAACTACAGCAACAGCTGTCCCAAATATTCCCTAAATCGGTGAATCATTGTTTCAGAGTCTTGTCCGGCTAGTTCTATGAAAGAAAGAAAAATATTTAAAAAAAGATATAACATTGTTTAAAATTTATTAAAGTCAAGATTTTCGAGTTCAATTTTAGTCTTTTTTAAGTTTTTTATTCATGAATTAACGGTCCTAATTTCTATTCACTGATTTTTTTTTAATTTTTCTAGTTTTAAATTATTATTATTATTATTATTATGTGTGTGTTTTGGATCATTTTAATATGCTAATAAATATATTAAAATATTATTTTAATATATTTCAAAGAACATTTTAAAAAAAATTACATTTATCTTCATCTCAAACACACTATTAAGCTGAAAAATTTATTAAAACATAATTAACAGGTGCATATGAGATCGAATTAAAAGTGGGTTCACTCCCTTTTTAGGTTAAAAATGTATTCCAATTTAATCTCTAATATAAGTTGTATAATATAGAACATTAACTTAATTTAAACAAATTATAAATGAATAAAAAACTAATCTCAAATAATTTTTTATTAACATGTTTTAGAAAAACCTTAAACTCTCTAAAATAATTATATCTCGCATAAAAAAACAAAATTTTCATCAATTTTAAAATGTTTTGACAAATAAATATTCTTTTTTTTGTTTAATCCCTTTTCAATTTCTTTTTCTTTATTTAATATAAGCATAGTATACTTGCTATAACTCTTATTACTATATATATAAAACGCGTAGGTTTTTGACTGTGCACCAATACGCTGTGCACACAGACACAGTGCACTGTGGATTGCAATAGTTTTTTTTTTTTGCTTTTTGTGCTTACGTTTTTTTTCTCTTTTTTCTGCTTTTTTATTATTATTATTTTATGATTACGCTACTCTCTTTTTTCGTTTCTTTTTTTTTTGCTTTTTTTTTAATTATTCTTTTTCTTCTTTTTTTCCTCCGTTTTTTGCTTATTCTTTTTTTGCCTTTTTTTATTTTATACTTATTTTTTTCTTATTATATATATATTTTTTTCTACTTATATATTTTTTTTTTTTTGTTTTTTAATAATCGGGGTGTCCGAGCTCGCTTAAATGCACCACGATTAATCTCCATATCCAAATTTTTTTTGATAACTAGGGTGTCCAAGCCAACTTATGCATACCACGACAATCCCCGGACCCACATTTTTTTCTAAAATGCTTTCCTGCTGGTATATTTTTTTTCTTTTTTTTATAATTTTTTTTATTCACTTATACATTTTTTTTATAACCGGGATCTCTGACCAGCTTAAGCACACCACGACTAATTCTTGGGCTGATTTTTTTAAAAAACAATATGGATTGCTACAGTGCTTTCACGCTTATACTTTTTTTTGTTTTCTTTCGCTTATACATTTTTTTTGTAACCATGGTCTCTCAGCCAGCTTAAGCTCTTTTTTTCACTTATACATTTTTTTTTCACTTATATATATATTTTTTATAACCACGATCTCCGCCCCAGCTCAAGTGCACCACCACTACTCCTCGGACCAAATCTGTTTTTTGATAATCGGGGTGTCCAGGCCAGCGTGGACACACCATGACTAATCTCCGAACCAATTTATTATTATTTTTTATTTTTTTCCTTATACGTTTTTTTGTTCACTTTTATTTTTATTTGTTCTTTGGATTAGATGATTTTTATAATTTTATTATTTGCGCAATAATAATGATAATTTTAGTGATTATTTTTTTATAAAAATCTTTTGATTTTTTTTAAACATTTTCCTGAAATTTTAATTTATATCGGTGATCATTTTAAAAGTAACATTACTCTATTTTTCCGTTTATTCATTTTTTTTTGTTTTCTGTTTCTTTATTTGTTGTTTAGATTATATGATTTTTATGATTTTATTATTTATGCAATAATAATGATAATTTTAGTTATTGTTTTTTTTTTAAAATCTTTTGCTTTTTTTTTTCATGGAAATTTAATTATTTTAATTGTTTTGGCAGTAATGTTAGTAATAATTTTAGCTTTAATAGCAATGATAATGGCAATAACGTTAGGATGAATTTTCAATGTATGTTTTCGTCTTTTTGTTGATAGAAAATTAACAACTTATTTTTTTATTTGATTATTATAGGTATTTTCACAATTTATATTTTATTTTTGTTTGATTTAAATTGAATTATAAAATGAACTAATCTTAATACAGTGAACTTAATAATTCAGATATCCGAGTTTTCTTGCTTTTTTAATGATGATGATAAATTTATGCTGGTTATTTCGTTTGAAACTACTAAACAGATAAATTTATATCAATTTTAAATTCATATATTTTATAAAAAAACTTGCACTTGACATGAATTCTGCACAGATTTATTATTTTAGCTAAATTTATATTATAATAAAAATACACACAATTAATATTTTTTACATTGAAAAAAATATTGTGCCACCCGCGACGAAGCGCGGGGGCATTGTCTAGTATATTTTAATCTTTGATGCATCATGGCTGTGATATACATGTTTATAAATTTATTGCATGTTTATAGATTTAACATGTATGAACTCTAAACTTTTTAAAAAACATTTATTGAAATTTGTATGGAAATCGTAGTCTTGACTTCTTGATGTACGTGCCCATTTGGCTGTGCGTTTCAATCGGTGTTTTGCCGAAATTTAAAAAAAAAATCATTTTAAATAAATATAGTTTGGTGTTTTTAGATCATTTTGATGTATTTCAGCACGAAAAACACTTTAAAAAACTAACGCAATCACACTCCCAAATAAGTCCGTAGAAACAAACACCAAATTAATACATTTTCGAAAGTCCAGGGGACATGAACTGTGGATTATTTTTGTCCCAAAATCCGTGACTCTCTGACCGAATCAATGAATTTCTGGCAAGCAAATGCTAGCCCGAACCCCAAGTCATATGCAGGTCACGAGCCATGGAAGTTCATGTGATCCCTGAGCTTGGCTCTGTCTCCTCCAAAAACTGTAGCTTCGGTTTTGAAAGAGCTGAGCTATTATTGCTTGGAATATCGTTTTTTTTTTAATTCGAGGAAATTTTATCTTTTATGGGTTCAGGTGAGCGAGTAAAATTCTGGTTATCCCGGACTCTTATAAGAGATGCACGTCCTAAATCGAACTCGAAACCTATTATCCAAATCTCAAGTTCTTTATCATCACGTCATGTTCTCGAGAACAATTATGACATTTTTTCTCTTTGGTCGTGGCATGCACGTCTTTGCTTAAGCTGAACTTCTTTAAACTCACAAGCTGACCCCCGTTTTCTTGCATGTAAACATATATAATCTATAAATTAGAGTAGCATATGTTAAGGAACCGTCTTACCTAAAAGCTCAAGCTTATAGATGAGGCCCCAGAATATGATTTATATTATTCTCTAATACACCCCCTCAAGTGAAAGCCTTTTGGGCTTGAAACTTGCACACAGGCCCACATTGCCTTGTGTTTGATTTTTTATCAAATAGAATGGGGGTGGTGAGATTCGAACTCATGACCGCTGGGTCAATAAGGCTCTGATACCATGTTAAGGAACCATCTCATCTAAAAGCTCAAGCTTATAGGTGAAGCCCCAGAATATGATTTATATTATTCTCTAATAGCATACACAAGACCCATGTTTATTTTATATGCAAGAATCAGAATAGTGATAAATAATCTGTGATATTATTGTTAATATAAAACAACTTAAAATCAAAGTTATTAATTTCGTTTGGTCGGTTGTCGGCCGGTCAGAAGACGCATATCGATTTAAAACAATATTATTTTTATATGTATAGAAATAAATTAAAATAATTTAGTTTTAATAAGATTTAACAACATTCCTAAAAATCATTAGAGTAGCATAAACAAAACCATGTTTATTTTATATGCAAGAATCAGAATAGTGATAGATAATTTGTCATATTATCATGAATGTAAAACATCCTTAAAATCAAAGTTATTAATCTTGTTTGGTCGGTCGACGCGTATCGATTTAACACAATATTATTTTTATATGTATAAAAATAAATTAAAATAATTTAGTTTTAATAGGAAAAAACAAAGCAATGTACGAGCAAAGAGTTTAATAACATTTTTAAAAATCATTATAGGTATAATATTCTTACACATTTTATCAGATAGCATGAACTTTGCACGATTCTGCACCCTAAATCATGGTAAGAGCTCTTAACTTGGGGATTTATTTACTGCAAACTGTCTTTGAAGAGACAAGCCATGTTCCCCTCCATCACCTTTTGTTTTCTTTTCTTTTCTCGTAGTTATCTCAGTCGGAAGTCTATTATTTATTAAGTGATTATCAGAGTGTAAAAATTTAATTTTATTAGATGAGATATTTTTTTAATATAGTATCAGAGTCTTGTTGATTTAAAGGTTATAAATTCGAATCTTACCATTTCTATTTTATTTAATAAAAATCAAGTACACAAGATGGATGAGACCTATGCAAGTTTCAAGTCCAAAGAGTTTTCATTTGAGTAAATATGTTAAAGACTAATATAAATATATTCTGAGACCTCATCTAATAATTTAAATTTTTAAATGATATAACACTATTTCGCTGAAATTTATTTTATGCTGAAATTCATTTTCCACTCGATAGCAGCCGGTGACTTTTTGTAATTATACTAATGCTTCCTGTGGTTGTATGACGGTCTCTGTCTCTCTGATTATTATTTTTTTATTCACAAATGATGGCTGGTCAAATTATTCCTTTAAGAATTTTGGTGAAAGTGGGGCCTTTGTGTTTCAGCTTAAAAGGACGGTGATTTAAATTTGTAATTTAAATAACCCTTTTTTTCCAGTTAAATTAGGAGTCCTTGATTGGAATGGGGGCATAATAGTAAAACTTAGTTTTATGCTTAATTTACATCTTTTTATTGTCTTTAAAAGACGTGGCGTGATGACAGAGAACTTATAATCTGTACGACAGATTTCAAGTTCGAGTTAGAATACATCCTTGTAAGAGCATGAAATAACCAGATTTTTACTCGTTCATCTAGACCCATAGAATGCGTTTTTCAAAAATAAAGTTTTGTCGCATAAAAAAACATCTTTTTATTAAACAAGGTTTTGATTATTCAATGAGTTTGTCACCAGGAAACATGCATTGCATGTCCATTTTTAAGACTAGACCATAGGCTCGCGCACCTAGTTTTTTTTTTTAAATCTAAGTGATTTTTTATATATAAATAAAAGAATTACTCGTTGTTTGTTTTAGCAGGTGACGTATTATTAATTACAATAAAATTTGATTATTTTTATTGTTTGAGAAAACAGGTTATAGGATATTTGGCCCTTAAACCCTAATTTTGCCTCATTTTCTTAAAAACAATCTTAGAAATCTCTATAAATCTATTTACAACAATAAATACCCTTCTTCAAGACGTATCTATCAACACTAAGATTTGACCATAATGTGGTCGATTGAAAACTTGACGGTGCATACTCTTTTAGGGCATACTTTTTTAGTGCTTGTTTGAGAGTGTGATTGCGGTAGCTTTTTAAAGTGCTTTTCGTGTCGAAATACATCAAAATGATATTTTTTTTTATTTTTTAAAAATTATTTTTGACATCAGCACATCAAAATGATCTAAAAACACCAAAATATATTCATTTAAAATGAAAAAAAATCAAATTTTCGGCAAACGCCGATTGCAATGCACTCCCAAACGGGGTCTTAGTTTATTTTTATAATTATAATTTTGCAATTGTAATTTTATCTCGAATGGATGGCCATAAAAAGAGGGAATCTAGGGCACGATTAACTAGGAAGAAGTTTCCTTGAATGCTATGTTCCTTCACGAGGGACCACTTTGATCGAATTATTGAGCGGGTTATTGACTTCCAATAATAAAAGCAAATTCAATAATAAATAATTGGTATAGATTCAATATTTTAAACACAAGAATAAAAGTCTTTATCAATTAATAGATTTATTTGACACATTATATTTCAAATCCTAGAAATCCTACTAATAAATAATTTTATAAATTCAATATTTCTAATTTGAAGACTTCTCAGTCACTCTATCATGATATAATAAAATGATGGAACATGTGTCTATAGTAGAACACATGACCTCGAGGTTATCTCACACGATTAACCAACCATGTCGAGACTTGAATTTATTCTAAAATATATGTAAAAATTATTAACTATATATAAATAATAAAAGAAAAGGAAAAGAAAAGAAGTATAAATTTTTTTAGATGCGGGGAAACTTTATCTCCCAAAAAACACATTTTGTGGACTCTAATGACTAGATAAAACTCTGGCTGTCTCAAATTTTTATAAAAAATGCACGTCCTAACTTGAATTTGATACCTGTTGTACAGATCGTAAGCCCTCTACTATCATGTCACACTCTTTCGAGAACAATTTCTATTGATTGTTAATTAGCTTATTGCATTCATGAGCTGATGAAATTATTGTTTATCGATGGTATGATTTTTATCAAATGACTGATTTGAGTATGGAGGCTGGAGTTATTAGTAGAAACGTCACTTTAAACAAATAAATAGATTTAATTGTCTTTTTTGTAAAAAAAAAGAAAAAGAAAAAGAAAAAAGGATACAAGTAATTATGGACGCAAAGGCCCTTTAAAATATAATGGACTCAAAGTATGGAAACACTATTATTTTCATGATGAAAAACGATCCAACCATCTCAGGCCCATAATTGCCAAATGTAACCCTATTTCGTTTTGTATTCTTTGGCATTTTAAGATTTAACCACCTCAGGCCCATAATTGCCAAATTAAAAAAAGTCAAGAGACCTAAACGATGACTGTGCTCTCCCATGTTTATTTATTTTTTTGGGTTCTTTTTTAAGTTGATTTTTCTTTTCAATTTCACCCTCCAATAAAAAATAGTTTTATTTTTTATTTATATTTTTACCCTTATTTTATTTTATTTTAGATTTTATTTTTCTTTTCAATTTCACAAATCCATCAAATATTTAAAATTATTTTTTTCCATCTTTATCCTCATTCTTTGAATTGCCTTTTATGTTTTGTTTTGGAACTTTTATGTAATTGAAATTATTATTTTTTTAATTTTACCTTTTAACATTTGATTAGTTAGTAATTGAATTTTTTAGTTTTTCTAAAGGGATACGTCTAGTCTAATAATTCATATCACGAGTTTCAGAAGTTAATGCAAACTGATTTTTTTTATATATTTTCTTTTTAGATTTGTCTTTTAAAAAAAACTTTTTGACTTTTTAATTTTCTTTTCTGTAAAGTTATCATGACTTCGTGACATGAGTTATGGATTTATAAATTTAACCCAAGTCGTTTCGATTCTTATTACTCGAGCAGGTTTGTCATATTAACTTAAGTTGAAAAATAGATATTTTTTTTTCATTTTTTTAATTCAATTTATTTGTTATGTATTTAATGGGTGAGAATAGGGATAAATTGTTTCTCCTTTTTTAGGAATTTTCTTCCAGATTATCATGATTTATTATTAGAATTCGATCTATTTGCTATCATTGTTTATTTTTTTATCATCTAATTAAAACATAACCAACTTATTTAACATAGGTCTATGACTTGAATCCAAAAACTTTCTTCTTGATTTAAAATATGCTTGCAACACCTGAATATAATTTTTATGAATAAGGAAAATTGACCCTGCAATATAGTGAGGGTTCATATCTAGTATAACCCTTTTTTATTTTGTTTTATCTAGATTTTTAATAATTTAACCAAAGATAATATGCATACATTGTGAATACATTTTATAATATCACAAGAACTTTTATTTAAAAATTAGAAAGTTGATGTGTAAGTTTAACAAAATAATTAAAAATTATATGAGTCAATAAATCATAAAAAAAAAGTAAAATTAACTAAAAGTTGAGGTTGAAAGTTGAAAGATAGATGCATATGAAGATATTTGATTTTATACCATAAGAAACTCTTTGATTTTTTTATATCTAGTTGTATGGAACTAAACATAGATTTTTATAAGTAAAGTAATAATATAAATTCTGTAGAAAAACATATTTTTAGTATAAACTTTCCTTTTCTTTTAATATATTTTTTAACAAAAACAAACATGATTTCCTTTTTTAGATACAATGTTTATTGTATAAGAATTGAAAGTAGTTGAAATAAATATAAAAAATTAAATGTTTTTAATAAGAATAAGAAATATATGTCTTCAATAATTTTTTTTATCTTGTCAATGTATTCTTTTTACTTTTATATCAAGAGTATTTTTTTTAAAAAATTATAACTTATCTTAATCTTAAAAAAAAATAAACAATTGATAATTTTGATGCAAATGTATTAGAAAATACAAACAATAAAATTGAAAAAAATAAAAGACATTTTTTAAACTATAGGTAATTTCTACTTTTTAAGATTATTATGTGTATAATTTAAAATAATTCATTTCATTTATATTTTCTCATAAAAACCCCATTATTTTATTTTATTTGTAACTAGTTTTATATGTGTTCATGTCACTTATATCTAAATTTATGTTTTTATTTCCATTCATCTTAAAGCAATTATTTGGAAAAAATCTCATTTGTTTAAACTCAAATTAGTTCACATCTTAGTTATTTTAGTGTTAAATTTTACATGATATTGTAAATTAGTGAAGTAGTATTTTTCTCATGCTAATTAAAACATTTTGTTTTACTAATACTTAGCAATAACACATGAATAATGAGGGAGAAATGATTAAAAAGATGATTTTTTTTTAATGTAAGATTGTGTTGGTAGAAAATCTAAGAATTTTTTTTTTTTAAATGGTGTGACTTTTGACATGGAAGGTCTTAATAATATCACTATGGTTTTAGATTTTTTAAATTTTGAATAAACATTTATTTGAAACAACTATTGTTAATTAGAAATTAAAAGTTTTAATTTATCTAACCAAACCAGATAATTTCCTTTTTTTTCTTGTTTTATTAACTAGAGGAAAAAGGACAAGTCATCCAATGATAACCACCTATTTATAAGTGAAAATAAACATTGAATTTCAAGGATGGATCTCAACTATTCATTTAATAACTTGGAAACATAGCAAAAATAAATAAATATACCATTTGATTAAAATAATTGACTGTAGACTATTTTATTAAAAAAATCACTTGGTGGATTGGTTTTTAATTTTCAAGTTGATCATCTCCCTCAATAATTACAATTAGATCACTAAAATATATTTTTTATTTGTTGTTCTTGAATTTTTTTAGAAGGATATCGAAAATGATGAAAATACATCATAAACATATTTTTTTCTACTTATTTTTTGCTATTATGTTTTTTTAAATAAGGTAAAAATAGATAGTAACAATTAACTAAAAGCTATTAATTTTAACTCTTTATGTATAATCATATCTCTTAGATTAAAAGACAATCTATTTTTCATTAAATTATAAATTTAAATAATTTTGATTTGTTGTTAAATATTACAACTCTACCCTACCAATTATTACACAGTGATTTTTTATAGTACACACACAAACATATATATATATATATATATATATATCTTGTAGTAAAACTTTTGAATTAACTTTTTATAAATCATACACATTTGTTTTTTTTTCAATTAATTAAAATTGTGATTTTTAAACTTAACTATTGTGATTGACACAAAAACTATAGTTGATATGCCATAAACAAGAAAATTTGATATTGACATTATATCTCAAATTTAAAGAGAAATTGGAAAGTGCAGCTTTGTTACACACGCTGGCGCGCATATATAATGCCACGTCATCGGTATTATCCAAAAGAGAGGTGGAAGGAGCCGGACGGGAGCTCTACCCAGGTTCGAGTGACGGCGAAAAGCATGCAAGCGCCGTCAAGTCTCGAGAATGCAACGTGGTCGTTGCCACCGTTACAGCGTATCGCTGCCGCATCACAGTCTAATTGGCGAATTTGATCAATTAATTTAAATGAAGATAACATAATAGAAATTAAAATATTATTTCGCAAGCATCATTTTCCCCCCCTTTTCCTTTTCTTTTTCGTACGTGTTCATTTCCTAGTGGTGCATAATCTGCCTTGCAAGTTTTATACTGTACACGCATAAAAAATACAAGAAAAAGGAGGAGGAGGAAAGAATGTATGTAAGTGTTATACATTTAATGACTGTTTGGAAGTGTGACTGCGGTAGCTTTTCAAAGTGCTTTTCGTGCCGAAATACATTAAAATGATGTTTTTTTATTTTTAAAAAATTATTTTTGACATTAGCACATCAAAATGATCTAAAAACACTAAACCGCCGGTTTTTAAAATGAAAAAAAAATTCACATTTTTTGGAATCGCCGGTTGCAACGCACTCCCAAACGGGGTCTTAGAATACTAATATAATGGAAATTTATGTTTTACAAATAAATACAATGTATTTTTTTTCATAATATTAATTAAATATTTTTATTTTTATTTCCATTTAGATTAATGGAAATTTATGTTTTACAAATAAGTACTATCTAGTTTTTTTTATATAATATTAAGAAAATAAAAAAAATATTTCCCTTGGATTCTTTTTGTATCTTGCTATATATATATATATACGCGCGCGCATATCAAAATTTTCTCTAAACAATTGTTTTTCTTTTTCATTTAAATTTATATTGATTGTTTCCTAGAGTATAAGGGATGTTGACCTTATATTAAAATGAATGTATTCTCATATAAAGATGAAAGATTCATCCCTATTTCTTAAAATCAAGTATGTTTTCTTTGCTAAATTGCAAATTAAGATTTTTTTTTAAATAATCAATATTCAATTTATCATTAATAGAAGGATTGGAAATAATCTTTTTTTTTGATACATTTGAAAACAATACAACCTTAAAAACATCTTAAAATAATAAATATGTTTCATTTGTTGTTTTTTTCTTCTTTTTACCTTGTACAACACCTTCCAAATTAAGCCTGGGTTTCCTTAGTTACTCTAAATAATAAATTTATTCGGTAAAACTATTATATTAACTCAATCAAATTTTTAATAATTTAAACTTGAAAAATCCACTCTAATTCTTTTTTAAAAACTAAATAATACAATTGACTAAAATAATTAATGAATTGATTTCGTGAAATGTAAATTAATTAAATAACCTTTTCTGAACCGGTCTCTGAACTGAAACTGAAATCTGTGATTATGACATCACATGTGACACTTCCAGATTTCTCTCTCCGTGTCCGTTATTTTCCAAACCAAGCAATAGGTTCATTCTCCAAACCTCAGCCTCGGACTTCCCACACCTCTCAACGGCCCAGATCCCATCTCCCAATCCAAAATGCACACTAAAAAAAGTCTGTGGCTCAGATTTCACTCTCTATAAAACTTAAAAACTTGGAAAATAGTAAATATACATACATACATATATGTATGTATATATAATAATCACATAAGAAAAAAAACGAGCGCACACACACACACACACACAAACTCAAAGATCCATCCATGGCGGAGCATGAAGGGCAGCGTGAATCAGCGGCTGAATCACTGGTGGATAAGATAACAGAGAAGATCAGCGTTCATGATTCATCTTCGTCGTCTGATTCCGACAATGAAAAGTTTGATGCTGTTAAATCGAAAATCTTTCGGCTTTTTGGTAGAGAGAAACCCGTCCACAAAGTATTAGGCGGAGGAAAACGTAAACACACACTAACATTCTCTCATTTGTTTATTCATTTTATGGAATATATTATAAAAAAATGTTTGTGCTTTTAATTCTTTGATTCAAAGTTTAAATATTGCTGCTTTCTTTAGTAGAGATTGGCATTAAATGACATGTCTTTTCTTGAATTTGTTTCAAAGGCTTGATTTGCGAAACTTTGGAATAATCAGAGAAAATGGAAGAGAACCCTTCTTTGTTCTTTGTTGCTGTAATCTGCTAAATATATCTTCTGCATTGGATCACTGGATTCTGTATTTTTTTATTTGTTATTCGAAAATAGAGAAAAAGAAATTTCTGTATTTTCACCATTACCTTGTATTGTATTGGTGAGTGGGGAAGCAGATTTTGGTTGCATTTGTTTTTGTTAGATGTTTGGAAAAGCAGAAGAATGATTGAATTCTGTTCTTGAAAGTGTTGGTGTTCCCTAACAGATGATTTATTCTTTATTTTTGTTTCTTGCAGCTGCTGATGTTTTCCTGTGGAGGAACACGAAAATCTCTGCCGGGGTGCTTGGTGGTGCAACCGCAGTATGGGCTCTTTTTGAATTGCTTGGATATCATTTAATAACTTTAGTTTGCCATTTATCAATATTGTCTCTGGCTGGTCTTTTTCTGTGGTCCAATGCATCCAATTTCTTGAACAAGTAAGATTGTTAGATCCTCTTTGTGTCACTTCGGATTTGGTGATAATGTTACTCTTTCTCAAGCTGCAGATTTTCATTTCTTTTTTAATGTTTTAGACCCCCACCTAAAATCCCTGAAGTTGTGCTACCTGAAAAATGTGTTCGTGAAGTTGCCTCTGTGCTGAGAATTGAAATCAACCGAGGATTAGCTGTCCTGCGTGATATTGCATCTGGGAAAGATTTGAAGAAGTTTCTTGCTGTAAGTGATCTCTTCCAATCGTTGGTATAGCGTTTGATCTATGGCCGCGGAATGCCGTCATTTATTGGTTGTCTTTGTTAATTCCTTGGTGATTTCCACTGTTTCATCCAACTGTTCTTCAAAAAAGTGTTCACTCTGCATACCATTTCAGTGGCATGTTAATTCATCAAAGTTTCAAAAATGGAAATTCTTATATGTGCCAACTTACGTTGGGTTTATAGCACTAATTTATCAGCTGTTGCTCATCTGGCTGTCAGGTAATTGCTGGCTTGTGGGTTCTGTCACTTATTGGGAGTTGCATTAACTTCCTGACCTTGCTCTACATATGTAAGAAACTCAGATGTCCATTACTTTCTATTAAGATGCTAGATAGATTCTTATGAACAGACTGATTTTTACTTAATTTCTTCGAAACAGCCTTTGTTCTGCTGCACACCGTGCCAGTGTTG
The DNA here is from genome assembly GCA_025169955.1 of Salix arbutifolia. Taxonomy (NCBI): domain Eukaryota; kingdom Viridiplantae; phylum Streptophyta; class Magnoliopsida; order Malpighiales; family Salicaceae; genus Salix; species Salix arbutifolia. Next base: position 1,752,724 of record CM045913.1, on the reverse strand, counting down.
TATGAGAAGTACGAGGACCAGGTTGATGCATATTCTGAAAAGGCATGGATTGAGATCAAGAGGCAGTATGCAGTGTTTGATGAAAAATATTTAAGCAAAATTCCAAAGGGGGCATTGAAGGGAGAGAAGAAGGATTAGAGAGAGAGAAACCAGTTCCCGTGTTCACTAGGTTGATTTTTGACTCTCAGTAATTCTGTTCATCAAGCTGCTGTTGTGGCTTTGAATATATAAATTTAATTAATATGGTACTCAGCAACTCTCTCATACTTTGATATATTGGTTTCCAGGAAAATTCCCCATCTTGTGATAATATCGATGGATCTTCTGCTGCTGGCAAACATGTGTTCAAGTTATTGGCCTGTGGGCTTGGAGGGGCATTATCTGGTGATAGATTGCAGACTGGCTTCTTTTTTCTTTTCCAAAATGTTTTTTTTTTATTTTATTTTTTAAATAAACAGGGCTATAAATGGTCAATTTGGCTAGATTTTGAGGGGTTACAAGTTATAACGAATAATACTATTTTACATTCTATTTTGGAGAAGGAAAAAATAGAATCCTATTTCGATATTGCATTAATACAAATAAAATTGCTTCACCTTTTGACCAAGTTTTCATTATTAATTGCATGGCCATATTTTTGTACCAAGGCAAAAACATCTTCCCCGTCTGCCAAAGCAGCAACTCATAATCCTATTTCGATAGTGTTTGAGATTATAACAACAATTGCTATTTAAATCGATTTTTATTTAGAAATACATAAAAATAATATATATTCTTTATTTTTTATACTAGCACAACAAAACAATCTAAAAATACTAATAAAAGATTAATCTAAAGCGAATTTTTTAAAATAAAAAATCTCACCCGCAAAAACAAAAACTACCTTCATTTCATTTCATGAACATGGCGCTATTTCACTTTCAGATTTGCACCATTCAGCTGCATGTGTACCACAAAAAACTGAGACCATTCCCATAAAGAGACGTTATATTTCCACAACAAACATATATAGACATACAATCTACGAGTTATCTCCTTCGGTGTTCTCATGATAAACACATTCAATGGATAGAAAACGTTGTAGTAAGACATTCTAACATGTAAGAAATGATTCTGAGCCCCTGCTGAAAGGGGTGAAACAATCCATGCTCTGTTGCTAAGTAAATTTTTATCCTGGCCTGTACTGATTCAATGGGTGTGCCCATAACTTGGGAATGTACCATTCATCAAAGCAATCATCCAAGTCACTATCACTGTCCGATGATATCATAGATGAAGAGCCATCTAATAGATATTCAACAACCTAAAAACCATGAGCGCACAGGAGATTATTAGTCAAAAAGTGCAAGATTTTAGGAAAGTGCTTTGGTCAGGTCGGAGAAAAGACAGGGTTTGTGATGGAAAATTGAATCGACAGGATCCTCCCACCATCTCCACAACCTAAGAGAACACAAGCATCCACATAAAGAATGTACCTGCTCGGACGATTTTGGAACAACTGACTGCATTTTAGGCTGTGGTCCGCATTTTCCACTACCACATTTCAGGCCATCAAGCCACACTATCATATCGCAGTACAAACAGTAGCCTCTACTAGTTGTTAGTCTCTTCGATGAATTGTCTGAAATCCAGACAACAATATTAATGAGAAATGAATCATTGGGAGGAACTAACAGAAACAAGAATTATATTCAGCAGATAAGCATACCTATATGTGCTCTTTTAAAGGCCTCTCTCCAATCAACACTGTTGTTATCCTCACCTCGCCTGCCATCCTGCAAATTCTTAGCCTTCGAGGAATTGTGGTCACTTGCAAAAATTGTGGCATATAGGGATTGCCACAGATGGTTATTACAAGCTGCAGCATTCCACGATCTTCACAAAAAGCATTGAGAAACATTAAACTCAAATGAAGAGTTAACTGCTCAGGGAATACTCAAGGGACCCAAGATAATTTGTTATGCACTAGAGCAACTCATGATTGCGAATTCTAATCAGGAGAGCAGCAAAAACTAGATGATTTGGTTTGTAATTCTGTACCGGGAGACAAGTGAGGCAGAAACCAATGACCGTGTGTCGAGCAAACTGAAGATGTCTACAAGAACATCCTGTGGCAATTCAATATGACCTGAAATTACCCATAAAACCAAACTCATAAATTACATGACTCATCAAACGTTCTAACATAAAACTCTATAAATTCTCTAAATTATAGTAGTACTACTAACATTCTTGCATCCGATGCGCTTTAGCGCTCCTTTTAGAAGCAACCATCGCAATTTTGAATTCTTTTGTAGCAACATTCTTCTTCTGCTTGGGCAATGTAGCCTCAGCACTCTGAACTAGGAGATGCGCTGCTGAAACAGCATTGTTTGTCCACATTCTAAGATTAAAAATACAAATAAAGCAATCATGAGAACAATAATCCATAGTAATTAGTGCAAGAAATCCAAATTGTCTCATTGGACATATATCAAAAGCCGTGAAATTGGGCGATTGCTTTCATTCAATCATCACCAACGCAATCAACTGTTCAGCAATACCATCCAATCCCAATTACAAAAATGGATTCTTGTACAAACATTAAAATTATAGCAACAGATTCTTATTCAGTTTCATTTTCAAAACTCCAAAAATCAAGATCAATAAAAGCATGTTTCTTTAACCAATTCTTGATCCAATCAAATCCATCAGAATTACAAAAAGGGTCCTAGCAATTCACAAAAATAACAACAAAGATGACAAGCAAACAAGAAATTGAAAGACTTACTGAGGAAGGAGTTTTAAGGCAGAAAGGGTGTCATGAAAGATGAGGGATTGAAGATTCTTGGGGAGTTTGTTATAAGCTTCTCGTAGAATCAAGCTTAATTCTTTACAAGCTACAGGGTAATGGTGGGTTCTTGTTAAAGCCTCTTTGTGACCAAGAATTTGGTATCTTTCAACTTGGTCTGACATTTTCGAGATTGTGATGCAAAAAAGTGGGAGCAGAGACCGAATTTTGGAAGGAAGAAGGGGTGAGTTAAAGGCAACTACCAGGTCTGCTGTTGGTTTTGCGGTTTCTCTATTCACCGTACATGAAAAGAAAAGTAGTGTATTATTATTATAATTATTATTATTATTATTTCTTTTTAAGTCTAATTTCACTAGGAAAATTGACTTCTAAGCAGAAAAAAATCGTAAGAAATTCTAATAGACTAATAAAGAAATATTCTATTGAAAATGGCCTTATCTAAAGCTTAATACAAAACTTAGATAAATGGAAGATTGTTAAAAACAATTATGGCTGTCAAGGTGAAAATATATTAATTTATTCCACATTATTAACCTAAATTATTTTATGAAGATATTTCCACCCTCAATTATGTATTTAATTGTCAATAGAAGAAGATAAGTGTTTGGTAATATGGGTGGAAAATATTTCTAACTAAAAATATATTAAAACATATATTTTTTTTGACATCAACATGCTAAAACGATTGAAAATATATATAAAAATATTAATTTGATATTTTTTAAATAAAAAATAATTTAAAAAACAAAAACTACCGGAGCACCAAACAAACACTAAAGTGAAAGGATAAAAAACTATTTTTTTTAGATATTATCTATTTCTTCAATTTCTTTTTCAAAGCAAAACTTATCCAACTCCAATATAAAATAATATTTCTTAAAATGCAAACTGGTGTCATATTTTCATTTTCATTGTGTGGCCTATTAGTTGGCTAATTTTAGGTTAACTAGAGATTTATTAGACCGAGAGATAGATAATATAACTGACCCTCGGCAGGACTTTATATTTTGCTGTTCTATGACTTTATTGGATCTACGGTTCCTCGTTTAATTTAGAAGGGCGTAATGCCCCGATTTTTACCAAAAACAAAAAAAACAATCCATTTAGGTTTTCCTTTCTGGTTAAATGAAATTTTGAATCACCAGTAACTCATATAAAGCAAAGAACAATGCTGCAAGAGTAAATAAAAAAAACTATTTTTCAGAAAGACTACTTTACAAATGCTATGTTCATAGGCTACAAACTATCTTACAAACTCGATATTGCTCCCCCTCAAATCCCACAAACCAATAAGCATTTCCAAGAAAAACACAGTTACATTACTAAAACTTTGGTGGCAATTGTCTGCAGAATGGCCTAAAAATACTGAGATGTGAGCTGCCTCCTCTTTCACCCCATCTACACGTTCCAGGCAGAAACGAAATATATATAACACCCTAACATAAACTTCTTTTCCATTTCAATCATTTTCAATCTGAGGTTATGGTGTCAAGGCATTCTGCGTTCTGCTCAATGCCGCGCCGTTGTATGCTTGCGACGATCATGTTTTCTCGCGGGGAAAAGCTTCCATAACCTCCCATTTTCAAAGAATGTTACTAATGATGGGGTGATTGCTTCATAAAATCTAGAGGAAGTAAGATAACTGTTGCTTCTTCCTTGAGCCCCCCTCGCCATATGACTCATTCCATTGCTTCAGCTCATTCATTACTGAACCCTCAGTTGCGAAACTTGCAGCAACCTGCACAAATTATTAAGTTAGAAACATCCCTGGGCAGAAACACAAGATTCTAGATTTCTTATACTTCCATGTTGTAGAACAAAAATCATCAAGATGGGCGTTGGTTTGGATCACACTACAAAGAAACTACTTAACTAGTTGAGGGTGTCTTTCTTCAATGAAATAGTGCTTTTATAATACTAACCATAGAATAATAACTCTAATCTATTGCCACCTATTTGCATTTTAAATCATAAGTAATGGACCACAAGTAGAAAATAGAACGAGACTCCGGTGACAGAAGAATTTGAATCTGAAAGGACTATTTGCTGATGGAAATTCATGTAAGCTTACCTGATTCTTCGCCTGTCTCATATCATCCATGTTTAATGGCCTTAGAATGATTACATTTTCTCCTTCGCCTTCTTCCTTTGTATCTGCAGCATCTTCAGAGCTTGAGCCTTCTTTGGATTTCTGCTTCTTTTCCTTTAGAGAGATTGATGGAAGCAAAAAACCAGGAAAATTATCAGGAAGGACTAATTTAAATAAGAAAAATGAAAACACGTCTATAACATGCAAGAAAGGGCTTACCTTATCCTTCACTCTCTCCTGCTGTAAAAGCTCTCTGACTGGTCGATATGCTGCTGTGACACACAGGTTCTGTTTATAGTGATCAGTACCATGAGCTAATTAGTCCATTGTGAATATCTTTGATGGATGCTTTTAATGTTCTGGAAAGAGAGAGACAGAAATAACAAACCTTAAGATCACTTCCACTATATCCCTCTGTCATGGTTGCAAGCTCTTTGAAGTCTAAATCTTCAGTTTTTTCTTTCGACAGAAGCGTTTTCAAAATCTTTTCCCTGCTCTCAATAGATGGAAGACTGACCATAATTCTGCCCGACACGAAACACATCGTAGTTAGCAAACACAATATGAAGCATGCCAATATTTTAGTGAGTCTATCCTCGAATGTTTCTCCCCCAGCAAGGTTCAAAAACCTCCAAGAAAACCACTTAAGAGGATCAGATAAGATCATCTCGAAAGTACATGGATTCATAGGGGGTGGAAATTGTTAATGGAGTGGGAACATTAAAGCTCACAACTGAGAACCGTGATGGAAGAAAAAGATACTTGAGAAGGTCTCTTGAAGAGGTCAAGACGGAAGGTTAAAAAGAAGGAAATTGCTCAAGGCTATACTGGGAGCAGAACTACTCAAGGAGAATGTTCATAAAAGATGATGAAAAATTATAATGAACTGCTTATTATCATGAAACAGGCATGCTGAGTGATGATGATGTTGGTCAAGAAAACAAAAGAAATAAAACGCACCTGCGCTCAAACCGCCTGATAATTGCTTCATCAAGGTCAAATGGCCTGTTGGTAGCTGCCAGGACAAGAATACGCTCGCCAGGTTTTGTCATCAGGCCATCCCAGTGAGTCATAAACTCATTCTTAATCTTCCGCATGGCCTCATGCTCACCAACCCTAGTCCGCTGCCCTAGCATGCTATCAACCTCATCCACAAATATGATAGTTGGGGAAACCTTTGCAGCAAGTGTGAATAGAGCTCGGACATTCTTCTCATCTTCACCAAACCATTTTGAAGTAATGGTAGACATCGAGACATTTATGAAACTTGCTCCAGCTTCTTTGGCAATGGCTTTTGCCAGCATTGTTTTTCCTGTTCCCGGTGGACCAAACAGCAATATACCTCTACAGGGCTTGAGAAGCCCACCATTGAAGAGATCTGGCCTCCGAAGAGGCAGCATGACAAGCTCCTGGAGTGATTCTTTGGTTTCATCCAAGGCCCCAATATCTGCAAATGTTACTCCAATCTCATTTGCAGGGATAACCTCTGGTCTGATTCGTTTCTCAAATTCATTGTCAGGAGGTACTTCCTGGAGGAAGTAATGGAAATCCATCAGTATGACAATCAAAAAAACATTGACCGCTCTTATCTTAAAATATCAAGGGTCTCGACTTACAGGGGTTTTAGGCTGATTCTCGCTGTCCTTCTTGACTCCAGGTACAGATTTTTCTGTTTCACTCTTGGCACCAACAGCCTCTTCCCCTTCAGTTTCCTACAATTGACCAAAAATGTCAAAAGATGAAAGTTGACAACACCAACCTTACTTCTGCAGTGCAGTGCTTATTGTGTAATAGACAATCCAGGTACAGAACCAACCTTGCCAGCTTCAGCATTAGTCTCCAGTTTTAAAGTATCTTTCCCATCACTTTTACCTTCTTCAAATATACTCAATCCATGCGACAAGCTGCTCCAGAGACAAAATTGTAAGTAATTGTTCTGTACTATTTTCCCAGAGGATATAACAGCAACAAAAAAAAACAGTATCCACCTCTTAGATGATATAACAAGCTTTCCATTTCGGTATTCTGGATCCTTATTATTCATCAGATGATATGATATTGCTGATACTACAATTTCTTCGATATAATTGCTAAGAACCATTGTGTCTGCATGGAAAATAGAACTCAAATCATCGCATTCAATATCATTTGATGCAAGCACCTCAGCGATGTGGTTTTTGTTATCTTGAATCTGAATCTTCTTCATGTCCTCTTCCAGTTGGGCTTTCCAGCTGACAAGGTGGGTCTCATCTTCTGGTGGTTTGATCTCAATGTTGTATGGGAATAACAGAGCTAGCCTCTCATCCACTTCTCTGAAATCATCTTCTTGATCCAACATCCGGGAACCAAGTATCAACACGTTACCCGAGAGTTTCTTCAACAATTTCTCGAACAAGTTGCACATCCTTTGTGATTGAAGAAGCAGCTTCTCGGCATCCCTAAGGTATAAAATGATGGGACTTCTCTCTGATACTGAAGCCAATACCTGAAAGAATAACAGCTTGACTGTTAACAAGATACTAAGAATCATGCAGCAAAATAATGTAATATATAGCTATATATACAGCAGAAACTCTCAACCAACTGGTAAATAGCAAAGCTGTGGAATTTGTCAAAGAACCATGTCACCTAAAAGCTTAAGCTGTCAGGTGAGGTCCTAGAATATGATTTATATTATTCTCTAACACACCCTCTCAAGTTAAAGCAATTTGGGCTTGAAACTTGCACACAGGCTCACACTACCTTGTGCTTGATTTTTATCAAATAGAATGAGTATGGTGAGATTTAAACTCGTGACTGCTGGGTCAACAAGGCTCTGATACCATGTTAAAGAACCATATTACCTAAAAGCTTAAGTTGTCAGGTGAGGCCCCAGAATATGATTTATATTATTCTCTAACAGAATTGTCTATTGTCTGCTCTTAAGAAGGAAAAGTAAACTTCAACAAGTACAGCAACACCAGCAGGGACTATGATAAATAATTAAATATCAACTACAACAAACTCACGAGTACAGGAGGACCAAACAACTTACAGGGGATGGTATTATTTTACCTGATAAAGTGATTGCAGAAAGAGTTTCTCATCAAAACTCCAAGTGCTGGAGTGCTTGAGAGGAGCTGTAAAACAAAAAAAATCCCAAGAAGCAGTGAGTACAATAGCAGATTACTACAACCAACCTACCACACATACAAAAACTAGAAGATGAGCAACGAGAAATCTATGCATTATAAATGAATCAGAATTGACTTCTTCATCGTTATTAAATAGTAGTCATGTAGGAGCTATGTCAGATAATAACAAAATCTACCGATAATAATGCTGGGAATCAAATCAAGAAAAGAAGAAGCTAAAGTTTTTGGATTCGAAAATAGGACAAGAAACCACGAAAAACAGTGCTATGTGCTTGCAAGGCTTATATCTCAGAGGATGAAACCCAGTAAAATTGAAAAAACTATTTAACTTCCCTATTCTTATCCCTGAAACCGAAACGAACTGAGGATACCCACAGAAATTATTGGAAACGCTAACTTGGTGGTAAAGTTTCAGGTGAGAATCTTTTCAGCAAGATCTGATCTAATAATTGTACTGAGTTTAATAAATCTGTACATATCAAGGCAGTGAAGGTGAAATATGGATTCATTTCCTGCATCACTATCTCTTCGACGAAGTTCACTTTGTTGCAATGAACTTTTCAATAGTCAAACTTCAACAAATCAACTACCAAACATATAAATCACGATTTTTATAGTATTCAGTTCAGCTATTTAGACGACTGAATTCTGATGTATAACCTGGATTTGTAGAAGAGGATTGTGAAGCAACACTACTCAAATCAGATGAAGTGGAGGCATTTCTGCGAAGTTTGGGAGGATTGTTCGACCCTTCCATGCCCCTGCAATACATGAAGATATGGGGTAAGAACCAGAAATCTTCAAGCCTTATGTCCACTGCAAAGGGATAATAAACTGAGGGGATTGCTTGTGAATACCTTGTTTCTTCCTTTGTAGAAAGGATCGAGAAAGAACCAAACAAAGAGGACATTCGTTCCAAAGTGACCCCGGAAATGGACCTTTTGAAAGACTTCAAAAATAAGCAAAAAATCAGGATACTCAACCATAACAGGATGTGAAGCTATCTGTAATTCTCTAACTGAATAATGAACGAGGCAATTTACATTCAAAGTTAAAGAACAATCAAATCAACTTCACTCATCAAATGTATGTCATTAAACAGGTCTTCGTGCGTAGTTTTCGATCACTTGACTGATATAAAATATGAAAAAATGCATTAAATTTCGGATTCAACAGCAACAGAAAGCTTACAGATTCTTTTTTAATGCATCCATATTTGCTTTGCATCTGCAGTAAGGATAACATGAAGAAAATAAGTACTATCCAAAGGCAATTCAGAGTGAGGGTCTGAAAAAAAAATTCATTGTCACCTTTATGGAAAAATCATGAACATCCAACAACAGCAACTTTGATTCAAAGTTATGTGCTAGAGCCTTTGCAAGCATTTGGTGATAAAACTCTTCAAAAAATTAAGATTGCAAGAGATTAGGTCACACTGTGATCTTTAAAACACAATATTCAAGTTAAAATCACATAACATATTCATATTGCTTACCAGCAGGTCCTGAGAGCAAAATTGTTCTACTGGCAGGAGAAAGGTTCCGGGTGTGCTTGGAGAATTCAGCATGCTTTAAATGAACAAATGCCGCACTTGTTAATAGCATCCGAGTTTTCTCACTGTGATTGGCCATAAAAAAAAGTGAGAACGTAAAAATGGATTGATTATTGACAAGAATGAATTCCAGAATATATGTTGTAGCACTATCTAAACTAATGCTGCAGAGGGATCACTTCATAGACATGTCAACTCGGGCTCTGGGAAAAACAATATAATTTAATTTCCATCATCCCCAACAATCCAAGAAGAGAACAGCAACTCAGACAGAAAAAGTATCTCAAGCTTAACACAATTGAAATCTTGATCCAAGTATATGATTCAAGCATCTCCAATAATCCACGAAGAGGGTGGCAATAGCAATTCATCCAGATAAACCTTTCTCCGATTCAACAATTCTCACTTGAGTATTCCAGAAACAGGACATGTATCCAACAATAATAAGATGGTGCGTAATAGCTGTCACAAGGATTAAAAAAAAAATCCAGCAATACCAGCGTAAAACAGAAGAGAACTGGCAGGCTTGGTATCAATAACCTAGGACATGAAAACTATTGGCATGTTGAATTAGAATCATCCTCGTACTTCAAGAAAGATTACTGAGATTACGTAAATTCACGACTTTCCATTATGAGATCTATGGATGAGCAAATTTCCCCTATATACAATTGTACATGTTGAACGTATACAAGGCTAACCTGTCCAGAAAGAGGGAAATCAAATTCAGTTGTTGGAGTAGAGATCATTCAAAATCTAAGTACTCATATATAGGGTGAAAATTATCAAAATGAGAAGATGCCACTAATCAACGAAAGATCAAAAGCTAAACAGTTAGGATTGAACAGGGAATTTTAGCCATTTCAGAGCATTCAATTTCCAGCTAATGATAATAAAAGTATCAAAACCCCATATGCGGTAGATACACAGAATCAACACAAAACCCCATAATTTCTGTAGTTTTGGACGAAGAAACAAGCAGACTTTGTTTCTCAAGATCTTCAAAATGCCCATGTCAACAGAAATAAAACGGACCACATGATACAACCACCACGTGATAAAAGTCATCAAAGTGACCAGAGAATAAAAGGGCATTTTCTTGCCTGAGATAATAAGGGAACTCATCAAATGTGACCTTGCTCTCTCTTCCATCAACAACCTGCCTCATCAACTCTTGCTCAATCTGCTCAACTGTGACACCATCTATTGAACCATTTCCGCCAGCCCACCTGCTCACTTTTTGTCCAGATGCCAATCCTAGCCCCATACCGACCCCAACTCCAACACTCAAAGCAGACAACAACATATGCTTCTGTTCCATCTCTCTCTCTCAAACTCAAAACTAATAAAACCTTGAACAATACTGGAAAAACTCAAGATTCTAACATGAACATGAGCACATGATCATATATGCACATAAAGTGGTTAGTTCTTGACACCCCCGCAAGCTAAAATGGTTCTTACAAAACCATAAAAGATGTGGAGGATCAAGAAAGACAGATTCAAGAAACAAGAATTTAAGAACCAAATGGAATGATAAATGATTTTTTTTCTAGAGGAGACAAGGAAATCTGAAAATGTTAAAGGGTTGGTCTAACAATACTGGAAAAACTCAAGATTCTAACATGAACATGAGCACATGATCATATATGCACATAAAGTGGTTAGTTCTTGACACCCCCACAAGCTAAAATGGTTCTTACAAAACCATAAAAGATGTGGAGGATCAAGAAAGACAGATTCAAGAAACAAGAATTTAAGAACCAAATGGAATGATAAATGATTTTTTTTCTAGAGGAGACAAGGAAATCTGAAAATGTTAAAGGGTTGGTCTAACAATAGAAGGTTTGTCTACAATCTTTTTGACAGGTATGACTCTGGTGGTTTGTGGTCTGGACTTCTTCAACTATGTATAGCGTGCTCTCTCTAATGAACGTTAAATTCATATATAACCGGGAAATTTACTCTTTTTTATTTTATTTTTAATGTTTTTTTTGGTTGGTCGGTTTTCTCTTTTTAGCTTTTCTTTGGTGGTTTTTGCCTTTTCCTTTTACTAAATATATATTATGTCTAACATTTAAAGTGACTACCCACTTCTTTCTTTTCTTACATATTTTTTATTTATTAACTTATTCTCTGTATCAGTTTTCGTATATCTCAATTAATTTTATAAATTTTAAAATTAATGATCATATAAATTTTTATTTATCATCATATTAGCAGTCATAAAACTCGAAATTAAAATCACAGGAAAACAGACTTTTTAATTTTAAACTCTTATTATTAGATCACCTACCTATTAAATGGTTCTTCCATACTTTTTGCTTATAATGGTGGATGCTTTTGCTATTTTCTTTTGTTTTAAGACTATTGTTTTCAATAAAAAAATCAAAGAAAAAATTAATAATACAGAAGGTGTTAAATAAATAAATAAAATACATTCAATCGATACATGTTTTTCATTGAGGTACTATTGATGAAACTTAATTAATTTTCAAAAAAGTAAAAGATTTTTTAGAGAAAATAACATTTTATAGAGGAAAAAAAATTGATATCTATTTCTTGTTGTTTGGGTCATATATTTTAGATGATCGAAGTATTTTCTTAGCTCATTACTTCTTTTTTTTTATTTATAAATTGTTTTTAGTTACGGGATATATATATATATATATATATATACTAGACAATGCCCCGCGCTTCGCCGCGGGCGGCACAATATTTTTTTCAATGTAAAAAATATTAATTGTGTGTATTTTTTATTATAATATAAATTTAGCTAAAATAATAAATCTGTGCAGAATTCATGTCAAGTGCAAGTTTTTTATAAAATATATGAATTTAAAATCGATATAAATTTATCTGTTTAGTAGTTTCAAACGAAATAACCAGCATAAATTTATCATCATCATTAAAAAAGCAAGAAAACTCGGATATCTGAATTATTAAGTTCACTGTATTAAGATTAGTTCATTTTATAATTCAATTTAAATTAAACAAAAATAAAATATAAATTGTGAAAATACATACAATAATCAAATAAAAAAAATAAGTTGTTAATTTTCTATCAATAAAAAGACAAAAACATAGATTGAAAATTCATCCTGACATTATTGCCATTATCATTGCTATTAAAGCTAAAATTATTACTAACATTACTGCCAAAACAATTAAAATAATTAAATTTCCATGAAAAAAAAGCAAAAGATTTTTATAAAAAAAACAATAACTAAAATTATCATTATTATTACATAAATAATAAAATCATAAAAATCATATAATCTAAAGAACAAATAAAGAAATAGAAAACAAAAAAAAACGAATAAAGGAAAAAATAGAGTAATATTACTTTTAAAATGATCACCGATATAAATTAAAATTTCAGGAAAATCTTTAAAAAAATCAAAAGATTTTTATAAAAAAAATAATAACTAAAATTATCATTATTATTGGTTCGGAGATTAGTGAACAAAAAAACGTATAAGGAAAAAAAATAAAAAATAATAATAAATTGGTTCGGAGATTAGTCATGGTGTGTCCACGCTGTCCTGGACACCCCGATTATCAAAAAACAGATTTGGTCTGAGGAGTAGTGGTGGTGCACCTGAGCTGGCCCGGAGATCGTGGTTATAGAAAAAATATATAATTGAAAAAAAATATACAAGTGAAAAAAAGAGCTTAAGCTGGCTGAGAGACCATGGTTACAAAAAAATGTATAAGCGAAAGAAAACAAAAAAAAAGTATAAGCGTGAAAGCACTGTAGCAATCCATATTGTTTTAAAAAAATTCAGCCCAAGAATTAGTCGTGGTGTGCTTAAGCTGGTCGGAGATCCCGGTTATAAAAAAAATGTATAAGTGAATAAAAAAAATTATAAAAAAAAGAAAAAAAATGTACCAGCAGGAAAGCATTTTAGAAAAAAAAATATGGGTCCGGGGATTGTCGTGGTATGCATAAGTTGGCCTGGACACCCTGGTTATCAAAAAAATTTGGATATGGAGATTAATCGTGGTGCATTTAAGCGAGCTCGGACACCCCGATTATTAAAAAACAAAAAACCAAAAAAATATATAAGTAGAAAAAAAAATATATAATAAGAAAAAATGAAAAAAAAATAATAAGTAAAAAATAAAAAAAGGCAAAAAAAGAAGAAGCAAAAAACGGAGGAAAAAAAAAGAAAAAGAATAATTAGGAAAAAAAAGCAAAAAAAAAAAGAAGAAACAAAAAAAAAGCAGAAAAAAGAGAAAAAAAACGTAAGTAGAAAAAAAAAACTACTATTGCAATCCACAGTGCACTGGTGCACAGTAAAATAGTAATATTTTTTTTCTTTTTCTACTTATATATTTTTTTTGTTTTTTGTTTTTTAATAATCGGGGTGTCCGAGCTCACTTAAATGCATCACGATTAATCTCCATGTCCAATTTTTTTTGATAACCAGGGTGTCCAGGGCAACTTATGCATACCACGACAATCCACGGACCAACATTTTTTTTCTAAAGTGCTTTCCTGCTGGTACATTTTTTTTCTTTTTTTGATACTTTTGTTTTATTCACTTATACATTTTTTTTATAACCAGGATCTCCGAACAGCTTAAGCACACCGTGACTAATTCTTGGGTCATTTTTTTTAAAAAACAATATGGATTGCTACAGTGCTTTCACGCGTGGGTGTTTTTTAAAAAAATACCCGTGACTTTTTTTACTGGCCATTTATATTTTTTTAATATAATGGTTTTATAATCAGAAAACAAAAAAAAGTAAAAAAAAGCAAAAAAATAACCAGGATCTCCGAACAGCTTAAGCATACCGTGACTAATTCCTGGGTCAAATTTTTTTAAAAACAATATGGATTGCTACAGTGCTTTCACGCGTGGGTGTTTTTAAAAAAAATACCCGTGACTTTTTTTACTGGCCATTTATATTTTTTTTAATATAATGGTTTTATAATCAGAAAACAAAAAAAAAAAAAAAAAAAAAAACTACTGTCGAAAACCACAGTGCACATGAGTCTGTGTGCACAGTGTGTAAAAAAAATACCCGTGACTTTTTTTACTGGCCATTTATATTTTTTTTAATATAATGGTTTTATAATAAAAAAAAAGTAAAAAAAAAAAAAAAACTATTGTCGAAAACCACAGTGCACATGAGTCTGTGTGCACAGTGTGACCCGTGACCTTTTTTACTGGCCATTTATATTTTTTTTAATATAATGGTTTTATAATCAGAAAACAAAACAAAAAGTAAAAAAAGCAAAAAAAAAAAAAACTACTGTCGAAAACCACGGTGCACAGTGCGTGGGTGTACAGTGAAACACCCACGCCATTTAGATATATAGTAATATATATATATATATATATATATATATATAAAGTAAATTTTCATTATTTTAAAATAAAAAAATTAACTGTCTTTCAGATTTTGAAATGTTATAAGATAATTAATAAATTTTATATAAGCAACGTAATCTTTCTATACCATTTCAAATGGAAGAAAACATGAAATCTTAGTTCTTAATTAATCAAATTTAAAAATAAAAAAAATCCCACAGTAAATAAAATTGGCAAGAGATGAAATACATTTTTTTGGATGTGAACTCCACTCCCCAGAAGAAGCATTTTATAAGTATAAAATAGCGAATAAAATTTTGATTGTTCAAATTTTTTATAAAAAATACATATTTTAATTTAAATTCAAAATTTACTATGTAGATCATATATTTTTTGCCATCATACCATGTTTTTTTTGAACGAGACAAAATACATATAGAACACAGATTTAAATTATATGATTTCTTGTTGAAGGTGTCACATGGCAAAGTGATGTAGCCAAGTTAGCTGTGTCTATAAAATATCATTAGGATTTTCAGAGAACAAAAATTCCTTAATTTCCAAGTTATTTAAGTGGCTCTCAGTTGTGTTTGATTTGTCACTTAGCCAAATTATTATTTGGCAAAATATCATTTTTTGTTGTCAAAATTATCAGTCTATTATTTGACCCTTTTTGGGCCTGCGCTGTCTTCGGTTTTGTATTAATATATTATTTTAAATTATTTTTTAGTGTTTTTAAATTATTTTAATATAATAATATTAAAAATAATTTTTAAAAATTAAAAATATATATATATATATATTTTAAAAAATTAAACAAACAACACTTAAAAAAAACAATCTCAATAACACTAAAAAAAATATTATCCATTGAAATTTTCATTACTATTTGATAATTTTTTAATTGTGGCTGATCCTCATTAAAATTAATCATAATAATGCAAAATCTTAGTACGTGAAATTAGATATAAAACCATACTTCTAAATAAAATAAAATCTTGATTAATTAATGAGAAATAATTACAATCAATAAGCCAATTTGAAGTGTATTTCAACAATAAAAACTAGATAGTTTTGCAAGATATTTTTTTGGATACGATGGAACATTACCTTCTAAAAAATATATTTTGTGTGTCCAGGTGAGCAAGTAAAACCTCGGTTATACTACACTCTTATAAGATATGCACGTTCTGACTTGAACTAAAAACCTGTTATGCAAATTTCTAATTTTTTGTCATCACGTCACATACTTTTTAAAGATGAAATTTTGCAAGATATCATCAATATATAAACAAATTAATTTAATATGATCCCATCATAATTTAAATCTGAACCCCATAAGAATTCAACAAATCTGATTTTTTTTTTACCTTTGTTATTATCTCTATCAAGGTGTCGTTTTCGCAAAGAAAATATCTATAAAAACGTACTTGTCCAATCCTCAATTAGGCAGGCAGGCTCTTAATGTGAAAGAGAAGAAGTAACTACACACTGGACATGAAGCCAACTGCAATAATTGTGATTAATTATTATCTTAAGGTAATTAATCGATTAAAATATATCATGCAACCTTTTTAATTATTGAAACCAACCAGATTTTGCACACAATAGTACGAGAATTTGCATCCTGATTTTTTATTTTTAAATTTGTTTTTTTTAAATAACTTTTAAGTTTAATAAAGTACTAGAAAACAATATAAAAAATAGTAAATAGAGATATAAGATAGAGAATATGAATATAGAAATGGCATATAATACTATTATGGTGCGAATGTGTATTCGGGGCAAGGTTGTCAATACCGTTCCGGTTGCTGTTCCGGTTTTTCTATTAGAATGGAACATTCCGGTTTCGGAGCGTTTCGGCGTGCCGTTTCGGGGTTGTATTGTTCATATATAATTAATTTTATATATATATAATTAAAATATTAATTTAACAAGCATAATTAAAATTCAAGATAAATTAACTTTAAATTATACAATATAAACACAAAGTCAAACAAACATAATCTCAAAATTAGAAAAAAAATCACAAGTTAATCAAAATAAAGAGGATTTTAAGGCCGGAACGGTACCGAGATGTTCCAGCCGGAATTTGGCTGGAATTTCCGGAACAGGCCGGAATTAAAACCGAGACAAAAATGACGCCGTTTCGTCTTGAATTTTTTAACAGAATGGAACAAAATTGACAACTTTGTATAATAGTGAAAAAGAAAAGGAAAATACCTAATAAATAAAGATGGATGGATTGTTCATACTTTTTATTAAATATATTGTTATTTTATTTTTTAAATAATTGGAAGAGTCTTTAGTTCATAGTATATTTTCTTCAATGGCAATTGCTTTACAGCAAGCACACGCACAAAGTCAAAAGAAATTGGTCAACACTTGCACGTTTTTACTTTTTCTTCAGGAAAAATTGCTTTCGACGCAGTACTATTATTGTGCCGCCTCTACTAAAACAAGGGGCTACAAGGCTACGCCGAGGCGGCTACTCCACTAGCCTGCCGTTTTCTTAATCTGGGCAATCAAAAGACAAAATCACGCATGTGCTGAATATTATTAAAAAATAATATAAATTATATTTTTAGTTTTATAAAATATTTTAATTTTTTAGATGAGATGATTTTTTGATATGATATTATAGTTTTGTTGATCCAATGTTTACGAGTTCAAATCTCATTATTCTCATTTTATTTAATAAAAATCAAGTACACTGTAATATGAATATGTATGTAAGTTTCAAAGTTAAAAGACTTTCACTTAAGAAAGTGCGTTAGAAAATAATATAAATTATATCTTGATGTTTCACGTAAGAATTTAAGTTTTTAAATGCGATAATTTCTTAACAACTCTGAATAATTCATTATCATATTTATTTTTTGACATTTACTGTCCAAAAACATTAAAAAAATCAATTTAAAATTAAAAAACAAATTTTAAATAAAAACAGATTAAGATTTAATCACCCTTTTCATGGATGCTGCTTCATGATGGATGAAACCCTCTTCTTTTTTCTTATTTTACTCATCATAACCCTTTTTTTCCTCTTTAATCTCCGATTTGCTGGTCGAAAATTAATAATAAAAAAACTTTCTGTTAGGAGAGAAAGATACTATGAATATGAAAATGTGGTTATAATTATTTTTGTAAGTGTTAAAAATAAATTAAAATTATATTTAAAAAAAATTATTTTAATATCATCATATTAAAAATAATTTAAAAATAATAAAAAAATATTTTAAAAACACAGTGTAAAACAGTCTTACATATATATATTGACACACATATATATATATATATATATATATATATATATATATATATATATATATATATATATATACACACACACGCAATCGAGCAATCAATAAGATTCACGCATCGAACGCGATGGAGATTGAATCAAGCAATCAGTAAAATTGACGCATCGAACGCGATAGAGACTGGGTTGCTATGCAAGTTGTCCCGTAAGCCACCAAGATATCTCGCTGTGACGATCACATCTGCCATTGAATTTTTAACATTAAAAACTTTGGTTTAACTTTGACCAAAAGATTCTCTCCCTCAAAAAGTTGTTTCCCCACAAGATTATTTCAATTTAACTTTCCCCTAGCAATTCATTGTCGTGGCAGCATGGGCAAGCTACAAAAAAGTGGTGTCTTACGAGCTTTATTTTTTCTGGAGAATGGATGCTATAGGCATTCAGTGAATGATTGGGAGTATTTCTAGGTTCAGCTGCAGAACAGTGCAGGCATGCCTGTAATTTTTTGCAGAACAGCATAAATACAGTTGATATCTTGATTAATAATTGTTCTAATTGTACTTTTAATTTGTATTAAATTTTTAATATTATATAATTTTATCCTCGTTAAAATTTTAATAGTAACCTTAATTTCACGCGTCTTTTTTACTTCGGTCATTTGTTTTGGATTTATACAATTTGATCATTAATTGACCAATTTTCTTCAATTTCATCCCTGATCTCATATAATTGACTTGGAAAAAAAACATTATTTTGTCAAAACAGAACGGGCGGAATGAAACTGGAATGTTTCTGGTGAAATTTAGGCAAAATTTCCAGAACAAACTGAAACTTTAAGTGAGATAAAAACCACGTTTTTCTATCTTATTTTTTTTAATGAGATCAATAACACTAAATTAATACAAGAAAGACAATGCATTGATAATTTGAGCTGGAAACACTGAGCTTGGTTTTCGCTTTGGGGCATCCCTTTGTAATTTCTTTTACCGTACAGCTAATTTTATTTTCGCCCTTTTGACATTTTTAGTCCCTGTACTTGAAGACTTTTCACACATCAAACCAATCTGTGCTATCAAATCCTATGTCTTAAGTTGCTTATTTGGATGGAACTATAGCCGGGGTAATCTTTATTGGGAGTATAGTTAAAATTGTTTTTGAAAATATTTTTTATTTAAAAATACATCAAAATAATATTTTTTTATTTTTAAAAATCAATTTTAATATCAGCACATAAAAATAATCTAAAATTATTATTTTTTAATTTTAAATAAAAAATTTAAATATTTTTAAAAATATTTTTAAAATACCCTCGAAATGGATTCCAAATCAACTTTCTACAATTGTTGTGCTGCCTACGGTGGAAAGAACTAACTTAAAGCCCAAGTTTGTGTCCACAACTTTACAGATGACCTAATGCCAAACAACGTAAGTGTACATCCATAACTTTCCAGGTCGATCTAAAATTAAGAAAAGAAAATACCATCTTTATTTCATTTTTTTTTTAATTTTTCACCATTTCTTTTGTAAAATCAAAGAGCCAAATCCCACAACTTATGTCCCATATTGCATTCAAACAAGGCTAGGATTGTTTCCTGAGAATAAAGAAATCACAAACTAAAGCCAGCCAATGAAACCTGGCCCGACCCACAGGCTGTAAAATCAAAATTCCTGACCCCATTAGAAAGCCAAACCAGTTTGTCCATCAAGAAAATGCCGGCTGACTGTTTTTTTCCTGTTAGTGTGGTGCCAAGGTATGCAAATACAACACACAAATTACATGTTAGAAATTTTCGTCCAATTTGATTTTAAAAATGTTTTTCATTCAAAAATATATTAAAATAATATTTTTTTTATTTTTTAAAAATTATTTCTGATAACAGCGCATGAAAATAATAGAAAAACACTAATATTTTTTAATAATTTTTTTTTAAAACACAATGATAAATATCCTAAAATATCATAGCAAAGCACAACTCATGGGAGAGGTCAAAGTGGAGACAACAGCACGGCCTTGCTTTACAGAAACAGTGTCCTGACAGCAACTTCATCAAAAAGAAGGTTCTAGAGGCGCATGAAATTTGAAACCCCATCTCTTGGTTTTCTTTTCCTCCACATTTTTTTTTAATTTGTCACAAGCACTGTTTGAACACAGTGGTGAAATCAATGGCCTGACCAGTTTCTCCTCAGTTCTTATTCTTCGAATTTTAATTTATGTGGTCCAAGAAATTTCTATCTTTTTGAGCCTGCATTAGGGTTTAAGATGACGCATCGGTTTCTAAACAGATTAGTACACGAAAACTGAGAGGATATAATAATAATAATAATAATAATAATAATTTTTTAAAAAGAGTAAAAATAATAATAATAATTTTCTAATGTTTTTGAATTGTTTTAATGAACTAGAGTAAAAATAAGTTAATTTTTTAAATAAT
The DNA here is from genome assembly GCA_025169955.1 of Salix arbutifolia. Classification (NCBI taxonomy): domain Eukaryota; kingdom Viridiplantae; phylum Streptophyta; class Magnoliopsida; order Malpighiales; family Salicaceae; genus Salix; species Salix arbutifolia. The sequence goes on along the minus strand of CM045913.1, from coordinate 1,732,143 downwards.
ATATATTAATATATTTTTAAATAAAAATATTTCACAATATAATCTTTACCACATTCAAAACAAAAACACAATAAATATAATTTCCATGAATTCCAAATTAAGGTCTGGTAGGAGGTTGACTATACTGGTCTAGACGATCTGAACTGGACTATCTGATGACATAAGCCCAAGAAGTTTCATTAATTGTTAGCTGTAGAGCCCAATATCAGCATTGAATCTGATGACATAAGCCCAAGAAGTTTCATCAATTGCTTGCTGTAGAGCCCAATATCAGCATTGAAGGATGCTAAATTGAAACCCAAATTCAGCACACTAGTGGATGGGTTTAGATTTTGTCATAGAGATGGGCTATACGGGCTAAGGCCCAAATATGAGGTAAGACACATAAGGTTACCCTTTAAATCAAGTTAACTAATTTTAATTTTTTTTTTCGGGTGTTGATTTTGATAGTTAACAGAATTATTAAAAATATGGTTTGAAGATGTTTTCTTTTTGGCCCATTTGGAATATAAATGGCTACTCGAGGAGGCAAGGCCTGCCTTCTTTTCAATTCTTTTTGGTTTTTGAAGCAGTGACTGATTTCTGGGATCTGTGAGCATGATCATATTAGCATGTTAGTGTCTTTTTTAGGGTTCTAGCATGTACAGGTTAGTTTTTATGGTTGAAAATGGCAATCAGTTGTAGCTTGATGATGCCCTTTGATTTGATGAGTTGAACTAATTGATATAAACCATACTGTCCTATCTTTGTTATTTTTTACAGTATGTTGGAAAATAATATAAATTATATTATAGAATCTCATCTAATAACTTAAACTTTTAGATGAAATGATTTTTTAACATAGTATCAGAGTCTTGTTGACCCAACGGTCATGAATTCGAATCTCACCACCCCCATTTTATTTGATAAAAATTAAACACAATGTAATACGAGTTTGTGCAAATTTCAAGCCCTAACGGCTTTTTTCACTTGAAGGTGTATATTAGAAAAATAATATAAATCATATTCTAAGATCTTATCTAAAAGTTTAACCTTTTAGGTGAGATGATTCTTTAACAGTATCATTATGTGATGTGCTTCCTTGATAAATAAACTAAGAGTTTAAGTTTTTAGATGAGATGGTTCCTTAACATGGTATCAAATCCTCGTTGATCCAGCGGTCACAAATTCGAATCTCATCATCCCTATTTTATTTGATAAAAATCAAGCACAGTGTAATATGGATTTGTATAAGTTTTAAGCCCAAAATGCTCACTTGAAAGTGTGTGTTAGAGAATAATATAAATTATATTTTTGAGTCTCATCTAAAAACTTAACGTTCTAGATGAGATAGTTTCTTGTGATGTGCTTCCATGTTCGAAGAACATTAGCATGTAGTTTGATATGGACAATTGATTTCACTTTGAACTAGTCTAGATTAAAGTATCCTGTCACTTTGTCTTCAATTTCTCGACCTAAGAAAGTCCCAACGTTCTCCTCATGTCCCTTTTTTTTTTCCTTACAATTCAAAGTGACCTCAATGGATAATTGTGTTTTTCTATTGTGGTCTGAAATTATAATGCACATATGAGTACTGTTGCAACCTGTGTTATAAATTGATTTTATCTTGTTAGATTTCCAGGTTTACTGGATTAACCAAATAATAATGAATTCTGAATCTGGATATGATCGCTTAATCATGGGAAATATCTGGTTAAGTAAGATGTTTCGGATTGACTCACTATGTTGTCCTATTCAAGGTTGTCAATACCATTTCGGTTGCTTTTAAAAAAAAAATTAGAACGAAATGTTTCGGTTTCAGAGCGTTTCGACGTACCGTTTCGGGATACTATTTGTAACTCAAGATAAAAACGACTCTGTTTTATCTCAATTTTTTAACTGGTACGAAACAAAACAAAATTAACAACACTGTCCTATTTGTAACTCTATACCAGAAGATTCCGACCAATGAGACACTCCCTAAGGAGCTCCATCCAGTATTCTCTGTTTGCTGCAGCTCCAACCAAGTGTTGCTTCCATGGCATGGCAAAAATTCAAGGCTCATTTGATCATGGATCACGGGTAGCTTATGTGGTGTATTGCAAATCAATATATAGATCAGAAATTCATGGATCATGGATCACTTGAGCAAGTCCTTATTGCTATAACACATTATACTTATTGATATCAACTATGTGAAGCAGTTTAGACTAAATTGCTTTATTAAGTTTATCAAGATTATTCCTAAACTATGCTGTCTTGTTTTTTGCCATTTTGCAGGCAGTTTGTGCTATTTTTTTTCCCGAGGATTCAAGTAAGTCAATGGCCCTTGAAACTATTTTGTTTCTCTCTCTTATCATCTTGTTTTTGAGGTTTTTCTAACAGCAATAATCTCTTGAATTTACAGGTTTTCATAGTCATGGTGGGCGTACACGTTCTCTATGACAGACACCCTCATTCTATTTGATAAAAATCAAGCACAAGGTAATATGGATCTGTGCAAGTTTCAAGTATAAATGACTTTCACTTGAGGAGGTAAATTAAGGAATAATATAAATCATATTCTAGGACTTTACCTAACAGCTTAATCTTTTAGATGAGATGATTATTTTGTAGTTATTTTTAATGCAAAAATGATGTTTTAGTTATTCAATAGAATATACTAATACTCTTATAAATAAATTGATTTGTTTTATTACATATACGACGAGGAAGCTCGGATGAAAAAGAGACTGAACATTACTTAAAGTTCAGTAACTCATGCCAAGGATATAGAAACTTCTCTAGACCCAACCACTTCCAGCTCAGATAATAGTCATTAAGTTTTAAGTAATGCCCATGACATCCACATCCTTATCAGGTCCTAGCTATTTTCTGGATCTTCAGCCTAATCGTGCGAGGAAATCATAACCTAGTAATTATGAAGATGTTATTTGGGATTGAGAGCAAGGTCAGGCTAAGAAAGAATTGCCTTCTGTAGTTGTATCTTATAAGAATTCCCTTATGATTATGAAGGGTAGCCACTACAATCTCCATTAAGCTCAAGTTCTAACTTGTTGATGATGGAGAAGAAGGATGATGGAGAATTATAGCCGAATATGTTTCAACAACAATAGCAACTACTGAAGTGATTTGGCTTAGGGAGAATTATAGAGGACATTGGTGAAAAGCAAGAGGTTACAATTACACTTTATTGCAGGGTTACCAATTTCATTTTGTTTCGGTCGTAACATTTCATACTAGTTAAAAAAACAAGACAAAACGGTGTCGTTTTTACCTCGGTTTAAATTCCGGTCCATTCCGTATTTTTCGGCCAAATACCGGCCGCTATGTTCCGGTTTCGTTCTGCCTGTTCCGTTTCGGCCAAATAATGTTTTTTTTTAAATAATGAATAATTTTACAATATCAATTATATCTCTCATGATTTTTTTGAATTAATATATTTAATTATACATACACATAAACAATACAACCCTGAAACGACACGCCAAAACGCTCAGAAACCAAAATAGGATTGGCAACCTTGCTTTATTGTGGCATCAAATCAACAATAACTATGGCTAAAAATCTTGTTCATCATAGCTGAACGAAGCATATCGCAATAAAAGATCATTTTATCCAAGAAGCTGTTAGAAGTGGAGAAGTGAAGCTGGAATTTTGCAAGTTTGGAGAGCAATTAGCCAAGAGACAAGTTCAAGCATTTCAAGCAATTGAAAGAAGCCTGGGAGTTCAAGAATATAACATTAGGGGGAGAATGTTATTGATAATGTGATGTAGTGTTAGTTGACTAGAGTTGGCTTAAATTTAACTAGAGTTAAATGTGTGTTAAGTTAAGGTATTATTTTGTCTAAATGGTAGGGTACATGGGGCTGAAAATTATTGAAGAGAATGACAGTATACAGCTAAGAAGTTAGGCAGAAACAGGTGCTGTAACAAAGAAGAAATCACTGCAACAGTGTGTGTCTTCCTCCATTGTAACCCCTTTTTTGTGTGAGTTTTGTTAAGGAATCATCTCACCTAGAAGGTTAAGCTGATAGATGAGGCCCCAAAATATGATCATATTATTCTTTAACACATCTCCTCAAGTGAAAATCTTTTGGGCTTAAAACTTGCACACAAGCCCACACTACCTTTTGCTTGATTTTTATCAAATAGAATGAGAGTGATAAGATTCGAACTCATAACCGCTGGGTCAACAAGGCTCTGATACCATGTTAAGGAACCATCTCACCTAAAAATTTAATCTGTTAGGTGAGGCCTCAGAATATGATTATATTATTCTCTAACAAGTTTTGTACCAGAAAATTACAGCAATGATATGATATGTGCGTTTTGAGAGTATTATTAGCTGTAGAAACCAACCAAACTACAACCCAACATATCTCCCCTCCGTTAACTTTAAAAGTTAAGTCAATCTAGGATGTGTTCATGTCCTAAATGTTCTATGGCTTTAACATTCTTCACAATCTCAGCCTAAACTGTGACTAAATTTCGTTCCAGGAACAAGTTAACGGTCTATGAAGCGAGTGAGTTTTATCACGGTTGCAAATCTATATTCTCAGCATGCAATGCAAGTTCATAACTCTAGTATTCATGGCGTATATCAGAAATTTGAGAGCCGCATTCCACTTCATGGCCGACTGTTTGGAGAGACAGGAAAATTGTTTGGATCTTCCATAGGACGATAACCAAAACTAGAATACACTTCTGCTCATGGTGATGGGCCAGTGCTACTAGATGTTCATGGTGATAACCAGCAGTTCGATTCGGCCACGGCATTGTCATTCTGTATTATTTGCATTTCATCTCCTAAAAATATCAAACACTTAACAGCTCACTGATATTGACCCTGCCTTAATGCAAAGAGTGGTACAAGGTCTGAGAAGGGAGAAGTTCCAAGTATCTTTCATTGTCCTGAAACTTGCAGCAACGACCTTATTCTGAGTACACCCGACATTACGCATGGCACGAGGTCTTTGGTCTCCTGCCTACCTGTTTCAGTTCACTCCCAAGTTCTCCCCAAGAATCTTCAAATCGAGTAACAATATGACAATGAAGTTACATTTTCATTCTTGATATTGATCATGATTAATTGAGGTTTTCATTTATATTAGTTTTGTTAAAAAATAATTTAAATCATATTCTAGGACCTCATGAAAATTTAAAATTTTAATTGAGATAGTTCCTTAACAGGTTTCTCGTCTAAACACGATTTAAACAACCTGTAAATTTGCATGAAAGCAGAATGGATTTCATTATGACTGTTTAAAACATTTCAACTCCCCGTCAGGTTCACATTTATACCATATTCATCGTTGTATTGGTACTTGAGTTGCAGCTAGTGCCTGTGATAATATATGATTTTTTAATCTCTAGAAAGGAATCGTATATACTATGAAGATTTTGGACAGTCTTGGCTAAGAATCAAATTTTATAAGAACTAACTTATATATCTCCAGAATTACTGGCCTGTAAAACTGTTGAGGTAGTTTTTCCACCAATCTTTGATGCCCTTTGATGGAGAACAAGTGGAGGATGCGTACATGTTGAAGAGAGAATATTCTAAATTCAAAGGTGTAATTGAAAGAGTTTATTTGTATTTCCGTATCTCATATTCATCATATAAACACATGTATATATACACTCTCTGCTAGTCTATCTACGGTAAGTCTTCTATATTTACATCCTCTAATCAAGCCTATAATTGATACATGAATAAGGTAAGTCAACTAATTGATTTTGTTTCTGTAACAAAATGCAATTAAATTCCAGTAGTCCGGGCGTCGAAGTCAGAATGACACGAAACTCGCACAGTTAATGCGTTTCGGCGTGACCGTCAATAGTCAAATCTTCGTTGTCGATGCATACCTTTTTTTAGCTGAATTTTGTCGTTTAGGCCCCGAAATCGTAGTTTTTGTCATTTTAGAAAAGTTTCGTTTTAGCCATAACTTTTGATTTTCAAGTCCGAATCGACTCCGTCAATTCCGACTTGTTTATGATTTCTAGCAGTTTTAATTCCTGCAATTATCTTAGTTTTTCTATTTTTGATACTTTTTAGTAATTAGTCATGTTTTCTTGTCCAACAAGAATTAGAGTCAGGTTATCACTTTAAATATGCTTGTAAGCCTTTTGGCCAGAGATAGACAATTATTCAATAAAATTTTGAATTTTCTTGAGAGTTTCTCTCGTTTCTAGTGGACTCCAAAGTAATTTACAAAATATTAACGTGGATCATATTTTTTTTGTGTTTTCCGCTGCATCACCCATGAAACAAACATTCCAGCGCAATGAACCGCGCAATGACACAAACTGACTCTAAGGTTGAGTTTTCACATTGAATCTTTTGTCCTAAATATTTGAGGACATAATTGTAGAAGCCCCCCCTCCCCATAACCTCATCTCTGAATTTCACACTGTTACTATGAATGGAGTGTCTTGTTAGCAGATACAGTAACCACAGAATTGATAGCAGCGACAAGTAGCATGTCTGAGGTCTCGGTCCCCACAGCTAGGTTGATGTAGCTACAAGAGAAAAACAAAAACTATAAAGCTACCCTTGTTGTGCTGCTTCTGTGGAGAATCAGAAAATCCAACGAGGAAAACAAAAGGAAGTAGATAGGAAGAGAAAATTAATGTAATCAAACTTTGGCACTTCTCCTAGCACATTTTGTCAATGTCTCCTTATCCTACTCGTTGACACGTGACAGACCTCTCCTTCTTTGCCTGTTCTGCTTCAACCCTAATGGCCTATATTTGGCCAGCAATGGCTTGGAATTTCAGATCTAATGTTGGAAGAGTGACAGTGTTTATGAAGGCCAAGATACATCACACTGGACCCCATTTCTGAGGGGACCAGAAACTTTCACTTCTCAGCTTTTATCATATGGAATGGTCCATACAGATAGGTCTACTTGAAAGAAAGTCACTTTGCTAGACTTTCAGGTACTATAATCAGATTGTGCAAAGATCTCAATTACCACAAAATTTTCTTGTTGATCTGTTATGTTGTTCTCGGAATAGACTAGGTAACAATATATCTGCAAGAAAATAAAAATTGCAGAATCCATTAATAGATCTGCAGAAAAGACTTTTGTGTGCTTTGATCTAAGAAAGGACTTGTTCGAACTAAACATAATCAAATGATGTGGCTTAAACTGTTTGACGTAGCTGAACTTGACAAGAAGAAAGCAAGCACAAGGAAAAATAATTTAACCAAAAAGGTTATCAGCAACAAGAGCCTTGATTCAAATCTGAAATTAGACTGGAAATTCGGAAAATAAAAGAAAAATAACAAAACTAATTCAAAGAACATCTTCTTAGCCTAGTTTCTAGGCGTTTTCAAAGTCTGTTGGTTACAGCGAGCCAACCTCCTGTAGAACAAGGCCTGTAGAACTTTTACATAGAATTTAACCCCAGTTCAAAATTCCAGATCAAAAGTTATGGAAGTTTTCATCCGATTGGTCATTTGGTGTCTGCTAGGTTTTTTACATGGTTCAGTTCAATTGTGACAAATCCACTGTCGACTATTTAGAGCCATGAGATCACTCTTGCTGACCTTTAGAAATGAGTTAACATTATCTATGATAATTCCCGACCTTGATGAATATGGAACCAAGTTTTTTAATCTGTTGATGTGGTCAAGGAAGAGTCTGTCACTGCACAATTATAGAGCACAGAGAAATGTGTCCTACAATACTGCTGCAAAGTTATGGGCACAAAAAGAGTCATACCAATGATTGTGTTAGAAAAATTAGTCTGGAGGCACTGCGGGATGGAAGTTTGCCCAAGATTGAAGCAAATGTTACCTTTCTGTTGAACTGTCACCTGCAATGGTGGTTGCTTTAATTCTTTTCTTAAGCCTGTAGAAATCATAGTTTTAAATCTACAAGCTGAAGTTTATAAGACATGAATTGTCACACAATTTGAGAAAACATGATTAAGCTAGGTGTGTCAAAATTACAGTGTTTGATTTAGCTATGACAACTGGTTATTCGAATATCATTATGAAAGTTTATGATTCCCACTGAAAAGACAACAAGTTGATCGATTCTAGGACAGTCAAAAATTTGGATCAGAAATTCTTTGAACATAATTGATTGATATCCCTCCTGCAAGCAGGTCTTCTAATGATGAAACAAAGTGGAACATATGCTGCAGAAACCATAGTTCACTACTATGAAGTAAACTTCCATTCTTTTCTTGTTCGCAGTATGGTCCCAACTGATCAAGTGAAGAATGGCTGCAGGGATAGAACTGTTAAAAAATAATATAAATTATATTTTGGAATCTCATTTAACAGGTTAAGCTTTTAGGTGAGATGGTTTCTCAACATGGTATCAGAGCCTTGTTGATCCAGAGGTCACGAGTTCGAATCTCACCACCCCTATTCTATTTGATAAAAATTAAGCATAAGATAGTGTGAGCTTGTGCAAGTTTCAAGTTCAAAGGGTTTTCACTTGAGGAGGTGTGTTAGAAAATAATATAAATCATATTCTAGGACCTCATTTAACAGCTTAAACTTTTAGGTTAGATGATTTCTTAACGAGAACAATAACAAAAGAAGGAAAGAAAATCTAGCTTTTGAGAAACAGAATGAAAAACAGTCTGATATCAGTTCTGACATAGACAAAAAGCAGAACAAGCGTCTGCCTGTAAAGTTCAAATTCATTTTAACTATCAGACATCTAATTTCAAGAAATCTTTCAAGAATTTCCATACAGAGTGAGAGCTAAACAAGCAACTCATCATCAGAGTTCATATTCTCTAACAGGCCGACTTGTTATTATTATATTTTCTAAATACAGGCATGCCCATATTGTCAAATTGTAATAGATTAACTTCTCTTGTGATTGAATTCCATGCCAGTTGATCTTTCAAGGCAATTAAAAATTCATTGTATAAAATACAATTTAGTTCTACAGCACAAGCTTGAAGTAGTTGAAAGGGCCATTTCTACAAGCAAGCAGTGGGAGAAGAAAAAAAAAAAAAACAGTTTCATTTGGTCATGTAACTTAAGTACCGCCATGGTTGAGTTGAGTAATCATCTCAACTCAAACAATTTCAAGTTTGAAACTTGCAAAAACCCAACACTACCAAAAAATTTTGATAAAATTTAAAATATGATTTATATTATTCTACCAAACTAGAAAAACACGTTCAAAACCCAGAAATTACCATGGTTAACTTACACTAGCATTGTTGTTTTCCCTAACAAGCAACAGTAGCCAATAAAATCACCATGAGCAAATAGGTCTGTTACTGGGACAATGATAAATCCAAGCTAAACCTAGGAAGGGCACCTCAACCTCATATCCCTAAGGTTCATCCCCTTTCCCCTAGGCTAAACCAGGTGGGGCTTACAGGACTATCGTTTTCCTGTAAGGTTCAACAACATGGTCAGGCAATTAGGCATCTGAAAATGTTTATCATTCTTAAAGGCAATGATACAAATCTAAAAAGAAAAGGTGTCCAGAAGACAGCCTGTGGAGATTGAAACGATAATAGAAAGGAAAAATTATATGAACGGGATAATCCTGATTGCATTAAAAGAAAACTATACAGAAATAAGGGAGAGAATCTTGCTTTAGCTGGTAGCCTAGCTTTTCTCTCGTAAAGGAAAAGACAAAAACAAAATGTTAATTATCCTTAAATTCTTTTTTCTTTTTCTCTCGATCCCTCATGGCAAGATTTATCAGAGCTGGCCATCCACACAACTTCTAAATACTCCCTTATAAGAGAACAAATTTACATTATCCCCACAGAAGAATAGAAGAAGAGAACAATAAACAAGTGGTTGCTGAACTTTCTTTATTCCCCTCTCATTTTCTTTCCCATGTGAATATCACCATTGATGCTTTCCTTCTCTTGTTTTCAACTCGTTTGTACAATGACCCCTGTTTATTTCCCTGAAAATAACAGATATGAAAGAAAATGTTAGAAAAACCTGATGATCTTTCTACAGTCATTGTAAAGTAATATTCATAACAGGATAGAGACCAGTGAAAGTGGATAATCAGAACTTGGTGAGAGTTTTGAGTTACCATTGGATCTTTTGCAATGGAGTACTGCCTCATAAATAGAGCTCTCAGAATCACAAGACCTTCGCCAGAAATCATCGACAGAATAAGCTACACTGATTCTTGGAGATGTTTCTGTTGAATATACCCAGTTCTTCATTACCTGAACTTTTGAATCAATATTTTCATCTCTTGAACTTGATCTGTTGCCTCGAATTCTTCGATACAATGGCCTAAGAAAATCCAGGTATTTCTGAACAATTTGCTTCGACAATCTCCTGCACCTTCTTAATGAGGAGCAACGTTGAGGTTTACAAGCTGAAACCGCAGTTTTTGGTGCATGTGAAGAGGCAGGGAGGGCTGAGGTTGAGTCTGAGACATCATAAGCCTCCATCTTTAACGGATCTATAAAAAGAGGCATGACATAGCCATTGGAGAAGAGCTCATCAGCATGGACGAGAGTGAGGGGAGATTGTGAAATGGGGAAGTCAAATTTGAAGTCCTGAGAATTTATGAAGAATCTTTTTGAAGGTGGCATTCTTGGGTCCATCTCAATGAAGGAAGATTCATCTGATGCATCCAGTGAGGCCCTGAAAGAATTGTCCAGGCTTTCCAAAGATGGCTTCAGATTAACTAACCAGCTGTATGAGAAGCTTTCAATAGAGAGAGGCTGTGAAGCTTCCATTGGTGCTACTCTATCACAAGATATGCAGAATAGAGCAAACAATATTGCTAGAAATATTAGCAAAGGTCGTCTGCCTGCAGAATATATCTCAAGGGACGTATATATATACCACAATATATATATCCTCTTAATAACTGGGTATGTGGCTGTCTGACAAGAAACCATGAATATTAATTATTGAAATAAAGAAAAGGAGAAAGGAAACAGGAATGTGTGCCCCACAATCACCCATCATGCAGTACTGTTTGCATCACACCTTTACCCCAATTTCTCTTTATTCATATTTTCTTTGAACCTCAAACAGAAGATGGGTTCGCTTTACAAATTTCCTTAGTTCATTATTTGGTTAGTAGTTGTCACAAGCCAATGGTACCATAGATGTCAATCTCGTTTCGATCGAAACGTTTAATATCAGTTAAAAAAATGAGATAAAACAATGCAGTTTTTATCTCGTTTAAAATTTTGGTCCGTTTTGAAAATTCCACCCTGTCCGGTTTCGTTCTGCCCGTTCCGTTTCGACCAAATAATTTTTTTAAATAATGAATAATTTTATAATATCAATCATATTTCTTAATTCAACCATTATATTGAGATGAAATTTTACTAGGAATTTCTTGATATATATATATATTATGTTAAAATTGTATAGTATTCAAATGATGTAATGACCTTGCGATTAATTTGCACTTTGTGGGAATATATATATATATATATATATATATATTAAATTTTATAATTTTGTTTAAAAAAATTATTTTATTGTTTTTTTTAGATTAAATTGCACAAATCTGAACTATTTTTTTATCAATATATTTAATTATATATATATATATATATACATAAACAATACAAAATTGAAATGACGCGTTGAAACGCTCCAAAACCAAAATATTCTGTTTTAATTAAAAAAATAAAATATCAACCGAAAAAGAATTGACAAATCTTGGTTTGCATCAAACCTTTACCCCAGTTTCTCTTTATTCATATTTTCTTTGATCCTCAAAGAGAAGATGGGTTCCCTTTACAAATTTCCTTGGTTCATGATTTGGTTAGTAGTTTTCACAAGCCAATGGTACAGATGTGGTCCACTGGGATGAGCTAGTCATATCGGAACTTGATCCTAAAAGGACTAGTTAAAAGTTGTTAAGGTCTGTTGAAGCATCCAAAGAAACATCAATAATTCCACCCAAAAGTTCAAACCATTATGGTCATGTTTAGGCAGTTCAATCTAAATTCGAGAGGCCTAACAGTAAGTTTTAGTTGCCAGTTTAAATTTCTTAGCAATGAGTTGAAGCTGTTAGTTAAGATTTTAAAAATAATATGTACCGTATTTTATAACAAAACAACTCAACCTTTGTTAATTTTGTAGCGCAAAACCAAAGAGACTTGGCAACAAACTAGAAAGGAAGTTGTAAATATATTCCCAAGAAACATGACGTGATGACAAATATCTTGAAATTTGCACAGCAGGTCTCGAGTTTGAGTCATGATGTGCATCTCTTGTAAGAATCTTGGACAACCGGGGTTTTACTTGTTCACCTAGACTCACAAAGTATGCTTTTCAAATAGTAGAGTTTCCCCGATTTAAAAAAAAAAGTTGTAAATATATTTCAGCTAACTAGAAAGAGCCATCTAGAATCCTAATGCATAAGGCATGAAGAAAAGGAGAGTGTTTTCATGTTTCTAACAAGTAATTGGTGGGCAATTAGACTTTTTGAGAAGCAGGTTCATGAACACTCTAAATTGTTTATTCAAGCTGTTCCTAAAGCCAGAACATAAAGGAAGTATAATGATTCTTATGCTTTGAATGTTTCTCACAAACTTACTTTATTTGCAAACAGAATCGATATTATTGCTCAGCCTGCTTTTATTTTTGTCATTTTCCTTAACTGGTCCATAATTCTGATGCTCACATCCTAACCAAATCAGCACACAAGGCTCATATAATAATAAAGCAAGGCTTTAATTATAAGAATCTATTACGACACATGCTTTGCTAACGCTGCTCTCAACTCTTTATTGCATTACAAATGTGAGTAGGCCTCGAGAATCTATGCTCCCAAGTCTCTATGGCGTGATATCAAAGAATTTGATATCTGCATAGCAAGTTTCGAGTTCAAGTTAAGATGTATATTTTTTTTAAAAGTCCGAAACAATCAAAATTTTACTTGCTCATCTAACCCAATAAAATACATTTTCTAACCCAATAAAATACATTTTCTAAGAGATGTGATTTCCTTGAATCCATAAAAAAATCTATGCTCCTCCAACTTGATAAGTTTCCTTGACCTTATCAGTTCGGAAAGGAGAGATGTCAAACAAAATTATGACACTAGACATTAACTCTGTTGGAGGAAAAGATAAACAGAAGATTAAGATTTTGAAAAGATCTACCAATACAGTACAGACAACTATCACTAGCTGTGTCCTCTCCTCTCACTGTCAGAAAAAAATATATGTAATGAGACACTAGACATTAACTCTATGTTCTGTGCATAAAATACATTAAATTAAATGATATCAGTACATCACTCGCAGCAATATCATTGCCCTACAGTCGGTTGAACAAGATGCATTTGGGGAGAGAATTGGTTGAAGAAGAAAATATCACCAGGTTTTTCCTGGTGCAGAAATTTCAGGCTTTTTCATCCACTTATTCTGAGTTACATTCTGAGTGGTAATGGCTTCGAATCTCTCTCAAAGAAACTTAAATGCTCAAGAAAGTAGTGTCATTTTCACACAAAACCATAACTAATTATTATTTACGAACAATCTTATAAAAACAAGGATTACAGACAGGGGTCCCCTTTGGCTGTCGGAGAATGAAATGGACAATGACCAAGAACTGCCGGACAAAAGCCAAATATAGAAAGTGACTTGAAATCAATTGGTCCCCGATTGGTCCCCCGATGACGATTGGTCCCCCGATGATGATTACGATAACTATATCAAGAAGTCATTTTATTTAAAAACTTAAATTATTAGGTGAGTTTGTAGAATATAATTTATATTATTCTCTAACACTCTTCTTCAAGTGAGAGTCTTTTAAGCTTGAAACTTGCAGAGATCCACATACCTTGTGCTTGATTTTTATCAAATAAAATAGGTGATGAGATTCAAACTCGTGACCGTTAGGTCAATAAGACTTTGATATCATGTCAAAAAACCATCTCACCTGAAAATTTAAACTATTAAATAAAATTTCAAAATATAATTTATATTAATCTCTAATCGTCCAAAACATTCAAAAAAAGAAAAGAAAGACCGAGCAGTTAGATTTCAAACAGAACATAAACCACATGTTCAAGGATCATAATCTATCTGTTGATCTCCAGGGAAAAGCAAGCATCGGTATATAATACGTTGAAGGGACATTTACTACAGTAGGTTTCAGAAAAATTAAGAACACGAGAATGGAAACAAGGTAGAGCTGGATTTACAGAAAATTATTTATCACACCACACTCCTTCCCGGCCTAAATTTTCGTAAGGGCTATCATTAGATTTAAAACACTGCCTCGATCGAGACATCGATGCCGACGATACTGTAACAGGGAGCACATGACAGTGAGAAACACCTGCAGAATTTTGTTTCTGCAGGCAAAAGGCAGCTAGGGATAATGAAGTTGAAACACGTTTTGCACAAAACACTAGAATTAATAAATGCTCGCATCAGATCAGAAATGGTTTTCAGGGTTTTTTCTTAAAATAAAATAATATTGTTGAGGATGCGAGTTCCTAACAGTCCAGTGCACATTATACCTACAGCTAAAACAGATCGTGAAATCACTGTTCATCCACTCTAATTTTAATGTGGATTTGAACAGTTCATTTCACATCTCTTTTCCTTTTCTTTTTCCTGTGATTATCTTGACTTTAGCATGAATCAGTGTTCTTTTGCTTTCTCACTGTTATTCCCTTTTTTTTAACAATCCAAAATCATAAATCAGTAAATCCAACAAAATCCCCGACCTACTCAATACCAGACCAAAAAATTACAATTTCCATTTCTAAACAGAACCCACCACTCCACTCCCAATTCAAATCAAGCCAAAATCACCATCTCCTCCGACGATCTGCTACATACTGCCACAAAGGCACAACCTTTGACAATGGTGTAGAGAGCAGAGTAGGCAACGGTGAGTTCCGACAATCTGGACACGATCCACTAAGCTTAAGCCAAGCATCAAGACAAAGCAACTGAAAGTCTGCACTCAGGCATCATATTTATACTCGCACAAACAGATCAAGCAAGTATTGTTAAAACCATTGGTTCTTTCACTGAACCCATCATCTCTACTAAACTGGATTTTCGAGTGCGAGTTTATAACATCCTGGTCAAGCCCCACAGCAGCACGTTCTAAATCACGTTCTTGTTGTTGTTAATTGGAGGGTGAATGCTGCACTAACCAAAAAGATTTGATGAAAATATAGAAAGGAATAGGAGAAAAAGAAGATAGTTCAAACAAGACATAATTTTAAATAGCTAATTGATGAATGACGAGGAGTCCAAATAGATGGAGCTTTAATGGTGGTATATTGTGAGCAAGAAACTTCAAGAAGATAATTTTAATGGTAAAAAAAAGTTTTTTTTTTAATGTTGAATGATTACTATATAGCTAAAACAGCTCGGGCTCGGCACTGTAGACTGGACTTTTGTTGTCTGTGCGTCGCGCGAGTTCGTCCATCTTTTTTTTTTTAAACAGATCTTCTTTATGTATTTTTTATTGTGAAATTGACAAATGAGTAGTTTTGGCCGAGCGGTTGGCCGCGTGTTGCCAACACAGGCGCGCGCGAGTTCGAACAGCTCGGACACCGATCTGATTTCTTTTTTTCTTTTTTTCTTTTTTAAATAACTGTTTTTTTTTGTAAATTTTTTTTTTTAAAAATGTTTTTTTAATAACTGATTGTTGTTTTTTCTTTTTACAAATCTGATTTGTTTTTTTTAAGAACTGTTTTTTTTTAATGTTTTTTTGTTAAAAACAAATGATTTTTTTTAATGGGTTGTTGTTTTTATTTTTTTACAAAAAACAATAATTTTTTTTATAACTAATTTTTTTTTAAAAAAAAGGGTTTTTTTGTTAAAAAAAATGTTTTTTTTAATAACTGATTGTTGTTGTTTTTTTTACAAATCTGATTTTTTTTTTAAGAAATTTTTTTTTAAAATAAAAAAGGTTTTTTTGAAAAAAAAATGATTTTTTTTACTAGCTGGTTGTTTTTTTTTTTACAAAAAACAAGAATTTTTTTTTTAATAACTGAGGTGTCCAGGCCAACTTACGTGCACCACGATTAATCTCCGGATCCACTTTTTTTTTTTATTCCTATTTTGTTTTGCCACTTATACATTTTTTTTCTTAACCGAGGTGTCCGGGTCAGCTTACGCGCACCACGACGATTATTATTATTTTCTAGAATACCTAAAGGAGATCGCAATTCCAAAAAGTTATGAATATATATATTTTAAGGTGTTGATATGAAATAAATAGCAAAATATATAATTAGTCTAACATATTTATCAGAGAAAAAACTCACAAATAGTTATTATCATTATTTTAAATGCACTAATATTAAATAAATAGCAAAATCTATAATTAGTCTAAGATATTTATAAAGAAAAAAACTTACGAATAATTATTATCATTATTTTCAATGCCTTATCTACAATAATTAGAAATTTCAACACCTAATAATATTTAAAAAAAAAAATGAATGAAAAAACAACAATAAATATTATTAGATTTTAAAAAATTATTTGACTTGAAAAATAAATAAAAAAGAAAAAAGAGAATGATAAGCCCAACCATTACAAAACACCCAACCGCTAACGAATGCCCAATTGACTACAAAAAATAAAGTTATTAGTCTCTAATTGATATCATCGGTTGTATTTTTTTCATCAACCGATTATATAATTTTCAAAACAATTAAGACACATCAAATAATCAATCAATTGCAGTTTTGCAATCTATGAATTAAATAAATCGACACAAAATAGCAATCAACCAGAAATAATCCATCTCTGATAGATTTTAGCGGTTGCAATTTTGCTATCAACTGGTTAAATCGTTCGTTGCTGTTAAAATAAACCCAATCATCAACAAGTTCGATACAAGAAAAAAATAATTCATATTTTATTCATTTTATTAATTGCAAATTTACGTCCACCAATTAAATAACTATCAGAACAATCAAAACACGCCTACCAATTAATCAATTATAGTTTTTCAATATGCAAATTACATAAATCGATAAAATATCTAAGCAAGTTCACCCATTAATGAATTGGCTATAAAATACAATCCACTCATCTTTAATAGATTTTATCGATTATAATTTTGAGAGTTGTCAACTAAATTATTATCCGAGCACTTAAACTAATAACAACAACCAACTAATTCAATACAGACAAAAAAACAACAACAGAATTTAACGATTACAATTTGTTATCTACCAACTAAATAATTCTTTGCAGGCTAAATAATTAATCAGTTTGCTACATCAAAAAGCCTAGCGCAACGCGCGGCTATATTATGATATTTGTTAGGTATCAACGCCTGAAAATATATATAAAAAAATGAACTGAGTTTTTTTAAAATCTCAAATTAATTCAATCTCTAAGTGTTTTGAAATACTTTTAATATAATAATATAAAGAATAAATCTTAAAAAATAATAAATAATAAAAATAAAAATCACTGTAAACTAAAAAAATATCATGTCACATATAAATAAAATAAATGCAAAAAAACACAAAAATTTAAGATAAGTATTATATGTATGCTAGGATGAACAACTAAGTCGAGTGGTTAACGCGTTTGCTGCCGCACCACAAGAGCGAGAGTTTGAATCTCTCTGGCTGCTGATGTTTTTAAACACTGATGAACAATGATTTTCACTTTTCATTACTGTTTGAATTTTTTTTTAGCTACGCTTCTTTTTTAAAAAAAAATCGGAGTATGCATGTGAGCTTACGCACACCATGACTAATCTCCAGATCCACTTCATTTTTGTGCATTTTTTTCCTGTTTTTTTCCTACTTATACACTTTTTTCCATGACCGAGATGTTCGTGTTAGTTTATGCGCCCCACAATTTTTTCTCTCATTACTGTTTAAAAATATGCTTTCCCCTTGCACTTTTTGTCTATAACTAGACTTCCTTTTTTTTTAATAAACGAGGTGGCCGGGACAGCTTACACGCACCACAACTAATCTTCGTACCCATCTTTTTTTAACATTTTTTTCCTTTGTTTTTTCCAATTACACTTTCTTTTTTCATTTTTCTATAACCGGGGTGTCCTGGTTAGCTTTTTTTTAATATTTTTTTCATTGGGTTTCTTTTTTTGTGTTTTTTAACCAAAATTTCCGTGACAACTTACGTGCACCACAGCTAATCTCTGAATCAATTTTTTTAACATTTTTTTCACTGATTTTCCCCACGTATACATTTTTTTATAATTGTGATGCCTGGGACAACTTACACGCGCCGTGAATAATCCCCAAACCCATCTTTTTGAATTTTTTTCTGTATTTTTCGCACTTATAATTTTTTCTTTTATAAACAGGGTGTCTGGGTCAGCTTACGGGAACTACTACTATTATTTCATAAAATAGCTAAAGGAGATTGCAATTTCAAACAGTAATGAACAATTATTTCAATTGTGATTTTCGTTGTTCATTACCATTTGAAAAAAAATTCCTTTTTTTATATTTCTTACATAATTCTTATTTTTGTCCATATATATACATGCTCTTAGTTTTTGTTTCAATTTTTTTATTCCTCTCTTATTAAGATTTTTTTGATTTTTAAATTTTAATTTGTGTTGGTAATCATTTCAAAAACAATATTTGTTATTATTTCTCTTTTTTTTATTCTTCAAGTGAAATAATTTCTTTAAATATAATCATATATTTTTTTTTTAATATTATTAGGTATTGAATTTTCTATTTATTATAGATAAAACATTCAAAATAATGATAATTATTATTTGTAAGTTTTATTTTCTTTTAAATATGTTAGACTAATTATATATATATATATATATATACATATATTTCTTTTTTTGAAAAAAAATATATCATTGTTCTAAAATACTTTTAATATAATATTATAAAAATAAAAAAATTTATGGAAATTTTTTCTCTAACAATAATTATGGTCTCAACAATTTTTATTATTTCTACTGTTATCAAGGTTATTTTCTTTTATGTTTACATTTTAATTTTTGTTGGTAGTCATTTCAAAAATGATATTTTCTATTTTCTCTTTTTTATTTTCTTCATTTCAATTTTTTAAAAAATTCTAATAATATTTTTTTTCCATTTATTTAGTTTTTTATTTTTATTTAATACTATTAGGTGTTGAAATTTTTTATTATTATAGATAAGACATTCAAAATAATGATAATGATTATGTTTTTCTTATAAATATGTGAGACCTATTTATTATTATTCTAAAATATTTTTAATATAATAATATGAGCAATAAATTTTACAATCAATTTCCTTCATATAAAAAAAAATCATTTCTAACGGATTTTATCAAAAGAGTTTTAATTATAACAATATTCAATCATTTTTTAGTTGAAAAAACACCTGTTTCTAACAGATTTTATCAATTATAATTTTACCCATTGAATATTAAAATAACAAAATATAACATGCATAAAATCAATTAATTTTTTATATAGATAAAAAAAACTCAGCGCATCGCGCGGGTAATTCGCTCGTGGGAACCTAGAACAGCACAATTATTGTACTTAATGGGATAGGCAATGGTGACCTAAGATGATTAAGAATAATTTAGTACAAGTGAGGTGTCATTTCATTATAACTAAGTAGGGCTTTCCATCGAAAGCACCAATCTATAAGGACACTGTGATCAGCTTTACCTTTCTTTCTGTACCCTGCTGTGTGAGATAATTATTGCAGAAACACCAAAGATACAAACCCATTTCTTCATATTTTTGCAGCTTGATTGCATGGAAGGCACCATAGGATGGTTATTTGTGTTAGCATAATAGTCCATTCTAGTAAGGAAACTAAAGATTATTGGAGAAATAAGTCCAGGTTATCAATTCCGTTATGGTTAATGTTTTGTTTTTTAATTAAAATGGAATGTTTCGGTTTTGGAGTGTTTTGACACGTTGTTTTGGGGATGTACTATTTATGTATATATATGATTAAATATATTAATTCAAAAAAAAATAGTTTAAATTCAAAAATAAAATTATTTAGAATTGTGTAATTTAATCTAAAAAAAACACAATAAAATGATTTTTTTTAACAAAATCATGAACATATATAATATTACGAGAATGTCATCATCAATCTCGCAATGTCATTACATTATCTGATTGCTCTGAAATTTTAACATAATATATATAAATATATCAAGAGACTCCTTGTAAAATTCCATCTCAATTTAACGGTTGAATTAAGAGATATGATTGATATTGTAAAATTATTTATTATTTTAAAAAATACTATTTGGCCAAAACGGAATGAACAGAACGAAACCGGAACGTTCTGGTTGAAATTTGAGCGAAATTTCCGTAACAAACCGAAATTTTAAACGAGGTAAAAATAGCACCGTTTTATCTCGTTTCACCAATATAGTAGTGTAATTGCCAAGGAAACAGCAACCTTGCAACCCGAGAAAATAAATCAGAATGAAGTAAATCATCTCTAGAAGGGTGTATGGAGACGTTTTCAAGCCTCTGCACACTTGAAACAAATCTGTAAAAATAAATGCAGAATGAAAAGGTCCAAAATGAGTTAACGCACCAGCTTTTAGCCAGTGAAACAGTAGGCATGAACTTTTTTTTCTTTTTGCCTTTCCGGGATGATTAACTGAGCCTATCCTTCCAGAAACTGCCCCCCATCTCCAAATGGGGTAGTTATTGTCTTAAAACTGAGAGCTAAGGACCAAATTGGAAAAGTATTTTAAGGAGAAAGTTAGCCTTTGGATTTCTGAAGAATTTGCAGTGTCACAAACTGCAATATATTCTGCAGGGGATCTGCACATGAATCTATCACTGCAGAAAGGAGAGGTTAAGCAGCATGGATCCAGTCACTTGGAAACTTCACTTCCTTGACTTTTTAATGCTTAGTGTTTGCCAATGCAGTCTATGCTTTTTTTTATTTTTTGATTAATTAGGCTGTCGAGACCGACTTACGTGTATCTCAACTAATTTCACAAGCTCTAAAATTAATAATCATATAAATCTTTAGTAGCCATCATATTAATAATTACATAACTCAAACCTAAAATTATAAAAGAAAAAAAAATCTTAATACCACCAGTGAATTACCTGCTAGTCTTGTTACTCCATAGAGTTGGCTGGCCTAGTAGAGAAGAGCATGGACTTGGCATCGTGGTATTGTCCAAGATTTTAGGTTCGAGTTTTGCCAGGTGCAAACAAATCCACGAGCCATCTTGAGCGAAGCCCATGAATTAACTATGGTGCAATAGCCAAGGGCTTGCACACCTAGATTAGTTGGCCTTGGACTGAATACTTAGTGCTCATATATGTTTTACATTGTGTTTAAAAGGTATTTTTGAAAAAAAATATTTTTTTTATTTTTTATTTTAAATTAATTTTTTTAATATTATTAAATCATTAAAAAAAATAACAAATTGTTCTAAAACCAAACCATAGCATTTATCTTATAATTATTTATCTAAATTCAAGAGCTTTTTCATACTTTCATACTAGATTTTTGGTTCTTATTAGAGAGAAAGAGGGGTAATTATATACTAATTAAATATTATTCTAAAACTAACCACAACATTTTCAATACAATGTTTGTCACTGCATTTTGAAAGTATTTTTTTTTTAAATAATTTTTTTATTTTTAGTGTTTTAAAAATTTTGATATGCCGATGTAAAAAATAATTTTTTAAAAATAAAAAATATTATTTTAATGTATTTCTAAACTAATTTTTTTTATAAAAAAAAAAAGATATCATTTTGCTTTGCCACTAAAATACATTATTACAAAAAAAAAAAAACCATTAGCACAATAACGATGAGCACCAATTGCCATTAAATTGTTTTATTTTTACTGAAGCTCATACAATGATTTTAGAGATGGGGATCATGTCTCGAGATAGCCTGCAAATAAATTTAATATATCATACTAATAATAATACAGTCCAAAACTTTCAAAATGTTACTTAGGGGGTGTTTGGGAGTGTTTTTAAAAGCACTTTTGAAAAAAAAATCAAATTTTTTATTTTTACTTTTAAGTTTAAATTAACAAAATTTGATGTTTTTAGATTATTTTGATGTGCTGATATCAAAAATAATTTTTAAAAAATAAAAAATATAATTTTAATATATTTTTGAACGAAAAGTACTTTTAAAAACAACCGCAACCACACTCTCAAACGGCACTTAGATGATGATCTAATGATTATAAATATGTTAATTTCTTTAATTTACTGAGTTGGGACATTAGAAACAATAATTAGAATTTTTTTATTAAATCCTTTTAAATACATTTTTAATTTAATCTCAATTAATGTATAACAGTATTCTCTTTTGAAATAAAAAAAACTTCAAAATGTTAGGCTTAGAATTTCATAAAATCTGAATTCGAATTCTAATTGGGCCTCATCTTGTTACAGGGTGAAAACCCTATTACAACCACGCCCAGCCCACGCATACCATAACCCAATTCCACTCCATCTCATTTGAGAATAAAATTATTTTTTAATATTTTAAAATGATTACAGTATTTAAAGTACAGTAAAAATTGTTTTCGTTTATAAATATACTAACCATTTTTCTATATTGCGTTCAGAATCATATTTTTTTTCAACATAAATAAATATTAGTTATGTGATTTTTTTTATTATACTATAAATTTGGGTAAAATAATAAATACGTGTAAAGTTCCTACAGAGTGCAAGTTTTCTATAAAATATATGAATTTTAAATCAATATAAATTTATCTGTTTAGTGGGTTTCAATAAAATTATCAGCATAAAATTATCTTCGTTATTAAAAAAGTAAGAAGATTCGGATACCTGAATCATCGAATTCACTATATTAGGATTAATTCATTTTATAATCCAATTTAAATTAAAAACAACAAATAAAATATAAATTGTAAAAATATCTACAACAACAAAATAACAAAAATAAGTAGTTTATTTTCTATCTACAAAAAAAAACATCATTGAAAATCCATCACTACATTACCATTATTATCATAACTATAACAGTTAAAATTAATATCAATATTATTGCTCAAATTATTAAAATCATTAAATTGCTTCGAAGAATAAAAAGAAGCAAAATATTTTTATAAAAAAAAATCACTAAAATTATCATTATTATTGCTCAAACAATGAAACCATAAAATAATATTGAAGAATAATTACAAAAAGCTTTAACAAAAGAGCAAAAAAAAAATAATAGCAAAAAATAAAATAAATATTTTGAACATAAAAAAATCATCTAATCGTTTTTGGAAAAAGATAAACATTGTCTCAAAAAGGACCGAAAAAACCAAAAGAACTAATACTAAATAAAAATTTAAAAGAATAAGGGTCCAAATGAAAAAAAAAATATATATAATTAATTTCAATTGAAGGACAAAACTGCAACAAATCAAAACCTTGGGACCGGAAAAAATAAAGGGATTTAAAAAAAATACAATGTAATCTTTTTTAAAAAAATTAAAAGAACAAAAACCGAAATGAAAAGTAGCATATATGACCAATTTTAATTGGAAGAAAAAATTAAAATAAATTAAAATTTGCAAACCGAAAAAATTAAAGGAACAAAAAACAAAACAAAAACTAAAAGAATAAGGACTGAAATAAAAAATAACATATATGATCAATTTCGATTGAAAGACATAATTGAAAATAATCAAAATTTTCATTAAAGAAATCAGGAAGAAAAACAAAATCAAAAGACCAAGGATTGAAACAACCAAAAACATAAAAGATTGTTATGCATTTTGTAGCTGCGGGAGAGAGAAAGAAAAAAAAGGACATGAAGTTTCACTTGGTGACATGACGACCAGACATTTTCCATCATCGATAGAGACTGCATGCGCCTGCTGAAAGGCCCATACGCGTGAAAACTTACAGCGCCTACAGATGACGTGCATACAATAATCTTTAGAAAAATAATAAAATAATACAGAATTGCAAAAAAATGAAGTAAAAGTACTATTATACCCCTAGCGCTAGTTTCACTGTACAAAAAAATATGAAAACCTAAAAAACTCTTGCCTCCAGCCCCCTGCCCTGCGTCCCCCCAAGAGCAAAAATGATATTTCATTGTTTAAAATAAGATATAAAAACCTAAAATACCCTAACCAACCCTTGTCTTTTTGTTAGCTCTTATGGGTAAATAGATAGTTTCAATATGCAAATAAAAATGAAAAAGATCATATCACCCCTAAATATTCTGCAAATACCATACAGGTCCTCTGGAAAATGTCCAGAATATCTCTAGTATCGAGAGTTAAATTTTGAGATCCAAGAGGCAAAATGAAGATTTCACCGTTGGAATTCATAGTGATTTGTGTCTGGGGACACAGTAAAACCTGAACGACTTTTATATTTTATTTTTATTTTTTAAAAGATTTTTTTTAATATTTAAAATAATTTTAAAATTTTTAAAAAGTTATTTTTAAAAAAAAAAAACATTCTTAGAACGAGAAACAACCCCTAAATCTTTTACTACAGCAAACTTAACTTAACTTGTAAGAAACCATTTTTTCCGGTACCAGTAGACTACTGTTTTTTTAAATTTAGGGCTTCTAAAAAAGAATCTCAGCCTAAAACCCCCACCTCTCTCTGTGGAGGAAAAAAAACAAAACAAAAATAAAAAGGAGAAAGAGAGAGAGACTGAGAGAAGCAGTAGAAATGGGTAGCGAGCTGGACATGAGTAACTGGACCGATCTGCTTCACTCCTCTACTAAGCTTGTCGAACAAGCCGCTCCTTCTGCTCAGTTCCCTCCTCTTCAGGTTCTTCTTTCCTTTTCCTTTTCTGTTTGTTTCCCAAGAAAATTCGACATAATGTTTTAAAATAACCGTAACAAAACTCTAGTTATACTTCTAGTTACCGTTTTGTTTCTTCTTATTCAGTAAAGGCGCAACGGAAAAATGAAAAAAAATAATCGACCATTGCGAGTTTTTTTCTTTCGTATTTGAAGAATTATACTGCCTTGTTTGAAGAAAAAAAAGAATTTGCTCACATTTGCGTTCTATCTATTTTCTTTACCGTTTTATTATTCATCAAATAAATATTTTTCTTGTGATTATAATGACAATTAGAAGCAGTGGATTCTGCTGTTTTGTTTTAATTTCATGACTTTATATGGTTTTTGTGTATGTTAAAGAGAAACTTGGATCAATTAGAAGCATTATCAAAGAAACTCAAGGCGAAAACCGTAAGAACTGAGGCTCCTTCACAATCTATTGCCGCTACAAGGTCGGTTTTTCCGAATACTTTCTCATTTTCTCTATCAATGTTTAAGTACTGTTTTCTGTGATTTCTTGTCCATTAAAGGCGGCATTTATTGAACTCTTGCGAGTGAGAAGAATTTTGAATGGGTCATGGGTGTGGTTTATTTGTACTGTTTGATTATGCACAGGCTTCTTGCGCGTGAAGGGATAAATGCAGATCAGCTTGCACGAGATCTTAAGTCTTTTGAATTGAAGGTGAAATTTAGCAAGCATTTTGATTACCGTATATAACCTAGCCTCAGTAGATGTAGTCATGCAAATTTGTTTTTCTAAACAGATGATGAATGATTGTAGTGTACAATAGTCTGTTGAAATCTTAAATCTTGTTGAATGAAATTAAAATTTTAATAGTAGTTAGTTTATACGGCCTTGTTTCTTTAAGCATGCTTACCTTGCTTTTGGAAAATATTTTGTAGACATCATTTGAGGATGTGTTTCCTGCCGAGGCAACAAGTGTTGAAGAGTATCTACAACAGGTAACTTTGCTGTTTAGTTATGATTTGAGCAAAAGATTTATGATACTGTTGATATTTCTGTCTTGTTTCTTTATTTCTTCAACACTATCATCAGTTTTTGGTGGTATGGATAATATTTTACTCTGTTATTCTGTTGACTGTTCAAATGTGTTGTTACATGTTCTGTTAAATCTAGTAGCACATAATCATTCTGTTTGCTACATGCTGCTTGACAGAAGTGCTCGTATATTAGTATCAAAATTAGAAAAACCTTAAGATTGAATATTAGTTCGTGCCCGATGGTGGTGAGGTCACTAATGAAATCCGCCCACCCAAAAGCTGAAAGTATTCGTTTACAGGACTCAGAGAAAGACTAGCTGTGACTTCTCTCCATTCTCAATTCTAGGACCAGTTTTTGTTGGCGTAGAGAATATTTTACACTGTTTTTCTGTTCACTGTTCAAATGTGTTGTTTACATGCACTGTTAAATATATTTATGGGTTGTACCAAAGAACTAAAACATGAACACTTAATCATCCTGTTTGCTACATGCTGCTTGGCGGAAGAGCTCATGTATTAGTATCAAAATTAGAAAAAAACATAAGATTGAATATTACTTTTTGCTATAAACAATGGTTTTTTTCTAATCATGTTCTTCTTCATTTGTCTGAAAAGAAGTAATGATTTTTCTTTCCCCAGAAATGATGGCTTTCTGAGACTGCTTAAAGATGATGATTTTTGAAACTAGCCATCTAATTTGGCAATCTTCTTGTTTGTTTTGTCAATGTATGATGATACCATTTTCTTTCATCATGGTTTTATATGCATGGAAACTTCCCAAAGTTCTCGTGTATAAGTGGTAGAAGGGCTGTAAAGTTATCCTCTGTAAATGCCTAAGAGATATGGCCAGCAAAGTTTCTTGAAATCTCAAATTAATCTATTGGAGTAAGCACCATATTGTTTAAGCTTCATATCTGTTTGGAAGGGAAAAGATTTAGGAAAAAATGCTTCATTCCTTGTCCTAAAATATTTTCCTTTAAGCTTCATGAATTGTCCTGAAACCTTCTTCTTCTTTATGTTAAAGTTTGGAAAAAAGCAAAATTGTAGCCGGAAAGCTATTTTAATCTTTGAGCTGGTGCCAATATGTCTCTATATAATAGCATAGTTTTGTTTTCCCATCTCTTTGCTTGGAACATTTGAAGTCAATCTTTCAGTGAAGGTGGTAATTCTTTCCCCTGTTTCATGAGTATTGTCGCCTTTAATTCATAGATGGATGGAGGTGGTATGTGCAATTGGCTGATAAATGATTTAATATCTCAGGCAATACTTTTTCATTTGGTTGTGCACCTCTTCTTTGTCTAAAGTAGTTACCTCCCACCATTTCGATGAATGCTTATGCTTCTTAAAAGTGTTTTTTACTGGTTTGGTGGTTACATTTTGTGCAATTTTTGTCCTTAGGTTCATGAAATGGCAATGGTATCAGCCATCCAAGAAGCTCAGAAGGATAACGTAAGAGGTTTTAATGATTACATGATGAAAGTTTTGGAGGTTAGTGCCATACAACATGCATTTGAAATGTTGGTATAATTTTGTTTATCGCCAATATATATAAGTTGCTAAAGCAGTCACAATTTCGACTTTTTAATAACAATATTTTTTGCCTGTTTGGGAGTGTGGTTGAGGTTACTTTTGAAAGTATTTTTTGTTCAGAAATGCATCAAAATGTAATTTTTGTATTTTTTAAAAATTATTTTTGATATCAGTACATGAAAACGATCTAAAGACACCAAAAGTTTTCATTTAAAGTAAAATATAAAATAAAAAAATTCAATTTTTTTCAAAATCACTTTTGAAATGAAGTGTCAAACACCCTCTTTATATGGTAAAGTGACTTTAAGTCCCTATTACTTTTCCTTTTACTTACTCTTGTGCTTTTCTTAAACCTTCAAGTTTACCAATATATAATAGCTTACTGGAATGTAGGCTAATCCACCAAGAATATGGGATTGAACATAGAATATATTCAATGCAACTTGGTATTAGCACCCACTAAATTTTCATCCAACCCTGCTACCTATTCAAATGGACAGGCCCCGGTAAAACAAACTATAGGGATAGCTGTGCAACCTTTTGATCTTGAATGAAGTGGGCCATTGCATAAATTAAACTAGTAATATATACTTTTTCCTTCACCTTGTCAATGTCAAAAAGGTTGAAGTATTATACTTTTAGCAATTACATTTTTAGAAGTTAAAAAGTTACGTCATAATAACTTGGTTGTTTGTAGATTTATAAAAATGAAAAACTCACTACCACTGATACATGAAGGGTTTTATGGTGGTAAGAGATAGACTGGGATTTTAGTGGATTTGATTGCCTATTGGAGTGTTTGTGAGATATGTCTTAGTGAATAATTGTACATTCTGTTTAGACTTCTGTGAAAATTATGTTGTTTAAAAATTCTAGTCACCTCTAAGTCTTGCTGTTTAATGATTTTGCACTCCCTTGATTCTCTCTCTCTATAAAATCTGTCTTGTTTATTATGCCTGCCATCGTGGCAAAGCTTTGGCCCAGTCAGATGGAGGAGGGTGGGAAAGTAGCATATACAGGAATTTTCAGAGCTGGTTTTGTCATTTTAAAGCACTTTTTTGGGTTCAAAAACTAAAAGAGACATTGATGACTTCTTACATGTTTTTGTGCTTGCTAGGTTTTCACTTTGGTTGATGATCGAAATTTGATATTTTGCAGGAGGATTGGCAAAAGGAAAGACGTGACTTTCTTCAGAGCTTGAGCCGAATTTCATCATTACCCAAGACTAACATAGTTGATACAAGCACCGGGGTTACTCGTCAAATAGCTTCTCTGGCTTCCAGCCCTCATGCTTCTTCTGGTTCATCTGGCATTGAAATTGTACCTTTAGCTAACAAATCCTTTGCGGAGAAAAAAGCTTCAGCATATGCTGAGGCTGTGAAGAATCTGAACTGTGCACGAGAGCATGGCTCGCAGTTTAAAGTAAGGCTGGTTTTGTTCATGGCTTTTCTCTATTAAAACCTGTTTCTGCATCTTGTAGAGAGAAATCTACTTCTTGAGTAGCTATAGACTAAAGAAAAATAGTGAATCCAATAATCAACAGCATTCTTTTACTAAGAAATGTATCCCAAGTTTCAGAATGGAAGATTTATCTACTGGAGACTAGAAAGCATTTTCCTTATCTATGATAGTTACAGCTGGCATCTCATGGATTTGAGAAAGGCGACCCTGAGACAGCCAGCAAATAAATCAAGATTTATATGCAGTATTTTGACATCAGCATGCTGGTTGAAAGGCATCTATGCTGTCCCCTTTTCATGCTGTTTCCTTGACATGTAAGAGTCAAGGAGGCAGCATATTGAGCTTGAACTGTCCCTTTTGTTTTCTTTCCTCTCAAATTCTCACATCAAAGTATTCTTCAGAAATCTCTAAACTTTGTCCTTGGACCAAGGGTGGCCACCATTTTTTTCTTGTATTATATGTTTTGGTAGTCCAATTCTAGCGATTCAATTGGTTGCCTTGATGATTAAGACCATTATGATTCTGTGTCATCTTCTCCTGTGTTTAGGTTCTCTTAACAGGACTTTGGGATTGTTGATATATGCATAATTTATTTCCTGTAGCCTGCAACAGCTTTCAAGGGTGCTTATGAAAGCTTAGGTGTTGGAGTATCGGGTGGAAAATCTGTTAACATGCAAAAGATATGGCATCTTGTTCAGGTATATATTTTTTTTTATCTATTTTCATATTTTCCTGAAATAGATTATAGTGGGACTATTATAGAGTTTCTTAAGTTGTCATGTGAACAGTTCTTTATATTTGATAAATCCAGTAAATATTATTACATTTTAAAGTATTATTTTCCATCTAAAAATATATATACTTTGACAGACATTGGTGGGTGAAAATACAACCATGAGACAGAGTATTTCAAGGAAAATGTCGTTAGTGATTGGTGCAAGGCACCATCTTGAATGGGGCCATGAAAAATACATCATGGATACAATACAAAATCATCCTGCTCAGGTAATAATTCTTTTACTAATATCTTCTTTTATAGAGAAACTATTATTTTTCAGAACAATGTTCATGCTAATGTATGTGCTCTTATAATCTCTTAGATCACTGCCTCTTTGCTTCTAACAAATTGTTATTTGGTTGTGTTGATTACCACTCACCATTTTTTTTTGTTCTCATGTCAGGCTGCTCTTGGTGGAGCTGTTGGGAATTTACAAAGAGTTCGTGCATTTCTTCGGGTTCGTTTTATTTCTACTTGACTTGGACTAGCATTCCTGGATTTGTTCATTGCGACTGTCTTTGTTTATGGAAAAGTATATTTTTCTTGTTTATCTTATCTTTCCGTGCAGATTCGATTGAGGGATTATGGAGTTCTGGATTTTGATGCAGGGGATACTCATAGGCAGCCTCCTGTTGATACCACTTGGCAGCAGGTCATTGATAAATTCATATTTTAGGGCCATGTTACTTGTGAATGTTTTTAGGAATACTTTTAATTTTTGATTGTTTAAATGCCTAATAAGTGAAAGCCAGATGACCATTGTTTAAAGGGTCAATAAAGTAGGAACGGCAACATATCAGTAAGATAGTAGCCATCCAGTTTTTCTCTCTTTATCATGTAGCACAGCAATTTATTTGAAATTGCACACTACCACTATCTACACTGTATTGTTGTAGAGAGACCTCCTGTGGCTAAAATTTATGAAGTTGTTGCAATAATTTATATATTTGAAAACAGTACTACCAGTGGTGGTTAGGGTAATTTCAGAAACAAGATAAGTAATTAATGTAAAGTGCATGCATGCGTATGAATTGATTAGTTTTATACTTTAACTTGGGTCAAGTCATTTAGCAGAATAGTTAATTCCCTTTGAAGCTATTATGAGAGAAAAATAACAGTACACAGAAGAATAATAGGTTTGTGATGACAGCTAGAAAGTAAATTCAATCAGAATACAGAATGATTGTTTTCATAATCTTATATCCAAAACATCTGTGTTTCATACTAAATCATATTTTGCTGTCTTTAACAGATCTATTTTTGCTTGAGAACTGGGTACTATGAGGAAGCGAGAACTGTTTCCCTGTCTTCCCGTGCTTCACTCCAATTTGCTCCGATGGTACTGATTTTTCACTGCTTAAGATTAAAAGTTATTTCCTTCATAAGCAGCCTTTGTAATCAGCTTTCCCTTTAACAGCTCATGGAGTGGATTAACTCTGGAGGAATGGTGCCTGTGGACATTGCCGCTGCTGCTTCAGAAGAATGTGAGAAAATGTTAAGAATGGGTGATCGGGTGGGTCGAGCTGCATATGACAAGAAAAAGTTGTTGCTCTATGCTGTAGTGTCTGGCTGCCGCAGGCAGATTGACCGCCTGCTGAGAGATCATCCAACCCTTTTCAGTACTATAGAGGATTTTCTGTGGTTCAAATTATCAGCTGTACGAGATTACCCTGCTGGTACCTCGACTATGGTCCTGAATGAAAGCTTGATACCGTACAGTGTGGAGGATTTGCAGGCATACTTGAATAAATTTGAGCCATCATATTACACAAAAAATGGGAAAGACCCTCTCGTATACCCTTATGTATTACTTTTAAGTGTCCAGATGCTACCAGCTATCTTATATTTGTCTAGGGAACCTGCAGGTGAAGGATTTGATATTGATGCAGTCCATATATCAATTGCACTTTCAGATCATGGGATTCTTACTGAAGGTGGTGGAGCTGGGCAAAAACTTGGGGTAATGGATGCTTATGCAGAGGTCTCTAGCATAATTAGGCAGTATGGATCTGCATATTTGCATCATGGAAATATCTCAATGGCACTAGAATATTATGCCCAAGCTGCAGCCACAGTAGGTGGTGGGGAAATATCATGGACCGGGAGAGGTAATATTGATCAGCAGAGACAGCGAAGCTTGATGTTGAAGCAGCTCCTCACTGAGCTTTTGCTAAGGGATGGTGGTATTTATCTTCTTCTGGGTTCAAGAGGTGCTGGAGAAGAAGGTGAATTGGCACGATTTTTTATCGATTTCAAAGAAAGACAACAATTTCTACTTGAAGTTGCTCACAGGTGTCAAGAAGCTGGACTAGATGAGAAGGTAACTTTTTCTCTCCTTGCCTTTTGACTTTCATAGTTTTAAATCATTTCATTTTGGGGTTCTTGAGAAAGCCTTCACATCTTTTCTCTAATTATGCTCCTCTCGTCCTCCAAAAATGTTATCTACTTGTAAAAGCAATAGACTAGCTGGCACTTTTATCTCTATTAATCTCTAGCCTTACATTTTCTCATTGTTGACTTGCCCTGGTCTCATTTCCAAAATCCAGTCTATAGAAATTCAGAAGAGAGTTGGGGCATTTTCCATGGCTTTGGATACGATCAACAAGTCCCTGTCAGAAGCAATTTGTGCACTATCACGTGGTAGGTTGGATGGTGAGAGCCAGACTGCTGGTCTCATTAATTCTGGCAATGAGATTCTTGAGACCTTCAAGTATTATCCTGATTTCAGGTAATTCTGGTCCTCAGTGTTTGCCTCAGCTTCCTTTGCTTGCATTGCTGTCAAGTTTGGGATGATAGTTTGCTTGTGATATTTTTTACTAGATTACAAGTGCTCAAGCACAATATAGTTAAAGATGAAGCAACCTTCTGAAGCACCAGAAGCTTCTACTTCATGGTTATATTGTCATCATTGTCTGCAACATATGCTGTTAAATTTAAGATTGTTGGTAATGATACATGGCTTTACCTGATATATGTCGGCTACTTTTCTGGTTAACATTTCATGCACGAAGCAAGTACTAAATTATTAATCAATTTTCTGAATCCTTCGTATAGGTAATTAGTCATTCACCTTTATTTTTGCACTCATTTTACACAAATGATGTATTCTTATTGTTGAACTTTGTGATGGTGTTGGACTCTCAACTCTTGAATTTATCCTTGCCATCAATTCAAGTTTTGGACTTTTACTGAAATCAATGAATTCTGAAATATTGTGATTCTAGCAATATGACAAGGTTACTAAAGTTTGCTAAACAAGTTCCTTTGATTGTTTAGCATGTCTCTATGACTTTTATAGTTTTCAATATCAAAGCAATATTTTTTTTTATGTCTTCTCTATAGAACTTAATCACTTGGTTATGGTGTCCAGTTTTCAAGAAAGAGACCTTGTCCTAGAGCAAGAAACTGTGTTAAGACAGCTTGAGGCAATATTATCTGTTCACAAGATGGCGAGACTGGGTCATTTTCTTGATGCTTTAAGGGAGCTTGCCAAACTTCCTTTTCTTCCATTGGATCCACGGGTGCCAGATATCACTGTTGATGTTCTTCGGAATTTATCCCCTCGTGTTCAGGATTGTGTGCCAGACCTTTTGAAGGTTGCTCTAACATGTTTGGATAATGTGACAGATTCTGATGGATCGCTTCGTGCCATGAGAGCAAAGGTATTTTGAAAAGTTCATGCTCTGATCTTGTTAAAAAAATTGTAGGTGTAGATGCACCATTACAAATGCTATTTTGCATGTGATCATCTTGATATTGCTTGCTTTGTGCAAAAAATCTTGATATTGCTTGCTGCATCTGTAGTTTCAAAAGATTGAGAGTGAAGGTTGTTAAGTGTAACCTGGATTATAGTCTTGTATTTTCCTATGTTCTGGACATATAAAATCATTTGAATTGCAAGGAGAATGTGAGTGGGTACAGTTGGTATTGCAGTAGAATCTGTGGGATCATAGTATCATATAATCTTTCATTTTTGAAGCAATTTAAGTCCTGTTTGCATAATGATCAGTCTGAAAGAGTCTAGATAGGTTTCCTTACTGAATTCAAGGCAATCGTTCATTTTTTACCAGACACAAGGACATCAAGTTTTAAAACTTTTTCTTTTTTCACAATTACGTTCTCAATTTTATTTTTTATCAATTTAGTTGCTCATCTTTTGATAACACGAAATGAAGCACCTCAAAGGAAATCTATTAGAAGTTTGTTGATATGTCCGTTAAATGATGATATGTGCACCAAAATCTTCCAAGAAAAATGATCAGTGTTGTAAGCATGAGTATGAAATATGAGTTCTGTTTTAGTAAGTTTAAAAGGTATTTCTTTAAGACATGTCCTGAGCATGAAATCTTTGTTGTGTATATTTCTTAGCTTAATTGATGACGTGGCAAACCTAGAATGACATGACTCTTTTTTGGTACAGTTATGGTCTCCAAGCCATCATTTAATGAATAGGTTTGCAAATTCCTAGCAGATGTCCACAAAGGCATGTGATTGTGTCATTATTAATTATTAAAAGATGAACAACTCAATTGATAAAAATTAAAGTTGAGACACCCAAGTGTGAAAGTTGAACAGGATCAGAATGGATTAAACTTGAAAACTGAGAAGGCCTATTTAATTAAAAAATAATGATGATGAGCTAGAAAAATGATTAAATTGATTTTGATAACTTTCCTACAGATTATATGGGGTTAGAAAAAAAATTGGAGATTGCAACGATCAAAATCAATCTATGTGATAATGTACTTATATCTTCTGCCACTTGCATGCTCAATGTACAATTCTAATCTATTGATTTGGTCTTTATTATTTTTGTTTTCTATGGGCTTTTCTAGTTATAAATCACTTGGATTTGCAAATATAGTGGCCATTTTAATATTGAAAATGAACTCATGGATTTTGTTCTCAATTTAGATGGTAATTATGGGTGAAAATGTGGTTTTTCTGTTGAGATTAGGCACAGAATGCTATCTCCTCACAATTATGTTTCCCTTTGCAGATTGCGCAGTTTATTGCAAACAATATGAATCTGAATTGGCCTCGGGATTTGTACGAGAAGGTTGCTCGGAGTTTGTGAAGTAAATTAACTGGTGGTTTGAGATGTGGCAAGATGACCCTCTGGCGGACCAATCTGTGATAGATGCAGTGTTTCAGGTTATCATACATCTAGCTCCTTGAAGTAACAGTCTAAGAAAATTTAACCTAACCAATATGAGTGTTTCTTGTTGAGGAAATGCTGTTGTTTCGAAATGATCTGTGCAATTTTGTATTTCAAACTTGTAAGATCCTCCTGTCAATAGTTCTCAACTCTGTAATGCGAGCTCGATATGCTTGGTCTTTTTCGATACGATGCTGCCGCAAATTTTTCATGCCATTAACCAGTAATTGAAAGCTAGATGGATATCAAGTAGGAGTACTGATAATTGACAGGTTTGCTCTTCAATCTAGGGATGTTTCCGATGCATTTCCCTCCGAGCTGCCGCGGCAGCATCGCTAGACGCTGATGATTCTCCCACTGCAGTTATATATGGTATGGCGAGGTTAAGTTGGGTAACAAGGTCAACATGGTAAACGAGGAAATGGAGGTGCAATTGAAATCAAGGTTATCAATACTGTTTCGGTTTTTCTATTGGAACAGAGTGTTTTGGTTTTGGAGCGTTTTGGCGTGTCGTTTCGGGGGTGTATTGTTAATATATAATTAATTATATATATATATATATATGAAAAAAATTAAAATATTAATTTAACAAGTATAATTTAAATTCAAGATAAATTAACATTAAATTATACAATACAAACATAAAGTCAAACAAATATAATCTCAAAATCAAAAACATCTCTAAAATTCCAAAATATTATGATAGTAAAATGTTTTAAAATAAAAAAAATATTATGATTTTGAGCCGGAACGGTATCGAGTTGTTCCAGTTGGAATTTTCAGAATGGGCTGGAATTAAAATCGAGATAAAAATGATGTTGTTTTGTCTCAGTTTTTTTAATGATACAGAATATTTTGGACGAAACGAAATAGAATTAACAAGCCTAATTGAAAGATTGAAATAGGTGGATGGAAGGATATTTGGGAAAGTTGATTGAATTTCTTAGGTTTTGTTAAGATTTTCAATGATCAATTTCCTGAATGAGATTAACTGTAAATAAAATTCTTATGATGTAAAATTAAGACGTTAATTTCAAAAGGCCCGTTTTGAACCTCATTCAAAGATTTGTAAATGACCTTGAATTTACAGAGTCTTCTCTTTCTAGGATATTATTTTGGATCTTTTGATCTTCGTATGATATTAGGGCCTGTTTAGGAGTTGTTGTTTTTTAAAGTGTTTTTTATTTAAAAATATATTATAATTATGTTTTTTATTCTTAATATCAAAATATCTAAAAACACTAAATTTTATTAATTTAAACTTAAAAATAAAAAAAAATCAATTTTTTCTTGAAAAGTACTCCCAAATACCCCCTAAACAATATTCAAATAATTTTAAAAGATCAAACTTTTTTACTTGATCTAACAAAAAAACAGATTCAGACTGGTGGTAGCTTCTTTTTTCCCCCTATTAATGAATATCAGAATTTTATATATATATATATATATATAAAATAGATTCTTATTATTATTTCATGAACGAGATCCGATTTATTGGTAGAAAAATCAGAACACAGAACATGACAAATATTAAGCAAGCATCCATACGAGAGATGGGCACTAAAGTCAAAAGCAAAAAGACTGTCAGCTTCATGCACAGCTCATTCTTCAATTAATATTTTAAGATTGCTGGCCTATAAATAAATAAATAAATAAAAAGAAAAGCTCTATCGGATCTTAAATATTGTTGCGGTCATTGAATTCAAACACTTCAACTCCTTTGCATATTTTAATCAATTATTTGCTCACTATATGACCGGTTAATAAATTTTTTATTAATCAGGGTATATCTTCTTTATTTTATTATAAAATTTGATAAGATAATAAAAAAACATTAAGACCATCATTCAGTGTTATTTATTTTTTAAAATATAGCAATTCATGAGGGAATGTATTTTTAAAATTAAAAAAAAAATTAATTTTTATTGACATACAAATTAATTCAAAAGTATATAATGGTATATAATTTTAAATATATCCAGAGATTAACTCGTGGCTAGATCAGATCATGAATTAGTGGAATTATTTTGGAGCAGATGATGAACAAAGTAATAGCCCTCTTAATCAATTTCTGAAACACAAACAAAAAAAAGAAAGGTGAGGCAAAATGCTTCGATCGGATTCTTCCATTGTTTCAGTACTCGTGATTCTCCTTTCATTTCCTTTCTTTATAGTTTCCCTTCCAATTCAGGATAAATTTCTCAGATGTCTCTCGCTGAATTCTGAATCCTCCTTCCCTTTCTCCACCATCCTGCACACTTCAAACAACTCTTCATTCACTAATGTCTTGCTATCTACTGCTCAAAATCTCAGGTTCGCATTGCCTTCAGTGCCGAAACCCGAGTTTGTATTCACACCGTTGCAAGAATCCCATGTCCAAACTGCTGTTGTCTGCTCAAAACAGCTTGGAGTTCAGATTAGAGTTCGCAGTGGAGGCCATGATTTTGAAGGTCTCTCTTACACCTCCGTGATTGATACATCTTTCATGGTGGTAGACCTGGGCAAGCTTCGTTCCATTAGCGTTGACATCAAGAGCAAGAGTGCGTGGGCTGAAGCAGGTGCTACTGTTGGTGAACTCCATTATAGGATTTCGGAGAAAAGTAAAACTCTTGGCTTCCCCGCCGGTGCTTGTCCCAGTGTGGGTCTTGGCGGGCACCTTTCAGGTGGTGGATACGGCCCTTTGTTTAGAAAATATGGCCTTTCTGCAGACAATGTCATAGACGCTCGTATAGTTGATGTTCAGGGAAGACTCTTGGACCGGAAAGCCATGGGAGAAGATCTTTTTTGGGCAATCAGAGGAGGTGGAGGAGCCAGCTTTGGAATCATTACTGCCTGGAAAGTAAAACTGGTTCCTGTACCATCAACTGTGACAGTTTTTAGGGTTTTCAGGTTCTTGGAACAAGGTGCTACTAAGCTCCTCTATAGATGGCAGCAAGTTGCTCATAAATTTGATGTGGATCTTTACCTGGTCGTCGGCATTCGGCCGGCTATTGCTAGTGACACAGGAAAAAAAACTGTAAGAACAATCTACAGCGGCTTGTTTCTTGGTGATGCCAACAGACTCCTCGAAGTGATGAAAAAAAGCTTCCCTGAATTGGGTTTAACAAGGATGGATTGTACTGAAATGGACTGGATCAGTTCAGTTCTTTATGAAGCTTTCTTCCCCGCCAACTCAACTCCTGAAGTTTTCATTCGGAGGAAAAATTTATTCCCGGCGTTCACCAAAAGCAAGTCGGACTTCGCCCAACGTCCCATATCTGAAACCGCACTCGAAGGGTTATGGAAAATTTTCTTCCAGGAAGATAAGCTTGTTGCCTTACTAATCCCTTACGGTGGAATGATGGATAAAATTTCAAAATCTGAGATTCCTTTCCCTCATAGAAAGGGTAACTTGTTCATGCTTGAGTATGCGACCAGCTGGAATGATCCCTCGGAGAGTGAAACTCAAATTGATTGGGCCAGGAGGGTTTATGAGTACATGACACCTTATGTTTCCAAGAATCCAAGGGAGGCATACCTGAATCACAGGGACATTGACTTGGGCATGAACGAGAGGGCTAACACAAGTATTGAAGAAGCTAGGGTTTGGGGAGCCAAGTACTTTAAGGGTAACCTCAACAGATTGGTGAAGGTGAAGACCAGAGTTGATCCTGAAAACTTCTTCAGGTATGAACAGAGCATCCCATCTCATCCTCGTCCCATGAGAAGATGAAACTCTTTGGCTGGAGAAAGATTGTTTAGAAATCTTTCTAGGTGTCTTCATTAGTCCTGTGTCCAAGATCAAAATTAATATGAAATTGAGTTTATCAGGGTTAAGATTTTACTGTAGAAGAATCGTGTGATAAACCGGCCATTCCCTCTTATAATGTGATGAACTTCTTCAGGCATAAAATATTTTGAGTCACATGCATCCTTGGTTAAAAAAATAAAATCCAACTAATATATTGTTGAGAACATCAAAAATTTATATTCTTCAGTCACTGGATTGTGGGCATACATCAGTTGGTACACTCAGAATTGCATTATCGCAGCACATTTCCGTGTGACCAGGAGCGCTCAAAGTACAGAATTACCAGCAAAAACAGACGCATCAGAGCTTTGAAGCTGAGTGCTTGATGGAATTCTCTCCGGCAAGTTATTATAGGAGAAGGCCAAGTAACCCACAAATGTTAGATCGGACTTGGTGGCCGGAATTATGCCGGATGATTGATTTCCTGGGAAATGAAGTGATCAACTGTTTCACTGGAGTGACTAGTCCGGTCAAATTATTCAGGAATTTCACCCAATCAATTGTTTCCAGCCAGATCAGCAATCAGCAACAGGCTTCCTAGATTGGTTGGCAACGGAGATGACTGAAGTGATGTTCAGACTACAAATCTTATCATTTGATTACCCTTTCTGAACCCTGAAACTAAAGTTCTCGAGGCAGTTTGGTATGATTTCTGAGAACAATTCAATGAGCTCCAATGCTGTGGTATGCTTCCATAGGCGGAATTAATATCGTAACTGACGGCTTTCCTCGACCAGGCTAGCATTTCTCCAGAGCCCAGATAATTTATTCCAACTCAGTTCCAATATTTCAGCATACTGAAACTCCATGGAGGCTGTTGTTGCTAAAATTCAATGTACAAACTGCAACAATGATCCCTTGGAATTTGAAATTTCACTTGACAGCTTGTTACAAGCAAGGTTAACAATACCGTTTCAGTTAGTGTTTCGTTTTTTCAATTGGAACAGAATCTTTTGATTTCAGAGCGTTTTCGCATGCTGTTTCGGGGTTATATATATATATATTAATTAAAAAAAATAGTTCAAATCCAAAAATAAAGTTATTTTGAATTGTGTGATTTAATCTAAAAAAAAGACATAATAAAATGATTTTTTTGAACAAAATTATGAGCATATATAATATTACAGGAATATCATCATCAATCTTGCAAAGTTATTCCATTTTCTGATTGCTCTGAAATTTTAACATGATATATATATATATATATATGTCAAGAGACTCCTTATAAAATTTCATCTCAATTTAACGGTCGGATTAAGAGATATGATTGATATTGTAAAATTATTAATTATTTAAAAAAAAACTCTATTTGACCGAAACAGAACGGGCGGAACAAAACCGGTATGTTTTGGCTGGTATTTGGCTGAAAAAAACAGAACAGACCAAAATTTAAACTGTGATAAAAATAACATTGTTTTATCTTTTTTTTTAACTAGTACGAAACATTTCGACAGTTTCAGTCAAAATGACAACTATGGTTACAAGACAAGCTTGGATATCCACGACATATGATCTCAATCAAACATGTCATAGGCCTAAAGTTACAAGCATAGACAGACAGGAAGGATCACTTGGAAAGAGTTCAGATTATCAGGGATTGGGCTCAAAACACTATCCACAGTGAATTTATCAAATCACTCAAATCAAGGTTTGCTTCAAGAAATTATTTGTTCTCTTTCTTAATCAGTGTTGATATTTGAGGCCATAGGCCACAGAACTTTGTCAGTTCATGGTCCATCCCAATAAAAGACTGCCATGCATTTATTGGATATAGCTGGAAACCAGAACATAAAATGTAATGCGGAAGTTATAGAACATGACTGGGAAGATCATCTCAAAATGTTGAGGTTCATTCAGCAGAAATCACGACCTTCCACTTTCATTAAAAAACCAGCCACGGCATTAAATTAATCCACCGACCACAGGCACAGAAAAATATGTCCAACCTTGAAGCATGATTCGAAGGAAGAAGGTGATTTGCCAAACTATGAATACAGCAACAAGCTACACAAACAGTGATGAAGACTTCTCCGCAGGCAAAGAACCATGATTCTTGGCCAGCAGAGAATCCTGGTACCAGAAACACAGTATTAAGAAACAAATTATATGTCTGTAATTACTTTTTCCAACTTAATCATGAGCAATTTGAGCAAAAGCCAATTCTGGATAACTAAAAAGAATAACATGTTACCTTGTAAGCCTGATGTGTGAAGAATGTCTGTCAAATCTAGCTGCAAGAGTTTAGATGTAGCCTTTTTGTTTTGACTTATGCGCTCTCAGTATCAAGCAGAGGAAATCCAATAATTCATCCAAAAACTGGAAATAGCCATGTCTCCAAGAATGCTTGAGCATTAATGCACCCGGAAATCCAAAAAAGAACACAAAAAAACCAATTTCCATGCCAATATAAAACCACATACTGAACTCATTGTCTTTGAATACATCATTCATCACTGGACTTTGAAGCGCGTCAACATCTTCAGGGCATTTCTGGGTGACTGGTAGACCACACAGTGCAGGATTGCCAGTAAAAGCTGATGCATCAAAGCTTTGAATCTGAGTGCTCAATGGAATTTTCCCAGACAAATTATTGTAGGAGACATCCAAGTAACTTAAAAAATTTAGATGAGCCATTGTGAGTGGAATTGCACCATGGAACTGATTTCTTGACAAATCAAGAGATTCTAACAAATCTAACTGACCAATCCTTTGAGGGATTACTCCAGTTAAATTATTTCCTGACAAGTTCAGTGCAACCAACTCAAGCAGGCCAGTTATTTCCTCCGGAATTTCTCCAGATAAATTGTTGCCTGAAAAATCAATGACACGCAACAGTCCAAGATTTCTCTCATATTCATAATCTCTTCCTTTCCATCCAACCAATGCCTTGTTGATATAGTAGCCTCCAGATAAAACTGCTCCAAGTATCTTTATCAAGTAAGGATTACCAATGACAGTTTCTGATTCCCCTCTTCGAACCATAGCAGTTAGATTGTTGAGACACTCTGGTATGGCTCCAGTGATATTGTTTAGGGAGAGGTCCAAGATCCTGACATTTCTTAGCTGACATATATGTGGCGGGATGCTTCCAATGAATTCATTAGATTGAAGGGAAAGGAACATCAAAGATGAGAGGCTTTCTCCTATCCAAGCTGGTATTTCTCCAGATAATCGATTTTCACCAAGGTCCAAAAATTTCAACATGCTACAGTTTTTTAAAGACACGGGCAATTCTCCGTAGAGTTTATTGTTGTGTAAACTCAATGTTTGAAGGAAAAACAATGATCCGACAGAGCTTGGGATTTTGCCTGACAAGTTGTTGTTAGCCAAATTCAGAACAACCAGTCCCGTCAAATTCATGAAACAATTTGGAAGTTGTCCAAATAACAGATTGTTTGACAGATCAAGGAAGCTCAAGATCTCACCAGCAATATTGCATATATGAGAAATTGGCCCTGAAAACAAATTGTTTGAAAGAATCAATGAGGATGTCACAGAAGGAAAAGCTGGCAGTAGACCCCCAAACTGATTAAAACCCAAATCAAACCCAGGGAATGTACCATCAACCGCATTAGCTGATGATAAATCTGGCAGCGTTCCAGTCATCGAGTTGTGAGATAGATTTAAGAAAGACAAGGTAGGCAACAGGTTCCAGAACCAATTAGGGATTTTATCTGAAATATTAGCACGGGAGATATCAAGAAAATGGACATTTCTCTGAGTTCGAAGCCATTTTGGGAAACTAGGCCCCAAGTTGCATGAACTAAGACGAATGGTGTTCAATTGAAAAGTGGGGTCCCAGTCAGGTTTGAATCTCAAAACTAAGGAATTATAAGACAAATCCAAGTTCTGTAACCTGGAAAGATTAGAAAAATGTTCTCCGGACACCAAACCTTGAAAAGAATTAAAAGAAACATCAAAATGCTCAAGCTTGGAAAGGAATCCAATACTTTCAGGTATACGCCCACTGAGTCGATTATATGAGATATCCAATTCTCTCAAGGAAGAAAATCTAGCAATATCAGGCAGCGAACCAGTGAGTTGATTCTGACATAATCTCAAAACCTCCAGTGAGCTCTCTGTGCGTCCATATAAGTTCCGCAAGAGACCTGAAAGCTCATCGCTGATATAGTTGTGGCACAAATCTAGCACATGCAAGCTGCACATCTCCCCAAGAGATCTTGGAATGCCACCTTCAAGCTGATTACCGGAAAGAACAAGTTTTGTGAGAGCACTCATGTTTCTGAATGCATCTGGAATCGAACCCTTTAACTGGTTACCAGAAAGGTCAAGGTCAACAAGGCTGTTGCTAGAGTTGTACAGCC
The DNA here is from genome assembly GCA_025169955.1 of Salix arbutifolia. NCBI lineage: Eukaryota > Viridiplantae > Streptophyta > Magnoliopsida > Malpighiales > Salicaceae > Salix > Salix arbutifolia. The sequence goes on along the minus strand of CM045913.1, from coordinate 1,689,416 downwards.
AGGGGTAAATCGAGGAAGAAAGATTGTTATTAGAGAGATGAAGAACAGCAAGAAATTTAGAAGAGTTGACAAAAGAAAGAGGTGAAGGAATTATATCTGGAAGACTACACTGATTCAATCCCAGTTCTTTTAGGCGAGGGAGGTTTGTAATCACTTTCAGCCAATCATTTACCTTACTGAGGTTGGAACCACTCAAGTCAAGACGCTCCAGAGAAGAAAGATGAGAAAGCCAGTCAAGATTTTCTACACTGGCATCAAAACTATAGCTGAGATCAAGAGACTGCAATCTTGAGAGGTTCCCGAGCTGATAGGGAATAGTTACAGTGAAAAAGTTGTAGGAGAGGTTCAAGTATCTCAGGCTGGTTAAGGATCCAATAAAACTCATCATACTATCATCAAAATTATTCAAACTCAGGTCCAAGTAATTCAAATACTGTAACTCAAGCAATGAATCACTAACCTTACCTACTAGAGGCATATAATGATTCTCGTACACAGGTGAGGAATGGAGATCAAGCAAAGTAACATGACCAGTTATGTTGTCACAACCAACTCCTCTCCATTTGCAGCAATCTCTTTTCTCTTCTTCACTCCCCCAAGAAGAAAGAACACCATAATCGTCAGTAAGGTCTTCTTTGAACTGAAGAAGTGCTTGTCTCTCCCTCTCTATGCACCTAAACTTTGCACCTGTTACCCCTGTAGTGAATTCAGGAAGAGGGTTTATGTGCAACAACAATACAAGCACAATAAGTGGTGCACAATTTTTGTGCATTATTATGACTATGATCAAAATAATAAATGAAGCATGAAAACTTTGTTGGGTTCTTTTGATTCTGGTTTCTGGGAGATCAGGACCATTTTAAAGATAAAAACCCAAGTTGACTCGGAAGGTTGACTCATCAAGTCTAGATAGAGTGAGGTAGAAGTTGGTTTTCGTCACATCCCACCATAAAAAACTTCCAACAGAAGGCCATTTATTGTTGAGTGACTGTAACAATACCAAATTTTAATTATAATCCAGTAATCTACAAATTATAAGAAAATCAACTCCTCCCATGATCATCTTCATCGCCAGCACAGCCTAGTGTCCCACCACCTCTATTAGTACATCAATACATAGTTTTGTTATATGGAAGGTGGGTCCCAACTAAATAAAACAAACAAAAGCTACGAGCTTTCAGAATCATTGTGGAAAAACAACAAACAGCTTATGTGCAATTGCAAAATTTGAACTATCTTAGAGATGGCGTGTACCAGACACATTCCCTCAAACAAGTAGTAGTATCAAAATCCAAACAGAGACACAAACTTCAAGACAAACTAATTTAAAAAATATAAATTAAAACAAAAATATTTATAAAAAAAACATGGAATATATTTTACAAAACACACAAGACTAGGATTACAGTGTATGTTGTCCATGGATCTGTGATTGCTCCTACTGCTGACTTCATTTCAATGGGTTATAAAAATGACACGTGAGAATACATCAATTAAGAAATTGAAAAGACCTTTCTTGACTCTCTTTTTTCTTCTCTTTCTTTACCGCCTTGAGCATCTAAACTTGCGGTCACATAATATAAATATATATATAAATTTAATGGATGGATTATTGTTTAATTAATATTAACAAGTTGTTTATTTTTTAAAATAAAAAATCAAGATAGAACATCTTATTTGTAAATAGAAAAAAAGAAAAGCAACCTTAAGCTTCCAGCTCCCAAGTATTAAAAAATCATCTCATTTAAAAGTTTAAGTTATTAGATAAGATCGTAAAATATGATTTATATTATTCTCTAACACATTTCTTCAAGTAAAAGTTTTTTAAATTTAAAATTTATATAAATTTACACTATCTTATGCTTGATTTTTTTATTAAATAGAATAGAATAATAAGATTCAAACTCTTGACTACGGAATTAAATAGATTTTAATATAATATGAAAGAACTATTCACACTAAAAATTTTAATTATTAATTAATATCTAGAATATAATTTAGCACGACTTCCCATTGAGAAACTCCCGACCATTTCACACGATTGCTTAATCACATAAGCAACCTCGACCAAAATGGAAAAAAAAAAAAGTTGTGTTTGTTTTCCAGAATTCACTTTCCGAGAAATCACTTTTCAAATTTTCCTGTGTTTGTTTGTCTTCCGGAAAGTTGATCAACGGAAAACACTTTCTGGTCAAAGAAAAATTTGGCTTGGTTTTCAGGAAAGTGTTTTCCGGAAAATTTGGACGGAAAACACTTTCCGGAAGTTGTGAAAAAATTAGAAATGTCATTATTTACTGATTATATCAAATTTGATCCTCAAACTTTTGATTGTTATATATAATTTGTTTTTGAATATTTATTTTTCAATTCCATCTCTTAAAATTTAATTTTTATATTAATTTTGGTCCTTATTTTTATAATTGTTATTTGCTTTTTTCTAATCATTTTTTTATTGAAATTTTTTATCTATCAAATTTGGTCCTCATTTTTTTTATTGTTACTTATTTTATTTGAAATAATTTATGAAATGTTAATTATTATTATTTTAATTTATTCACCTTTCATTTTTTTTAAATTTTTAGATTTGATCTCTATTATTTTGATTATTATTTATTTTATTTGAGATAATTTATGAAATTATATTTTTTTTCAATTTCATTCTCATTCAACTTTTTAATTTGTAAGATTTGTTCCTCATTATTTTAATAAACTTGAAAAAAAAATTAATTTATTAATAAATTATTTTCCAGTTCATTTTCCATAACACAAACAAACACTGGAAAGTGTTTTCTAGTTTATTTTCTATAATACTGTTAAACATCATAATTCACTTTTTAAGAATTCATTTTTCTAGAAATTCAATTTCCAAAAAGAAATCACATTTTAACAAACAAACGGGCTTAAGAATAAAAAAAATTATCCCCAGAGAGGGAATAACTTTTAGGTAAACAAAAATAAACACAAAAGAACAATGTAGAAGGTACTTGATGTGATGCTGACAGTGGGTTAGTTTGATACAAAACCAGAGCAAGGCATCGCTCTCTCTCTCTGACATGCCCCCAGCATCTTCTCGCACCAGAAATTAGGCCCACTGCAGCTTCTGGTTGTCTCCAAAAGTGCTTACAGTACACCCCCTTCCTTCTTCACATCTGAAATTCTTGAGGCTCGAGAGTGCCGGTGGAGATGAGTGATCCCAAGTATGCTTATCCATACCCTGCTCAAGGTAATCATTTATCTCTGTGATCCTTATAATCTCATATGTTTGCTGCGTTTGGCTTCATTTTTCTACTAAATCATGATATGGGTTTCCCTCTTTTCCTTTGAACTGTTAGTTTTCAGCCTGTTATGTGTACAGGGGCCTGATTCTCTCTAGGATGATCACTCGAGAGTTGATTTCATGTGCTCTTGAAGAATTATTTATATATAATTATGTTATTCTAGTTTCTTTTCAAGATTAATTGTGTATATCATGAAAAACATTTTACGGCCGTCTCCTCCTTTGATGGTCCCTGTGTTGGCAGGTTATTATCAGGGACCTCCGGTGATGGCACCTCCGCAATATTATGCTGCTCCGCCACCTCGGAGAGAGCCTGGATTCCTCGAGGGATGGTAATTTTCTCGAAACTTGTTAAAACACCGACTGGATTATATGGATTAGAATACCCAGAAAGAAAACCCTCGTTTTACTTGCCCTGCCCTTGGTTTTCTTGGTTTATGAATACCTCTTGAATTTCTAACATGTTTGTTTGGTTACAGCCTTGCAGCTTTGTGCTGTTGCTGCCTTATTGACGAGTGCTGCTGCGACCCCTCCATCATCTGCTTTTAGCTGATGGAGATTTTATGCTTCTTGCACGAATAATTATAATTTGTTGTGTGATGATGTGATGAATATAGCGAATGAACGCTCTTATTTATTACCCTGGAACATTTTATACATATATGTATGTATATGTATATGTATATGTGTATGTATGTATATGTGTATGTATGTATATGTATATGTTTATTTTGCATGTGTGGTCTCCTTTTGATCTTTCTTTGTCTAGCAGAGGCTTCAACAATTATATTTTAAGTTCTATGCATTAGAATTTAGAATAGAAGTTTTATGTGGAGGCTAAGATTTGAATCTTTGATCACATTCATCACAAGTAATAAAAAGACGCATCGGATCACTAGTTATGTGATTTGTATCTCGTCGTAGGTAAGATACTGTGTGTGTATACATACATACATACGGGGACTGAAATGAAACATAATATATAAAATCAGTTTTAATTGAAAAGTATAACCAAAAACCATCAAAATTTTCATCGAAAAAATCAGGAATAAAACCGAATTAAAAGGAAAGGGATTAAACTAAAACCATAAAAAAAACATGAAGGACTTACTTGTAATATCGATGTCGGGCAACAGGAGAGAGAAAAAGGAGAAAAAATCAAAACTCGTTCATCATTGATTACCGCCGGATCACCTTTCACCAACACGCTCCATCCTGGGATGCAAAGGATATGGCGGCGCACCGTGACACGACAGAAGAGAAGTTTTCATCACCCAACGACGTTGCATGCACTGCCTAAATGGCGTGTGCGCGTGAAACAGTGTTGGTGTGTTTGTACAACGCATTTATAAAAAAACGGTGGGGAAAGTACGACAATATCCTCGGATCCAGGGTTTATTTTTTGTCTTTTTCTGGGGTTAGTTTTATTGTGCACAAAATTGTGAAAAAACAAAAACACCCCCATTGTTCCGCGTCTTTTTGTTAGCACCCGGGGGTAAATATAGTAGTTTTATTATGCAAAGAAATCAAAAATATCATCTATGTCTCCTGAAAATATCAAAAATGACCACGGTCCCGGGGGTTAAATTTTTTGGGACTGGAGTAAAATAGTAATTTTACTATTGCAATCCACAATAATCTGTGTCTAGGTGTACAGTGCATCGTGCTATAGTAAAATGGCCACGCGTTTTATCTTTTAAGTAATTTTTTTCAATGCATTTTTATAATTTAAAAAAAATTAAATAAAAAAAATCAGTGTAATATAATAAAACAAACCCCGTATGAATACATAAATAAAAAGTCATTAACAGTGTCTAAAAATAAAACTTGAAAAATACAAGTGTAGATAGACATATTTAGTCTAGAAAACAAAGTAATTAACCGGTTGTGTTTTTTATAAATTTTTTGATTAAAATATTGTTTTAATTCAAGACAATAACAGTAATAAAAATACAAGTGAAATTGATTAAATAGAACAAGAAGGGGGGAAATATGATGTCAGGCTTTACATATTAAATGAAAAATATTTTTTTTTTGTAACAATCTTTCTTTTTTAATGTTCATTTGGTTGTCTAACTTCAATAATAGCTCTATTGATGCATGAGATTCTTATTAGTCAATTGTTGATTTATTGTATATTTAGAATTGTGGTTGAGATTGCTTTTGAAAGTATTTTTTATTTAGAAATGCATCAAAATAATATTTTTTATTTTTTAAAAAATTATTTTTGACATTAGTACATGAAAATGATTTAAAAATATCAAAAAAAAATAATTTCAAGTAAAACATAAAAATAAAAAAAATATTTTTTTATCAAAACATTTTTGAAACGCAATACAAGGTTGTCAATACCGTTCCGGTTTTTCTATTGAAACGGAACGTTCCGGTTTCGGAGCGTTTCGGCTTGCCGTTTCGAGGTTGTACTGTTCATATATAATTAATTATATATACATATATATAAAATTAAAATATTAATTTAACAAGCATAATTAAAATTCAAGAGAAATTAACTTTAAATTATACAATATAAACACAAAGTCAAACAAACATAATCTCAAAATTAGAAAAACAAAAATCACAAGTTAATCAAAATAAAGAGGATTTTAAGGCCAAAACGGCACACCCGAAATGGTACCGAGATGTTCCGACCGAAATTTGGCCGGAATTTCCTGAACGGGCTGGAATTAAAACCGAGACAAAAATGACGTTGTTTCGTCTCGGTTTTTTTAACGGCACGGAACGTTTCAGCTGTTCCGACTGGACCGAAACGAAATTGACAATTTTGACGCAATATCAAACACCCTCTTAGTACTACTAGGTTGCACGAATAGCCTTATAGGGATGATTATGGATCAAAAAACATAGATAAACTCAATAAGAGATCATGGAAAGGGACTAATCAGATGAAAAAGACCATAACTTTCAATTTGATTATTAAACCATGCTTAAAGTCTTATAAAAGATAAAGGTCAATTAGTTGTAATCAACTAATGTGATATGTTTATCTTGCTTGTGGAACTAGATCAAAAGTCAGGGAGGTGGTGACATCAATATCATGACAACAAAGAAATAATTGATTTTGAACCCAAAAAACACTCAAGAACACTTAAGAACTAGAATGGGTTTGATTTTTTTTATTGTTTTAAAGGCAAAATAAAAGTGTTTGATGGAGTTTTTAGAGAAATTAGAATTATTTAATTCAGTTTTCAGAAAAAGAGACGGGTGTTTGATCTCTATGTTTTTTGATATAGTGCCCGTTTGGCATTGCGATCCCACCGGCTTTTGGCTGAAATTTGAAAAAAAAAATCATTTTAAAGACCGGCGATTTGGTGTTTTTAGATCATTTTGATGTGCTGATTTCAAAAATTATTTTTAAAAAATAAAAAAATATCATTTTGATGTATTTCAGCACGATAAGCACTTTGAAAAGCTACCGCAATCGCACTCCCAAACAAGCCTACTATATGATTTAAAGTTTTAGTTGATGTAGTTTTTCAAAATATAAAATGTCAAAGTATACTTATTTTGCTAAAAAAAATTAATGTTGTTATTCCATCCAAAAATTTGCTTCTTTTTTTTTTCCTTCAAAAAAAAATTCCTATAATTTCCACTCGTGGTGATGATGTTTTTGTCCTCCGAATCACTCTTTCTAGAGTAAGTAATTCCCTTCCCTTTTGCTAACCCTCCAATCCTAGGTAAGTAATTCCTATAAAAAATTTATTTTTATTTTTTATTTTAAATTAATTTTTTTAATGTTTTTAGATTATTTTCATATGTCAATATCAAAAATAATTTAAAAAAAATAAAAAAATAACATTTAAATATATTTATAAACAAAAAAAATATTTTTAAAAACAATTTCACCCCAACTTCCAAATAGTCAATTTCTCTTTTAATTTTAACTTGCGGGCCAAAAGCATTTTTATCATGTGGGGTCTTTGTTGATTAATTTTCAGGTGGCTTTTTGTTGAAGACATCTTCGCCTTTTGGACTTGCAAATGGGTATTGAAAAATTGACATCTTGATTAAATTAATACTTGAAAAAGTATGTAAAAAACCCTAATTTATCGAAAATACTTTATATATCTAATTTAATAATTTTATCTTTTATTGTCAATATTACTCGAAAACAGTCTCAAAATAAATGAATTTTTTTGCCGGTTCACCTTAAGCTTAATATATTTTAAGATAAATGAATTATTATCATAATTAAAAAATCATTAAAAGATAATATTTTTTTTAAAAAAAATACACAACCAATCAATCCTTCATGATTAGCACTTAAAATATGATGTACTAGAAAATCGTGAAGAACAATGTAAGATGCAAATCCATTTTATTTTATTTTTACATAAAATATTTTTTTATTAACATGAATATTTGGGTTAGTTTGCGTATACCTCAATTAATTTTATAAATACTGAAATTAATGACAATGTAATTCCAATGACCATCATATTAACATTCGTATGATTTGATTCTGTAACCACAAAAAAAGTAATATTTTTAGTTCTAAATTTTTTCTAGTAGGGGCCTGTTTGGGAGAGCGGTTGCGGTAGCTTTTCAAAGTGTTTTTCGTGCCGAAATACATCAAAATGATATTTTTTTATTTTTTAAAAATCATTTTTGATATTAGCACATCAAAATGATCTAAAAACACCAAAATATATTTATTTAAAATAAAATAAAAATAAAAAATTTTAAAAACGACTGTTGAAACGCCGTCCAAAACGGGCACTAGATCATTTATTAAATAATTTATATCAAAGATTTTTTTCGAAAAAATTAATGATGGTAATAATGAATTTCAGGGAGTCGTGTCCTTCCGGACACCTTTTCAACAATCTCATTATGCTAGTTTGATATGAGATGACACGGGGTAAGAATAATTAGGCAATAAAAAACCTTTAACTATTTTATTTTTGTCCGATGTAGTGTTTATAGTATTTTTGTTTAACATTTAATGTTTTTTGAATTTTTTATTTTTTTAATATAATTACATTAAAATAATTCAAAAACCATGAAAAAATAATTTTAAGAAAACAAAATAAAACTTTTCTCAATTTGTTTGAGGGTGCGAGCGTTGATTTAAATAAAGAAAAATTAACTAAACAGGATTTTAAAAATTAAAATGAATACCAGATTGATTAGTTGGGTTATTTTATACTGATTTTGATTTAATAAGTAAGATTTTTGAGTTTGACAACGTTTGTCTTGGTTTTATTAGTTTTAAAAATTCAAAATTAAATCAAAATTCTATAAAATTATTTTTTAGCTACATTAATTAATTAATTAATTAAAAACATGGCTATCAATCTCTATCTATGGTAACAAGAAGACAAGATTATGAGTCCCATGATTCAAAAGGTGCTCAAGACTCCCTTTCACCAACACCTGTACGACGTCGCTTCTCCTCTCCCCCATCTATAATAAATAATTCCACGACTGGCCAAGACAACTCTGTCTTTCACTTTCTCTGGAGTGGTATACTAAAAAGCAAAGAAAAAAAAAATGAGACCCACGCGAACTCGGTGACGCGGTAACTCTCTACTTTTCCCTTTTCCTTTTTTCAGGATCTGAATTCTAGGGTTTCCGGAGTTAGTAATCGGACTCAGGAGATGACGAGTCCGGTCACGCCAAGCAATGGTAGTGTTAGGGCTTTATCGTTAACGTCAAGTGCTAGAGTCTTGAAGACTCCTTTAACTGACGAGAAGATCTGGAAACGACTTAAAGAGGCTGGATTTGATGAAGAATCAGTTAAAAGAAGAGATAAGGCTGCTCTTATTGCCTATATTGCCAATCTTGAAGCCGAGGTTTGCTTTCTTTTTGTTCATCTTTTTTTAAATAAAAAATAAAATTGTTGGTGCTTTTATTTGAATTTTCTTTTCTTTTTTACGAAGGAAGGAAGGAAATGGGAGAAAACCCTAATCTGTAGATTGACTGTGCTTTAATTTTTTTTTGTTATGGTAGTTTAGGGAAGAGTTAAATTAATAGTGATTAAACACAGGTAACTGTGGTATTACTCTTAATTACTTGATTTTTTGGGCTAGGATGAATGATTTTCCTTTTATATTTTTGAGTTTGGATAAGTAGTAATTAATCGGTGATTCTAGAATAATGGAAGTAGAAACTTAGTGTCATTTTTTGGAGATGGAATCAATTTTCTGTGTCTAAGCGTGCTTGTAATAATCATTGCTTTAATGCTGGATTAAATCTTAATTGGTTTTGTTACATGAGTGGGTGGAGTTTTTTGACTGGTGTAATTTCATGCAGATGTTTGACCTTCAATACCATATGGGGCTTCTCATAATGGAAAAAAAAGAGTGGACTTCAAAATACGATCAAATGAAATCGTCTGCCGAAACAGCTGATTTAATGCGTAGGCATGATCAAGCTTCACATTTATCTGCCTTAGCTGAGGCGAGGAAACGAGAAGAAAGTTTGAAGAAGGCTTTAGGAGTTAAGAAAGAGTGCATATCAAGTGTAAGATTTTTTGGGGATTCTCTCTTTTTTCCAGTTTGTGCCCATCATTGTTATGGAGTTCTCATGGTTTTCTGATGGATTTTTTGTAGATGGAGAAAGCCTTGCATGAGATGCGCACAGAATCTGCTGAAACCAAGGTTGCAGCTGACTCTAAGTTGGCTGAAGCCCGTGATATGGTACAAGATGCCCAGAAAAAGTTTTTAGATGCTGAGGCAAAACTGCATGCTGCTGAAGCTTTGCAAGCAGAAGCTAGCCGCTATCATCGAGCTGCAGAAAGAAAGCTCCAGGAAGTTGAGGCACGTGAAGCTGATCTTAGCAGGCGTATGAAAGCTTTCAAAACTGAGTAAATATTCCATCCATCATCTTACTCTCCCTGTTTTATTTGCCCATTGAACTGATGTTATAGCATTTAGCTTAATTGTGGATTTTCAATGTGACGATTTGTAGTTCCATGGTTTCATTTAAACTCCTGTTTGAAAACTTTGTTATCAAATCTCTGTATATTTCCTTAGAATGCAAACGCTTTACTGGTCTTTAATTTTTTTGTAAACAATGAATGCAGCCTCTGCTGGCTACAAGTCTTGAATTTTGGTGTTTTGGGACAGTAATGCATGGCTCATTGTGTGGGGGTCATTTCATTGAGTATCTGCAATTGTTTTCTTACCTAGTCATGGTATTTTCTAAAGAAACGAAAGTTAACCATGCCAGCTATTTTATTCCTTGTGGATCTGGGCAGTGTAATTCTTTTATTTGGTTATGATCATAAGTTGAATTTCATCACTTATCAAGATGCAGGATATAGATAGAAATCGAAAGTGCAAAAATTGGCAGGTTGTTTGAGTGGTGAACATAATTTTGCCAATAAATTGGGTTTAGCAGAAAGTTGTGGTAGAGATAAAAAAAAAGGATCAGATTGCAAAATATTTGAGAGGTTATTCAATTTGGGTGAAACATGGGCTAGAGTAACCTGGGAAAATGATTTATCGCTAATATTTGATTTCCAATGAACTCTGCTTGATTCAAATGCAAAATTCAATTTTGATATTTGATTGGTTCAAATTAGTTGTAGAACTAAATTGAATTTTATCATAAAATTGGTTCCAAACAGGCTGTAAAGGAATAGTAGATTATTAGTTTGGCTGATGTAAACTAATAGGCAAAAAAGGGCCTTGTTTGATGATAATGCAAAAACACAAACATAAGCAGATATATTTTCTTAGTTTTTAAGCAACTTAACTGTGCACATCATGCCATATTTGTTGTAACATTTGGCCAACAGTTGTTTTGCTCTCTAGAAATTTGGTTTTGTGATCTTGTTAATGTGTTTTTTCCCCTTGTCTTAGTTGCGATGCAAAAGAGAAGGAGATTGGTCTTGAGAGACAATCTTTGAGTGAAAGACGGAAGGTTTTGCAGAAGGAACAGGAAAGTTTACTTGATGGACAAGCTTTGCTGAATCAGAGGGAGGATTATATTGGCAGTAAATCTCAAGAGCTAAATCAACATGAAAAGGAGCTGGAAGTCTCAAAAGAAAATATTGAGAAGGAACGTAGAGCCCTAAATGATGAGAAATCCAAACTGGAGCTGACCATAGCTTCCTTGTCTCAAAGAGAGGAGGTCAGTGTTTTTTCAAATATATTGTTGATGTATCAGATTGTTATACCCATCTACCTTTTCTTTTGAGTGCATGCAGGCTGTTATTGAGAGGGAAGCTCTACTAAGCAAGAGAGAACAGGAGCTACTTGTTTTCCAGGAAAAGCTTGCCAGCAAGGAATCTGTGAGTTTTCTCTTTTGCTAAATGATGGGATTCATTTCCATTTTGAGTACTTTAAACATTTTTCTCTTCTCGGATAATTATTTTGAAAGTTGCTGTTCAAAATGCAGGTTGAAACTCAAAAAATTATTGCCAATCATGATAATGTTTTGAGAACAAGGAATTCAGAATTTGAAGCAGAGCTGGACAAGAAACGCAAACTGGTGGAAGATGAAATTGAAGCCAAGAAACGGGCTTGGGAACTGAGAGAGTTTGATCTTAAACAGAGGGAGGACATAGTGCTAGAAAAGGAACATGACTTGGAGGTTCAATCAAGAGCCTTGGTGGATAAGGAAAAGGATGTGACAGACAAGATCAACTTCCTTGATGATAAAGAAAGAAGTTTGAATGTTGCTGAGAAGGATATTGAATTGAGAAGAGCTCTTCTGCTTCAAGAAAGAGAAGAGATTAACAAAACAAAGCTAGATCTTCAGAAGTCATTGGACTCTTTGGAAGACAAAAGGAAACAAGTTGATTGTGCGAAGGAGAAACTACAGACCATGACAAGTGAAACAAATGAATTTGCAGCTTTAGAGATGAAACTGAAAGAAGAAGTTGACACTCTCAGGGCTCAGAAACTAGAACTTGTGGCTGAGGAAGACAGACTGAAAAATGAGAAGGGCAAATTTGAAACTGAGTGGGAATTGATTGATGAAAAAAGAGAAGAGCTAAGGAAGGAAGCTGAACGTGTAGCTGAGGAGAGAGAAGCTGTGTCCAGGTTGCTCAAAGAAGAGCGTGATAGCCTAAGACTAGAGAAGAAAGAAATACGAGATCAACATAAGCGAGATGTTGAGTCACTTAATCACGAGCGTGAAGATTTCATGAATAAAATGGAGCAAGAGCGCTCTGAATGGTTCAACAGGATTCAGAAGGAACATTCAGACTTCTTGTTGGGCATCGAGATGCAGAAGAGGGAACTAGAAAGCAGTATTGATAAAAGGCGCGAAGAGATAGAAAGTCATTTAAGGGATAAAGAGAAAGCCTTTGAGCTAGAAAAGAAAAGTGAGCTTCAACATATTGCTTCTCTTAGAGAAAAAGCAGAAAAAGAGTTGGAACAAGCTACTTTAGAAATGAAGAAACTTGAAGCTGAGAGAATGGAGATAAATTTGGACCGTGAGCGAAGGGATGGGGAATGGGCAATGCTGAATAAATCCATTGAGGAACTAAAGGGTCAAACTCAGAAATTAGAGAAACAAAGGCAACTATTACATGGAGAGAGAGAAGAGATTTATGTTCAGATTGAGCAACTGAAAAAATTGGATAATTTGAAACTTGCCTTGGATGATATGGAAGTGGAAGAGATGCAACTATCTAATATGGAGTCTAGCCGCCAGAAAATATCTACAATAAGACGTTTGAAGCAACAAACTACTGTACAAGATACTGATTTGGCTTCATATGGAAAATTAGATACTGCCAGCAATGTAGGTGGACTCAACTCTCCCACACCAAAAACAAGTGTTGCTCCCTCCCCTAACTCTGCTCGTTTTTCTTGGATAAAGCGTTGCACTGAATTGGTCTTCAAAAATTCCCCCGAGAAGCCCCTGTCAAATAGCAAGGGATCTGGGATGTCTGGCCATGAAGACACAAGTTTGACAGCTGGAAAATTGGATTCTTCCAATGGATACTCTAGGAAAAAGCTCAAGTCGGTACAAAGTTTTGACAAGAGTCAACCTATTAGATATGTTTATGGTGAGCCAAAAGTGATACTTGAAGTGCCTCCTAAAGGAGATATTTCTAAGGAAGCATGCAGTGTTGAATATGATGTCATGGAAGCTGCAAATGAAAGGCTCACATTCCCAATTTCTGAACTAGCACCGCAGGCTGAGATGAAACAACTTGTTGACAACTCATCTTTAGATGATTCTGTCGATTCTTATAATGGGAAAGGTCAGAGCAGTAAGAGGAAGAGGCAAGAGGAAGATACTATTAATGACAGGTATAACTCTTTTCTCTACTGCCTTCTTGCATATTTGCTAGTTTAACATGTATTTTGCTTGTGCGTCTTTTTTAAAGTAATATAATTTATTTATTCATCTGTTTTCAGTGTAACTTCAACCCAGGAAGCTGTTTACAAGGATCAGCATGCAACTGAAGAAGCAGATGTAGTAATTATAGACAAAATCGTTAAAGTTTCTGAAGTGGCTTGTGAAATAACTGTCTCGGACACTTCTGCTCATCAAGAAAAACTAGTGCATCTTCAAAGTTCTGAAAAGACATCCCACCTCAATATTGGTGAAGACAAGGAGGTTTATGAAGTGTTAAAAGAGTAGTGTGTGGGACATGTTGGAAATGGCTCCAAGCAAAGTCAGGTAAGTTATAATTCCTTAAATCATCTCTTTTATCGTGATCTTGCACGAGAATATACAGCTCTAAGTTGCGGTTTTAAATCATTGATCAACTTTGTGATTTCTTATGTGGTCTGATTTTCTTTTTTAGATTGGGCATGATGGTATATTGGTCTAAATTGCTCATAATTTAACCTTGAATGTTTTCATCAATGTCGATTGTATTTTCTGTTGCTGGTATCATCAGCAAGTTCTTGGACGGTCTACTTTGAAAAACTTTTACTGTCGCCCACAGGTGCTGCTCATAAATTAACTCCATTTGTGATTTTTATATTTGAAAACTGTGTTTTCTACAACCTTCTACAACTATGACAAATATTAGTAGGTTTGCTGTCTAGATTAGACCTGGTTTTATTAATGCCCATTATTTGGTAGATATTACAGTATTTTGCACTTACCAACACCAGCTGTTAACATTGGAGTATAACTTGGTAAGCAAAGCTTTTTTATTTAAATTTAGCAAGTCCTTAGTAACTAGTACCAAGCACCAAACTATAATTAACAGGTCTCTTGTTGATCTTTTTTTTTTGTCTAAATCTAGTGACTTTGATGGTGGAATTCACCGACATTTAAAAAAAATTAATGATTACTGAAATCTTTAATCTATCTTGTTTAAGAATACCAGTGAACACACGCTTGATGATCATTCCAATTATACATGTTCAATGTGTTTGAAAATCCTGACTGATGAACCCGAGTTATTCTATGTTGACGACATTCTTTCACTGCAGCATATTTTTGTTGGAAGGTGGCCTTGAAAATTATTCATAGAAACTGTTGTTTATTCATAAACATTTGGCTAGAGAATTAAAAACAAGTTCTTTGTTTTTTATAGCAATGCAGGAGCTGGTAGATTTTGAATTCCATATCAGAAAAGGGGAGCTTAAACAGCAAGTCTTTTAGATGTAGATGATGCAGGCAACTCCTCCATTTTCTGGAAAGGAGCTAAAACATAAAATAGTATTGCCTTGTAGATGTGAATATTTGGTGTTTCTAAACATGCTAATATGCTTCCAAGGTCTTGAGAACTTGAGTTTCAGAAATGTTTTGCGTTTTGGTCAATTTCACTGGACTTGCCATGACCTATGCTGCCTTGTAAAGTGCGTATCTTCATGGACTGAAATTGAGAAACCGAAGCTGCAAGTCTGG
Organism: Salix arbutifolia; assembly: GCA_025169955.1. NCBI lineage: Eukaryota > Viridiplantae > Streptophyta > Magnoliopsida > Malpighiales > Salicaceae > Salix > Salix arbutifolia. The sequence continues at coordinate 1,674,349 of CM045913.1, read as the reverse complement.
ATCAAAGTCACCCACTCTGTTTTGGGCCATGCAATTGCTGGAAGTAGCAGATTTGCAGGAATGGTGCGGTCCATTCAAGGCACGTTAACAGGGACTCGAGCTTGCAGCAAATTTCTTATTAGAGGAAAGGTGTGTCGATCATTTGTGTGTATAAACGTTGAAGGGGCGTGCCATTTTATTTTCTGATTGGTGATTAAACTAGAAATTAGGTGTCAGTACTTACTGGTTGATGAACAGTTTTATTTTCCTGGACATTTCACCAATGTCTTCGAAAATATCTCCATGGCTCTCTGGTTATGTTTGAAAAGAGAAGTCTAAATGTGTTCCGACAGATTAATGCAATCCTACATGCAGAATGAGTTAAATTAATTCTGTAGCAGGAAAACCAAAATAAGCCAGAATACTGATCAAGGATTGTTTAAAAGCAGAGGAATATTTCATTTTTAAATAAATTTTAAGTGGAAAAAGGAAAATTTAAATTTAATATTTCATTATTTAGATAATTGAAAAACTAGTTTTAAAATTTTTAAGTTTGTATGGGGTTTGGAAAGCATAGAATTGCCTTATCATTTTTTTTTTTTTTTTCTCAAATGAAAAATACAATAATGAATAATATATAATTTTTATATGCAAGTACTTTTTTAGCAATGTCAAACTTTTTTTCTTTTTTTTTGCATTTTCATTTACTGTCAAATTTATTTCTTTTTATCATAAATATAATAAAATAAATTATTTTTTTAGTCAGCGAGTATAAATATTTCATGAAATTTTGAATATGAATGAAAAAAATGATAATTTATATTTAGATTATCATGGATGTAAAATATTAATATAACTTTTAAAGATTATGATTTTGATTTCTTATGAAAAAAATCATAATCTTCAGGTTTGCTCCTAGCCATCTACTTCTCGTGTATAAATGCTGACAGGCTCAGGGCTCAAAAGGCAAACCTAAAGAATTAACTACCAAGAAATAAAGAGGGCATCGAATAAAAAAAGAGAGCTTGGAACTTACCAGACATATATTTCATTGGCATCTTTTTGTGTAATGCTCTCTCCTGGCACTGGTCGCTTGACTCAGTTAGCAGTCGGAGGTGTAACTCGGGCTGGGCATTCCAAGTGCTTTTACCCGATAAACTAGTTAATTTCCACAACCCTTGATCAAAATGATTATTATCGGCAGCAAAAGTGATAGACCTCGCTTGTTATCTTCGAGGGATATACATGTTCCCAGATTTCTTCAATACATAATCAGGATTCAGGACAGAACATGCACAACAATATTTTGTAGCAAGAAAAGATTAATTAAGATTGAAAACTTGTTGGTACAAATTACTCTAAATACAATTAAGCTCGGCGTTTACTCAACCGCCATGAATTAGGTTCGTGGTATCTATCGTAGAGAGGTTCGACGCGTTCTTGACGCTTTCGCTTGCTCATTTTTGTAGGATCTGCCACTTTAAAGAACCTGGGAGCAAGTTCCACGAGCCATTTGGGATCTACAACTGTTCCCTCACGCATGTACTCCTTTGTAGTCATTACCAGCTCGTGATATATGACCCAGTCTGGTTGTCTCTGGAAAAGTGCACTGCTAGGGTGGATATAAACTGGCTGATTCTCAACTAAAGTCCTATAACCCTCCTGTGGGTCCTTTCTAGCCACATGAAAAAAGAATCCGGCTGTAATTGCTTTCCTTATCTTGGTAAAATTCTTCCCAGCACTAACAACGTCCAATTTATACCTGGAACCCAACAGAAGTCTGAGTTATAATCACGCACGTAGACAAGTATGTACTAGTTTAAGATTTGACAGACAATGAACTGGAATAATCATTAGCAACATCTATGGATATCCTTGACAAATGGCATTACATGCTGGCAGAAATTTAGTTTTACCTTTCAGAGAGCACTCACACAATTAAAGGGATGAAAAAATTCATCATATCTCATATGTTACGAGAGTAATAAAATGCAGTGTATAAAACATAAAAAAAATTGCAGCCAAATGAACCTTGGCTTGGCTTGGCTTGAGTGATTAGCAGTTAGACGTGTTTCCCCTCTCATCCCCATAAACAAGTGTGGGCATACTAAATGAATTGGTGACAAATTGAAAAATAAAAATAGAAGAGAGCATAATCGTAGCCTTACCAATTCAAAAACATGAGCAGAATATGTCATATATATATCAGGACAAATATGCAATTAACAGGCTTTTCTCTTAACATGCATATCAGTATCCTATAATTTATAATAATAATTACATTGATATCATTCTACAATAGTTAACCACAACCATATTGGCCAGGGCCAAATATCATTTTTCTTGATCATATGCACAAGGCTCAGAAAACCAACAGTGAGCATAAATAAGGAAAACATTGTGCAAGCCCAATAAAATAACATGAAAAAAAGTAGCTAAAACAATATAAATTGCATATTTTACTTGTCCATGATGCCTAGAAGCTGTTTTCTGACATCCTGCGCTCTCCTCAAGGATCGAGATTGGACAAAATTCTCAAAACACCAAGGTCCTGAAAAATTCTTGGCTTTCCAAGCCTCATATACAGCAAGCAAAGTCAGATGGTCTCCTTCAGGCTGGAAAAACTTGGCCCTCTTCTGATCAGCCTGCGCTTGTTTTTCTCTAGGTCTGTAAAAGATGTTACCAGTAGTGATCATGGAAATAATAGTCAAAATCTCATCAGTGCACCCAAGGTCTACACTGGCCAGCAACATTTTCGACAATGGTGGTTCCAGAGGAAATTCTGCCATTTTCCTCCCTAGTTTGGTCAGAAGGCCTTCCTCATCCAGAGCTCCAAGGCTATATAGCTGTTCCAATGCAGAAATCAGGGCCTGGGGTGAAGGCGGATCCATAAAATCAAAAGATAATAGGTCATTGATACCCATGGCCTTCATTGTAAGCGTGGTGATTCCTAGATTAACTCTTTGGATTTCTGGAACCGAGGTGGGAGACATCTCATTGCGGTATGCACTTTCTGTGTAGAGACGGTAACATTTTCCAGGCCCAGTACGTCCAGCACGTCCAGCTCGTTGCTTGGCAGATGCTTGTGAAATTGGCGTTATAACCAGGGAATCAAGCCCTTGCTTTGGATTATACACATTCTGCTTGGCAAACCCAGGATCAATAACATAAAAGATTCCATCGATTGTTAAAGAAGCTTCAGCAATATTGGTTGCCACAACCACCTTCCTCTTCCCAGGAGGGACAGGTTCAAAAATTCTTGATTGCATTTCACTAGGAAGGGCACTATAAACAGGTAGTATGATTAATTCAGGAACATTTTTTCCTAACCCTTTCATCCTCTCATAAAGAGACTGACATGCAAAATCAATCTCCTCCTGACCTGTCAAGAATAGAAGTATGTCACCTTCAGGTTCTGTCAAGTGGATTTGCAAGACGGTAATCAGAGACGCATCTAAATAGTCACTTTCGGGCTGTTTGGTGTACATTATCTCTACAGGAAAAGTTCTGCCAGGAATCGTGAATATGTTACAGTTGAAGAAATACCCTGAAAATTTCTCTGCATCCAGTGTGGCTGATGTGACAATCAAGCGAAGATCAGGTCTTCTCTTCATAAGTTTCTTGAGTAACCCAAAAAGGACATCAGTGTTAATTGTTCTCTCATGAGCTTCATCAAGCATTATCACTGAGTATGGAGAAAGGTTTTCATCAATCAAAATCTCCCTAAGAAGCATACCATCTGTCATATACTTGATCACAGTATCTGGTCCAGTGCAATCCTCAAAACGAATAGCATAGCCAACTTCCTCACCTAAACGACAGCCAAACTCTTCAGCCACCCTCTTGGCTACAGACATAGCAGCCACTCTACGAGGCTGAGTACATCCGATCTTACCCCTTGTAGTATAACCTGCCTCAGCAAGATACTGTGTCACCTGGGTAGTCTTGCCTGAACCAGTCTCACCAATAACAACCAAAACCTGATTGTCATGGATAGCCTGAATTAACTCTTTTTTCAATTTGTAAATTGGCAAGCTCTGCCTCTGTTCCTGCATAGATAGCTTGGATCTCTGCCCAAATGTCAATGCCTTCCCAAATGCATCCTTCTTCCATTCAGGCATGTCATAAGCAGATAAGCCAACACCACGCAGCTCTTGGGCAAGATGCCTCTCACCAGTCTCGGGCATTGGGTCTTCCCAAGGACGATTAAGATCCTTTGGTATCGAATCAAGCATAGTCCTCTGCTGCTGCTCCCTCACTTCTCTCCTCTCCTTTATGAGTGCAGACTGAAGAGCAGCTGCACGACTTAATGAACCTTCAGGATTCTTAAAAATCTTCACTGGTGACACATCAACAGAATACCTAGTCTGCCCTTGCAAAAATGCAGGCTCATCCTCGTTCATCTCGATCTCAAGCTCTTCCTCAACTCCCTCTTCTTGATAAAGAAACCCATCTACTTCATCATCATACATGGGGTGATCTTGCGCACTCAAAACTCCTGAAGCAATCAACTGCTTCGCTTCCCACTTCTCTGGAGAGCTCATTCTCTTCAGAGGCCTCCTCGATGGACCAGTATCCTCCTCCTCCACAATCCTAATCCCTGACAACCCTGTCCTAGTCACTGGCCCCTCCTTAGATGACCCCAAAGCATTACTCCTAAAACCATCCCCCTCATCCCTCTTCTTCAAGGGAAGCAAATCCTTCCCACTATCCTGATCAACATCCCTCATCGAAAGACTCAACTTGTTCCCTGAAATCGAAATCACCTTAACATAAACCTCCTGATCCCTCTTCACAGCATCCTTCGCATTCCCAAGTCTCCTAGTTGCAATCTGTGAAACATGAACCAAACCCTCCTTCCCCCTAAAATCACTCAACTGCACAAAACAACCCGTATCCATCACCCTGGACACCCTCCCCTTATAAACCTCATACAATTCCAGCTCATTACTATTCCCACCACCACCACCACCACCATACCCATGTCTCACATTCCTTCTCTCCCTCTCACCTTCACCATCCTCTCTGTCATTCCCATGTCTCACATTCCTTCTCTCCCTGTCACCTTCACCATCCTCTCTGTCATTCCCATGTCTCACATTCCTTCTCTCCCTCTCACCTTCACCATCCTCTCTGTCATACCCATCTCTCCTTCTTTCTCTATCTCTCCTCCTATCATTTCTATCATACCTATCTCTTTCTCTCTCTCTGTCTCTATATCTATCCCTATCTCTATCTCTCCCATCTGTCCCTCCATGTCTATCTTCAGTATCTCTTTCTCTATGCCTTTCCTCAATCTCTCTTCTACTTTTCTCTTTAGCTTCAATCTCCAATTCCTTATCAATTTCTTTCACTCTGTCTCTGCTATCTTGAATCGAAAGAGCTTTAAATTTAGAATCTTTACCTGACCCATCGCTCTCCATATCCTTCTTCGCCTCCTCCACTTTCGGCGGCAAAATCGCGTGAATAATCTTCAGCAATGTCCGTACAAAGTAATCAGGCATTTCAGCTCCGTTTTCCTTCAGTGTGGCGTCGAACTCATCTACTGTTTCGCAATTCCGACCTAACTCGGTGATGAACTCAGCTAGGATTTTATCGCCAAACCCTAAGTGAGTTTCAAGTTCGCTGCAGACCTTGGAGACGAGGGAGAGATACTCGAGCTTCTTCAGTCCGGCGTCGTTTTCTGCTGCGGCTACCATTATGGAGAGTCGAAAAGGGGAGATCGTGGAGAGAATTTTTTTTGTGGGTTTTGATTTAGCGATGGAATTAGAAATTGATTGAAGTTTTTTCCATTAATTTTTTTTTTTTGTGATCTGATATGAATTTGATTCTTTCTCTCTGTTTAATTTTAAAGACCTGACGTTTTTCGAAGGGCGGCTGAAATAGGTTGTAGGAAATGAACGAAGGCAAAGAAGAAAAGGCCCAAATAACCTGTGAATAATAATAAAGTTATTTCATTAATTCCAAGTGAAATAATCTAATTGGTAAGGTAAATACTACAGTCTCCCACTATATAATAATAATAATAATAAAAAAATGTTTGGTAAATAAGGAAACAATTTAAATTATGAAAAAATACATTTTTGTTAATATTTTTTGTATTCATATATCTTTTATTTTAATAAAAACATGTATGTTAGCAACATGGTTTTTTAAATAACTAAAAGCAACTAAAATAAATATTTTTTAAAACTTTAAGTAATTTAAATTGAGAAGAAGAAATATATCTATTTAATTAAAATTCTTTTTTTTAACAAAATAATTTTTCATATGAGAAACATTTAAAAAAAACATATTATGATTAAAAAAGCAATTTTTAATAAAGAAAAATGAGTCAATAATTTTCAATTGAATATATGTAAAAAACATTTAATTTAATATAGTTATAAAAAATTAACAGTACAAAATAATAAATAAATATCTTATTCTTACCTAACATTGATGATCAATTATTTAACAATATTACCATCAAGAACTCCAATTTTATTTGAATATAATATAGTAATTATAAATATAATTTTGTTCTAAAATACAAAAAATAAACAAAAACTATTAGAAATTGAAACATGAGAAATAAAATTTAAGATTGTAATTGTTGGCCAATATCTCCAACACCTATAGATTAATTATTTTGATGACAATAACAATTAGTAAGTTTAATATGTATGTTAAAGGTTTAATGATAAAGGATATGAACTTTTTGGAGGCAAACATGACTTGAAATGTAATCAAGTTTTTATAGAATTTAATTTGGCATTGTAAAAATGAATTTTATCCAAAATTATTTTAATTGTTGAATGTCATCATAAAAAATACTTTTATTACTAAAACCTATACATGGTGAAAAATAGTTATGAAAAATTCTATTGATAAGCATTTTGGTATAATCACTCATTTTCTTTTATTGGGACATATGATTTTCAATGTATGTAATTAAATGCATGCATATATTTTTTATTTATAGTTATATTTAAAAAAATATTTACAAGTTTGCATTTTTGTTTTTTGCTAAAAACAATTATCCGACCTAAGGTGAAACGTGGTTCAAATAACTAGTTGATATTAATATTCAAGATTTATTTTCATTATTTTGTAAAACATTCACTTAGTGTGTTTTTGGATTGTGGAATGGGATGCTTTCCAAAATAACTTTCCATTTAAAATTATATCAAAATAGTTTTTTATATCAATAGATTCAAATCATTAAAAAAAACACTAATAAAAATATCAATTTGATATTTTTTCAAGCCAAAAATATTTTTGAAAAACACCCAAAAGCAAAAATAAGAGCACTCGTAGACAAACTATATGTAATTGGTAGCAAATTATTTTATGACTAAATAATTGAGAAAAAAAATAGTGATTTATCTAATTCATAGTATAAGATTGTAAACAATTATAAAGTTTTAGGTTATCGCTAGTATTTAACACTTCTTAGAAACATAGACTTACACTAAAAATAAAACTTTTAAAATATATTGATCTATCAAATAATAAGACTAAAGTGGTGTATATAGAAAATGTTATTATAAGGTAATGATAAATAAATATAGATAAGGTGACGTTTATAATAAATAATATAAACCAATTCATGGAACATGATTTTTTTAAAAGAAAAAATGTTGTTTTAAAGGAGTGATTGTAAATATTTTTGTTGCAATGAGTTAGATCAATTATTTGTTTTAAGTAATCTAAACAACATTATTTATATTAATCTGGTATATTTAAAAAAACGTTAATAAATTCTTCTATGTGTTGACTCTAGGTTTTGAATCCATAAAATCATCTATACACACCAACACACACTTCACCACCAAGAAATATTTTGAAATTACATTTAGAGTAACTATGAACATTAAAAAAATAGAAGAAAAAAATCTAAGAATATACATTGATTGTTGAATTATGATTTTAAAGTGAGAACCTTTTATAGATTCCACTAATCAAATGATCGTATATTTTCTAAGGTTTATTTTTTCTTATTATACCTTTTAATTCTTTGTATTATGTTCTAAAAAAAATTAAAAGGAATCAATTATTGGCTAATTATTTTCTATCATATCACTTGCTAACATATGAAATTTAAAATATATGATATCAAGCAATATCTTCCTACAAGGTTTTTTATTAAATGATATTAAAATATGAAATAATTTGCCTAAAAAAAAGAAAAATGTTTTGTTTTATCTAAATGTTAGAATTCAAGATGATTAACTAAGTTTTTATCAATAGGGAGTTAACTTTCTATTAATATTTATATAAATAAAAATTTATTTAGATGGGTCTAGCGAGATCTAAAGTAATTGAGCCTAATAACTAGTTAGGTTCAATAAAATATAGGTATAACGAACATGTCATCACGTTCAAAAAACTTGATCATAACAGTCAATTAAATCCCCAAAAACATAGGTTTGACAAACATGATAGACTCAAAGATATTGAAGTTAGGAATCAACCAAGTTTAAGAAAATATGAGTTCATCAAACATGTTAGATCCAAGGAGCTTGGATTTGGTAATCAACCAGGTGTAAAAAAGCATTGGTCTTTGAAATATGTTAAACTTAAAGTGTTGGGACTTGTCAAATTCTATGATTTTATGTGTAATCCTCTATAATATGAGTATTGCAGATATGACAAATAATGATGTCTCTCTGTCTTATAGGTGTATACGAGATCTTTTAAAATATTTATTATATTTACTATCTCATTAATGATAAGTAAAAGATATTTGTTTCTCATTAATATCGCTAAAAGTAGATGACTTCCAACCCTTATTTTCTCTACAATTGGATAAGACTCATATGCTATAAATATACCATGATACCTTAAGAAGAAAAGATCATTATTTTTATTATTTGTTGCATATATTTTTTATAGAATCTCTCTTTAAAATATATTTACTCAAGCATCAAGGAATCTCCACCTTTATTAGAGATGATTTTTTATAGGTACCAGTCATCATGGCCTACCAAGCTTTAAGTATAGGTTATCAACCAATGTGGCTAGGGAGAATAGATAAAATTGCTAGGACCAATTGATTAAATAATTATTTAACATTGAAGCTTTATTCCTAGGCAATTTTTTATTTCTAGAACACCATCATCGGTCTTTGTCCATATTCACATGACAACTAGTAAAATGTCAATGTTCCAATAATTTTTAATAGTATTAGCATCACTAAACTCATAAGAACTACTTTTAATTATGACTAATATTGAATCATAGAATATGTATTTATCAGTTGCGTTGATTAGAGTTTTTTTTTAATATATATAAAAATAAGTTAAAATTTTACATATAAGTTGTTAAATTGATTGGATCAAGTAATTGATTAGAAAAAAAATAAGATTCAAAGCCTAATACAACTTAAAATCTTAATTAAACTAGATAAAAGATTGATTTAATAAAACATGGTTGATCCTCCAAGAAGAAGAAAACAATATTGCTTTAATAAAAATAATTGATCAGAAAGTTAGATCATTTTCTAAACTAGTCTCCAAACTAAATAAAACAACTATCACTTTATAATAATCATATTATTAAAGACATGTAACCATTTATATTTATTGGTTGATTTGAAAATAATCCTAACCATAAATAGTTCCTATTGGTCAATTTAATAAGACATATAATTGCACATATTACAACAATCTAGATAAACAATAAAGTCACATTAACACCATGCATATTTGAATTATTTGAGAAAAGTGAAGTAAAAAACCTTTCAAATACAATCCATTATTTTTTTTACTTTGTGTAAAAATATGAAAGATATTATACGTATTTTTTATAATGCTAATATCCATGAAGCTATTGTACTTTCAAGTTTCTACTAATCAGGAGATGACTTGGTGTTTGTTTGAGAATGCAGTTGCGGTTGCTTTTGAAAGTGTTTTTCGTTCAAAAATACATTAAAATTATATATTTTATTATTATTTAAAAATTATTTTTGACATCAGCTCGTCAAAATGATCTAAAAATACTAAATTTTATTAATTTAAACTTAAAAATAAAAACAAAAACATTTCAATTTTTTTCAAAAGCACTCTCAAACACCCGTAGTACTATAGTAACTTTTACTTTTGATTTTTGTGTTGGATCTCATCCAAAATTGTTTTTCAAATTTTATTTTTATAGAAATTAAATTAAAATTTATTTATTTATTTATTTTACATACAAAATCCATCTCGCAACAACAAAAAAATATTTTTAGTAACATCTACTTTTTTTAAAACCACAACTAAAAATATATATTTTAAACCTACTTTTTTAAAGTTGTAATAATTAAAAAAACCATAATATTAAGCATGCACAAAATCTATTTTTTTTAACCACAATAATAAAAGTTATTACAACGCAAAAATCATACTAAATTGAGAGATGTTCACTTATGGGCCAAGAAAATGATCAAATTGTTATTTCTTGAAAGCAACCTATCACCTGTATGTATCCAAAGCGATCCTACTTGCATTATCACGTTCTTTATTATAGTTTTAGATTTTGTATATCTACTAATTATTTTACTCACATCCGTCATGATTCATTTTATTTTTTCTAGAAGAAAAATAGATATCAGACAATTTCAAAGCTTTTTTTACATGAAAAAATTAAATGTAAATCAAAAAATTTATACAATCATTTAATTAAATAAATCAATAACTATCTAAATAAATAAATTGTTAATAAGAATGGAAACAAAAATTAGAAAACAAATAAGAGATAGATGTAAATCAATATATTTAAATCCAACAACATGAGATATTTACTTGATTATATTTACTAAATTTATTTATTAAAAATAAATAATAGAAATAGACAAATGTAACTAATTGAATATATATATATATATATATATATATATATATTAAGTAAGGGGGAAAATATAGAGATATTATATAAAAATAAATATTTTTTATCTGTAAAAATAAAATTCATCTATATAAAACAATATATATGTGTGTGTGTGAATAAAAAATTAAATACATATAAAATAATTATAAAAAATATCTATTCAAAAAAAATCTACAAAACTCAGTTTTTGTAATAATATAGAATGACAAAATCAAAAACAAATGAGCCAAAAAAGGGATATATAACCGCATAAAATTGGAAGCATAATAAATGGAAAACATTGTGAAGGTCAATCCCCAACAAATCAAACATTAAAGGATAGAACCCTAAAAAAAACCAATTACACAAAAAAATCTAAAACAAAAAATTATTATAAAAAAATGAGTGTGGAAATAAAAAAATAAATTAGAAGGAAACCAATTTTATTTTATTAGAGAGTGAAATTGAAAAGAAAAATATTTTTATCAAAAGAAAAAATAAATAAAATAGTGAGAGCAAATTTAAAAAAAAATACACTATAAAATGAATAAATTAAAAACGAATAAAATTTTAACATAAAAGTAAAGGAAAAAATTAGAAATAAAAACAATAAGAACTGAATTAGACAAAATAATGCATGAAAATTTGTAATTAAATGACTAAATTAAATATAAACAAAACTTTTATAAAATGATGAATAATAAAAATAAAAAGAATAATAAATCAAATTGAAATAGTCAAAACAAAAGGTACCAATACATACTCTCTCTGTGTTTTTTTTTGTATAAGAGAGAAAAGATAGGGGAAGTAAATTCATCCATCGCCCCTCACCATATCAGAAAGTACAAGACACGATGTTTTTTAAAGTATTTTTTGTGTTGAAATATATTAAAATGATATTTTTTTTATTTTTTAAAAATTATTTTTGACATAAACACATCAAAATAATCTAAAAAAACCAAAACATATTCATTTAAAATGAAAAAAAAATTCAAATTTTCAGCAAACTCCAGTTGCAACGCATTCTCGGTGTCGAAATCTCAGATATATCAATCACTGCTCGACCACAGCTATGTGTTTTTAATGTTAAAAGTTATTTTAAAAAATATTAAAAATTATTTTTATTTTTTATTTTAAATTAATTTTTTTATATTATTTTAATAAACAAACTAAAGACGCACTCAAATAGCCAAATCAAAATAGAGTTCCAAACAAAGATATGGAATGGAATCTAAAGGCAAATCACTCGGCTTAACAATATTACTTCACTGCTTATGTGAGCAAGCAACTGGCTAGCACGCGCTACTTAATTTGCGGGAGAAAATCACTTGGCTTTCCTGACAGGTCGATGGCTTTTTAGGTAAATCAAAATGTTGTCAACGTACCTGTCCTGACTATCCCTATCACCAAACAAACTACTCACATCCTTCGCCTTCTCTCTATACATCTTCCCTTCCTCGCTCACCATCACCAGCCTCAATGACTCGGCCACTGAGTCTCTAGTAAAAGACCCGTCCAACTCGTTTCTTGGTAAGGAGTACCCGATCTTCTTCTCCTCCAGAACCCTAGCGTTTATCCCTTGATCTGAATAGAACGTTAGAAGTATGAGCGCCTTCTGAAACGTGAGTGCCTCCACCACAGAGCTCCACCCAGAGTGAGTCAAGAACCCGCCGATCGATTCATGTGCTAGGATCATGAGTTGAGGAGCCCAAGTTGTGCAAACCACTCCCTGTCCTTTGGTTCGCTCCTCAAACCCAGGAGGCAACTCAATCAAGTCGGTATCGTCAATCCCACGCCGGGTCCTGAGAACCCAGAAGAATGGTAAACCAGACAACTCTAACCCGAGTGCTAACTCGGTTAGCTGGGCTTGACTCGGTTTTGCCTCGCTACCGAAAGCTACATACACTACAGAACTCTTGTCTTGGATGTCAAGCCACTTCTTCATTGAGCTCCAAGCGTCTGAATGTTTCTCCTCCAGTTCGTACTCGACAGGAGGCAGCTGACCGACCGGGAAAACGGGTTTCTCGTGGATAGTTTCGAGAACTTGGAGCCATTCTGGCTCGATCTCGAAGGAGGACCGAACTGCAATAAAATCACATGATTGCATACACAAGCCCCAACGAATCAAGTCGTTGACACCTGAAGCATCATCCTCAACACAGTCAAATGAGTTCTTGATGTCATAGTACTTATAAGCGACTGTTGTCTGAAACGGCACCCACTTAGGTGGAATCGTGAAATCTTCGAGTTTTTTGCGAGAATCGTCACCGTTGATCAAGGGCGATGGCGGACCAAGAAAGGCCACCATCGCTGCAATGCATATAGAGAAGAATGTACTTTTGATGCCCAGATGAGCCGCGATCGGCCCGACCCAGTATTGAGCAAAATCGTAGAAGATCCAATCTGGATCTAACGACTCGAGAACCTTGGCAAAGGGTTCTTGGAGCTTGTCAAGGGCTATCTTGAGATACTGTACCTTGTTAGCTGGCAAGTCAATGGTGGCCTCAGCATCTGGAGGTAGACCCTCTACTTGGGGCAACGGCAGCTTTACAAAGTGCAGAGTGGACGATAAATTTGAAGGTGGTTTTGGAAGGCGATCGATGATTCTAGGGGTGGATATGAAGGAGATTTTGTGACCCTTTGCAGCCAATAGTTTGGCAAGCTCTAGCCATGGCGTCACGTGACCAAAGGCTAGCCATGGAAACATGACCACGTGAATCTTATCATCAGTATTCGCCATTAGAGCTGAAACTACCAAGAACTAAAAGCAAACTAGAGAAAGCAAAAGAGGGTTAGTTGGTTATATATGGCCTTGCAGTGATGAATGTTTGATGCTTCGATTGTGGAACACTACTTATAGGCAGTCCAAAGTGGGAAGTGAAGTTTATTGTATGACTGTTTGGTAGCGGATAATTGAGGTGATGTCGTTTTTGAAATGGAGTATTGATTAGAAATGTATAAAATGATATTATTTTATTTTTTTAAAATAATTTTTCATATTATTGTATAAAAATAATAAAAATATTAATTTATAAAAATAATAAAAATATTATTTTTATTATTTTTTAAAAAATAATTTTAAAATTCAATGACAAACACTACTTAAGCAACTCTAATGAAAGAGCTAAAGGAAAAGTCAAAAGAAAAAGACAAAAGTTTTTAGTTTTTATTGTTCATTTTCATAGCTCCAGATAAGAGATATACTGAAGAGTTAAAATAATATTTTTAAATTGAAAAGTTATTCCCACATATTTGATCAAAAAAGCTAGAAATTATTTAATATATTTTTATGCAAAAAAAATTGATTGTACTTGTATTAGTTATTTATTATTAATAAATAGTTATATCAATATTATATATATTAAAATAGATTTAACTTCTTTAAATGATTTTTTTCCATTAAAATGAAAATATAAATAATGTTATTTTATGTTATTCAACAAACCATATTATTAATTTGACTTTTTTTAAATATCTTTTCCCTTAAATATTCTCTTATAGATAGGCATGGATGGCTTCGTGTAAAAGTACCGTTGCTATTGCTTGCGGGTATTTATTCTAGGAGTATTTATTCTTGTATTCTATGAATAAGTGGTTTATGTTTCTTTTGAGATTCGTGTTTAAGATTATTTTTCATTAAAAAAATCTACTAAAAAAATATTTTTGACATTAATATATTTAAATAATATTTTTTATTTTTAAAAATTATTTTTGATATCAACATATTAAAATTATTTAAAAATACAAAAATTTTGTAATTTTCAATAAAAAATAATTTTTTAATATTTTTTCAAAAACAGTTTTGAAACGTAATACCAAATACCCCGTAGTAAGATATTGTTTTTAAAATATTTTTTATTTAGGAAATATCATAATAATATTTTTATATTTTTTATAAATAATTTTTTGTATCAGCACATCATAATAATTTAAAAATATCAAAAATTAATTTAAAATAAAAAATAAAAAATTCAAATTTTTGAAAAAATATTAAAATTATTTTTTATTTTTAAAAATTATTTTTGATATCAACATGTCAAAATTATTTAAAAATACTAAATTTTTGTAATTTTAAATAAAAAATAATTTTTTAATATTTTTTCAAAAACACTTTTGAAACGTAATACCAAATACCCCGTAGTAAGATATTGTTTTTTAAAATATTTTTCATTCAGAAAATATCATAATAATATTTTTTCATTTTTTATAAATAATTTTTGGTATCAACACATCAAAAAAATTTAAAAACATCAAAAAAATTAATTCAAAATAAAAATAATTTTTTTTTTAAATTTTTTCAAAAATATTTTTGAAATACAGTGTCAAATAGTATCTAAGTGTATATTTGTGATTATATTTTAGAAGTACTTTTTTAAAAAAATATTTTAATTTTAATTTTTTATATTCTTAGATTATTTTGATATAATGGTTTAAAATTATTTTTTTAAAAATATATATTATTTTAATATATTTTTAAATATAAAACAATTTCACTGCAATTACAAATATATCTTCGCTTTGGGGGGAGAACAAATTCAGATCTCTTTGATTGCTAATCAGTAAACCCCAGCCTTCAGTGGGGTGGGGGTGGGGGTGTAAGAATAATGTTTTTTCTTTTAATAGTGTAAAATTGATATTTTACTCTCTTTTTTTGTCTCGAAAGTAACTACATTAAATAAGTTATTTTTATAATTTATTTTAAAAAATATATTAAAAATAATAAAAAATAGAGATATTTTATTATTTTCTATGTATAGTAAATTTTATATTTTTTATATCTATCTCTTTTTAAAAAAAGAATTATATAATCTGAAAACCATAGATAAGCATTGAACGACAGGTGACAATGCTCAATTAATTGTTTGTGGCAGGGCAAAGCTCGGGATAAACGAGGCGCGTGAGTTTAGAGATGGCCGAGTCAGTAAGAGCATCTCCAGCGGGAGTGTCATTTTGGAGAGGTAAATCTCTGAAATGATACTTTAAATAGTGTAAAAATAGTATTTTTGTTGATGTGTACTCTAGTGATAAAAGTCATTTTGGAGAGACATTTATTTTTATATTATTTTAAATATAATATAATTATTTTATATGTAGTTTAATTATACAATTAATAAGAATAATTTATATAATTAAATAATTATATAATTAATAAGAGTAAGTATTTTCTTATCGCACTCGCCACGTCACTTTCTGATAATTATTACTATTATCATTATTATTTTCTGCCAGGGGAAGTCCCACCATTGGATCTATTTGCAATAAAAGTTAGGGTGGGTGACTGGATCTGATAACCTTCTATGGTCCACAGATATTGTTTTTTAATATATGTAACATAGAAATACTAAATGACTAAATTATTCGTGCCCTTAAAAAATATAAAATTATTTCACTGTGCAGAGTGACACGACAATCTGCCTTGCCTCATAGATGGTGTGGGAGAGCTGTTGCTGTAGCTTTTCAAAGTACTTTTCATACCGAAATATATCAAAATAATATTTTTTTAATTTTTTAAAAATCATTTTTAACATCAACACATCAAAATGATCTAAAAATATCAAACTATATTCATTTAAAATGAAAAAAAATCAAATTTTAAACCATATTTCATTTCAACTAGAGATATTATTAAAACTACAATTTTAAAAAATTAATTAATAGAATTCCTTAATCCTGTTAATTGAGGGGTGTAGTTGTTTTTTGCATTTTACCTCGAGGGTGTATATTAAAATAAAGGGAGGGTGACAAAAACGTGTCCACACACTAAGAGCCTGTTTGGATAGCGTTTTAAACGCTGATTTATAGTTTTTTTTTATTTTTTTAATTTTAAATGAATGTGATTTATTGTTTTTAGATCATTTTGATATACTGATGTCAAAAATAAATTTTAAAAAATAAAAAACATCATTTTAATTGATTTTGATGCTCTAGTTCAATTTTGTTATGGACTAAAATGTTATTAAAAAAACACTAACATAAATTTTACGATGTAAGATTTAAATACCTCATTCACCGGACCTTTAAATGTAGATGTTGAGTGATTACAGACCACCGATACAAATATAAATTAAAAAAAGGATTGAATTGAATAATTTTATTAAATTATAAAAGATTTAATGCAAGGGAAATAAGGATTAAATTGTTGCAACCAATTTTAGTGAACCAATTTGAAGTGGTTCGAGCCTCTCAACCACTAAATGCTTTTTTGGGAGTGCGATTGCGGTAGCTTTTCAAAGTGTTTTTTGTGCCGAAATACATCAAAATGATATTTTTTTTATTTTAAAAAAATTATTTTTGACATCAGCACATCAAAATGATCTAAAAACACCAAACTATATTAATTTAAAATGAATTTTTTTTCAAATTTTGACAAAACGCCGATTGAAACGCACAACCAAACATGCTCTAACATTCAAGCATATAATTTTTTATATTATCCTATTTGGTAATGATCTATTAAAATAACTCAAGAATCTCAAGAAGTCAAATTCTTTTCAACTTGAAATAATATTTGCCAGTTAAACCATGTCTAAAATGTTGGCATTTGAGATTATACACCATAGTTTTATTTTGTTTTTTTTTATCTATAACCATCTCCCACTTCCACCTTATGTGACATCATCATTAACTCTAATTACCTTGCATTATAGGATCAATCATGGTTTTAGATGTTTCCCATGACCAACACGTGTTGTTTTTTTAGATTTTTCTCTTTTTGTCTATGCAAGTTTCAAATAAGGTTAAGAGGAGATATATCTAATACAAATTCATTTATTTCTTTAAAAAAATTCAAAAACAATTTTAAAATACAATGCCAAAAGGAGACTATGAATATTTGGACAATTAATTTCAAATTCAAGAATCTGAGAATTTTTTGCCAGTGTAGTTGATTGGTGCTTGAGTAAAACAAAAAAGGCAAGGTAGTTTAAGGGTAATCCTACAACAACATCGTTATTATCATTGTTGCTGGTTTGGTTGTGTGATCCAACTTGTTTTTGGCTGAAATTTGATTTTTTTTTATATTTTAAATGAATATATTTTGGTGTTTTTAGATCATTTTGATGTGCTGATATCAAAAATAATTTTTAAAAAATAAAAAAACATCATTTTGATACATTTCGGCACGAAAAACACTTTCAAAAACTACCGCAATCGCACACCCAAACAAGCACATGTCGATCACAAACTATTATTTTGTATTTAAAAATTAATAGTGTTGTTTTCCATTTCATCATGCATGAATTTCTTTAGTATATATTACTGTGTCACCTTATGGGGATTAAAAGGGTGTTTGAGAATATTATAATAATTATTTTTTACATCATTATATTAAAATAATAAAAAAACTAAGTGAAAACAAATAAAAAAATAAAAAACAACTTATTTAAAAAAATGTATTTTTAAAATGAAAAAACAAACAGACCATAAAAAAATAAAATTGAAAGTAACTTGCTATTAGTTTATATTTCAAGTGAATTTTTTACTTTAAACTCATATGACACAAGCACGAAAGTCAACTTGAAAACAAACCAAGACTAAACATTTAATTAGTAATTGCCTTTTCTATCGGGAGATTAAACAATAAAAACACCCTATGTTTTTTCATCATCAAAGATATATCTTTTCATTGACGAAAAGAAGAGAGGGAAATGTTTCTATATTTCCCGACAAGATAACTGTCCAGTACCGTATTTTAAAAATATTTTTATTTTTATATTATTTTGATATGTTGATATCAAAAATTATTTAAAAAATAAAAATATTATTTTAATACAAAACAAAAAATACTTTAAAAAACAATTTTAACCATACTCTCAAATATCAAATATGCATAAATATAATACAGAAATAAATTCATTGGGACTATATGAGCGTTAAAAGGCATACAAATGAGATTTTATACCGTACAAAATGAAATTAGACTTGAACCTATACTATAAAAATAAATCAACACAAATAAAAAAAATAAAAAACCTAAAAAATAAGTAAAAAAAACAGATAAATTAGATAAAAAAAAACATTAAAATTAAAATTGATGAAAAAATTTACGGGAGAGAAGGATCTCAAATAGACAAATTCTATAAATTGTAAAATAGATTTTGATTTTCTAATTCCCGAAGCCAACTGTCTGGGCCTATTCTTCTAGCCTAGACGCGTCTCACCCTTCTCTGTACAGTGATCCTTCGATTTTTCTTTTTGAATTTTACAATATGTTTTTTTAAATAATATTTGTATAATCATTTGATTATTCCATTGTTTTAAAATAATATTAATATTTTTATGTGAATATTAGCAATTTCTTCTCGAATAAATTATACATGGACTTAATATTCATAACTGTTTTTTTTTTTTTAGAAAATTACCTTTGAGTATTCAATGCTAATTAAATATCTTTTTTTATTATGATTTTTAATATATTTTCTTTGATTTTTTAACACATCCATATCAATATTACTAATTCATTTTTTTTATTAGAAATTTATTTTAAAATTATGATAATTTTTATTTTTTTAAAATAGTAATGATAAAATAAGTAATTAAAAAAACACATGAATAAGAGAGGTTTGCCTTTTTTTTATTATTATCATTGAAGAGATAGTTTGTCATCATTATTTCAGATAGTTAATTTTTTTAGATATTTAATTTATTTTTCTTAAGATTGTTTATGTATAATTAAATAAAAAACTGAAAAACATTCCATGGTATGATATAGAATTTAGGAAATTTCATCTTTATATATTTTTTATTTAATTAATATTATCATTTGTTTTTATGATTTTTTGCTTTATATTTTCTTTCAATTTATTTTATTAGACATGAACACGAACTTTTCAACTCTTAATTAAAGTTCATTTTATTTTATTAAATACAAACATCAACTTTTTAATCTTTAATTAATTTTCTCAGGATGAAAAAAAAACATGTTCACAGTCTCGACGTATCCATCTCCGATGAGCTTGTTTGTGAGTGTGATTGCGGTAGATTTTCAAAGTATTTATCGTGCTGAAATACATCAAAATGATGTTTTTTTTATTTTTTTAAAATTATTTTTGAAATCAGCACATCAAAATGATCTAAAAACACTAAACTGCCGGTTTTTAAAATAAAATAAAAATTTCAAATTTCGGCCAAAAATCGGTGGGATCACAATACCAAATGGACACCATGTTAACTTAGAAATCCTACTTTGTGAATTGTATTTGTTTTTGAATTTTTTTTAAAAATACATTAAAATATTTTAATTTTATAAAAAAAATATTTTTAATTTAAAATAAAAATAAAAATTTCAAATGACAAACAACCTGTAATAATGGAAGGCCTTTCGCCACCTTATATCCTCCTTTTCGATCGGAAGCGACACCGTTTATGAGAATTGTCAAGGTAGTAAATGACAACGCAAAACCCCAACTATTTGAATAAAGGCAGTCGGCACTCTATAGTAGTAGGCGTTGGCTTAGCTCATTAAACAAAAACCTTCCCCTTTCCTTTTCCTTCGATACAAACAAAGCCAATCCAAAAAGCCTCCCTCCCTCGTTATTTCCGCCAATTTTTATCGGCGATTTCTCCAATCTCCTTCTCACTAGCCCGCACACTCCCTCGGCTTTTAAACCCAAACATCTCTCTCTCTCGGCAAAACACACTATCTTTCTCTCTAAAAATGGCGCAAGTAGTGGCTACCAACAGATCGATTCACAGTTCTATCATATCATCTCCTTCCTCTGGATCTCTACTAGACCGAGTTGAGAAGCTAATCAAACCTTCAACTTTCTCTCCGAGATTTCTTTCAAGTCATGACAAGAAGAAAATTATCGGCAGTGTTTCTTCTCGTAGGAACACTCATATTGTGGGGGCGGCTGTTAAGAGATCCGCCGAACCTGAAGTCATTCCTGTCTCACCTGAGGATGTACCAAAGGTCTGCACTACTCACTCTTTTTTAGCTGAATAGTATATTAATCAATTGAGTTCATCACATTTTGTGTTAGATGTAAACACTCTTGTCACGGAATCGCGAGTAAAGTTAGGAGAAATGGGGTGAGGAACTGCATTCCTTGTGATATCGTTTTTACTTCAGTTACGGAAAAGGAGGCGACTTTCATTTCTCGTAACTGAAATTATAATATTTTTGCTGTAAAAATGTGTGATAATATAACATTTTTAAATCAAAAGGTCTATCCATACGATTGTTTCAGTGAAAGACGAAATTGACCTTTTGAAGATGCTGATTTACTGGATTCTGCCAAATTGAAGGCTGTTTTTGTCATTTCCTGGACATTATTTTTTACGAAAGCTATCCTTTTATTAAGTCATGATTAAATAAAATTAGACAAGGTCATTTTTAAAAGGTAAAATTTGTGCTATCACCACACTTAGCTGCGTGGATAGACTTTTTGGTGTGCCAATAGTAGAAGTTAGCATAATGTGAAAGGTAGGGCAGTGAAATGATTATCTGTTCAAAGTAAATTATAGTATTCATTAACTTTGTGGATGGATTTGAATGTTTTTTTAGAGGGAGGCGCAATTTGTGCAATTAGAGCAACTAGGTGACATGACAGCAGCTGTTGGAATGTGGACGAAGCCTACTGTTAGGAGAAAGACGAAGATTGTATGTACTATTGGGCCGTCAACTAACACGAAGGAGATGATATGGAAGTTGGCTGAAGCGGGAATGAATGTCGCTAGAATGAATATGTCACATGGAGACCATGCTTCTCATCAGAAAGTCATTGATTTGGTTAAAGAGTATAATGCAGAGGCGAAAGATAATGTCATTGCCATCATGCTTGATACTAAGGCAGGTTTACTTCATTTTGATGCTACATTGGGCTGCTTAAGTTGTAAAGTTTTGATAAAATGGAACGCACCTAATGTTTGGAGGTCATTAGAAATGAGTTTTACGCAAAAATTGGGAAAGATAAAACATGACATTACATGCAACAGTACTTTGTCCTGATATGAGGTCTTCATTTAACCTGTTATATGCTTCTCTGTTTATTTGGGTTGCCTCTTCCTCTTCTTTTTATCAGGGTCCTGAAGTTAGGAGTGGTGACTTGCCTCAGCCTATCATGCTATCACCTGGACAGGAATTCACTTTTACGATTCGTAGGGGTGTTGGGACATCTGATTGTGTTAGTGTGAACTATGATGATTTTGTTAGTGATGTAGAAGCAGGCGACATGCTTCTTGTTGATGGTATGCTGACATTTTCTTTTTTCCTAAAAGTAGAAGTTGAAACCCTTGGTAGGGTGCGCAATGTTTAAAACATTATTGCCTGATTGTAGGAACATGTAGTTTTTGTGATTCATTTTGTTAGACTTTGTGTCATATTATTTGTGTCAACACAGGAAGAGGTTTTATGATGTATATGTGTGCAACTCCCCCCATGTGTGTATGTGGAAGTGAGTATTGTTTCTTTTGTCCTCTAGACCCTGTCTTTTGATCCCGTGACTGAAATAGCTGTACATGAATGTCATGAGGTATAGCATGAAATCATGATCATGGGAGCCTGCTGTTCAAAGATGAAAATGGAAAGTGAATACGTTTTTTCTTTTCTTTCCCCTTCCGAAACTGATACAATCTCAATGCCTTCATTTTCTCACGGTAAAATGTCAGAATTCTTACACCCTTAATAAGCGGGGTTTTGATTATAGTGAAACTTCCTTTTCACTTCGAACCTTTTATTTTTCTGCTAATATAGAAGTCTTAACAACCATAAAGAGACATGGACATCAATATACTTAGGATGAGTAGCAATTTTCTTCAGGAAGGCTTGCTTTTACAATTCAATAAAACTCATAGTTAGAAGCTTTCAGGGTTTTGGAACAGGAAATATTTATTGCTATCAATTTTATATGTTTGCTGATCCTTGACCTTTGTTTTAGGTGGTATGATGTCACTTCTGGTGAAGTCCAAAACAGAAGATTCAGTGAAATGTGAAGTTATTGATGGAGGAGAGCTTAAGTCTAGGCGTCATCTAAATGTTCGAGGAAAAAGCGCGACATTGCCTTCCATCACTGGTTTGACCTTAAATCACCATTTGCATTATTTACTATTCTATATCTCCTTTTTTATTTCCTTTTTTTTTCATTTGTGTGGGTGTTGATTTCGATAATGGACATGGTTACTTACATGGTTCTTGCTTCAGACAAGGATTGGGATGATATAAAATTCGGAGTGGAGAACAAAGTTGACTTCTATGCTGTTTCCTTTGTTAAAGATGCACAAGTGGTTCATGAATTGAAGAATTATCTACAAAGTAATATTTATATTTATATGTCAATCATTTTTTTAAAAAGTTGTATGATAATTTGGCACAGTTAACTTAGACGACATTTCCCCCCCTTTTCTGGCAGGCTGTGGTGCAGATATACATGTGATTGTAAAAATTGAAAGTGCAGATTCTATACCAAATTTGCATTCGATAATTACAGCATCTGATGGGGTAATCATCTGAATTGTTATGTCCATCTTTGAGTTGCTGATATATTATGTAATATTAAGACGTAGTTAATTGGATTCAGTTATCATTATTGGTTGTATATTTTACAAAGTAGAGCATATTTTTTTAATATTGATCTTGAAATGATAAAAAATTATTTTTTTTCCTGATTTTGCTACTGACTGCTTTGTTTCATTGGTGATTTGCTGCCCTTTTTTAGTTCAGATGAATCTGACATTCTCTAATCACAGTTGATTTCACAAGACAAAATTCCTGATCAATGCTGATACCTCCAGCCTGTATTGTGATTAATTTATGTACTAATGGATCATGTGCGTTTTTTTACTCAGGCCATGGTTGCAAGAGGAGATCTTGGTGCAGAGCTCCCTATTGAGGAGGTTCCCCTGCTGCAGGTAGATTTGTCTCTGGGATAAGATTGATGACCAATGAGAAATGAAGTCATCATTGATAGCAACTATATCCAGTTTAGACATGAAGTTGATTAGTTTTTATTTTGAATTTGTAGGAAGAGATAATCAGGCTGTGCCGGAGCATGGGAAAAGCTGTTATTGTAGCAACAAATATGCTGGAAAGCATGATTGTTCATCCAACTCCTACCAGAGCAGAGGTATCAGACATTGCCATTGCTGTTCGTGAGGGTGCTGATGCAGTCATGCTTTCTGGAGAAACTGCACACGGAAAGTAAGTAGGTTTAACAGTGTGAATGCTTTAAGTATAACTGTGCATTAAGATGTTCCAGTGAAATGATTTTGTATCCTTGCAGATTCCCTCTGAAAGCTGTTAAAGTTATGCACACAGTCTCCTTACGAACTGAAGCAACCATAGCTGGTATTGAAATGCCTCTTAATCTTGGTCAAGCATTCAAGGTGCCTAACACAAGTCTGTTTATCTTCTTTCATTGATGTTTATCATATTGAATTTAATTGCTTTATACTAAGTGGGAATTTCTTGTTTTCTGCAGAACCATACAAGTGAGATGTTTGCATACCATGCAACCATGATGTCAAACACTCTTGGAACCTCAATTGTTGTCTTCACTAGAACTGGCTTCATGTCTATATTACTGAGCCATTATCGACCTTCAGGAACTATTTTCGCATTCACAAATGAGTAAGTTCTTCATGTTCCTAAAATTTACATCTGTTACCAGTCATTTGTTATGACTTTTGCCCTGGGTAATTTTACTGTTAGCTTTTTGTAAATGAATAAATGATAATACTGTAAGAATCTGAGGGAAGAGAGTAACCGTTTCATGTGAAAAGTATAGATATTTCAAATGGAAGCTCATGTAATGGCAGAAGATTGCCACTAAAAGCTAATTACAATACTTCAATGGCCATGCAGGAAGAGGATACAACAGAGACTGGCTTTGTATCAAGGAGTGTGTCCCATATACATGCAGTTTTCAGATGACGCTGAAGAAACCTTTGCAAATGCCTTGTCAGTGCTCAAGGTAAGCTCCTATATGATTAGTGTATTGTAAAACTGGATAGCAGTTTATCCATGTTTTATCGGTCCCTGTCCAATTTGAAGCTAAACTAAAACAAGCTTTGAATGGCATGAAGGTATAGTTGGACAAGCTATAAATCATGGGATATGCACTTTTAGTACTGAGTATTCAATTTGGACACATTTTCCTTTGAATTAATCCATTCTGAACTTCAACATTCATTCATGGAATCCAGGGTATTTTATTACCAACTCATTCATTTGTTTTGGAAACCAGACATCATTATTAGTCAAATGGCTGACCTCAACTGAAGGGCCTTGCTCTGAAAACCATCACAGAATAAGCAACTCCTTCCCTTGATTAATGGACGATTCTCATCATTATTAACCGTCATATATAACAATTAGAACATGCTTAAAACAATTGTATCTGTGATATAACAGTCTACCCAAGTCTGCTGCACGAGAGGATTTAATACCTTGCATTAATATGATCCCAAAAATGTCTGTCTAGATAGTCACTTTAAAACATACAGTTAGGTAATCCCTTCTCATTTCAAAACTATCTTTCATCGTACCTGGGTCATTATGTACTCCTGCATGCAAAAAGGATGGAGGATGACTTGTTTCTGGTTTTATCATGCAGAATCAAGGGATGGTAAAGGAAGGAGAAGAGGTTGCACTTGTTCAGAGTGGAAGACAGCCAATCTGGCGGTTCCAATCCACCCACAATATTCAGGTCCGCAAAGTATAAACACCAAGATAGATTGCAAAACTGATTATTAGTCCCATATACGAGGACAATTTGTTTAGTTTTGAGTTTTTTTTGCATGTTATCTAGGCCTTCATTGCGTAATTCCATGTTTTTCACTGGATGTTCTCTGTACTTGTTTTCCTTAAGTTCCCAGTATGTCCTGTATGATGGTTCAAAAACTAGTGTTTGTTGAATGAAAAGCTTTCTTTGGTATTGTATTAGAACAATATATAGTATCAGGTCAGAAACAATTGAATGCAAATAATTGGTTGGCCAAAATCAAGAGCAATGAAATTGTTCATATGTGGCAGTTGAGAAATATGATTGAGGCCAGGATAGTTTTACCCATTAGTACTGGAAAGAGTTGCAAAGAAAGTCAACATTGAATTGAGTATTCTAAGCAGTGCTCACGAAATGGATAGTGGAGGCATGTATTGGCTATCTTTAGACTATTCTAAGCAAAACAAACAGTAATTAGTCATCTCATTTACTCTTCTTAATGGAATTGCGTCCACATTTGTTATGGGAGCAATCAGAGTAGGACCAATTCAATGTTTCATACACTGCTCAGAATGGAGGCACTGTACCCGTTCTTATCATCCCAAAACTTTGACCAAAGCATAACACCACCATACTTTGGTGCCATCTTTATCACCGGAAGTATTTGAGAAGTCAACACTTCTGGTGGAATGTACCCACTTCTGGCTGCTGCAGGAGCTGCTGGCAACCCTAGAAATATCTTTCCGGCAACTACTGATGTAGTCCACCGACTCCAAGAGTTTAAGAGGTCAGTGGTGTTACCTGAACTATACTGGCAAGGAGGGTTGCTATAGAATTGAACCCAGACATAGTCAAAAAGTCCAGTGTTTAGGGCAGTCCCTAAATTTCTATCTGGGAAGGGACACAGAGGAGCTGCTGCTAAATACACCTTTCTTCCTTGCTCGCCGTATTTAGATAGGAAACGAGCAAGATCCTCCCAATACAGCGTCGAACCTTGCCCTATGCCAAAATCAATGCCATCCAATACAGCATCACCTAGAGGTCGAGAAGATGATTGGCCGCCCAAGAAATTGTTCTGTAAATAATCTGCGACACCTCTGGCATCATCTTTAGAGGCTAGAGTATAATTACCAATGCTACCGCCAAGAGAGAGCAGCACCTTAATTCCTTGCTGCTGACAACTTCTGATGCCGGTGCTGACAGTTTTACAGCCACCGCTTGCCGGGTCGCAATGACCAGCAAGGTTCAATTGTGGGGTTTGACCATTGCCAAATTTGTTGAGGAAAGCTATGCTAACATAAGCATATCTTCCTGTGGCACACGTTTGTGCTAGAGTCCCTTCATTTCCATTTTGACCCCAGTAGATTGAAATTCCACCAGCAGCATGAGAGGGTTTATTTAGTAAAAGGACTAGCAGAGGGAGAAGAAGAAATGTGGCTCGAGAAATTCTGGCCATAGTTGCTAGCATCCAAAAGGTAAGGAAGGTTTCTCGTGCCTCTATGATGGACAGGGGATTGACAATTATATAGCGTCTTGGATGGCCTCCACACCGATAAATTTGACAATTATATACCCTTGGAAAGCAACACGAGCTGCCAGTTTAGGAGTCCATTAAATTGCTTTTTCAAAAAAAGGGTTTTTGTACAAAAAAGTATTATAATAATTTTTTTTTTTTTTTTAATATAACCAACTTGTAATTTACTTTTTAATTCTAGCTCCCCTGTGCTAGGAACTGATGTTGCCCAAATAAAAAATGTTGATACTTCCATGGAGTAAACTCAGCCAACATGAATAAAAACAAGATAATTCTTCGGATTCCCTCCAAATTTTAATGTTGTTATGCATTAAACTCTGTTATTTTTTAATATTTTAAAATAATATAAATTATATCCCGAAATTTCGTTGAAAGTTTAAGTTTTTTGGTTAAAATGATTTATTAACTTGATATCAAAATCTTATTGATCAAGTGATCATAAATTCAAATCTTACTACACTTGTTTTATTTGATAAAACTAAAAAAACATATTAAAAATAATATAAATTATGTTTTAAGATTTTATTTTGAATGCGAGATAAATAATTAACTTAGAAAATCTCATCTGATCAAATATAAAACTCCAGGATAAATAGGCAGCCTAGCTGAGTCAAGGAGCATTTAGGGTTTAGTTGGATATGTTTGGGAGCACAAAGAGAGGGTTTAATTTGCTAGCTTCGCTGACCAATAAATTTTCAGTTAAGTAACGAGTAATTATTTAGTACTGTGATTGATATTGTTTTTAAAAATAATATTTGTTCAGAAATATATTAAAATATTTTTTTTTATTTTTAAAAATATTATCAGTACATAAAAATATTCTAAAAATACCAAATGTTTTTAATTTAAAATAATAATAAAAAATCTCTTTTTTTCTTTTCAAAAACACTTTTAAAACACTAAATATTTAATAATTCTTACAGGGTTAAATTACTTTTTTCCTTAATAATTCTTGAGTTTTGAAGGTTAAGAGTTATTTAACTTCTTTCTTTAGTTTTTTTTAAATATTTTTTTTATTTTATTATTTGACAGGAAATTATTAGACCTCTAGCTTCATGATTTTAGCTTTCATTTCTATTTAGTTTGTCTTTTATTATTTAGTTTGCTTGAAAGTTGATATCCATTGCTTTGTTTTATTTTTTTGTGTAGGGTTATCCTGACCTTACAGGTGGGCTGCGAGTTTAGCATGCTTACTGGAGTAAAAAAAATCCTGAGAAGTGAGCACACCAGCCGGGATGAATCCACCGCTGGGGGCTGCAGCGGGAGCAGCGGGCAGTCCCAGGAATTCTTGATTTGCTTGAACTGTGGCCCATTGTTTCCATGCACTCAATAAATTGTTTTGCTGGCTAGATGATCGTCAGGGAAGGGACATTGTGGAGCTGCGGCTAAGTAAACCTTCTTTTGCTGGCGAAATATCATCCCAGAACTGACCTGAACCAGCCTCAATATCAAAATCAACACCATCTAAAATGGCGTCGCCTAGCGGCCGCGAACTGGACTGACCACCGAGGAAGTTGTTCCAAATATAATTTGCCACTTGCCTGGCATCATCGGCCGAATATAAGGTTTACTTAGCCAGCAAAACAATATAATTTGCCAAATATAAAAACTTTCACTCGAGAGTGTGTTAGATAATATTATAAATTATATTTTAAAATTTTATCTAATAATTTGAGTTTTTAAATGAAATAATTATTTAACAGAGACAATCAAGGCTGATAGAATCAGGATAACAACTTGTGTATAGAAAGCCATTTCTAATATGTATGTAAGCTTGTTTTGTGGCTCAACAATGGTGGAGAGGTGACAAATTTATAGCTCCGAGGATCACGCATGTTGAAATGCTCAAGATAGGAAAGTCTAATCTCCGTGCCTTGTGGGGTACGCAACCTTTTCCATTTCCAAACTAAGTAGAAAAAGAAAGTTGGCTAACCATCAGTCAGTCAAGAATTGAGCAGCCAAGTCTTAAATTTTTTTTGATCAAACCACAAACAAACAACTTCTAGAAACTTTATCTTGTTAACCCAGCAGTCACGAGTTCGAATTTCACCACTTTTATTCTATTTGATAAAAATCAAGCCCAAGATAGTATGAGTTTGCGTGCAAGTTTCAAGCCCAAAAAACTTTTACTTGAGTGGAGGTGTATTAGAGAATAATATAAATCATATTCTAGTATCTCATCTACCAGCTTAAACTTTTAGATAAGATAGTTCTTTAACACTTTAATATATAAAAGCCATCAATGGTGAAAAAACACGATGACCAATCAAAATCTAAGTGATAAAGGATTTGATACGTGGGAAATAGACACTGCTAAATCATCAAAATCCATTGGCATATGCATTTGAAGAATCATGAAGTCCATGAATGTTAGAGAACGATTGAGGTATAGAGTGAACTGGGCAAAAGAATAACAGCCTTCCATTGACATTCAGAACAACTGTCTTCTTAGATCTCAAAAACAGCAGTTTTACCTTAAAATGAAATCATACGGAGCTCAGATATACAAAGGAGAAAGAAAGTATGATGGAAGAGAAAAATTACAACTCTTAACCAGGGATGTCTGCCTGTCTTGTTCTGTTTCAGCTAAAATGATTGAAATGTTTTGTACCAATTAAAAAAACAAGATAACATGACGTTGTTTTTACTTCAGGTTAAATTCCGGTCCATTCTGGATTTTTCGGTCAAATTCTAGTCAAAACACGCTAGAATCATTCCGCCTATGCCATTTCGGCCAAGTAATATTTTTTTAAATAATGAATAATTTTATAATATCAATCATATCTTTTAATCTAACCGTTAAATTAAGATGAAATTTTACGAGGAGTCTCTTGACATATTTATATATAATATGTTAAAATTTTAAAACAATCAAAGAATGAAATGACATTTTCAGATTGATAATAACATTCTCATAATATTATATATATTTATAATTTTGTTCAAAAAAATCATTTTATAGTGATTTTTTAAAATTAAATGATACAATTCTAAATAATTTATAATTTTATTTTTAAATTTGAACTAATATTTTTTGAATTAATATATATATACATAAACATTACAACCTCAAAATGACAAACAAAAACATTATGTTTCAATTAAAAAAACAAATCATCAACCAAAACAGTATAACCAAAACAGTATAGTATTGACGTCCTTGCTCTTAACTGTTATCTTACAAGTTATAACTACAGTTTCTTAAAAGTTGTAAGCGGTAGTGCTAAAATGTAAGTTTATGAATGACCATTAAGCCTTTATGATTTCCATCGAAGGTTTCCGTTAAATAATTTTTAGAAAAAAAACATGAACATGATGGTCACAGTATGAACTGTTGCAGTTAGGTCGAGTCATCATCTTGAAACAAAGCCTTGGAAACAGAACCACAAAAGGAAGTCCCATAAACTTGGTGGTTCCTGTCATCACTGCTGATTACTCCATTGTTTCCGGTCATTGGGGTGTCTAAAACCACATCATAATTTACCCGTCGTCGTTCCTTTCTTTTTGCCAGCTTCCGAAGAGGATCTGACTTCATTTTCATTGCTGTTGGCTGCTTTGGCGCCCAAACTCTCTGCAAATCTGGAACCCAGCTGGTGAAAGATGCAAATCTTCGAGCCCTCTGTCTTCTGGCTTGAGCTTCAATTAATTTCCGGGCATGCTCCTCCTCCTGGTTCATACCTCGGGGGCTTTGAAAGTCATTTTCCACATGTCGAAGTGATTCGTCTTCTGCTGAGACTGAATCATTGATTCTATTATTATCATCCATTTTATCTCGCTCTATATCTTCTCTCCTTGTTTGATTACTGTCCTCGCTGTTGAGGAAAGAATGATGCAATTCATCTTCCTCAGAAAACAACAATAAATCCGTTTTTTCGTAGATTTTGTGAACTACACCACCAAGACTCTGACAGTACCTGAAAAATAGGAGTGCAAGCATCTAATTTAGCTGTGCTCATCTTCCTTCTCAGCAATGATGGAGAGCGCACATGCAAACTCAAAACACACACACAATGCTATCATTGGCATGTAATGGACATTCATATTCATTCACCTGATCTATATATATATATATACCATTCAAATTATCCGTAATGGGCTTCAAGGGAAGAAATTCCAGGACACAGTGCAGTTACAGTTACTACATTGATATGTTATGAGCAAAATGAATAAGTTGCGGGCAGATCCACAAAACAATGTTTCATACCAATAATGGAAGCTCCTCCAACATTTGGGCTTCAGGAAATGCTAGATAAACAATCCATGCTAAAGAAAGAAGAAATAGCAGGCACCAGCAGTGCTCATTTTGTACAGCACCGAACAATGAACAACAGCATACTTCATAAATTCCCAAAAGTTGCTCGACAATTGATAATTTCAGGAATAAAATTGTGTTCGTTGTGTAGATGTATGCATACCTGTTTTTTATAATCTTTCCCACGTATGCATCAAGGCTCCAATCACCAAAAAAGCCCCCCTTTAGATGGCATTGAATTGTCTCTAATAGCAAGCAAATATGTTTCACAAATCTATGTTTCATAGACTCCCCAATACTTGCTCCAACCTCTGATTGCAGTATCTCCATACGAAACAAAATCTGCAGTTCATATCTTTGGCAGATTAAGGAAAGTATCATTATCATCGGTGCAAATTGTCAACCTTAACAAGTGATTAACAAATACAACAAAAGAACACCGAGAGATAGCATGAACAATTATATAAATGAAACAAACATGGATACACTCTAGCTATATTTTCTGATGTAGCCTCAGCATAACTAGGGTTAGATGCATCACTGTCTTTGTATATAGCAGCCAAATCTTTAGGCTCCCTAAGTAGAAGTTTTGCAAGCTCAATAGCAACTAAACTAGCAGTAGCACTGCCAGATTTTATATCAGTGGTTTGATTCTCTAAGGTCGTTTCCTTTTCACACTTTTGATATAACCAATAGATAGATGCATTCACCAGTCTCTCAGCCAATGTACCCAGGTCTACTTCTTCAGACTCAAGTCCTTGCTGGATTTTGTGGGGAAGGTCACTGAAGAAACTCTCCAAAGTTTCGGAGTGAAAATCAAGAGCAGCTTCATCCTGTATTCTAGAAGCCCCTGTCAAAGAATCCTCTCCTATTGAAGCACAAGAAGCCACTGGCTGTTCACTTTCCTGAGACAACACATTTAATCTGTCATGTACTTCTTTTGGGATGTCCTGGCATGGATTGAAACTGTCTGGCATGGCCCAGCTACAATAGCTAGATTTCTTTATCTGTTTCATCCAGCATTTCAGGAATTTCAACTTCTTTGACTTATTGCATCCCCTGGAAAAGTAAATCTCTTCCAAATCTATCTGAAAATCTTCCTGTGCTGCCTTGCAGAAGGCCCCCCAGGTCAGTTCCTTAAGCGTATTCAAACTCCTTTTGTTCTTCTTCCTTTTACAGCCTCCTAGTTCAGCACACTTATCAAATGGTGAGTGACCAGATTGAGAACCAATAAGTCCATTGCTGTGGCTCGAATTGATTTTTGGTTTGAAACCCTCATTTTCTGTCTTCTTAACAACTTGACCCAAACTCACTCCATCAAATTTACCTGCGACAGTAGGGTGAAATTGATCTCCTGCAATGAAGAAGAGAGCTGAAGAAACTGTAAAAGGCTTGAGGAATCCTGTAACCAAGTTGCCATCGCCCTTTGAAAGAGAAACCAAAGCCCAATAACCTTCTCTGTATAGAAAACTCAAAAGAATTTGCCAGATGGGTGTGGATTTTCTAGATACAAACTCACCCGTTTCAATCCCCAACATCTCAAGAACCTTGTCTTCAAAAAACTCACTGCAATTTTCATGTTGATCTTTTGCAACATCCCTTGAAAGCTCGCGTACAAGAATCAGATCTGACAATAACCCCTCAAATTTTACACCTTCAACATGCATTTGTACTGCCTTAACATGTAACTTCGCAACTCCACCACCAAAATCTTCCAATACCATTTTCCTTCGTTCACGACTACCTGATTCCAAATCCATGAATTTCTGGCTAAATCTAGATAACACGTCCAAGTTAACCAATTCAAGATCACAACATTTGCATCCCAAAGGCTTTTCACTCACATCTAATATCTCAAGACTCAATTGGGCGCAAACTCTCTCACAACAATCATTAAAATCATAAAAAATTGGCGAAACACCAATCCTAGGATAAATCAAACCAAAGGGAACAAGAGCAGAACTTAATACAATGGAATCGCTAGAACAAAACCCCCAACCTAAACCCTTAATCCCCCTCCTGAAAAACTCAGAAACCACTTCAGACTCATCAGAACCAACACATCCAACTTCACATTTCACATCAACCCAAACAAAGTGAATATCTTTACTAACAAACCCTTCACGAACACTCTCAAAAACCCCACAAAACTTCTCATAAAACAAACTCCCATCCCTCAGACTCCCATCATCCAATTCCACGTTGAAAAAATCCGAAACCAGTTTAAAAGACCTCGAGATTGGCGAAAACAGAATAACCAAATTAGTCTTAATGACAAAAGAACCAGAACTTTGAGACATACCCATTATAGAATCGCACGAATCAGAGTCCCAGGCATACTCATGAAGTATCTCCTGTAACATAGCAGCAACATGGGCTGCCCTCGTCGAAACCGAAGAAAAAGAAGATTGCTCAAGTTTAGGCAAGAGAGAAGACAGAGAAGTTGAGATAGAGTGAAGTGTATTGTTGGGGTGGTCAAAGGTGAGGGAAAAAGGAGGGAAGGGGAGTTTTGAAGAGTAAAGAAGAGGGGAAAGGGAGGAGAAGAAGAGTTTGAAAGAAAAGAGAGAAGTGGAGAGCGGAGGGAAAGAGAGAAGGGGTTTGATGGAGGAGAGAAGGGAAGTGATGTAAGGGTCTGGGGAGTGGTGGAGAAGCGGGGTTAGGTCTATGAGAAGAAGTATGCGTTGGGTCTTGGAGTAGTCTGTGATTTGATCTGCCATGGTTGAAGATTTGCTGGAGGCGGAGGAGGGAGGAAAAGAAGGCTGGGACGATGGAAGGGCGGGATTTTGGGATCTCTTTGGCGGGACGATTTCTTTTTCATTTTTGTTTATACAAGTGTATTTAGAAGGGGTTTGATATTTCTGATAATGATTTCTTGTGAAAGTATTTTTTTTAAATATATATTTTTTTATTTTTTAAACTTATTTTTTATATTAACATATTAAAACAATTGAAATCATTTTCTACTTAAGCAATTGTTTTTAATTCAAGAGTATTTTTTTTATATATAATGCATTAGTCATTAAAGATTTGTATAATTGTTTTTTTAAAACTTTTTTAGTTTGGTAAAATAATTTAATTACTCTCTTGATAAATAAAAAATAGCTAAAAAGGCTATTTTGGTCTCTTTATAAAAAATATATTGTAAAATAATAATTTTATCCCCTAAATTAATTTAAGTTACGAAAAGTGCAAGGCTCGGAGAGTATTGCTGCCATCAATCATGATAGACAGGCAAATGTCCAAGTGCCCGGCCACACCTAAACCTTCCCCAAAACTCCAAAGATGAAGATAACGAATTTCTCTTTTGCTCATTCGAAGCTCTCTCTCTCTCTTCTTCTTCTGTTTCAGCACACTACACAACTCTCTCTCTCTCTCTCTCTCTCTCCATGCTTGACCAGTATCTTCCCCTTACAACAAGTTAAATGAACCCCTAAGAACAGAGCCAAGAAAGAAAAAATATGCCCACCATTTCTTCCGTACTCATCACTACCACTAACATCCTCCTTTCTTCACACCCTTCAGCTTCCACTCATCCTTCCAAAGTCTCTTACTTTCCCTCACTGCTCCCTCCCCTTTTCTCTAAATCTCTACCATGTCCTTATCCGCTATGCAAGTTTTTAAGAAACCCCAAGAGAATAGTTTCTTTGAAATCATCTGAAGCAGAGGAGATATCTTCAACAGAAGATGAGTGGCTACAAAGACTCCCTGACAAGATAAAGCCTTTGTACTCTCATAGCTTACCCTGCATTGAAGCTTGGTTGAAGGATTTGGGGTTTTATCAAAGCAAGGAGGACCGTGCTATATGGTTTATTGAGAAACCTGATTGGCATGCTCAGTTGTCACTTGATGTGACTGATCTTTTTATAAGGTAAAGTTGGGTTTTTTGTTTTGGTTTTGTTTCGTGGTTTTACTCTCTGGGCTTTTGTTGTTTTGTATATTTGTGTTGGGGTTGTAAAGGTATGTGGTTAATTGTTGTCAAGTTTTGAACTTTGCTTATGATCACTGATGTTTGGTGCTTTGCCACTGGTGTGGTGTATTCTATTTGAGCTAGCTCTTACAGTGAATGGTCACCTGGTAGGTGCTTTTGCATCATGTTGATAATTTGGTTTCATTTTTATGATTATGTTGAGTGGTTTCTACATGTAATTTAAAAAATTTAGAAAAAGAAGGAAACTTGTGCTTGTATGGAAAAAATGGTGTTCATTTTGATTTGAATTAGTGAAGAGCAGATGTTGTGGGTTAGCTATATAGTAGCTATCATTAAATTATGTCAGTTGGTTTTGGATAGTTTTCAATGCCTTTTGCTGTAATCTGACAAGCCACTGTGTGCTTTGTCATGGCTATTGCTCAAAGTTTGTTTGTCCATCTTTGGCAACATGCTCCCAACGAAATTTATTTGTATAATGATGGAATTGATATATTCTTGTTAGTGCTGGGAATTCTGCTGCCCAAAACAGAACAGAATCGAGGAAAAGAATCTAGCTGGTCCCAACTGGTTTGACTATAGGGATTTAGTGAGGTGAGATGAGTTAAGGGACTATTTGTTGATGTAATGAAAACCTTTCCGAGCCTGTAAAAAGCTGAAGATTCACGGTTAATAGGCAGCCATTTTATCTACAAAACAGTACATAGTATCCATATTTCTCCTTAACTAGTATAAATATCATTGAAATATTGGTAGTTTATAGATGACTCAAATGAATAAATTTGTTGTTGATTCAATCAAATTAGCAATGCTGCAGCCTGCAGCTATGCATGTGGTAAAAAAAGAGTCTCAGGATTTGCAATTGTAAGTGTGAATTCCCTTTTTGTGGAAGGGGCAACAGGGACAATTGATGATGGAAGATTTCTAAAAGTGATCAGTTTGTTTTGCTTTGGATAAATTGTGCGTACAGGAGTTGAAAAGCATGGTGCTGGTAGAGTTAGAATTGGATGGATGGTTGCATGACATATACCCATGCAATACAGAGAATAAGTTATTGGACTAATACAAGTTTCTTTTTCATGATAATATAGAAAAGCAGTTTCATGCTCATAGATGATGCAATTAAAAGGATTCAAGCATGACCAAAAGCTAAGATGGATTGGTGATTTATGTGAAGAAAATTGGTATAAAAAATGTGAGAATTTCGAGGCAGTATCAATCAATGGTGACAGGGAAGTTAGCTAAT
This sequence comes from Salix arbutifolia, assembly GCA_025169955.1. NCBI lineage: Eukaryota > Viridiplantae > Streptophyta > Magnoliopsida > Malpighiales > Salicaceae > Salix > Salix arbutifolia. The sequence continues at coordinate 1,637,926 of CM045913.1, read as the reverse complement.
GGATCATAGCTTGCAGATCAATTGGTAAGATTGACTCAATTTGGGCTAGTCAGAGTCCTAAAATTAATGGCAGAAACCCTCCTTTCTCAATTTAAACAGCAGCTTCCCTATTCTTGGGTATTGTCTTTGACTATGGTGATGATGAGCACAGACCTTTGAACTTTTGTATACGCAAACTTTCTCCACCATCAAGTCTTCTAAAATATTGCTGGCTCTCCTATTCAAGAGCAAGTTCAGTGCAACGATAACATTTCTCATTGAATCTTGGTTGATTTTCAATAGAGGAAAAGGGATGATGGAGAGGTCTGGATGATTTTAAGTCGGAAACAAGGTTCAACTCGTGATGCCGCTTGCCTGAAAGTTCACTTTTCCCTACCCTCCCTTGCTATTCAATTATTTGAACGCTCAACCTGACAGGACTAACCGATTAATTTAACAGATTCCACAAACTAAGATACCACAATTTATCCAGGGTAGCTAGATTTTGTTATCGGAATGGACTGTGAGATGCTCATTTGATGCAAAAGGGAGGAGATAAGTCCTCATACTAAGTTACGCATTTCATCATTTGGACTAAACATATTGAGTCTTGTGATGCAGGTACTTGAAGAATGGACCAGGGAATCTTGAAAAGGATATGGAGAGGAGATTCAGTTACGCACTGAGTAGAGAAGATATACAAAATGCCATTCTTGGAGGACCATAAAATCAATGAATACGATCATTGCATTGTGCTCATTCTTTATCTTTTTTCTTCCTCCTTTGATGTATCTTTACTTGCCTAATCCTCCTTAATGGGATGTGAGGGCTGTGATGATTGATAAATGCCTGACGCTCTTGCGAAAATGGCCATTTTTGTTGAATTGCCCTGCATAACTTGATATTTGAATGCAGATTCCTGTTCCTCATCATTTTTTTTATCTCCCTTCCTAGCCCTACAGTATTTTTGTGATGCTACAAGTCCTACTCATACCTTGCCCTGGAACCCTTCTCTTTGCTGCCAGCACCAGTGTGATTCCGCTGCATGAAATAAATTTCAGCTTCAATGTGATTACGCTGTGTAAATGAGACCAGTACTCCTAACCAAGCTGTCCAAACAGTGAACCTTCTGTATTTGGTAGTGTTTGATATTACAGTATAAGTTGTGTGTTTTGATATTTAAAAATATATTAAAATATATATATATATATATATATATTATTAAAAAACACAAATTTAAAATCACGGCCATAAAACACTCTTTCCATTGGTTTTTCTTCTTCTTCTGAAATAGATCAAAAACAGCTCGTTGGTGCATCTTGAAATTTCTTCTGATATTCTTCTCTACATGAAGTTCTCACTACAGTTGGCTCTCTTTCCCAAATGCTATTTTCTGTTCCATCTTTTGTTGAATTAACAAAAATTGGCATGCTCACTGATGCTGGAGACCCAAATCCATATTGAAATCGCAGTGCATTAACACATGAATTAAAGGGATGAAACTTACCACCGCAAATGGAAAGTACCATCGTGCAATCATCACGGTTGGTCTCCTATTGAGCTGCTGTGATCACAGCGCGATTTGAAAACTCAGTCTGTATAGTCTTCTGCAAAATCAAGTCAGTTGCATTATCAATTGAAGAAGTTGCTTCATCCAGCTCCGATATCCTGCTTCCCCTCAAAAGGGCCCGTGCTCCTGTCGATCCATCTTCCCCCAGCTATTAAGCAGATTGCAAATTATCGTAAAGAAACGTGATGTGATGATAAAGAGCTTATGATCTGTACAGTAGATCTTGAGTTCAAGTCAGAACATGTATTTTTTGTAAGAATCTGAGACAGTCAGGGTTTTACTTGTTCACTTGTATCCGCAAAAATGCACTTTCCAGATAATGAGTTTCCTCACATAAAAAAAGAAAGTTGCAAATCTTGAAGAATTTAGACCCTGCTCTTTCTCCTGGACAGCCTCTCTAAGTATAAACTTTGCGAACTTGTAACATGTGCCAACTTCTCCACACACAGCCACCTTTTCACCAGGCCTAACCTCTAAACTCATATTTCTCAATGTAAACTTCGATGAATTCTCTTCTCGTGAAAAATCAGTGGACTTTATTGAAACAGCATAGCTCCCACTCTCTATGTTGCTCTTTCACTATCATTTCCACTCTGCAAATCTGGCGCCTCGAGAAAATTTACAGTACGCATATAAAATACCTTTGCTTGGATGACCACTCCAAAATTTCACCGACATATCCAACTGTTTCTCCAACGAGACCACGAAAATGAAAACTTTACTAGCACGCAGAAGACTTTTCAGGAAATAGCATGCTGCGAAGGTAGCAGCAGAGAAGAAAACAGGAGAAGTTGAAAGCAGAAAACTTTGTTTTTGTTTTGGATTCGAGGAAACCTGTCCTGAAAAACGTGTTTTCTGAACCTAAGTAAGCGAGTAAAATATGTCCTGACTCGAACTCGAAACTTGCTGTGCAAATCTCAAGTTCTTTACCATTAAGGTAAGATTTGCATTTAGCTTGTGTTTGCCGGGAGTCGCAGAAAACCATCAATGGCTCCGCGCATTTGCAACCCTGACAACCATTTATACTCCATCTTTCTTAGATTTTCTATAGAATTCTTAAAATGGGTTTCCCAAGCATATAATTTCAGTTCCTTCATGCTAACCATAGCCTCATTAGGAGCCTTCAATCTCTCATCCTGTGCTACGTTAAGCTTAGACTGAAACTTGTGTTCAACTTAGCAAGCAGAGTGCTGCATAGCACAGTGATTATTACAACTACTATGGCTGCAAATGTTGCTAGCCCCGCTGCACGAAAACTGAATTACGAGTTTAGGCTGACCAAACATACTGGTACAATTTAGCGCAATTCATTTTAGATCTAGCCCTAATGGATTTTTTCCCTGAAAAACATGTCTCATTAAAAAAAAACACAAAGTAGGTTGGAGTTTCATTTATAACACTATTCACTAGAATATTTTTTTCAGTTATAATTTTTTCTTTTAAAATTATATTTCATTGGGATTGGATTCAAAAAAAAAAATTCAATTTATTTTTATGATGGGTTAACTCAAGGTTCTAATTGGGTTTTTTTCCTCTCAATTTTATCATTCAATATTGGATTGATTTAGAATTAAGTTTCGTGATTTATTTTAGTATGATTTCTATGACTATGAGGTTATTTTTATTTTATGACTAGACAAGGTCACGAGTTTGACAAGTTAACTTTGGTTGACTTAAATCATTATTTTAATGGGTTTTTTTTCAATTTCATCTTTTAACCATGGGTTGATTAAAAATTGAGTTTCGTTCGGGTGACCGGTTCACTGGTTATTTCTGATTTTGCACAGTGAAATAATGTTTTTGTCCCTTGAAAAAGACAAAAAACAACTTATAGGCTGAGGGTTACTGCGGTAATTGCATGATTACGGCCTGGTCTGGTCCGGTCTGCCGCTCTTTTTTGTTTTTTAATATTTTTTGAAAATAGCTAAATACGGATATAGCCTCTAATAAAACAAAATTGATGACTTGGACATAGGGGTAGACCGGTAATTGACCATAATTTTTTTTAATTTTTTTTAAATACTGTCGGCGTGTGCGGAACATGCAACCGACAGTATTCCGCCTCACACCCTGTTAAGGTGGCGTGTGAGGGATGATTGGGTTGACAGATATGGGCTACCAGCGTCTCTGTCAATGCGCCTCCGCGTGGTCTTCCTCCTCATGTGGCGTGTTTTGTCACACGGTGTCCGTGAACGCGGCGATGACCGGTTAAATCCGTTTGCCCTAATTCTCTCTCTCCTGCATGTAAAAGTACAAGAGAGGCCCCCAGTTTTGTTGTTTTTTCACTTCAGTCCCTGTACTCTTAATTTTGTGTATGGTCCTGATTTCTGTTATATAAGTTTTGATTTAATTCGATTGAGTCCTTCAATTGACATTAATTAAATGTTAATGTTTCACTTCGGTCCTCCTTCTTTTAATTTCCGAATTGGGTTTAAATAGCTTAATATATTCGGTACAGAAGTTTCAATTTTTTCAATTTTGTTATTTGATTGAAATTAATAATATATTTGATTTTCATTTCGGCCTTTATATTTTTAATTTTTTATTTTAATCCCTTTATTTTTTTATATTTCTGGAATAAATGTGCTCTTAGTTTTGATTTTTAATTTTTTTTATTTTCTTATTTGTTGAGGTGATATTTTTTTGAAAAAAATTAGCTCTTAAATTTTATTTTGTATCTATGATCATTTGAAAATTGATATTTCTGTTTTTTTTCTCCTTTTGTTCTTTCTTTTAGTTTTCTTATTGGTTTCTTTTACTATTATTTTCAAGTCAAATGAATTTTTTTTGCCTAATAATTTTTATTTTTATTTATTTTTTACTTGATCTTTTCTTAAAGTTTTTAGGATTTTTTTAGTCTTTCATTTATTTTTATTTTTTTTCATTATTAACACAATAACAACAACAATAATAATTTTAGTTATTTTTCTTACTTACTCTTTTGTTAATGTTTGTGAGTTTTTTCCTCTCGGGATAATTTGATAATTTTTATTGTTTTGACAGTAATAGCAATTATAATTTTAGATGTTAAGACTTTGATATTGCTATTTTTATAATATGATGTGGTGATCTGTTTTATTATATTAAATTTTATATATATAAATATTATATTTTAATTTTGGACCAGCAAATCCTATTAATTTCTTTAATCCCAACAACTATAAAAATTGTTTGCTCAGCTCGCAACGTAGTGCGGTTAATTTTTTCAATTTTCAAGTCAAATGATTTTTTTCAACTAATAGTTTTTATTTTTGTTTTATCATTTATTTTCTTTTTTATTTTCTCTTTTTTTAATGTTTTTAGGCTTTTTTTAGTCTTTGATTTATTTTTATTTTTTGTTATTAACGCAATAATAATAATATTAAGAATAATAATAATAATTTTAGTGTTTTTTTCTTGTTTTTTGTTAATTTTTTGTCTTTTTTTTCTCGGGTTAGATTAATAATTTTTATTGTTTTGGCAGTAGTAGTAATGATAATTTTAAAAGTTAAGACTTCGATGTTATTGTTGTTATAATAAGGTATGTTGATCTATTTCATTGTATCAAACTTTACATGTAAAAATATTATATTTTAATCTCAACAGTTATAAAAATTATTTGCTCTGCCTGCAACGTAGTGCAGGCAATTAACTAGTTAAAACCAAAAGGACTCATTAAAAGTTTGGTTTGTATTGTAATAATAATTGTTTTTAAAGTGTTTTTTTTATTAAAAAATATTTTTTAAAAAACTTATTTTTAATATTAGCATATCAAAATAATATAAAAAAACAAAAAAAACAATTTAAAACAAAGAAAAAAATAAAAAATAAATTATTTTTAAAAAAAAAACATAAAAATCAAACACCTTTAACAGATAAAAGTGAAGTGTAATATAAACATGAGCACTTGCATCGTGACTATTATTATGAAGAATTAAGCTCTTGTCAATTTCCCTGTAGAAATTAATGAGTTTGATGTTTGAATACAGTTACAAAACTAAGGATAGGAAATTCAGTTCCCCTTTCCAATCTTCCTCCTCATCTCAACAGTATCCATTGTTGCAAAACTGAACATCTTCCTTCCTACCTGGCCCAGCCACCCTTTACCACCGCTGCCGAGCCAGTGTGGAATCTGAAATGGGATGCATGAGATTTAATCGTCAGCTTCAATGTGATTCTGCTGCGTGTAAATGAGACCAGTACTCCTTTACAAGCTGACCAAATAGTGAACCTTCCGTCTTCATCAGGTTCCTTGGCTCGTCGAACTCGACTAGTTTTCCTGAAATGGAACAGAAATTGAAAGTTCTTCTGAGATGAAGTTATCTTGAAGTGGGAATCTAATTCATATTGAAGTGCATTCTTCAGATAAGATTTGAAGGAATGAAAAACTTACCATCACTAATGGCAAGTACCATTGTGCAATCCATCACCGTTGGTATCCTGTGAGCTACTGTGATCACAGTGCAATCTGAAAATTCAGTCCGGATAGTCTTTTGCAGAATCAAGTCGGTAGCGTTATCGATTGACGCCGTTGCTTCATCAAGCACCAGTATCCTACTTCTCCTTAAAAGGGCACGGCCCAGGCAAAATAATTGTCTCTGCCCCATGCTCCAGTTTGATCCGTCTTCCACAACTGTGTAGCAGATTGTTGATCATTTACTGATCTTTAAGATCATAAGCATGCACTCATCACTGACTTTCCATGGAGGAAAAGTATTAGAACATGTAAATAGGTGATTTACTTTATTTTGAATTTATCTATAGACTAGCCTTTTCTTAGTTAATATCCAGTTACTGTATAAATCTAGTGAACAAAACAATTAGTTTCAATGTATTTATTTCAACAGAGAATTCAATGAACGGCAAGGAATTCAAAACTCTTTCATGGTATCAGAGCACTAACCCTAGCTGCCGTTTCCTCCTTCTCAATCCCCATCTTTTCTGCCTTCTTCTTCTTCTGCAATATCTGCAGCAACCTCTAATTCTTCACACCATGGCAGACCAATCAATATCTGCAGCAACCTCTCCTTCTTCTCCTCCAAGATCTCATCCATCACACCCAGCTCTTGCAGTATCAAACATCAACTCATTCATCAAAATCACTTTAGATATTGAAAAGGGTCAATATATCACATGGTCAGAATTATTTAAAATTCATGCTAGAGCTTACCAAGTTCTTGACCACATTCTTCCTCCCTCGGCAGAACAACTGAAAATTGATTCGTCCCCTACAGACCCAGCTCTCTGGTCACGGGTCGACGCCATTGTGCTCCAATGGATCTATGGAACCATCTCCGAAGACCTCCTCAACACCATTCTTGAGAGAGACTCCACTGCTGCTCTCGCTTGGGCACGCCTAAAAGACATCTTCTCCGACAACAAAAACTCCAGGGCACTCTACCTGGAACAGGAGTTCTCCAAAGTTCAGATGGAAGATTTTGGGGATGCATCTTCATACTGTCAACACCTCAAATCTCTCTCCGATCAGCTGTCCAATGTCGGCGCCCCTGTCTCCAACGAGCGTCTGGTTCTACAGCTCCTCTCGGGCTTGACAGACGCCTATGCAGGGGTGGGTTCTCAAATTCGCCATGGCGACACTCTTCCCCTCTTCTACAAAGCTCGGTCGATGCTGGTTCTGGAGGAGACGGCGAGGACGAAGAAGGCAGCCCAAAATCCCTCAACCTCTGCCTTCTTCGTGGCTCCCGTGGAAAACCACAGTGTCAATCGACACACCCACAACCTTAATAGAACCCCCAACCACCGTAATGGTCGTGGTGGTGGTGGCGGCGCTCGTGGTGGCAGACACAGGGGACGCACGTCGGGTGGCCGTGGCAATCATCCATCTTCTTCTTCCCGTGGGTCATGGTGGCAGACACAGGGGACTCCCCCTTTTGGCAGAAACGGGTCGCCTTTTATTGGCAGCCATGGGCCGCAACAGCCATGGGCTGCCTCACCTTGGGCCGGGCCTTGGCCATCTTGGGCCACGCCTCCATGCCCTTATCCAACAACCCAGCAGCCCACTTATCCAACAGCCCAGCAGCCCACTCATCCTCGCCATCCCGGCTTGCTTGGGCCTCGGCCCCCACAGGCCCACATGGCAGCCACACCATCGCTGGCCCAAAATTCCTATGCTCCGACTGACATTCAAGCAGCTATGCACACTCTCTCCATGGTTCCCCCGGATGATCAATGGTACATGGACACTGGAGCTACATCGCACATGACCGCGCACGGAGGTAATCTTACGTCTTATTTCAATATGAGCAAAAATCGTAATATTACTGTTGGTAGTGGCCATAAAATTCCTATTCTAGGTTGTGGAACTGCATTATTACCTCACCCTAGTTCTTCCCTTATTTTGAACAATGTCTTGCATGCTCCAAAATTAATTAAAAATCTTGTGTCTGTGCGCAAATTCACCATTGACAATAATGCCTCAGTTGAATTTGATCCTTTCGGTTTTCTGTGAAGGATTTTCCGACGGGGATACCTTTAATGAGATGTAACAGCTCCGGTGACCTATATCCAGTTATCACCAGTCCTTCCATTGGCTTGTCAACACAGTCTGCTTTCACTACTTTTTCTCCTGAATTATGGCATAGTCGTTTAGGACATCCAGGAGCTCCTGTTTTAAGCTCCCTTCATAAAAACAATTTACTTGTTTTTAACAAATTTCCGGATAATTTTATATGTCAGTCATGTACTCTTGGAAAACAAGTTAAATTACCTTTTTATGATTCTCTCTCTCGCACTTTATTTCCTTTTGATATTGTGCATAGTGATCTTTGGACGTCACCCACACTCAGTTCGGGTGGTCATCGGTATTATGTTTTATTTCTTGATGATTTCACGAATTTTCTATGGACTTCTCCTATTGCCTCAAAATCTCAAGTACATTCCATTTTTCTCACTTTTCGTAATCATATTCACACTCAATTCGAAAGACAAATAAAATGTTTTCAATGTGACAATGGCACAGAATATGACAATGGACACTTTCACAAATTTTGTCAGCAAAATGGAATGAGTTTTCGATTCTCTTGCCCTCATACATCATCTCAAAATGGAAAAGCTGAAAGAAAAATCCGTACCATCAATAACATCATTCGCACTCTTCTTGCTCATGCATCCCTACCTCCCTCTTTTTGGCATCATGCCCTTCAAATGGCTACTTATCTCCTTAACATTCTCCCAAACAAAAAGCTTGCTTTCCAAACACCCACAAAAATTCTATATCTCCGAGACCCGTCATACTCTCACCTTCGTGTTTTTGGGTGCTTATGCTATCCTCTTCTTCCCTCCACTTCTCGAAATAAATTACAAGCTAGGTCAACACCGTGTATTTTTCTAGGATATCCATCAAATCATAGAGGCTATAAATGCTATGATTTATCGAGTCGTAAAATTCTTGTTTCCAGGCATGTCACATTTGATGAAACTGTTTTCCCATTTTCTAAATTACATGCTCCCACCTCTTCATCTTATGAATTTCTAGATACAGGTCTTATACCTCTTCCTCCCTCCCCTACTCCGTCCACTTATCCTAATCCTCCAATCTCTCCTCCTCAAACCCCTCTTTCAAGTCCTCTTTCACCAATTAAGTCACCCTTACCTATCCCATTGATTTCCCCTACCGCACCCACTCCTCCCCACCCTCCTCCAATACTCGCACCTTCCCAACCTCTTCCGATTGCTCCTCCACCTCCCTCTCCACAAATGACAACTAGATCCCAACATGGCATTTTAAAACCTCGTCAGCTACTTAACCTCCATACTTCAGCCGCCAAATCCATCTCCCCTTTACCCACTAATCCCATTAATGCATTACATGATCCGAATTGGAACATGGCAATGGCCGACGAATACGATGCTCTTATTGAAAATAAGACGTGGGACTTAGTACCCCGTCCGTCTAATGCTAATATCATTCGAAGTTTATGGATTTTCAGGCACAAAAAGAATTCTGATGGATCCTTTGCGCGGTACAAAGCACGTCTTGTCGGTGATGGTGCCGGTCAGCAAACAGGCATTGATTGCGGGGAAACTTTTAGCCCTGTTGTCAAACCCGCTACCATCCGCGCGGTACTCAGTATTGCTTTATCAAAATCTTGGTGTCTTCATCAATTAGATGTAAAAAATGCATTTTTACATGGGAATCTCGATGAAACGGTCTACATGCATCAACCTCCTGCCTTCCGCAATTCTGAACACCCAGATTATGTTTGCTTGCTCAAGAAGTCTCTTTATGGACTTAAGCAAGCTCCTCGTGCTTGGTATCAACGATTTGCTGATTATGTTGCTACATTGGGATTTTCTCACAGTGTTTCAGATCATTCATTATTCATTTATCGTCAGGAAAATGATATAGCATATATTCTTCTTTATGTGGATGATATAATTCTTGCAGCTTCTTCAGCTACTCTTCGCCAATCCATTATGTCTAAGCTTGGCTTGGAGTTTGCTATGAAATATTTGGGGCCTCTCAGTTATTTTCTCGGCATCTCGGTTACCAGAAATTCAGCGGGTATTTTTCTATCTCAACAAAAGTATGCCGAAGAAATTATTGAACGGGCTGGTATGTCCTCTTCCAAACCATCTTCTACACCAGTGGACACAAAGGCCAAACTCAGTTTATCGTCAGGAAATCCTTATCATGATCCAACTGAGTATCGCAGTCTGGCTGGTGCTCTCCAATATCTGACTTTTACCAGACCAGATATTTCTTATGCAGTTCAGCAAATTTGTCTATTTATGCATGATCCGCGCTCTCAACACATGACTGCCTTGAAGCGTATCATTCGCTATATTAAGGGTACTGGTACCTTTGGTCTTCATCTCTATCCGTCTTCGACTCATGATCTACTTTCCTATACTGATGCAGATTGGGGTGGATGTCCAGATACACGACGGTCGACTTCTGGGTATTGTGTCTATCTTGGAGACAACTTAATCTCTTGGTCTGCCAAGAGACAACCCACTTTGTCCCGATCTAGTGCTGAGGCCGAGTACCGCGGGGTGGCTAATGTTGTTTCTGAATCATGTTGGATCCGCAATTTACTTTTGGAGTTACACTGTCCTGTTTCGAAAGCTACCTTAGTTTATTGTGACAATATTAGTGCAGTTTATCTCTCTGGCAACCCAGTCCAACATCAGCGCACTAAGCACATTGAAATGGATATTCACTTTGTGCGCGAGAAAGTCGCTCTTGGTCAAGTCCGCGTTTTACACGTTCCTTCTCGTTATCAGATTGCTGACATCTTCACTAAAGGTCTTCCGTTGCAACTTTTTGAAGATTTTCGGGATAATCTCAACGTTCGTCAACCTCCAGTTTCGACTACGGGGGTGTATTAGAACATGTAAATAGGTGATTTACTTTATTTTGAATTTATCTATAGACTAGCCTTTTCTTAGTTAATATCCAGTTACTGTATAAATCTAGTGGACAAAACAATTAGTTTCAATGTATTTATTTCAACAGAGAATTCAATGAACGGCAAGGAATTCAAAACTCTTTCAAAAAGGAAAACATACCTGGAGAATCTAGACCACGAAAATGAAAACTTTACTAGCACGCAGAAGACTTTTCAGGAAATAGCATGCTGCGAAGGTAGCAGCAGAGAAGAAAACAGGAGAAGTTGAAAGCAGAAAACTTTGTTTTTGTTTTGGATTCGAGGAAACCCTGAAGCGTGTTTTCTTGACAGGTAAGCGAGTAAAACACGTCCTGACTCGAACTTGAAATTTGCTATGCAAATCTCAAGCTTTTTACCATTACACTAAGATTTGCATTTAGCTTGCGTTTGCCGGGAGTCGCAGAAAACCAGCAATGGCTCCGCGCATTTGCAACCCTGACAACCATTTATACTCCATCTTTCTTAGATTTTCTATAGAATTCTTAAAATGGGTTTCCCAAGCATATAATTTCAGTTCCTTCATGCTAACCATAGCCTCATTAGGAGCCTTCAATCTCTCATCCTGTGCCCCGTTAAGCTTAGACTGAAACTTGTGTTCAACTTAGCAAGCAGAGTGCTGCATAGCACAGTGATTATTACAACTACTGTGGCTGCAAATGTTGCTAGCCCCACTGCACGAAAACTGAATTACGAGTTTAGGCTGACCAAACATAGTGGTACAATTTCGCGCAATTCATTTTAGATCTAGCCCTAATGGATTTTTTCCCTGAAAAACATGTCTCATTAAAAAAAAAACATAAAGCAGGTTGGAGTTTCATTATAACACTATTCACTAGAATATTTTTTTCATTTATAATTTTTTCTTTTAAAATTATATTTCATTGGGATTAGATTCAAAAAAAAAATTCAATTTATTTTTACGAGGTTATTCCAAACTCATAATACAAACCACAACTATGATGGATTAACTCAAGGTTCTAATTAGTTTTTTTTCCTCTCAATTTCATTATTCAATATTGGGTTGATTGAGAATTAAGTTTTGTGATTTCTTTTAGTATAATTTCTATGACTATGAGGTTATTTTTATTTTATGACTAGATAAGGTCACAAGTTTGACAAGTTAACCTTGGTTGACTTAAGTCATTATTTTAATGGTTTTTTTTTTCAATTTCATCTTTTAACCATGGGTTGATTAAAAATTGAGTTTCATAATTTGCTTCAATTTGCTATTTATTGGGGTATTTTAGTCTCATGATTTGAGTTGTTGATTTGACATATTAACTTAAGTTGACTCGAGTTACTTTTTTGGTTTTTTAATTGATTTTGTTTTCTAGTTTTATTATTTAATATAGAGTTTATTAAAAATTAAGTTTCACAATTTATTTTGATTTGTTTTTTATAGGGTTATCATGATTTTATAATTTGATATCTGTATTGATAAATTAACCTAAGTTGACCTAAATTGATCTAATATATCATTGTCTCAATGTTTATTAAAAAAAATCTCATCTTAACATTTATTTTGAGTCAAATTATATTTTTATCGGTTATTCAAATTGCTTTCCACCAATGCAACTGACTCATATTATATCAATTTTCATATAATTTAAATTATTTTTTTACTAAAAAATATTAGCAATACCTAAATATTTTTTATTATTAAAAAAACTAACCTAATCCACAACATAAAATATAACAATAATCTAGCCATACATCATAGCATCTTGATGAAATGTCCGGAAGCAATTCATGAAGGGTGCAAAACAATTTTGCCCTTCTAAGAGCATATCTTTAGATGTCCCTTCCACTACGTTTTATGAGTCAATGTCTCCCATACATAAGATTGTACAAATTGTTTAATAGTATTTAAAGCCAACATAATTAATGAAATCTAAATAAAATAAAATTCTGAAATTTAATTAAAAAAATTATATAAAAAAATCCAAGATAGTATCTTCTAAGTCTAATTTGAACAAGGCTTTAGAACTTGCTGTCCAGATTTTAACCCAAACTAACTGTATGATAAATAAAAAAAAAATCTCGTTTAAAGATTCTAAATTTCTTATTGTTTCATGCATTTAAAAACCTAGTTGTTCTGAATTTGGCTAACAATAACGTTTCAGGTGAAATTCTCATGAGTGTGTGTGTGTGTGTGGAGAATTAACATTATTATTGAAAAATTACAGCTCCTTGAAATTTGTATACCTAAGTGGAAATAAAGTGCACGGAGAGATGCTTGAGATTATATATATTAATTATGTAATTAATATACTAAAACAGATCAGGAGTCGATACTACTATAGTCTGTGTGTGTTTTCACTGTAGATTGGAATAGTATTGCTCAATTTTTGGGTGGGTTCGGGTCGTTCGGGTGACCGGTTCACTGGTTATTTCTGATTTTGCACAGTGAAATAATGTTTTTGTCCCTCGAAAAAAACAAAAAGCAGCTTATAGGCTGAGGGTTACTGCGGTAATTGCACGCTTACGACCCGGTCCGGTCCGCCGCCCTTTTTTGTTTTTTAATATTTTTTGAAAATGACTAAATACGGATATAGCCCCTAATAAGACAAAATTGATGATTTGGGCATAGGGATAGACCGGTAATTGACCAAATTTTTATTTTTATTTTTTTTGAAATACTGTCGGCGCGTGCGGAACACGCAACCGACAGTATTCAGCCTCACGCCCTGTGAAGGTGGCGTGTGAGGGATGATCGGGTCGACGGAGATGGGCTACTGGCGTCTCTGTCGATGCGCCTCCGCGTGGTCTTCCTCCCAATGTGGCGTGTTTTGTCACACGGTGTCTGTGGACGCGGCGATGACCGAATAAAAATCCGTTTGCCCTATTTCTCTCTCTCCTGCATGTAAAAGTACAAGAGAGGTCCCCAGTTTTGTTGTTTTTTCACTTCAGTCCCTCTACTCTTAATTTTGTGTATGGTCCTGATTTCTGTTATATAAGTTTTAATTTAGTTCAATTGAGTCCTTCAATTGACATTAATTAAATGTTAATGTTTCACTTCGGTCCTCCTTCTTTTAATTTCCGAATTGGGTTTAAATAGCTTAATATATTCGGTACAGAAGTTTTAATTTTTTCAATTTTGTTATTTGATTGAAATTAATAATATATTTGATTTTCATTTCGGCCTTTATACTTTTAATTTTTTATTTTAATCCCTTTATTTTTTTATATTTCTGGAATAAATGTGCTCTTAGTTTTGATTTTTAATTTTTGTTATTTTCTTATTTGTTGAGGTGGTATTTTTTTGAAAAAAAATTAGCTCTTAAATTTTATTTTGTATCTATGATCATTTGAAAATTGATTTTTTTTTTCTTCTCCTTTTGTTCTTTCTTTTATTTTTCTTATTGGTTTCTTTTATTATTATTTTCAAGTCAAATGAATTTTTTTTGCCTATTAATTTTTATTTTTATTTATTTTTTACTTGATCTTTTCTTAAAGTTTTTAAGAGTTTTTTAGTCTTTCATTTATTTTTGTTTTTTTTTCAGTATTAACACAATAACAGCAACAAGAATAATTTTAGTTATTTTTCTTACTTACTCTTTTGTTAATGTTTGTGAGTTTTTTCCTCTCGGGATAATTTGATAATTTTTATTGTTTTGACAGTAATAGCAATTATAATTTTAGATGTTAAGACTTTGATATTGCTATTTTTATAATAGGATGTGGTGATCTGTGTTTATTATATTAAACTTTGTATATATAAATATTATATTTTAATTTTGGACCAGCAAATCCTATTAATTTCTTTAGTCTTAACAACTATAAAAATTGTTTGCTCAACCCGCAACGTAGTGCGGTTAATTTTTTCAATTTTCAAGTCAAATGATTTTTTTTCAGCTAATAATTTTTATTTTTATTTTATCATTTATTTTCTCTTTTGTTAATGTTTTTAGGCTTTTTTTAGTCTTTGATTTATTTTTATTTTTTTGTTATTAACGCAATAATAATATTAATATTAAGAATAATAATAATAATTTTAGTGTTTTTTTCTTACTTGTTTTTTTGTCTTTTTTTTCTCGGGTTAGATTAATATTTTTTATTGTTTTGGCAGTAGTAGTGATGATAATTTTAAAAGTTAAGACTTTGATGTTATTGTTGTTATAATGAGGTATGTTGATCTGTTTCATTGTATCAAATTTTATATGTAGAAATATTATATTTTAATCTCAACAGTTATAAAAATTATTTGCTCCGCCTGCAACGTAGTGCGGACAATTAACTAGTTAAAACCAAAGGGACTCATTAAAAGTTTGGTTTGTATTGTAATAATAATTGTTTTTAAAGTGTTTTTTAATTAAAAAAATATTTTTTAAAAAACTTATTTTTAATATTAGCATATCAAAATAATATAAAAAAACAAAAAAAACAATTTAAAACAAAGAAAAAAATAAAAATTAATTTTTTTTTTTTAAAAAACATAAAAATCAAACACCTTCAAAAGATAAAAGTGAAGTGTAATATAAACATGAGCACTTGCATCATGACTATTAGGGCAAGTCCAACGGGGAGAGGTATCAGTGCAGATAAAGCTAATTTTTAAAAAAATTGGTTGTTTTCGTTATTTTTACGTCTCCAACGGGGAGAGCTAAACAGCCAGCCAAAATAGCTTCTCTATCATGCAGAGCCATTCCTACAGCTTTTACCTGCAGAGCCAAAAACAAAATATGACCGTTGTAATTTTACCGTTGCATTATCAACACAGCATCCAAAAGCAACCAAGCAACATAGCAACAAATCAACAAAAAACTGAACACTGAACTATCGTCATCAACATCACTGAAAAATTGAGGTTGGATTACTAGCTTAAAAAAATGGGATTTCTCTGCTTTTCAAGAAAAACGAGAGATTTAGAAAGAATTATGGTGGCATTTCTTTCAAGCTTGGTGTTTATTGGTAGCTAAAATGTGGCTTTGGGTGTTGGTTTTTGGTTCATTTATGAGTCAATAAGAGTCTGAGAGTTGCAGAGAAAGAGAGAAGAAATAATGAAGGGTAAGTGAGAGCAGAGATTTGGTGGGTTTGTGTGGGTGGGGGGCGGCGGCGCAAGAAGGAGAAGAGAAGGATGGTGTGGGTAGGGTTTTTTAGTTTTAGATAATAAGGCCATAAGTAGCGAGCAGAAAGAGGCTATGGCAGGCCCTATAAGGGGAGAAGAGATTCGAGAAGCCTTGTTTGATATTCCAGATGACAAAGCTCCGGGCCCTGACGGTTATAACAGTTGTTTCTTCAAATCCAGCTGGTCAATTGTGGGGGAAGACTTCATGGAAGCCATCAGATATTTTTTCACCCATCTAAAATTGCCTAAATGCATTGCTGCCACTAGAATTGTCCTGATTCCAAAAAAGGAGAATCCCAGCAATCTATCGGAATATAGGCCCATATCATGTTGCACGGTGATATACAAATGCATTTCAAAGATCATCGCTAACAGGATAAAGAGTAGTCTGGCGAGTGTCATTAGCAGATCCCAAACGGCATTCTTGCCAGGCAGGAATATTTCTGACGCTATTTTTTTGGTGCAGGAACTTATGCATAATTATCATCGCAAGGAGGGTCCTTCTCGATGTGCCATCAAGGTGGACTTGAAAAAAGCCTTTGATTCAATTAATTGGGATTTTGTCTTGCAGGCTCTCCATAGCATTGATATCCACCCGAGAGTAATTAATTGGATCAAGGCCTGTATTAGCTCCCCATGGTTTACAATCTCTATCAATGGCGAGGATCATGGGTTTTTCGGTGCTTCTAGGGGCTTACGGCAGGGGGACCCCTTATCTCCCTATCTTTTTGTCTTGGCAATGGAAGGTTTGCATGGGTTCCTCTCAGATGCAACCAGGACTCCCTCTTTCAAGCATCATTGGCGATGTAAGGACTTGGAAATCACCCATCAATGCTTCGCAGATGATCTCATCCTGTTTAGCCATGCGGACCAGCACTCAGTTAAGATTATTAAGGAGGCGCTAGACAAGTTCACAGAAGCCTCGGGTTTGAGCATCAATCATAGCAAGAGCTCAGTCTTTGTTGCAGGCGTCGATGATGACATGCAAAACCGAATCATTAGCGATCTTGACATTGACAAGGCAGTCTCTCATCCATCTTATCTAGGGGTCCCTCTGATTACCACTCGCCTCAAGAGATCCAATTGCCTGCAGCTAGTTGATCGTATCAGGGGGCGCATTAAGCTATGGACAGTTTCGATTTTATCTTATGCGGGAAGACTCCAGCTAATTAAATCAGTTTTATTTGCTACTCAGGTTTATTGGAGCACGAAGTTTATTCTCCCTGCTTCCATAGTGGCCACTATAGACAGCCTATTATCGGCCTTCCTTTGGCATGGTGCTTCTTTATCCCCTAAGGGAGCTAAAGTGGCGTGGAACACGATTTGCTATCCCAAGAGAGAGGGGGGGCTGGGCATTAAGAGTCTAAGAACTTGGAATAGGGCTGCCATGATGAAGCATATTTGGGCGATCCTCACAGATAAGGATTCCCTTTGGGTTGCATGGGTCCATAAATACCTCATCAAAGGGAACCCCTTTTGGAAGATTTCGGTTCCCTCTAGCCCCTCTTGGACCTGGAGGAAGATCCTTCTCGCTCGGGAATATTGCAGAGGGGATTTTAGAGTCCATGTTGGCAATGGAAATCACACTTCTCTCTGGTATGATTACTGGCTCCCTTCGGGTAAAAGACCAGTGGACATTCTCTCTCACAGAATCCTCTCATCAGCTAACATTCCATGGGGAGCCACAGTGGCAGATATCATTGATAATGGTAGATGGATAACTCCTGCAGATAATAGCCAATCAAATTGCTTATGGTCTTTGCTGCCTAGTTGCCCAGTGCAATTGGGTCCGGATAAAGTGATTTGGCCTCACACGGCCTCTGGCATCTTTACTATTGCCTCGGCCTGGGATCTCATACGTCCTTGTAGAAATGGGAATAACATTCATCGTCTATTATGGCACTCTATGCATATCCCCAGGCACTCATTCGTATTATGGCTAGCTTCCCGGCGTCGTCTCAGCACAATGGACAAAATTTATATTGAGCTAGATAACAGGATTTGCAAGCTGTGCAACCAAGAGGCAGAATCCCACGATCACCTTTTCTTTCAATGCAGGTTCTCTTCTCAAGTTTGGAGCACCATTACAATGCATGATCAGAATCTTTGGCCCCCCCTTCCATGGTCCCAATTGCTGGAATGGGCTTCCAATGAATTTCACTCTTCCAAGCTCATCTCCCACAAGATTGGCCCCCTCATTTTGGCTGCAACGGTGTACCATATTTGGCAGGAGAGAAATCGAAGAGTCTTCAACAACAGTGCAAGATCCGTTCAAACGATCAGTCTTGAGCTGTTCCGGCAGATTAGAGACAAGATATCCAATCTGGGCACTCAATCTTCAATCCCAGAAGCCACACGGAGTATGTGGAACCTGGACGACGTGTAGCCTGTTCCTCCTGTGCTTCGGGCTGTGGGCTGCTAGCAAAGGTTTGCGAGGTGGGATTCCTGGCGCAGGCTATGGGCTCCAGGCCGCTGGTTGGGGTTTGTCTTTCGGCGTGGCGCTCCTCCATCTCAGATGGGCGTCGGATGCAGCCTTTGGGCATTGTTCTCTAGTTGGCTTGCGAGATGGGTCTCCTTTAAAGGGCGGCGACTTAGTTTCTTTTGTAAGGGCCTTTTAAGACTCGGCCAGTAGGTTGGGCCCTGTAGCCTTTGGGCTGTGTTTTTCTGATGTTTTTTCTTGTGATTTTCCTTTTGCAGGAGAGTTGTTTCTCCATTTCTTTTAGGGAGACCTGTTTCTCCTTTTCTTTTGCAGCTATTATTAGCTGGCTTCTTTGTACATCCTCATTTCTTTCTAATATATCTTAAAGTTCCAAAAAAAAAAAGAATGGACGGGTGTTGGGTGTGGGGATGTTTTTATACTAATTATTATTATTAATTACTATTATATTATAATAATAATAATTAATAATAATAGTTAGCATAAAAAAATAAGGGTATTAATTTATAATTAATTTGATTGAATTATTTGTAATGAAATGTATTTTAATTAATTATGTTTAAACTTATTGGTTATTTGTTAATGTGTTTATTTTGTTTTTTGAAGTTTTTCTAACACTAAAAAACAATAAATAATATTTTTTTATTAATTTAAATATAATTTAAACAATATTTAAATTTCATTTTTTTAATTTAAATATAATTAAAAAAATAATAATTTTATTGTTAGAGGGTTTTTCAAAAGCAATTATTTAATTATATAACTTACTCCTATTATTATATAATTAATTGCATAATTAAACTATATACAAAATAATTAAATTTTATTTTAAATAATATAAAAAAATGGCTCTCCAAAATGGCTCTTACCATTGGAGCACACACCAACAAAAAACCCATATAAACACTATTCAAGGAGCCATTTTACAGATTTGGCTCTTAAAAATGGCTCTTACCATTGGACTTGCTCTTATTATGAAGAATTAAGCTCTTGTCAATTTCCCTGCAGAAATTAATGAGTTTGATGTTTGAATACAGTTACAAAACTAAGGTTAGGAAATTCAGTTCCCCTTTCCAATCTTCCTCCTCATCTCAACAGTATCCATTGTTGCAACATTGAACATCTTCCTTCCTACCTGGCCCTGCCACCCTTTACCACTGCTGCCGAGCCAGTGTGGAATCTGAAATGGGATGCATGAGATTTAATCGTCAGCTTCAATGTGATTCTGCTGCGTGTAAATGAGACCAGTACTCCTTTACAAGCTGACCAAATAGTGAACCTTCCGTCTTCATCAGGTTCCTTGGCTCGTCGAACTCGACTAGTTTTCCTGAAATGGAACAGAAATTGAAAGTTCTTCTGAGATGAAGTTATCTTGAAGTGGGAATCTAATTCATATTGAAGTGCATTCTTCAGATAAGATTTGAAGGAATGAAAAACTTACCATCACTAATGGCAAGTACCATTGTGCAATCCATCACCGTTGGTATCCTGTGAGCTACTGTGATCACAGTGCAATCTGAAAATTCAGTCCGGATAGTCTTTTGCAGAATCAAGTCGGTAGCGTTATCGATTGACGCCGTTGCTTCATCAAGCACCAGTATCCTACTTCTCCTTAAAAGGGCACGGCCCAGGCAAAATAATTGTCTCTGCCCCATGCTCCAGTTTGATCCGTCTTCCACAACTGTGTAGCAGATTGTTGATCATTTACTGATCTTTAAGATCATAAGCATGCACTCATCACTGACTTTCCATGGAGGAAAAGTATTAGAACATGTAAATAGGTGATTTACTTTATTTTGAATTTATCTATAGACTAGCCTTTTCTTAGTTAATATCCAGTTACTGTATAAATCTAGTGAACAAAACAATTAGTTTCAATGTATTTATTTCAACAGAGAATTCAATGAACGGCAAGGAATTCAAAACTCTTTCATGGTATCAGAGCACTAACCCTAGCTGCCGTTTCCTCCTTCTCAATCCCCATCTTTTCTGCCTTCTTCTTCTTCTGCAATATCTGCAGCAACCTCTAATTCTTCACACCATGGCAGACCAATCAATATCTGCAGCAACCTCTCCTTCTTCTCCTCCAAGATCTCATCCATCACACCCAGCTCTTGCAGTATCAAACATCAACTCATTCATCAAAATCACTTTAGATATTGAAAAGGGTCAATATATCACATGGTCAGAATTATTTAAAATTCATGCTAGAGCTTACCAAGTTCTTGACCACATTCTTCCTCCCTCGGCAGAACAACTGAAAATTGATTCGTCCCCTACAGACCCAGCTCTCTGGTCACGGGTCGACGCCATTGTGCTCCAATGGATCTATGGAACCATCTCCGAAGACCTCCTCAACACCATTCTTGAGAGAGACTCCACTGCTGCTCTCGCTTGGGCACGCCTAAAAGACATCTTCTCCGACAACAAAAACTCCAGGGCACTCTACCTGGAACAGGAGTTCTCCAAAGTTCAGATGGAAGATTTTGGGGATGCATCTTCATACTGTCAACACCTCAAATCTCTCTCCGATCAGCTGTCCAATGTCGGCGCCCCTGTCTCCAACGAGCGTCTGGTTCTACAGCTCCTCTCGGGCTTGACAGACGCCTATGCAGGGGTGGGTTCTCAAATTCGCCATGGCGACACTCTTCCCCTCTTCTACAAAGCTCGGTCGATGCTGGTTCTGGAGGAGACGGCGAGGACGAAGAAGGCAGCCCAAAATCCCTCAACCTCTGCCTTCTTCGTGGCTCCCGTGGAAAACCACAGTGTCAATCGACACACCCACAACCTTAATAGAACCCCCAACCACCGTAATGGTCGTGGTGGTGGTGGCGGCGCTCGTGGTGGCAGACACAGGGGACGCACGTCGGGTGGCCGTGGCAATCATCCATCTTCTTCTTCCCGTGGGTCATGGTGGCAGACACAGGGGACTCCCCCTTTTGGCAGAAACGGGTCGCCTTTTATTGGCAGCCATGGGCCGCAACAGCCATGGGCTGCCTCACCTTGGGCCGGGCCTTGGCCATCTTGGGCCACGCCTCCATGCCCTTATCCAACAACCCAGCAGCCCACTTATCCAACAGCCCAGCAGCCCACTCATCCTCGCCATCCCGGCTTGCTTGGGCCTCGGCCCCCACAGGCCCACATGGCAGCCACACCATCGCTGGCCCAAAATTCCTATGCTCCGACTGACATTCAAGCAGCTATGCACACTCTCTCCATGGTTCCCCCGGATGATCAATGGTACATGGACACTGGAGCTACATCGCACATGACCGCGCACGGAGGTAATCTTACGTCTTATTTCAATATGAGCAAAAATCGTAATATTACTGTTGGTAGTGGCCATAAAATTCCTATTCTAGGTTGTGGAACTGCATTATTACCTCACCCTAGTTCTTCCCTTATTTTGAACAATGTCTTGCATGCTCCAAAATTAATTAAAAATCTTGTGTCTGTGCGCAAATTCACCATTGACAATAATGCCTCAGTTGAATTTGATCCTTTCGGTTTTCTGTGAAGGATTTTCCGACGGGGATACCTTTAATGAGATGTAACAGCTCCGGTGACCTATATCCAGTTATCACCAGTCCTTCCATTGGCTTGTCAACACAGTCTGCTTTCACTACTTTTTCTCCTGAATTATGGCATAGTCGTTTAGGACATCCAGGAGCTCCTGTTTTAAGCTCCCTTCATAAAAACAATTTACTTGTTTTTAACAAATTTCCGGATAATTTTATATGTCAGTCATGTACTCTTGGAAAACAAGTTAAATTACCTTTTTATGATTCTCTCTCTCGCACTTTATTTCCTTTTGATATTGTGCATAGTGATCTTTGGACGTCACCCACACTCAGTTCGGGTGGTCATCGGTATTATGTTTTATTTCTTGATGATTTCACGAATTTTCTATGGACTTCTCCTATTGCCTCAAAATCTCAAGTACATTCCATTTTTCTCACTTTTCGTAATCATATTCACACTCAATTCGAAAGACAAATAAAATGTTTTCAATGTGACAATGGCACAGAATATGACAATGGACACTTTCACAAATTTTGTCAGCAAAATGGAATGAGTTTTCGATTCTCTTGCCCTCATACATCATCTCAAAATGGAAAAGCTGAAAGAAAAATCCGTACCATCAATAACATCATTCGCACTCTTCTTGCTCATGCATCCCTACCTCCCTCTTTTTGGCATCATGCCCTTCAAATGGCTACTTATCTCCTTAACATTCTCCCAAACAAAAAGCTTGCTTTCCAAACACCCACAAAAATTCTATATCTCCGAGACCCGTCATACTCTCACCTTCGTGTTTTTGGGTGCTTATGCTATCCTCTTCTTCCCTCCACTTCTCGAAATAAATTACAAGCTAGGTCAACACCGTGTATTTTTCTAGGATATCCATCAAATCATAGAGGCTATAAATGCTATGATTTATCGAGTCGTAAAATTCTTGTTTCCAGGCATGTCACATTTGATGAAACTGTTTTCCCATTTTCTAAATTACATGCTCCCACCTCTTCATCTTATGAATTTCTAGATACAGGTCTTATACCTCTTCCTCCCTCCCCTACTCCGTCCACTTATCCTAATCCTCCAATCTCTCCTCCTCAAACCCCTCTTTCAAGTCCTCTTTCACCAATTAAGTCACCCTTACCTATCCCATTGATTTCCCCTACCGCACCCACTCCTCCCCACCCTCCTCCAATACTCGCACCTTCCCAACCTCTTCCGATTGCTCCTCCACCTCCCTCTCCACAAATGACAACTAGATCCCAACATGGCATTTTAAAACCTCGTCAGCTACTTAACCTCCATACTTCAGCCGCCAAATCCATCTCCCCTTTACCCACTAATCCCATTAATGCATTACATGATCCGAATTGGAACATGGCAATGGCCGACGAATACGATGCTCTTATTGAAAATAAGACGTGGGACTTAGTACCCCGTCCGTCTAATGCTAATATCATTCGAAGTTTATGGATTTTCAGGCACAAAAAGAATTCTGATGGATCCTTTGCGCGGTACAAAGCACGTCTTGTCGGTGATGGTGCCGGTCAGCAAACAGGCATTGATTGCGGGGAAACTTTTAGCCCTGTTGTCAAACCCGCTACCATCCGCGCGGTACTCAGTATTGCTTTATCAAAATCTTGGTGTCTTCATCAATTAGATGTAAAAAATGCATTTTTACATGGGAATCTCGATGAAACGGTCTACATGCATCAACCTCCTGCCTTCCGCAATTCTGAACACCCAGATTATGTTTGCTTGCTCAAGAAGTCTCTTTATGGACTTAAGCAAGCTCCTCGTGCTTGGTATCAACGATTTGCTGATTATGTTGCTACATTGGGATTTTCTCACAGTGTTTCAGATCATTCATTATTCATTTATCGTCAGGAAAATGATATAGCATATATTCTTCTTTATGTGGATGATATAATTCTTGCAGCTTCTTCAGCTACTCTTCGCCAATCCATTATGTCTAAGCTTGGCTTGGAGTTTGCTATGAAATATTTGGGGCCTCTCAGTTATTTTCTCGGCATCTCGGTTACCAGAAATTCAGCGGGTATTTTTCTATCTCAACAAAAGTATGCCGAAGAAATTATTGAACGGGCTGGTATGTCCTCTTCCAAACCATCTTCTACACCAGTGGACACAAAGGCCAAACTCAGTTTATCGTCAGGAAATCCTTATCATGATCCAACTGAGTATCGCAGTCTGGCTGGTGCTCTCCAATATCTGACTTTTACCAGACCAGATATTTCTTATGCAGTTCAGCAAATTTGTCTATTTATGCATGATCCGCGCTCTCAACACATGACTGCCTTGAAGCGTATCATTCGCTATATTAAGGGTACTGGTACCTTTGGTCTTCATCTCTATCCGTCTTCGACTCATGATCTACTTTCCTATACTGATGCAGATTGGGGTGGATGTCCAGATACACGACGGTCGACTTCTGGGTATTGTGTCTATGTTGGAGACAACTTAATCTCTTGGTCTGCCAAGAGACAACCCACTTTGTCCCGATCTAGTGCTGAGGCCGAGTACCGCGGGGTGGCTAATGTTGTTTCTGAATCATGTTGGATCCGCAATTTACTTTTGGAGTTACACTGTCCTGTTTCGAAAGCTACCTTAGTTTATTGTGACAATATTAGTGCAGTTTATCTCTCTGGCAACCCAGTCCAACATCAGCGCACTAAGCACATTGAAATGGATATTCACTTTGTGCGCGAGAAAGTCGCTCTTGGTCAAGTCCGCGTTTTACACGTTCCTTCTCGTTATCAGATTGCTGACATCTTCACTAAAGGTCTTCCGTTGCAACTTTTTGAAGATTTTCGGGATAATCTCAACGTTCGTCAACCTCCAGTTTCGACTACGGGGGTGTATTAGAACATGTAAATAGGTGATTTACTTTATTTTGAATTTATCTATAGACTAGCCTTTTCTTAGTTAATATCCAGTTACTGTATAAATCTAGTGGACAAAACAATTAGTTTCAATGTATTTATTTCAACAGAGAATTCAATGAACGGCAAGGAATTCAAAACTCTTTCAAAAAGGAAAACATACCTGGAGAATCTAGACCACGAAAATGAAAACTTTACTAGCACGCAGAAGACTTTTCAGGAAATAGCATGCTGCGAAGGTAGCAGCAGAGAAGAAAACAGGAGAAGTTGAAAGCAGAAAACTTTGTTTTTGTTTTGGATTCGAGGAAACCCTGAAGCGTGTTTTCTTGACAGGTAAGCGAGTAAAACACGTCCTGACTCGAACTTGAAATTTGCTATGCAAATCTCAAGCTTTTTACCATTACACTAAGATTTGCATTTAGCTTGCGTTTGCCGGGAGTCGCAGAAAACCAGCAATGGCTCCGCGCATTTGCAACCCTGACAACCATTTATACTCCATCTTTCTTAGATTTTCTATAGAATTCTTAAAATGGGTTTCCCAAGCATATAATTTCAGTTCCTTCATGCTAACCATAGCCTCATTAGGAGCCTTCAATCTCTCATCCTGTGCCCCGTTAAGCTTAGACTGAAACTTGTGTTCAACTTAGCAAGCAGAGTGCTGCATAGCACAGTGATTATTACAACTACTGTGGCTGCAAATGTTGCTAGCCCCACTGCACGAAAACTGAATTACGAGTTTAGGCTGACCAAACATAGTGGTACAATTTCGCGCAATTCATTTTAGATCTAGCCCTAATGGATTTTTTCCCTGAAAAACATGTCTCATTAAAAAAAAACATAAAGCAGGTTGGAGTTTCATTATAACACTATTCACTAGAATATTTTTTTCATTTATAATTTTTTCTTTTAAAATTATATTTCATTGGGATTAGATTCAAAAAAAAAATTCAATTTATTTTTACGAGGTTATTCCAAACTCATAATACAAACCACAACTATGATGGATTAACTCAAGGTTCTAATTAGTTTTTTTTCCTCTCAATTTCATTATTCAATATTGGGTTGATTGAGAATTAAGTTTTGTGATTTCTTTTAGTATAATTTCTATGACTATGAGGTTATTTTTATTTTATGACTAGATAAGGTCACAAGTTTGACAAGTTAACCTTGGTTGACTTAAGTCATTATTTTAATGGTTTTTTTTTTCAATTTCATCTTTTAACCATGGGTTGATTAAAAATTGAGTTTCATAATTTGCTTCAATTTGCTATTTATTGGGGTATTTTAGTCTCATGATTTGAGTTGTTGATTTGACATATTAACTTAAGTTGACTCGAGTTACTTTTTTGGTTTTTTAATTGATTTTGTTTTCTAGTTTTATTATTTAATATAGAGTTTATTAAAAATTAAGTTTCACAATTTATTTTGATTTGTTTTTTATAGGGTTATCATGATTTTATAATTTGATATCTGTATTGATAAATTAACCTAAGTTGACCTAAATTGATCTAATATATCATTGTCTCAATGTTTATTAAAAAAAATCTCATCTTAACATTTATTTTGAGTCAAATTATATTTTTATCGGTTATTCAAATTGCTTTCCACCAATGCAACTGACTCATATTATATCAATTTTCATATAATTTAAATTATTTTTTTACTAAAAAATATTAGCAATACCTAAATATTTTTTATTATTAAAAAAACTAACCTAATCCACAACATAAAATATAACAATAATCTAGCCATACATCATAGCATCTTGATGAAATGTCCGGAAGCAATTCATGAAGGGTGCAAAACAATTTTGCCCTTCTAAGAGCATATCTTTAGATGTCCCTTCCACTACGTTTTATGAGTCAATGTCTCCCATACATAAGATTGTACAAATTGTTTAATAGTATTTAAAGCCAACATAATTAATGAAATCTAAATAAAATAAAATTCTGAAATTTAATTAAAAAAATTATATAAAAAAATCCAAGATAGTATCTTCTAAGTCTAATTTGAACAAGGCTTTAGAACTTGCTGTCCAGATTTTAACCCAAACTAACTGTATGATAAATAAAAAAAAAATCTCGTTTAAAGATTCTAAATTTCTTATTGTTTCATGCATTTAAAAACCTAGTTGTTCTGAATTTGGCTAACAATAACGTTTCAGGTGAAATTCTCATGAGTGTGTGTGTGTGTGTGGAGAATTAACATTATTATTGAAAAATTACAGCTCCTTGAAATTTGTATACCTAAGTGGAAATAAAGTGCACGGAGAGATGCTTGAGATTATATATATTAATTATGTAATTAATATACTAAAACAGATCAGGAGTCGATACTACTATAGTCTGTGTGTGTTTTCACTGTAGATTGGAATAGTATTGCTCAATTTTTGGGTGGGTTCGGGTCGTTCGGGTGACCGGTTCACTGGTTATTTCTGATTTTGCACAGTGAAATAATGTTTTTGTCCCTCGAAAAAAACAAAAAGCAGCTTATAGGCTGAGGGTTACTGCGGTAATTGCACGCTTACGACCCGGTCCGGTCCGCCGCCCTTTTTTGTTTTTTAATATTTTTTGAAAATGACTAAATACGGATATAGCCCCTAATAAGACAAAATTGATGATTTGGGCATAGGGATAGACCGGTAATTGACCAAATTTTTATTTTTATTTTTTTTGAAATACTGTCGGCGCGTGCGGAACACGCAACCGACAGTATTCAGCCTCACGCCCTGTGAAGGTGGCGTGTGAGGGATGATCGGGTCGACGGAGATGGGCTACTGGCGTCTCTGTCGATGCGCCTCCGCGTGGTCTTCCTCCCAATGTGGCGTGTTTTGTCACACGGTGTCTGTGGACGCGGCGATGACCGAATAAAAATCCGTTTGCCCTATTTCTCTCTCTCCTGCATGTAAAAGTACAAGAGAGGTCCCCAGTTTTGTTGTTTTTTCACTTCAGTCCCTCTACTCTTAATTTTGTGTATGGTCCTGATTTCTGTTATATAAGTTTTAATTTAGTTCAATTGAGTCCTTCAATTGACATTAATTAAATGTTAATGTTTCACTTCGGTCCTCCTTCTTTTAATTTCCGAATTGGGTTTAAATAGCTTAATATATTCGGTACAGAAGTTTTAATTTTTTCAATTTTGTTATTTGATTGAAATTAATAATATATTTGATTTTCATTTCGGCCTTTATACTTTTAATTTTTTATTTTAATCCCTTTATTTTTTTATATTTCTGGAATAAATGTGCTCTTAGTTTTGATTTTTAATTTTTGTTATTTTCTTATTTGTTGAGGTGGTATTTTTTTGAAAAAAAATTAGCTCTTAAATTTTATTTTGTATCTATGATCATTTGAAAATTGATTTTTTTTTTCTTCTCCTTTTGTTCTTTCTTTTATTTTTCTTATTGGTTTCTTTTATTATTATTTTCAAGTCAAATGAATTTTTTTTGCCTAATAATTTTTATTTTTATTTATTTTTTACTTGATCTTTTCTTAAAGTTTTTAAGAGTTTTTTAGTCTTTCATTTATTTTTGTTTTTTTTTCAGTATTAACACAATAACAGCAACAAGAATAATTTTAGTTATTTTTCTTACTTACTCTTTTGTTAATGTTTGTGAGTTTTTTCCTCTCGGGATAATTTGATAATTTTTATTGTTTTGACAGTAATAGCAATTATAATTTTAGATGTTAAGACTTTGATATTGCTATTTTTATAATAGGATGTGGTGATCTGTGTTTATTATATTAAACTTTGTATATATAAATATTATATTTTAATTTTGGACCAGCAAATCCTATTAATTTCTTTAGTCTTAACAACTATAAAAATTGTTTGCTCAACCCGCAACGTAGTGCGGTTAATTTTTTCAATTTTCAAGTCAAATGATTTTTTTTCAGCTAATAATTTTTATTTTTATTTTATCATTTATTTTCTCTTTTGTTAATGTTTTTAGGCTTTTTTTAGTCTTTGATTTATTTTTATTTTTTTGTTATTAACGCAATAATAATATTAATATTAAGAATAATAATAATAATTTTAGTGTTTTTTTCTTACTTGTTTTTTTGTCTTTTTTTTCTCGGGTTAGATTAATATTTTTTATTGTTTTGGCAGTAGTAGTGATGATAATTTTAAAAGTTAAGACTTTGATGTTATTGTTGTTATAATGAGGTATGTTGATCTGTTTCATTGTATCAAATTTTATATGTAGAAATATTATATTTTAATCTCAACAGTTATAAAAATTATTTGCTCCGCCTGCAACGTAGTGCGGACAATTAACTAGTTAAAACCAAAGGGACTCATTAAAAGTTTGGTTTGTATTGTAATAATAATTGTTTTTAAAGTGTTTTTTAATTAAAAAAATATTTTTTAAAAAACTTATTTTTAATATTAGCATATCAAAATAATATAAAAAAACAAAAAAAACAATTTAAAACAAAGAAAAAAATAAAAATTAATTTTTTTTTTTTAAAAAACATAAAAATCAAACACCTTCAAAAGATAAAAGTGAAGTGTAATATAAACATGAGCACTTGCATCATGACTATTAGGGCAAGTCCAACGGGGAGAGGTATCAGTGCAGATAAAGCTAATTTTTAAAAAAATTGGTTGTTTTCGTTATTTTTACGTCTCCAACGGGGAGAGCTAAACAGCCAGCCAAAATAGCTTCTCTATCATGCAGAGCCATTCCTACAGCTTTTACCTGCAGAGCCAAAAACAAAATATGACCGTTGTAATTTTACCGTTGCATTATCAACACAGCATCCAAAAGCAACCAAGCAACATAGCAACAAATCAACAAAAAACTGAACACTGAACTATCGTCATCAACATCACTGAAAAATTGAGGTTGGATTACTAGCTTAAAAAAATGGGATTTCTCTGCTTTTCAAGAAAAACGAGAGATTTAGAAAGAATTATGGTGGCATTTCTTTCAAGCTTGGTGTTTATTGGTAGCTAAAATGTGGCTTTGGGTGTTGGTTTTTGGTTCATTTATGAGTCAATAAGAGTCTGAGAGTTGCAGAGAAAGAGAGAAGAAATAATGAAGGGTAAGTGAGAGCAGAGATTTGGTGGGTTTGTGTGGGTGGGGGGCGGCGGCGCAAGAAGGAGAAGAGAAGGATGGTGTGGGTAGGGTTTTTTAGTTTTAGATAATAAGGCCATAAGTAGCGAGCAGAAAGAGGCTATGGCAGGCCCTATAAGGGGAGAAGAGATTCGAGAAGCCTTGTTTGATATTCCAGATGACAAAGCTCCGGGCCCTGACGGTTATAACAGTTGTTTCTTCAAATCCAGCTGGTCAATTGTGGGGGAAGACTTCATGGAAGCCATCAGATATTTTTTCACCCATCTAAAATTGCCTAAATGCATTGCTGCCACTAGAATTGTCCTGATTCCAAAAAAGGAGAATCCCAGCAATCTATCGGAATATAGGCCCATATCATGTTGCACGGTGATATACAAATGCATTTCAAAGATCATCGCTAACAGGATAAAGAGTAGTCTGGCGAGTGTCATTAGCAGATCCCAAACGGCATTCTTGCCAGGCAGGAATATTTCTGACGCTATTTTTTTGGTGCAGGAACTTATGCATAATTATCATCGCAAGGAGGGTCCTTCTCGATGTGCCATCAAGGTGGACTTGAAAAAAGCCTTTGATTCAATTAATTGGGATTTTGTCTTGCAGGCTCTCCATAGCATTGATATCCACCCGAGAGTAATTAATTGGATCAAGGCCTGTATTAGCTCCCCATGGTTTACAATCTCTATCAATGGCGAGGATCATGGGTTTTTCGGTGCTTCTAGGGGCTTACGGCAGGGGGACCCCTTATCTCCCTATCTTTTTGTCTTGGCAATGGAAGGTTTGCATGGGTTCCTCTCAGATGCAACCAGGACTCCCTCTTTCAAGCATCATTGGCGATGTAAGGACTTGGAAATCACCCATCAATGCTTCGCAGATGATCTCATCCTGTTTAGCCATGCGGACCAGCACTCAGTTAAGATTATTAAGGAGGCGCTAGACAAGTTCACAGAAGCCTCGGGTTTGAGCATCAATCATAGCAAGAGCTCAGTCTTTGTTGCAGGCGTCGATGATGACATGCAAAACCGAATCATTAGCGATCTTGACATTGACAAGGCAGTCTCTCATCCATCTTATCTAGGGGTCCCTCTGATTACCACTCGCCTCAAGAGATCCAATTGCCTGCAGCTAGTTGATCGTATCAGGGGGCGCATTAAGCTATGGACAGTTTCGATTTTATCTTATGCGGGAAGACTCCAGCTAATTAAATCAGTTTTATTTGCTACTCAGGTTTATTGGAGCACGAAGTTTATTCTCCCTGCTTCCATAGTGGCCACTATAGACAGCCTATTATCGGCCTTCCTTTGGCATGGTGCTTCTTTATCCCCTAAGGGAGCTAAAGTGGCGTGGAACACGATTTGCTATCCCAAGAGAGAGGGGGGGCTGGGCATTAAGAGTCTAAGAACTTGGAATAGGGCTGCCATGATGAAGCATATTTGGGCGATCCTCACAGATAAGGATTCCCTTTGGGTTGCATGGGTCCATAAATACCTCATCAAAGGGAACCCCTTTTGGAAGATTTCGGTTCCCTCTAGCCCCTCTTGGACCTGGAGGAAGATCCTTCTCGCTCGGGAATATTGCAGAGGGGATTTTAGAGTCCATGTTGGCAATGGAAATCACACTTCTCTCTGGTATGATTACTGGCTCCCTTCGGGTAAAAGACCAGTGGACATTCTCTCTCACAGAATCCTCTCATCAGCTAACATTCCATGGGGAGCCACAGTGGCAGATATCATTGATAATGGTAGATGGATAACTCCTGCAGATAATAGCCAATCAAATTGCTTATGGTCTTTGCTGCCTAGTTGCCCAGTGCAATTGGGTCCGGATAAAGTGATTTGGCCTCACACGGCCTCTGGCATCTTTACTATTGCCTCGGCCTGGGATCTCATACGTCCTTGTAGAAATGGGAATAACATTCATCGTCTATTATGGCACTCTATGCATATCCCCAGGCACTCATTCGTATTATGGCTAGCTTCCCGGCGTCGTCTCAGCACAATGGACAAAATTTATATTGAGCTAGATAACAGGATTTGCAAGCTGTGCAACCAAGAGGCAGAATCCCACGATCACCTTTTCTTTCAATGCAGGTTCTCTTCTCAAGTTTGGAGCACCATTACAATGCATGATCAGAATCTTTGGCCCCCCCTTCCATGGTCCCAATTGCTGGAATGGGCTTCCAATGAATTTCACTCTTCCAAGCTCATCTCCCACAAGATTGGCCCCCTCATTTTGGCTGCAACGGTGTACCATATTTGGCAGGAGAGAAATCGAAGAGTCTTCAACAACAGTGCAAGATCCGTTCAAACGATCAGTCTTGAGCTGTTCCGGCAGATTAGAGACAAGATATCCAATCTGGGCACTCAATCTTCAATCCCAGAAGCCACACGGAGTATGTGGAACCTGGACGACGTGTAGCCTGTTCCTCCTGTGCTTCGGGCTGTGGGCTGCTAGCAAAGGTTTGCGAGGTGGGATTCCTGGCGCAGGCTATGGGCTCCAGGCCGCTGGTTGGGGTTTGTCTTTCGGCGTGGCGCTCCTCCATCTCAGATGGGCGTCGGATGCAGCCTTTGGGCATTGTTCTCTAGTTGGCTTGCGAGATGGGTCTCCTTTAAAGGGCGGCGACTTAGTTTCTTTTGTAAGGGCCTTTTAAGACTCGGCCAGTAGGTTGGGCCCTGTAGCCTTTGGGCTGTGTTTTTCTGATGTTTTTTCTTGTGATTTTCCTTTTGCAGGAGAGTTGTTTCTCCATTTCTTTTAGGGAGACCTGTTTCTCCTTTTCTTTTGCAGCTATTATTAGCTGGCTTCTTTGTACATCCTCATTTCTTTCTAATATATCTTAAAGTTCCAAAAAAAAAAAGAATGGACGGGTGTTGGGTGTGGGGATGTTTTTATACTAATTATTATTATTAATTACTATTATATTATAATAATAATAATTAATAATAATAGTTAGCATAAAAAAATAAGGGTATTAATTTATAATTAATTTGATTGAATTATTTGTAATGAAATGTATTTTAATTAATTATGTTTAAACTTATTGGTTATTTGTTAATGTGTTTATTTTGTTTTTTGAAGTTTTTCTAACACTAAAAAACAATAAATAATATTTTTTTATTAATTTAAATATAATTTAAACAATATTTAAATTTCATTTTTTTAATTTAAATATAATTAAAAAAATAATAATTTTATTGTTAGAGGGTTTTTCAAAAGCAATTATTTAATTATATAACTTACTCCTATTATTATATAATTAATTGCATAATTAAACTATATACAAAATAATTAAATTTTATTTTAAATAATATAAAAAAATGGCTCTCCAAAATGGCTCTTACCATTGGAGCACACACCAACAAAAAACCCATATAAACACTATTCAAGGAGCCATTTTACAGATTTGGCTCTTAAAAATGGCTCTTACCATTGGACTTGCTCTTATTATGAAGAATTAAGCTCTTGTCAATTTCCCTGCAGAAATTAATGGGTTTGATGTTTGAATACAGTTACAAAACTAAGGATAGGAAATTCAGTCCCCCTTTCCAATCTTCCTCCTCATCTCAACAGTATCCATTGTTGCAAAACTGAACATCTTCCTTCCTGCCTGGCCCTGCCACCCTTGACCACTGCTGCCGAGCCAGTGTGGAATCTGAAATGGGATGCATGAGATTTAATCGTCAGCTTCAATGTGATTCTGCTGCGTGTAAATGAGACCAGTACTCCTTTACAAGCTGACCAAATAGTGAACCTTCCGTCTTCATCAGGTTCCTTGGCTCGTCGAACTCGACTAGTTTTCCTGAAATGGAACAGAAATTGAAAGTTCTTCTGAGATGAAGTTATCTTGAAGTGGGAATCTAATTCATATTGAAGTGCATTCTTCAGATAAGATTTGAAGGAATGAAAAACTTACCATCACTAATGGCAAGTACCATCGTGCAATCCATCACCGTTGGTATCCTGTGAGCTACTGTGATCACAGTGCAGTCGGAAAATTCAGTCCGGATAGTCTTTTGCAGAATCAAGTCGGTAGCGTTATCGATTGACGCCGTTGCTTCATCAAGCACCAATATCCTACTTCTCCTTAAAAGGGCACGGCCCAGGCAAAATAATTGTCTCTGCCCCATGCTCCAGTTTGATCCGTCTTCCACAACTGTGTAGCAGATTGTTGATCATTTACTGACCTTTAAGATCATAAGCATGAACTCATCATTGACTTTCCATGGAGGAAAAGGAAAACATACCTGGAGAATCTAGACCCTGCTCTTTCTCCTGTACAGCCTGGTGAAGCTGACACTTTCTAAGAACCTGCAGAATAAGAAGCAAAATCCTCAGCTGGGCAACATGGAGGTAGAAAATAACGCTTCCGGATGTTCACCAGCAATTCTTACTGGGTTTAAGAAGCGAAATGCGCTGGAAAATTTACCTCCCATATCTCCTGGTCGGTATGCTGGGATAAGGGGTCCAAGTTGTATCTCACTGTCCCGTTAAAGAGAGTAGGATCTTGAGGTATTATTCCGAATCGTGATCTCAGATCATGAAGTCCAATCGTAGAGATGTCTATTCCATCTACGATAATCTTTCCTCCAGTTGGTTCCACCAGTCGAAATAGAGCGCCGATAAGTGTAGTCTTCCCACTGCCGGTTCGACCAACAATACCAATCTTGTGACCACCTTCAAATGTGCAACTGATTCCTCGAAGAACTAGTGGTGTGTCAGGCCTGTATCTAATCTGTTTCAAACTAAACATTTTTCAGTCTGCCAGCCTTCATCAATTGTCTCATTAAACACAGATCAAAAGGAAAAACTTACCTGCAGATCACAGATATCCACTTTACCCACTGCTGGCCAATTGGATGGAGGGCGGTTATCTTCTACCACCACTGGGGCTTCACTTGGTATATGCATGTATTGATTCAGCCTTTCAACCGAAATGATATGATTTGCTGCCATGCACTGGTTTTGAATCGACATCACCAAGGACATATTCAATGAAAGTCCATACGAAAGTGCCATTCCAATAAATCCTGCAGCAGTGGAAGTAATTATTAAGTGTATTGGACACAGGAGTCAGGACTTGAAAGAAGTTGGAGAACATTAAATCATATTCCAATGAGATAGTGATGAAAAGCATAACTCATTTTATATACGCTTACCAGAGCTAAAAGTTCCAGGAGGAAGCAAAACCACGCAGAGTGCTGCAGAGGCAAGAACAGTTGCACTGAATGTTTCAAGTCGTTGAATCAACCACTCATTTGCAGCAAAACTGTGGAAGAAAGGACTAGCATTTATGTCGATGAGGTGAAGGTTTTTTTCGAAGAAACGATCTTCCCCCTCAAAGGCCCTTATTGTCAAGGCTCCAGCTACAGATTCAGCTAAATGATTTGCCACTAAAGACTTGGTTGTGCCGTTGATCCGCGTCAACTCTTTTGCGGAGGCAAAGTAATATCTCTGTGGGCAATAACAAGATAGTTAGATCCTCTAATATAAAGATTAAATCAACTTCGATGGCAGCGCCCTCAAAAGAATGAATCGGTGCAGAAAGCTCCTATAGCAAGTGAATAACAAAATTACCTGTAAACGAATAGCCAAATAAACCATTGGTATGGAGACAAATAAGACTTGCCAGGTAACAAAAGCCAGTACTCCCATATTACTGTAAGCATTTGTTGTTGCACCGACAGCAAATATCAAACTGAATGGAACATCAAGATCGACAATGCTCAAATCTGACGCGACCTATGAGACATAAAAGAAAGACATGTCCAGATCAATCAGTTACACATCATCTCTCATGAAGAATTCAACATTTCCTGGGTGAGATGCTTACCCGACTCAGTATTCTTCCGAGAGGTGTGGAGTCATAGAAAGACATGGGCGCGCGAAAAAGAGAATTCAGTAGCTGGGAAAATAACGATTTTGATGATTCAAGGCCCAAAACAACTGTAAAGATCGATCTACATAGCACAAAAAGCACTGAGGTAACTCCTATACTCAGATAGACCACAATTAAACGCAACGGGCTAACATGAGGATCATCAACATTAGCTGCCATCCAAGAGTTCTGCAATATCTGACCAGTCACAAATAGCAGGTGACCAAACGACGCAAGAGCAAAGTACAGGTATCCTTTATTTTGATTCAGATACTCGATGTAAGGCTTAAACCCGGTGTCCCCTACTTCTTTTTCTTCCTGTTTAATCAGTTGATCTCCTTGAGATGTTTTATGCTGCTTCTCTACATGACTCTTCTCGATCTCCCCGGCAGATGATCCTTGTCTTCGCATAGCATTAGCTTCTGGAAGCCTTTCAGAACCAGCTGTTTCTTTGTGTGCATTGACAAGGTCCTGAAATTCTTGGCTCGAGGACAACAACTGATGATACGGAGCTGCTTGTAGGATTTCTCCATTTGACATCAACTGTTTATGAAAACAGGGTATATTATGGAATGGCAGTGACTATCTAATTATTTCCAGGTATTGATACAACCAAAGGATACTAACCATTACAGAGTCAAATGCTGGCAAGAAATCTACTTGATGCGTCACGAGCAAAACTGTTTTCCCTGAGAGTGCTCCCGTGATATATTCCTGCAAAGAAGTATGTTATATTTCATGGAAGGCTGTTGATGAAGAAGAGGAGACAAGGCTTTCACTTAGGAAATTTTGAGTACATTAAATAAGCTCGTGGCAGTCTGTGCATCCACAGCGCTGAATGGATCGTCCAGGAGATAAATATCGGCGTTCTGATAGAGAGCACGGGCAAGTTGAATTCGCTGCTTTTGACCACCACTCAAATTGACTCCTCTTTCACCTATTTCAGTAAGATCACCATAAGGAAGCAACTCAAGGTCCTTTACCAATGAGCATCTTTCCAGTGTGTCTTGGTATCGTTGTCTATCCATTTCAGACCCGAATAAAATGTTTTCTTGTATTGTTCCCGTCTGGATCCAAGCTGTTTGTGAGACATAGGCGATCCTCCCATGAACCTGAATCTGCAGGTCATACAAATCGAGAAGAGTTTCTAATTAGAAAAACAACAGTTGTTTCACTTGTGAAATAGAAAAACAGATTACTTCAATCCCGACACATCAGTTCTGAGAAAACAACAAAAAGCTAAGGATTGGAAATGCATGGCAAAAATAAGTTTAACAGATTCATCAAAGGATTGCTATGTATTTTGGCAACAAAAAGATAGTGCACTTACGGTTCCCTTTGTATGAGAAACTTCTCCAAGGATTGCTGCTAAAAGGGTTGACTTGCCAGATCCAACTTCTCCGCAGACAGCCACCTTTTCACCGGGCACCATCTTTAAACTCACATTTCTCAATGTGGGCCTCGACGAATTCTCTTCCCATGAAAAATCAGCTGACTTGATTAAAACAGAATGGTTCACACTCCCTGTATTGTGCCTTTGCTGAACATTTCTACTCTGCAACTCTGGCGCTTCGAGAAACTTTACAATTCGAGCAAAAGCTACCTTTGCTTGAATGACAACTCCAATAACATCAGGGATCGATCTAATCGGGTCTTGAACGAGACGCAAAGTTGCCACAAATGTGAAAACATTATTAGCATGCAGAGGAATTTTCAGGAAATAGCATGCCCCAAAGGTAGCCGAAGAGACCAAAACAGGAGAAGACCAGAAGAGAAAACCATTATAGGCTCTTCGCATTTGCACAGAAGACAACCATTTATACTCCACCTCTCTCAGATTTTCTATGGCATTCTTAAAATGGGTTTCCCAGGCGTATAATTTCAATACCTTCATGTTAACCAGAGCCTCATTGCAAGCCTTCAATCTCTCATCTTGCGCCACCATAAGCTTAGACTGGAACTTATGCTGTAACTTCGCTAGTGGAGCGTTGCAAAGCACAGTGATTATTATAACCACCAATGCCGCAAATGTTGCCAGCCCCATAGCTCGGTAAAGAATTACAAGAGATATGCAGAGTTGCAAGCTAGTTGTCCATGTCTGATGAAACCAGAAGGGAAACTCGCCAATCCTGTAAGAATCTACAGTAACATAATTCATTATTTCCCCGCCCGAGTGCATCAACCTGCCAAGACTGGATAATCTCAGTTGTTTCTTGAATATTGCAGCCGTGAGCAAGGACTTTACTTTCAAACCAATGAGCCTGCTCCTAAAATACCACTGCCTTTGCGATAAGGACTCTAAATTCTTTGAAAAGAATAGCGTCAGGGCCAGTACATAACCTTCATACTTAAAACCTGCTTTCCCTTCAGCGACCAAAATGAAGGCATTCAGAAGTAGAGGCCCAGCTGACAAAGTGAGTATCTTCAGCAATGCAAAGAACCCAGAAATTAAAATGTCTTTCCAGTGGCAAAATACAATTATCCACAAGAGAGATAGTTGAGATGATCCAGCTTGTTTATGCTTGTTCAGTTGCTCCAGAAACTCAATATAACAGCTTTCTGCGCGGTCTTCCTCTCGCAACTTTGGTATATCCTCATCCTCCAGAGTTTTCTCCTTGCCCTTTCTCATCAACGGATTCAACCACCAAAATGACATTTTATTAAAGAATCCGGCTTCAGCAAATAGGGTAACTTTGACAGCAGAATCTGTTTTAGCTGTACCATTGGCCTCGCGATTTAATGGTGCATATAGATCACTTTCATAACTCCCTTCATGTTTATATACCTTGTAAGCACATAGCAATAACAATATTGCTCCTGGAAAGGACAGAAAATCCAAAGCTATCTTAATCGATATTACTTGTCCTAAAATGACACTGTATATGGAGAAAGCACAGACAATTCCAGCAAGCAGGAAAGCAAGTATGGACAGTAGCCGCAGGAGAGTTCTTCGAAGATGCTTCCCTCGAAGGCTTATGGTTAAACCCACTAAAAGCCATGTAAACCCCTGAAACAACACCACTAACCAGCTTTTCAAAGGTAAGGCGGTCTGGTTTTTCCTCAGCTGCTCTTCTAAGATCCACATGCCCGAGCACAAGTACACAAATCCAATGCAGCCATTGAATATAGCAGAAACTATCTGTATTCTTGAATAGCCCCGAAATCGAGGTAGGATATCATCTATTTTTGATGGTGAAGAAGATTTTTGTATGGAAGTTAATAAGAGCATGATTAGAAGCAAAATGTTGAAACAAATGATCAACGCGTGATTGATACATGAAGTTGGTTGAAACACCAGACCACCAGAACTAGATAGCTTTTCACCAATATCCAAACTGCCAGATTCCCCACAAAACACCATCCACAAGTCCTCCATTATCTTTCCTTTCCTTTCCTATTTACTTCTCAGCTTCTGCAGTGGCATACAAGGTAAGAAAAAAAAAATACTGGTCCGTGTTACAAGATAATTTATCAGATTTCTAAAATAATCTGACAACCTTTTGTCAATGATCATTAATTTTTAAATTAAATATTAAACAAAGAAAAAGGCATTTTAAACACACCCCACAATGACAAAGTGCATCATAGAAAAGAACTGTAAACACAGAAGATTAAAGAAAACGTGGTCATAAAAAGCAAGAAAAATAGAAACAAAAGGTTGAAAAGTACTCTTTCTTTATGTCGGTACAATAAAAGAGAATATCACAAAGCAAATGAAAAGTTGATGTCATTACACTAAAGTCTTTTTAA
Organism: Salix arbutifolia; assembly: GCA_025169955.1. Classification (NCBI taxonomy): domain Eukaryota; kingdom Viridiplantae; phylum Streptophyta; class Magnoliopsida; order Malpighiales; family Salicaceae; genus Salix; species Salix arbutifolia. The sequence continues at coordinate 1,598,368 of CM045913.1, read as the reverse complement.
ATACTCAAATCCAAAAGACCATGTTACAGAAGAATATTTCTTTATAATAAATAAACAATGGGAGATCCACATGGATATTAAAACAAAGTCTGGTGACGGGTCTTATTAAGATTTGACCTTAACATCGTAAAAACAGGAATTAAAGTAAAGAAATTAAACCATGCTTGAGAACTGAAACTAAGTCACCCAGAAAATCTTGTTCAGAAAAAGGAAAAACAGATTCAGGGTACATTCATTCGAAGCAAGTGGAAACAGAACTCGAAATTTAAGCCAACAAAAAAAGACCCTTTTGGTAAAAGAATTCAGGGTGCAAAGTGAAACCAACACAGCAGCACGCATGGCATTTTAAGAGAATAAGAAGCTTAAGAAACACAGACCTGAGAACTCCACCAAACCCAGAATTTAAGCCAGCAAAAACGACCATGCACCCTTTCTGTGTTAGCCAGCGATTGTTTAAAATCCAGAAACGCTAATGTTTTAGAGCTTTCTCAATCAAAAATCGTAGAGAAAGTGATGAGTGTAGGCTGGCAGAGCAAGATAAATACAGAGAAAAAAGAAAGAAAGAATTGTGGTGTGGGGTGGGGTGGGGTGGTGTACGGAATAGAGTCCTGTGCGTCATGGCTCACGTTCGATCTCTGAGTTTGACAAATGTGTATTTCGTCTTCTTTTGCGCTTTCCAATAAAGGTGTGGATCTTGTTGACCTCTATCGTTCCTCCCCTCTTCGTTGATAATTACTGTTTGTCTATTCTACTTCCCACCCTTCGTAGATATTTGGACTCGTTTGTAATTCAAAAGACAAAAGATTCCACTTTGCTTCTGCCACATGTTTTTAGCTTTGTCTTCTTTCCTTAAATTATTGAGAATCTTCATACGAGTCTCCAATTTATCTTTATCTTCAACTGACTTTTTGTTTTTAGGCCAACATATATATGTATGTATATATATATGTGTGTTTGTGTGGGCGCGCGCGATCATTTGGATGGTGGGACTATTCTAGCTTTCGAGTTGTGGAGTTAAGAAATTTCTCTTTTTATTTATTTATTTAGAGGGCAATGAATTAATATTTTGGATTTACAAATTGCATACTAAGGACCAAAGAGTAACTTCTTTTCATTTTGAATGGCTATTTTGCACAACAAAGTCAATCTTTATTTTATTAGGTTTAGTGACGGCATGAAAGTATATTTGAGTTGTTTTTTTAAAAAAGAATTGTTTAAAAATATATTAAAATAATTTTTTTATTTTAAAAAAATTGTTGTTAATATCAGTATGTCTAAGTAATTTAAGAATATCAAAAAATAATTAATTTAAAGTAAAAAATAAAAATATTTTTTATATTTTTTTTAAAAAATATATTTTTAAAACACATTGGTACATTTATACATTCCTTGTAGCTTATAAGTAATGTAATTAATTTCAATATACAGACAAACATGTCGGGTCCATGACAAGTTTTATGGTCGGATGGAAAACGATAGGCAAAGCAGAAGTATCAATGAAGAGAACTTAGGAGGGTTAAATGAAACTTTTTTGTGTACGAAAACAAATCCCCAGTTCATGATCAGTTTAATCCACTCGGTGGCTATCCAAAACAGGGCGCCGATATCTTAATATGTTTACTTGCCTAATTATATCATGATTTCAAAGAGAAGATTTGGCTCTCTAATTAATTATTAATGGATGGCTGGTAGATGAATAATATAAATTATATTTTGAATTTTACTTTAATAATTTAAGTTTTTATATGAAAATCTTATTGATTTAACAATCACGAGTTCGAATCTCACCATCCCTATTTTATTTGATAAAAATTAAGCATAAAATAGTGTGAACTTGTGTACAAGTTTCAATCCCAAAAAACTTTTATTTAATGAGATGTGTTAAAAAATAATATATATTATATCCTGAAATTATACAAAATAATTTAAATTTTTATGTAAAATAGTTATATGATATAATAATTACTTGGATATGGACTTGTGATACGTTAATGAGCCATATCTTTCTTTGTCTACAATAAATGATTCTTAGTTATATTACTTTATTACATTTAATAAGTTTGTTTTATTTTATTAAATTAAATTATAATAAACATATATTTTTTTATATATATAAAACCCCGATAATACAGAATAAAAAACCTTTGAAATAAAGTAACTGAATAAAAAAAAAAACTTTGGAATATGGTTGCGGTTGTTTTTTAAAATAATTTTTATTAAAATAATATTTTTAAAAAATATTTTTAATATCAACACATCAAAATAATCTAAAAATATAAAAAAATTAATTTAAAATGAAAAATAAAAATAAAATATTTTTTTTTAAAATACTTTTAAAAAGAAATTTTAAAACATCCCCTAATCGGCATAATGTACCATGCTTGCTGCTAGGAAAAGAAAATCATTCGGTGCTTTTATCATCGAGGTAGCCTGAAGTAGCAATGGAAAGGACAATGGTACCACTGGAAGCCATGAAAAGCACTTTGATCTGGTACGTGGCATTGGTAGAGCCCCCTGGATCTCATATGGCCGTACCTTTAATATTAATATTTAAAAAAAAAAGAATCCAAGGAAGTGTATTCTTTCTTTTTCTTAAACTGAAAATTCAATTAAAGCATGGTGATTTAAAAAAATAATAATTTCAGTACAAACAAACAAATTAATGGCAGCAAGCATATATCATGATTAGAATATTCCATTTCACTTTTGTCTTTATAATGGAAGAATTATGACATGGCAATATGGCACGGAATTGCAACACTGATCCTTTAACATAGCTGGTAAAGGGTCTTTTTGAAAGAATAGACCCGTAGCTTTTTAAAATATTTTTAGTGCTGAAATATATTAAAATAATATTTTATTATTTTAAAAAAATTATTTTTAACATCAGTACATCAAAACGATTTAATAAACATCAAAACGATTTAATAAACATCAAAACATACATTTAAAATGAAAAAACAATTTCAAATTTTCATGAAACACCAGCTAAAACGAAAGCCAAACAGCTTCATAGGCAGTGTATATACTATTGTGATAGCTGTTGTTGTTCTTTTAATAAATTGAAATATATTAAAATAATATATATATTTTAAATGATTCACGAGTAATTAATATTAGACGATGAATATGCCACTTATAATTCTTTGGTCATGTGCTTATGAAATATAGTGTAATATGTTCATCGCCTCATGTTTTTTTTTAAAAAAATAAATAAATGATATTTGAATATTCTTAAAAAAACAATTAGAGGATACATAAATTGATAGTTAATTTTTTGTATCTATCATAATTATATAGCAATTAGTTAAGTTATAAAAAAAGATAAAAACAATATTCTAGAGAGATTACTATGAGATAATAAATATACTATTTCATATTTCATAAATAGAAATCCCTACAATTTTAATATCTTCAAGTAATTAAATATTCAAATTTTAAAATACTACTAAGATAATTAACCACTGTAACTTAAATGTCTTCGAGTCACTCGAACAGGAAACACACCATCCAAATCTTCAATGCATATTATTTTTAAGAGAAGAAGAAGATCATTGACTTTCAAAAACACTTTTGAAAAAAAAATTATTTTTTATTTTAAATTAAAAATAAATGGTGTTTTTGGATAATTTTTATGTGATGATGTCAAAAATAAATTTTAAAAAATAAAATAAAAAACATAATTTTAATACATTTTTGAACAAAAAACAATTTCAATATCAACTTTACCAACACTCTCAAACAGGCACCGTAAGATCTACACAAACTGACTACAGTGATGCATCATCTTGAATCAATTATACATGAGATATTACGAGACCTAGTGTTTTGTATCTATATAACAAAGTAAAACGCATGCTGATAATCCTTTCATCAACGAAATAGAAGGGAATATGTTAATTCTTGATTGAGATTATTGTGCTAAATCATTTTCTTCTAGGATTCAGTTTCATGCATGCATGTGGCAACTATTCTGGCATATGGCAAACTAATTACAAGTGATCAACTTTCCCGATCGTCAAGGCATCAAGTGGAGAATATGGCAAAGTAGAATCAAGCAGGAAACGTTGTCCATGGTTACCACACAAAATTTTGTTAGATACTTACAGAAGCACAAGGAAGTGTTACATAGGAGCAAATGACCAGGAAAATTGGTTTGATATCCATTTTACAATCATATAAAAGGATGACAAACACAGTATTGTTTAAAATCACTTTTAAGTATCATTATCACACAAAGCCATCAGATTCATTGTGAACTGTTAAGGAAGTGTGCCAATGCCTTGTCCGTGTCATTTTCATACCTGAGTAAAGCTTCAGCTACGCTATTCGATGAAAATCCCATTTCTCGTAGAAGGGTGTACCCAGTGACAAATTCCTGGACCTGGAGGAATGAAACATAAGGATCGCCAATTCATCTCAACCACTTGAAAAGAAAATGCTATGATTTGCATTGAAGCATGGAAAAATACCCAGTTCTTTGTTCTTCAAATGTAATTCAGCTAATTGGATTAATTTCAAACGGCGGGTAATCGCAAGAAAGGAAAGGTAAATGCCACGACTATAACAGCCACCCGCATACACAGGCACAGGAATAAATGATCCCAAGATAGAATCTAGAGGGGATAACAATTACCATGACCAGAACCACACACATGCACAACTAACTGCACAGCATACCCTCAAAGAAGTAAGAATCTACTAATAACACCATACCAACCATCTGAATCCCCTGGCTTGACATTCAAATGAAAGTTAACAAGTGCACAAAAAATAATTCCAAGAAAGTACCTTGGTTGGATTATCTCCATAGTTTGCAACTGCAAGAGGAACAACATCTCGACTGAGTCCCGATGCAATATATTTTCTCACTACAGGATCTGCAATCGGGCCCTGCATTATCAATAATGTTCACTTCATAACTCAGCAATGGAAAACCTTTGTCATAAATAATCGATATGATATTTATTGCCTATACAGCTCAATTTATCCGGACTTAATCTAATCACATATAGCAGCTGAGTTCACTGCACCGACCAATTTAAGTGATCTGGTCCATATACTGTCCCTCCTACTTCATTCACAAAAACTGAATACAAAATCACAAGGTTCTCAAATTATACATCTCAACTCCACATATACACAAATCCACTCAATAAAAAGTGAGTAAGAAAATGTCAACCACTGGAATAGTATTTAAGCAAGTACCAAAACTATGAACACCTCAAGCACAAATAAATTTACCAATGAAGGAGTTGATTTTATTGGTTTCAGAAAGCAGATATTCGAAGGAGAGGAGAACAAGAACTGGAGGACTTGGCACAGTATACATGGAGAAAACAGACATCAATTCCAAGGAGGAAGGAGAGTAGCATGGAATGCGACACAGAGAGGCTTCAAATTACCCATCTCCTCCTCCTGATTTTCTTCTACAAACACTTAATCCGGTGAATCTCAAAATCCCAATCACCATTCTCTACAACTCTCTATTTTTTCCGAATTTAAGCTACATAACCCTACTTCAACAAAAATTATCACATAAAACAAACAATTATAACACTCAATTGCACTGCACCAACAAATCACAACAATTTCTCCTGTGAAAAAATTATGAAGCACATTTACCGTTGAAGGAGTCGATTCTAACGGTTTAGAGGGCAGATTTTCCAAGTCAAGCAACCTACTCCAATTTACGCTACCCTTCTCCGCTTCCGCTGTAATCTGCCTCTCCAGTTCAAAATCAAACTGAAAACTACTCCGCGGAATCTCTCCTCTTTGCGGCGTCAGTTGTGGCTATAAAACAAAACAGATTGATTAATAACCACGATCATTATTAAATAGCAGATCGATTAAGAATTTGATATAATATATAAATCATACCGGAGGAGTGATGCGGTACTCCGGTTTTATCATAACGCGAATCCCTGATCCTGCTGAAATCGACCAATAAAAAATAAATCAAATATAGAATTAATTGATTAAATAAAGTAATCGCGTGAATTTACTTACAGGAAGGAGAGGAGGAGGAGGATGGTTGGGAGAAGGAGTGGTGGCGGGGCACGGGAGGGATTACGATGTGAGAGGGTTGACTGACTCTTGGATAGAGAGAAGGTCCGTACATCGGATGGCTAGGTGGTGGTGCATTCGATGGTTGTGGCGGTGCTCTTGTTGGTGGCATGGATGATCTGTACATCGAGGATTGAGTTTCGTGCGGTGAGCTTGTTCGGTTTCTAAAATCGTAATCCATTGTTGAGAGGAGAAGGGGAGAAGAAGAAAAGAAACTTGTGTGGTTGTTTGGAAACTGAAGACGACGAGGTGAATAACATAACGTTTTTGAGGTTGTTTGTCTTGCAAGTTTACTTGGTATTCTCAACGCTTTTCAAAATGTTTTTTTTAATATAAAATAATATTTTTTTGATTTTTTAAGATTTAATTTTTATATTAATATTTAAAATAATCTGAATATACACACACATAATTGAAGTAAGAAATCATTTTTTAAAAAATATTTTGGAACACAAAACCAACCAAACTCTTAGACATTTCTAATAGCAATTTGGGATTTAGTGTTTTTTTAATATATATATATATATATAGAATTAAAAAGCTTATTGGATTGAGCTTACTAGAGACCATTGCATTTAACCATTAAATTAAATTAAAATTTAAAAAATAATTAATTAAACGAATCAATATTTTAGTTTTATATGTATTAATATTGGATCGAAATAATGAAATGATCATTTTTTTTTCAACAAATATTATTTAACTTGGAGATAAAAACATTTTTTATTATTATTTTCTCAAACAAGATTATTTAACTAGTTATTGGAGTTGAAAATAACTTTTTTTATATATCTTATTTGTTATTATTATATTAACAAAGAACAAATCAATCTTTTTATATTTTAGAGCAAAAAAATTTAAAACTAGGATATGAAGACTTTTACTGGTTTTCCATTTAAGAGAAAAAACAATAAAAGAAAAAAAAAAGTTTCATTCTAAAGTAATCTAGGATATTAATTTAGTATTTTTTTCATTTATTTTTTAAACTATATTTTATATTCATAGTTTTGATTGCTATTTAAAAAAAAAATGAATTATTAGAAATTCTTGGTTAAAATAACTACAGTTAATATTTTTTTAAACCTATATATGTTTAAACCACAACATAAACCGAATGCGCTTGTCAAACTTTAACATGATCGATTCATATTAGTTTAGAGCATCTCCAACCCACTAACTATATGAGGAGTCAAAGCTATTTTTAGCTATTGTAATCACTTTTTACTTCTCCAAGCCAATAACTATATCAATAGCTAAAATGACTTTTTTGTTTTTTTTAGATGCCATTTTTACACGTTCTTGTAAAAAAACTAAAAATTTAAAAAATTATATAATATTGTTTGAAATTAGGAGAAATAGTTGGTTAGCAAATATATGATATGTGTCAATAATAATTATTTTTTAAAATTGTTTTCATATATTATTTTAAAAATATGTATTTCATGAATAAGTAAAATATTATTTTAATATATATTTTAGATAAAAATATTCTTAAGAAATTATTATTATTACAATATCAAATATTACCTAAACCGCCATAAAATTATTGTAATGAATTTATCGAGTCTTTAAATTATAAGAGAATATTTTGTATTGGGTTAGTTTTTATTTTTTGGTCAATTATATATAAAACATTATTTGATTTGCTAAATAGTATTTGTTTTTACATGTAATCTTATATAAACTATAATATTATATTTTATTTATTTATATTTAAGAATTCATAATATTTTTCCAAAAGATATATATTTTTTAAAAATTATAATTAAAAATTATATAATATTATGAGGTGGTATTTTAAATAATATAGAAAAACAATGAAAAAATTATGATATTTTTTGTTCCTGTAAAATTTGTTTTATATTATCGATTGACATATATTAATATATATTTGACTATTTTAAATGGCTTTTATTATTATTATTCATATATACAAAAAAAATCTATATTTATACTATTCAATAAATTATTTTATCAATTTAGGTTTTCAAAATAGCATTTTGCAGCTATCGAAATAATGAGAATCAACGCCCAAGCAATTTTCTAAGGGGTAAAATAGCCAATATCTCAAAAAAAAAATCAACTTTTTTAAGCTTTTGACCAGCTAAAGTTGACCAGGTCAAATGAAGAGTATCCAATTACAACTCCAACCCAACCTAGGTTTGGGTCACCAGATGTATACGACAACTTATCTGTCGATCCAGGTTTGACCACTCAACCGTTCAGATTTATGGGATCTGTTCATCGAGGCATAGAAGTTCAAAACTTTTAGCATGTCTGTTTCCAGTCAAACAGTTAGGAACTGTAAGATGAAGTTCCTTAATATCCAACTGGGGCTACTCTCATGCAGAAAACAAATTGAGTTTAAAATATCCCCAGATGCCTCGATTAATCAGCTTTCTAGTTACTACAACAAAAGACTAACTGTTAGGTATATTTACATCAAGGTACGAGGATATCAACATCAAGCTAGTTCTACATTTCTTTAATGCACAAAAGATGAAGACTAGTGAGTAAAGATCTAAAACCAGGGGCTAACTTTCCGAGCATGATTACAGGGCTTTCTGAGAAAAGGGCACGATGAACTTACAAAATCACAAACCAAAAAGGTGGTCGTTTGCACCGAATATGGCAGCATGGAATCTGGTGTTCAAATCACTGCCATCCAAAGCGGAACCAAATCGATCGAGCCATTGAGTTGGACTCGGGTTATCACTCTCCTCGACCCACTCTGAAGTCATATCAATGTCATCGTATTGAATAGGATCGGTATCTAAAGGTTTTGTTCTCATTTGTCTTGTTAACCTGAGATTGTAGTTTATGTAGGCAAGGTCATTCAACATTTCTTTGTCAATCTTGTTGCGTTTCTCAGAGTGAATTTGCTGAAATGTGCTCCAATGTTTCTCGAAAGTAAACGTGCTGCAAACCTGACTCAGTATTCTGATGGCAACTCGTTGCAACACGGGTGCAGAGTCACCAAATTGTTCCCACCAAAGCCCTGCAATGAGTCGACATTAAAACTTAGTTTTGATAATTCAACAGATGAAGGTATGAACACATACCAAAATAATACTCACTAGCGTGGCAAAAGACAAGTAAACAGACTCAAACCCTGCATGCCAACTCAGTTATGACAGTAAGAACAGAAACCTATCTGCATGACATAAAATCACAATTCAAAGGATGTTATTGCCATTTCCTATGTGCAAAAGGGTGTTTCTAGATATCAAGTTGTCTGCATAAGCAAGCTTGAAGCTGCAAAGTTCTAGGATATGTACATGACACTTAAACTGAAACAAAAAATTTGATGAATGTTTGTGTGAAGCATAACAAAAGTCAAATGTGAAAGGCGTCCACTATGTGAGTTTTACTTCTCTTTGATCAAGATCTTAATAGCCATTCCAGAAGTTGAGGCATTAACCTAAAAACTCTTTCTTTCTTTTTTAGATTTAAGGATTTTAGTTCCTCGAAACCTGGTAGAAGTTAGAATATAACAAAAAATCCTAGAAGCTCCCAACCAGAAGCGTTTAAAAGCTGATCTTTCCACCTTGTATTCAGCTTCTCTGCATTGTAGGCATGAATGTTCTATAGCAATGATGGACCACAAGGGGGCAAATGTGGTTTCTGTATACGATGTTATATTCTCCTCAAATTAGTATATACCAGTGATATGCCGTTATGATTGTTTGGGAGTATGATTAAAGTTGTTTTTAAAAATGTTTTTTCTTCAAAAATACATCAAAATGTTTTTTTTTAATTTTTTAAAGATCATCTTTGACATTAGTACATCAAAATGATCTAAAAACATCAAAAAAAATTCATTTAAAGTAAAAAAAAAATCATTTTTTTTTTCAAAAAAACTTTCTAAACACACTCTCAAACATGCAGTTTGCAAACATCATCTGACATAGCTCATACTGGCACACACATGCACTTGCAGACATTCATACACATCATGTAAGAGACATACCTGGTGCAACCGTATCTCTTGCCTCCATAGCTAGATTACAACCAAACATTCCACTTGCCCTCGTGAAAATAAAAATCTGATTGGTGATGTCACGTCTCATATCAGGAGTAGGAAGTAGCTTCTCTATAACCTTGAAGAAGTCTTCTTTAATGGATACAAGAAATTTAATTTCTGGATTATACTGGACACTGGGGTTCAAGAATGCAGCTGCTGAATGTAAAGGTGAATGGAGTTGATCCCCCCATTTTCTGTCTACTATGTCTAAAAAGGTCTTGCATTTGCTTTCATCCATTATGTAGTAAGTCCTAATTGATTCCTTGGCCCTGGTCATTAACTCGTAGATAGAACCCACAGCAGGTTTGCCATCTGATACTTCCCTCATCACTTTAAGAAAAGGCTCGGATATAGCCACACTTTCTTCCACTGCCCTCCAGAAATCCCCATCCTCAATGATAGCAATACAAGCTGCGTTTTTTGGATTATTTGCATACGGGGAATTCATAGAAAACTCAGGGCTGTTGAGCATTTGCTTCAATCTTGACCTCTGCTTCAGCATCGATTGCAATGAGAGGAAATTCGACACCGGCTTCGTGATACCAGTCTTGATTAGCTCCTGCCCTCCGGTGAACTTTTTCATCAGATCGAGTATTGAGACACTATTGTATATAAGCTTTGATATGGTTTGTGCTTGTAAGATGCATTTGTTCACCCAATCTACTTTAGAGAACTCCTCCAAGATCAAATTCAGGCACTGAGAAGCACAAGTAGACACGAAAATGGTTCCATAATTCTGAAGAATGTGGTTGGCAATGCTAGCATAGTTGAAACCACTATCCATAATGATCTGCACAACATTTTCAGCACCGAAGTCTTGAATAACAGAATCGAATAAATCAGCAACGCATTTGGTGTTCTTAAAGATAGATGAGGCATCTACAGACTTGTGAAAAAACGTCCTGGAGGGTGAGGAAACTAAAAAGTTAATCAAAGCTCTAGACTTGTTATCAATCCATGTGTCAGCAATGATAGTACAACCAGTGGTCGCCCACTCTTTCTCTGCATCCTTCGTTTGCAGACTAACTTCAGACTTGATCCTTTCCAGCCACGTCGTCTTCAACATATCAGCCGTAGGCCCTGTAAATCCCGCACCGCATTTCCCGATTGCATCAACCATTAGCTGGTACGACGGAGAACGAGCAACGCTAAAATCCAACCTGTTCTCAAAAAAGAAGAGGGCAATGTTTTTTTCAGCATTCTCTTGGCTGCTTAGAGGTGGCGCTGCCATCAGCATTGGCATAACAGTAGGGTAAACTTTCGCCATCACCGGAGTTGAAGCTGTTGCCTCCACAGACAAAAGACTTCGACTGGGAGTAACATTCACCGTAGATTTACCCTCCACAGCCTTCTGCTTCCTGGCATTGCCAGTTTCTTTTACATCATCCTTGGATGCTATTATAGCTCTAACCCTATCACTAACATCGTCCCTCACTTTGCTGCACGGATTCACACCTTTACTCGGAAGTCTCGACAAATGATGCTTTAATCTGCTAATCCCACCATTCAAAATCCTTAAACAAAATTTACATTTCACCTTGTTTCCATCTAATTTCTCAGCATATTCCCAGCAAATATCTTTTTCTCGAACCACTACCACTCATTAATTAGTTAACATAAAACTGATCAGCACATTTTACTTCTCGAAATTAAACTACAAAATTTATAAGAATAATAATAAGGTTTGACTTACTGATTAACTAGAAAATGTCTCCGAGTTCAGCACGCCCACCTAGAGAGAAAGAGAGAGAGAGATCAGATTTGACTTGAATGATTACCGAAGTGACAAAGCAATTAAGAGTAGCGAATTGATCAAATAATTCAATGCTATCAACAATACAAAGAAATGCATCAAACATTTGGTTAATATTCATCTTTTAATGATCCACTTGTCTACTAATTGCTGCAAGTTCCTCTTGAAGATGGGCTTTAATTTACATTTTTTTTCTTTTCACATTAAATGATTTTCCGTGAAAAGAAAAAAATTAAAGTGAATTAGCATATATCAAATTCTCCCTAATTTTCTGAGTAACCAAACAGAGTGCTGATTGAGGAAATCTTTTTTAGAGTTTTGAAACGACAATTAATTTTAAATTAAAAGAACGGGGGAGGGTAAAGAAATGAAGAAGAGAGATAAAGCGAGAAATAAGAGCGAGCTTACAGAGAGAGAGGAGGGGGGAGAGGCGAGTCGACGGAGAGATAAACGGTGGTTGCAGAGTTGGGATTTTTCTCTTTTCTTTTTTATTTATCGCGCGATATTTTGGACTTTGGTGGTAGGACTTAGGGTTTTATCAAGCTTTATTTTTTGCTTTCTCTCTCTGGTCTTTCTCTTTCCTGTGTCTTTCTGGTTTATCCTCTCTTTTCTCGTTTTACATGATTTTTGCTGATGGTGCTTTTTTTATTTTTCATTTTAGTTCTTTTCTTCCTTTTTGGCGATATATCGTCGATACTGTGAGCCACTCCTCTTTTGACAGGTCATCACGTATTTAAAATTAAAGATGAAAATGACGCCGTTTTGATAAAACAGCTAGGAAAAATAAAAAGCTTTGTGTCGCTGGAAGCCACTCTTTTTATCAGAGCCTGGTTTCGATCCAGGGACCTGTGGGTTATGGGCCCACCACGCTTCCGCTGCGCCACTCTGATTTGTTGAACATGAACTCATCGAAAACTAATATATTCTATATATATAAAGCCATTCAACTTCAATTTGGTCCCTGGTTAAAAACTATGTTTGCAGGTTAGGACAAGAGAAGGGCACAGACCAGAATCCTTAAATTTGTCACTATCTCCTTGGAAAATGGAAAAGAGGTTAGGAAATTAGAATCAAAGTTCATGTCCTATCCACACAGGTCTCTCTCAAGTCTCATCCAACTTCAATGTATTGCTTGCCCTAGCCCTTGTGTTGTCTTCTATTTGTCATTACAGGGCTCGCGCGCACAGGTGAAAAGAGAAGTTGGCCCGACTAACTAAAAAACAACTAATAAAAAGAATTACATCTTGAGTTAAGGTTTTATTTTTGCTGATAAAAAAAATAATATTTAAAAATAAATACAATATTTAATATAATTTGAGTAAAAATAACTTTAAAAATCAAGGTCAACCATATTCTCAAACAACCTCTAATTTGATCCACAGTTTTGATATGTTATGGTGATGTATTGATGCGTTGATTTGGATTGGTGGATTTTGGTGGTGCTATGTATCAATTAAAAGATTTTAAAATTGATAAACTAATTCTAAATTTATTTAATATAAAAAGGAAGAGAAAGGGAGATTAAAAAAAAAACTACTGTGATTTGATGAGAGAAACAATTAAGGGATAGAGAAGAAGTCAAAGTGTTGTACTACGATAATTAAACACTGTCGAGTCTAATTATGTCACTCTCGTCTCCGTGGTAAGCGAGGGCAGTTACGTCATTCTTCATGCATGTTGTAATACTATAGATTAATCTAATAAAAAATATAAAATATAACTCTCTCATTATGCCAGCAATTTACACCTCGAAAAAGTCAACTCTTATTTATTTAATATTCTACGTCTTCTTATTCTGCAGGGCAAACATGGTCCCCTCTGAACAGAATTTTATGTCCATATCAATTTCAGATGACTGGAAAAAAACATTCCTCGTGTAAAAAAAATTAATTAGAAAAATAAGGATGAGAATAAAAATAAAAAAATAAATTAGAGGGCATACAAAATTAAAAGAACAAGGAGAAAATTAGAATATATATATATATATATATATAAATTAAAAACATAAAAAAATTTCCGTCGGGATGAAAATAAGCAATCAAAAATATATAAACAGTAAATTGAATATTTTTGGGGTATTTTTTTAAAATATATTTTAATATATTTTAATTTCAACTGGAAATTAGTATGTAAAATAATATCAAAACTCGTGAAGTTTCAATGCGGAAGCAGAGAGAAGAGCAGCTCTTACGGCCTCAGTGCCTGCCCACATGGGATCTCTGCAGCAAGGTTTGGGAAGCCAGTACAGCAAGGCTTGTTTAGTTTTTTAAAATTAAAACAAAATATTTTAGTTTTGAAGTGTTTTGATGCTTCATTTTTATTTTAAAATTGTACTGTATATATATATAAATTAAAAAAATAGTTTAAATTTAAAAATAAAATTATTTAGAATTGTATAATTTAAATTTGTAAAATTAAAAGATATGATTAATATTAAAAAAATATTTATTATTAAAAAAAAATATTATTTGACCGATATAAAATAAACAGAATAAAACCATAACAATACTACTGAAATGAATTTGGATAGAATTCTCATAACCAATCAAAATTTTAAGTGAAGTAAAATACTGTCATGTCACTGATCTAACTTTCACCGATGATTTCTGCTTCCCCTTCATTGATCAACGATTTTAAGGATGTCATCGGTGATTTTGTCTCAAAATCACATCAAGACATCGACTTCCAAATAATCAATATTCATTTTTTACGATTCAGCCCTTGTAACATACATTATTTTTAATCCCAGGACAATATGAAATAATATTTTTATTTTTGTGTCGTAATCCATCAAAATTGCCTTATCTTCTCAAATTAAAAAAAAATAAGAGGGGAAAAATTAAATTTGATTATTTTTATAATTAGAAATTAAAATTGAATGTGCTATCAAAATTTCTGTACTTTCATTTGAATTTTCGTTAGTTATATAAAACATCATGGACTGGATTGTTAAAAAAATAATTCAAAACAATTACAATCATCAAACAAATGAAATCTCATGGAGTCATGACATTTACGAATGGTTGATGCTAAAATAAATTCTCTCGCCAACTCTATATATCTGTTTATGTTTTACGTTTCAAATATATTTTTTAATTTCTTTTCTTTTCTTGAAAATAATTGTTTTTAATTTAATGATATAAAAATATTTTTTTAAAAATAAAAAATAATAGAAATACACTCTGCAAACACTTCGTACGAATTCTTGATTTGCCGATGCATCGGGAAGACAATGATAGTGCTGTGTTCATGAACTGTGATTTCTATCGTAAGTGACAACTTTGTCGGGTCTTGCAACCGCAGGAACAAAGTTTATCTCTTTATTTTAAAATCGTTTTTTTTTTAAAAAAAATTATTCTGATTAATATCAAAATTATATTTTTTAAAAATTATTTTAATATATTTTAAATAAAAAAATATTTTAAAAAATAATTTTAGATACAATTCCAAACATGCCGGGTTGGGGCAAGTGGGGACCACCTTCAACCTTATCGTATAGTCTCAATGACAACAACATTATATTGGACAATAGATAAGATTGGTTATGCTAATCTATCACATGTCTCCGATTGATTTTGACTCACTGACCCTCCAACAACAACCTTATGAGTGAAGAAGAGCATAAGAGTAACAATTTACTAGGTGATTTAATAGTAAGAATTTATGACTAAATAATTTGTTTTCTCTATGATTTTATGTTCGATTCCTGTAATTGATAATATGATGATCACTGAATACTTATATAACAGTTAATTTTAGGATCTATAAGATTAGTTGAGTATTGATAATATGATTGACTAAATAATATGATTGATAATATGGTGACAAAGGTTTTCATTTCGTTTTAAAAGTATTTAAAAAAAACTTGATTTTTTTTATTTTTTATTTTAAATTAAAAAAAAATGATATATAAATTATTTTTATGTGTTGATATCAAAAATATTTTTTTTATTAAAAAACACATCATTTTAATGCAATTCTAAATAGAAAAATATTTTAAAAAACAACTTTAACCATACTCTCAAACATGCAAATAAATTTGAATTCTTGTTCTTACCATCTAAAACAAAGAAATAAAAACGGGCAGATAGATGTTATTTATTGCTCATATTCTATGATCCAACCACACGAGTCAATGCAATTATTGAGAGGTAGCTCTGAAATTACATCAATGAAATGAATGCCTGCCACATTGGTTCGATGTTTAAAAATTATTTTTTTAATATTAAAATAATTTAAAAATATATAAAAAGTAATTTTGAATAAAAAATAATTAATTTTTTGAAAAACACGGTTTTTCAAATACATTATCATGCTAACACACTTAAAAACTTTTTGAATGGATTTAATTTTCTTTATTTAAATTCAAAATTGTCGTTCAGGTGTGTTTGTTTTTGCATTTCAATATATTTTATTTGTAAAAATATCATATTAATATGTTTTTATAATTTTAATATGTTAATATAAAAATACAAAATACTTTATAACTCATTACCAAACACTAATTAAAACGAAACCAAAGTTTTACAGTAAAAGCCATTAAATAAATCAAAGGTTGAATGGTAATTACGATAGGGCAATTCCAACGAGAGTGACATATAAAAAGCCAAAAATAAAAAATTAATTCCTTAGCATGTGTGCTTAAATTTTTGGACTCCAAAGAAAATGTTATCTGCAGAGCTAAAAAATAGCTGCTATTTGTAACCGTTCATGTTGGAGAGTCATTCTGAGTGTGTACACACACTCAGGAAGAAGAAAATAATATATATTCTTGCGTGTACTATATATATATATATATTAGAAAATAATATAATTATATCAAAAAAAATTGTTTTTGTTTTTATTTAAAAATATCTTAACAAGAGAGTAAAAAAAAAATATAAAATTAATAATTATATTGTTGGAGGATTTTTTAAAAGCAATTATTTAATTATATAACTTACTCTTATTAATTGTATAATTAATTGCATAATTAAACTACATACAAAATAATTGCACTATATTTAAAATAATATACAAAAAAATGGCTCTTCAAAATGACTTTTATCATTGGAGCACACATCAATAAAAAAATCATATATACACTATTTAAATAGCCATTTTAAAGATTTGATTCTCCAAAATGGCTCTTGTCCCACATGTGATCTTCTCTCATTGCAAGAAATGTTTACATGAAATATTATAACTGAAAATTTATTTTCAAGATTTATAAAATTAATCAACATATATATAAGTTGAACTGGATAATTATTATTTTATTTATTAAAAATAAAGAAAGAAGCATAAATTTAAAGTCCTTAAATGTGACGCACCTCTCACCGCCCATGGCATGAAGAAGCATCCATGGCGGATATGCAAGAGAGGTGATGTAATAACCTCTGGCCCACAAGTTGGGTATAATAATTAATCTACAAATATTATAATACACACTATAAAAATAAATTTAATACAGTAGCAAGTAGTCATCGGATTTGTGACGTGGAATGTTTTTTAAAATAGTTTTTTTTTATCTAAAAATATTATAATTGTTTTTTATACTAAGACATTAAAATTATATAAGAAAATATGAACTAAATATATTGATTTAGAAGCTGTTTGTTTCGGCGGTACAACCGCTGTTTCCTCAAAATTTAATTTTTTTTTTATTTTAAATAAATTTTTTTTGTGTTTTAAAATTATTTTGATGTGCTGATATCAAAAATGATTTTAAAAAAATAAAAAAAATATTATTTTGATGTATTTCTAAATGAAAATCACTTTCAAAAGCAACCGCAACCACTCTCCAAAACAGACCCTTAATATATTTTGAGTTGTTTTAAAAAATATGGTCGGCACCACTCCAAGGAGGTTAATAATTTCTTTTATATGTTTTTCGTAAGACTTTATTATATTGATAGATTAATATAGAAAATAAATAAATCACATTCTATATATTCATATAAATATACCACACGCATAAAGTCAAATTAACCCATCCTAGTCAACTATCGACATACCACGTTAATATTCATATTAAATGGTTAATTAATTTCAATTGAAATTCTTTTGTTTTAATGATATATTATAAATAAATTATTATCTCATAATTGAATTCATAATTAGAGAAAAAAAAGAAATGAGAAATAAATTATTCCCTATCACATACATCAATTCATTTATAATTATAGATAGTCAATGTAAAGCTCCATCACTAGAAGAGAGAGAGGGAGAGGGATAGAGAGAGAGAGTACATTATTAGATTATAACGAGTTGATTTGCCCGCGCGTTGCGCTGGGCTTTTTTATATGTAGAAAAATATTTGATTTTTAACGTGTTGTAATTTTTTTTAATTTTTTAAAAATTAATTTTGACATTAGCATACCAAAATCATGCAGAAACACTTTTTTTAATTTAAAATTGAAAAAAGTTAAAATTGGTTCAAAAACGATTTTCAAACGCATTACCAAACACTCTTGTCATATCTCACCAGAATCATAGTTCAATCAATTTTTTTAAATAGTAATGAAAAACGAAAACCACATTTCAAATCACTGTTTATTACTGTTTGAAATTGTGATCTCCTTTGGCTATGTACAAAATAATAGTCATGGTGCACGTAAGCTAGCTTGGACATTCTAGCTATAAAAAAATTTATAAGTTGAAAAAAAAATAAAAAAAACAATGTCAAAGGATTATTTGTGACATGTGTAACCTACCCCGGTTATAAAAAATATATATATGTGAGGAAAAAATTGTGGTGCGTGTAAACTGACCCGGACACCGCGAGTATAAAAAAAAAAGCCTGAAATAAAGAAGAGCAAAAAACATTTTAAAATTTTAATAAACAGTGAAAACTGTAAATAAAAAATAAAGTTCAGATATTTATTGTGATGCGCATAAGCTGATCCGGATACCCCAGTTATCGAAAAAAATGACTGAAAAAAAAAATGTGAAACACTTATGAACAATAGAAAACACTGTTATTTACTCAAAAATCATTTTCGGTGGCAGGGGGACTCGAATTCCAGCAACCTGAGATATATATATATATTATTAAATAAATATTAAAATATATAATTAGTCTGACATATTCAAAATAAAATAAAACTTAAAAATAATTGTTAAAATTTTAAATAGAAAAAAATTGTTAAAAAGGAAAAAAGGTTTAAGAAAAAAAACATTTAAGAAGGAAAAAAACAAAGTTTAAAAAGAAAAAAAAAAAGGAAATCAGTTTTTCGCCCCCCTGGAATTCGAACTCCGGGCTCCCGTGTGCAGACACATTTTTGAACCATTCGCCCAAAGCAATTTCATTGTTTAACATTGTATATAAATTATAAATAATGCAAATAATAAGATATTAAAAATTCAAAACCATTTTTGTCGCCTGGGAGATTCGAACTCCAGTCTACTTTACAGACGCGCGTGCCTTAACCACTCACCCGAAGCCATGTCTTTGTCCTGTCTTGGTATACAAATTATACTTATATTATTTTGTAATCTCACTATTCAAGTCCATAGTTATCTGAGTCTACATGAACAGTGATCCATGCTACAGTATAACAGTGATCTGTTTTAGCTTTATAGATAAGAAAAAAATGGATTCGGGGATTAATTATAGTGCGCTTAAGCTATTCCGGACACCCCAATAAAAAAAAATATTTAATGGAAAAAAATAAAAAACAAAATCAGTAAAAATATGAAAAAAAAAACTATAAAAAAATAAGATCTGAGGATTAATTGTGGTGTGTTTAAGTTAACCCAAACACCTCTATTATAAAAAAAATAAAATAAAATTATATATAAGTAAAAAAAAATATAACCAGAAAAAAAATATTTCATGAAAAAAAATAATTAGAAAAAAAAGGAGCGAAAAAAAAATATCAAACAGTAATAAAAAGTGAAAATCACTGTTAATTTTGGAGAATAAAAAGTGATGTGCGTAAGCCAACACAGACAACCCGGTTATCAAAAAATAAAGTAAAAAAAATTGTATAAGTGGAGGAAAAGAAACAATAAAAAATGTTAATAAAAGAAAAAAAAGAAGCGAAAAAATAAATAAATATCAAACAGTAATAAAAAGTGAAAATCACTGTTAATTTTGGGGAATAAAAAGTGATGTGCGTAAGCCAACACAGACAACCCGGTTATTAAAAAATAAACTAAAAAAATTGTATAAGTGGAGGAAAAGAAACAATAACAAATGTTAATAAAAAGGTGAAAATCACTGTTAATTTTGGGGAATAAAAAGTGATACTAAAAAAAATTATATAAGTGGAGGAAAAGAAACAATAAAAAATGTTAATAAAAGAAAAAAAAGGAGCGAAAAAAAAATAAATATCAAACAGTAATAAAAAGTGAAAATCACTGTTAATTTTGGGGAATAAAAAGTGATATGCGCAAACCAACACAGACAACCCGGTTATCAAAAAATAAACTAAAAAAAATTGTATAAGTGGAGGAATAGAAACAATAAAAAATGCTAATAAAAAGTGGACCGAGAAATTAATCATGCTGCGCATAAGCTGCTCCGGACACCACGGTTAGAAAAAAATGGTTAAAAAGGAAAAAACGTTTAAGAAGAAAAAAACATTTAAGAAGGAAAAAAAAAGTTTAAAAAGAAAAAAAAAGTAAATCAGTTTTTCTAAAAAAAAAAAAAAAAAAAATGGAATAACTGTTCAAATCCACAGTAAAAGCAGAGTGGATGAACAGTGTTAACTTGCACAGTAAATTCACGTTAAACTAAAAAAAATTGTATAAGTGGAGGAATAGAAACAATAAAAAATGCTAATAAAAAGTGGACCGAGAAATTAATCATGCTGCGCATAAGCTGCTCCGGACACCACGGTTAGAAAAAAATGGTTAAAAAGGAAAAAACGTTTAAGAAGAAAAAAACATTTAAGAAGGAAAAAAAAAGTTTAAAAAAAAAAAAAAGTAAATCAGTTTTTCTAAAAAAAAAAAAAAAAAAAATGGAATAACTGTTCAAATCCACAGTAAAAGCAGAGTGGATGAACAGTGTTAACTTGCACAGTAAATTCACGTTATGGTTTAGCTGTATAGATAATAGATAATAGATAATAATAGATCATAGATAATAGATAATAGATAATGTATCCTTCTTGATACGTTGTCTCTCTTTGTCTCCACATGCACCCTCCTGTTCGTGCGCATGGACTTTGCTTTCTCCATGATTATAAAATTAGTTTTTTGCATGTGATGCTGCCATCTCAAGCAAAAACAGCTCATATTCATCAATCTTCTCCATCATTAATAATCATCATCCTTTATCATTGTCATCTACTGCTTTTCCAACCTCTTATTTCATTCCCTTTGTCTGATTTCTCAAGAATGTACCTGGTTCTGTCTTCTTCTTCTTCCTCTTCTGCTTCGTAGTATTGGATATTCATGGGGGCTGTTTACACTGTTTCACGGGAAAGAAAGAGGGACTGAGAGCTCAGCTGATTACTCGCGGATGTGGTGGATCTTTAGCTAAGTTTTGAAGTGTTCCTCATCTAATCAGTAAGTTTTGTTTCTTCAGATTGAACCCTTTGGTATAGCTTTCTTTCTTTCTGTTTTTAGCTCTTCGCGCTTCTGCCTGCTAGGTTTATGAGAAAAAGACAATGACAAGGAAAGTTGTGCTAGGCTCAAAATGTAATATTGCCTATGTATAGGAGGACTCAGAATTTTGATATCCTGTTCTATTTACTCACATTTTCTCAGTAACCAAAGATGTTTGGTAAAAGAGAGGTGTAAAAGTCAATAAAGAACTATCACAGTATCTGGTAGGTTTCCTACTCATGATCTAGCTGCTAATTTTGACCATATGTGTCCTGATAGTAAAAGTCAGAGTTGCCAGTCTTTTTTTTCCTACATAATTTGTAAGAAATTCATCCGCCTTCATAATGACAACTAGCATGTCCTAGAGAGAGCATGTCTGTTTCTGTTTCTAATTCCGATCCATCTTTAACTACATTCATGTAGATGTGCCAAGATTTGTGAAGAAACTGTGCTGTTCATCTGAAGATTTGCTCAACTGGTTTGGTACAGAGAGAAAATGAACATGAAAAGGGGCCTGCTGTTCATTTTCTCAGCATTCCTCTTCTATGGAGAACTTTTCTTGCCAATCACCGCTGACCCAGTTGAAGATAAACAAGCTTTATTGGATTTCCTCCGCAATATTCATCACTCTCACCCTGTCAATTGGCGTAAGAATACTTCTGTGTGCAATAACTGGACAGGTGTGTCCTGTAGCGATGATAACTCTAGAGTTACAGCCCTCAGGTTGCCTGGAGTTGGTTTTCGTGGCCCAATTCCACCCAACACTCTTAGTCGTTTGTCAGCAATTACGATCCTGAGCCTCAGATCTAATGGTATATCAGGTTCTTTCCCTTATGATGAATTCTCCAAGCTCAGAAACTTAACTATCCTTTTTCTTCAATCCAACAACTTCTCTGGCCCATTGCCTCCAGATTTCTCAGTCTGGAATAATCTCACTATTCTTAACCTTTCCAATAATGGCTTCAATGGGACAATTCCACCTTCAATATCAAATTTGACTCACCTCACAGCTTTGAGCCTTGCCAACAACTCCCTTTCCGGCAATATTCCTGATATAAATGTTCCTAGTTTACAACATCTAGATTTACGCAACAATAAGTTTACAGGAAGTTTGCCTAAGTCTCTTCAAAGATTTCCAAGTTCTGCATTTTCTGGTAACAATCTTTCGTCAGAAAATGCCCTTCCTCCTGCTCTTCCAGTTCATCCACCAAGCTCCCAGCCATCAAAAAAACCCTCAAAACTAAGTGAACCTGAAATATTAGGGATTGCTATCGGTGGCTGTTTACTGGGGTTTGTGGTTCTTGCTTTTATAATTGTTGGTTGCCACTCTAAGAAACAAAGGGAAGGTGGGCTAGCAACAAAGAAGAAAGAGGCGGCTTTGAAGAAAACAGCTTCAAAGAGCCAAGAGCAGAACAACAGGCTATTCTTTTTCGAGCACTGCAGTCTTGCATTTGATTTGGAGGACTTGCTGAGAGCATCTGCCGAGGTGCTTGGTAAGGGAACGTTTGGGATAGCTTATAAGGCCGCCCTCGAGGATTCAACCACGGTGGTGGTGAAGAGGTTGAAGGAGGTGACAGTCCCAAAAAAGGATTTTGAGCAGCAAATGATAGCCGTTGGGAGTATCAGGCATGTAAATGTGTCTCCTTTAAGGGCGTATTACTATTCCAAGGATGAGAGACTAATGGTCTATGACTTCTATGAAGAAGGCAGTGTGTCGGCAATGCTACATGGTATGTCAAAAACTTTTTACAGCGATACATTCTGCTACGCAGCTTTCATGGATTTTTCTGATCATAGAAAATGAATCTTAAATTTTGCAGGTAAGAGAGGGGAGGGCCATGCTCCTATAGACTGGGAAACAAGGGTGAAAATTGCAGTTGGTGCAGCGAGGGGCATTGCTCATATCCACACACAGAATGGTGGCAAACTTGTCCATGGAAACATAAAATCCTCAAACATTTTCCTCAATTCCCAAGGATACGGTTGCGTCTCAGATATCGGATTGGCATCATTGATGAGCCCAATGCCCCCACCAGTAATGAGGGCCGCAGGCTATCGTGCCCCAGAAGTAACAGACAGCAGGAAAGCAACCCACGCATCTGATGTCTACAGCTATGGGGTTTTGCTGCTTGAGCTTCTCACCGGAAAATCCCCCATGCATAACACAGGTGGCGATGAGGTTGTTCACTTGGTGAGGTGGGTGAATTCTGTGGTGAGAGAGGAGTGGACTGCTGAGGTATTTGATTTAGAGCTCTTAAGGTATCCCAATATCGAGGAGGAAATGGTGGAGATGCTACAGATAGGACTATCTTGTGTAGTGAGGATGCCGGAGCAGAGACCCAAAATGCCTGATGTAGTGAAAATGGTGGGGGGAATCCGGCAAGGATGTACCGAAAACCCACCGTCCTCTGACAGTAAACTAGAAATTTCAGCTGAAACCCCATCACCGCAAGCAGCTGAAGTAGGTTCTACCTCTTCTGTTCAACATTGAGATTGTTTCTTTCTGCTACTGGTGGTTGTAATACAATTTTAGTCTTTCATTTTTTGAACTGGGCAGTTGGTTTGGGTTAATTGAGTTCATTTGCTGTAAATCTTTATATTTCTGTGACAAATTTTGTCATGAAGTTAGTTTAGCTGTTACCCACTCCAAGCCTCCAACTGAAGGCAAAGACAAGTTGGGTTCTCTTCTGTTGTATTATCTAGTCAGGACTTCGATGTTATGCCTCCGAGTCTGTAATTTTTTCAGCTTAATGTAACTCGATCTCTCTGTATTTTGAGGGTGTGTTTGAGAAATGGATGGATCTAGGATCAATGACTTGTGGCTCTACATTGGTGCCTTGGTGCCAAAACCTGCCTAATCAATGACATTGAGTCATATTAACTAAGTCAATTTTGTTTTGGTTGGTGTTTTATTTTTTCAATTGGAATGAAATGTTTTGGTTTTGAAACGTTTCGTCACTCCGTTTTAAGGTTGTATTGTTTATTTATATATGTAAGATTTAATTCAAATCCAAAAATTATTAGAATTGTGCAATTTAATCTAAAAAAAGACAATGAAATGATTTTTCTGAACAAAATTATGAACATGTATAATATTACGAGAATGTTATCATCAATCTCGCAAGGTCATTGCATTCTATAATTGCTAAGAAATTTTAACATAATATATATAAATATATTAAGAGACTCCTCGTAAAATTTCATCGCAATCTAATGATCGGATTAAGAGATATAATTGATATTGTAAAATTATTTATTATTTAAAAAAACATTATTTGGCCGAAGCGGAACGAAACCAGAATGTTCCAAATTAAATTTGGGTGAAATTTCTAGAATTGACCAAAATTTTAAACGAGGTAAAAACTGCACTGTTTTATTTTGTTTTTTTAATGGTACGAAACGTTTTAGCCGAAACGAAATAGGATCAATAACACTGATATTAAATGCCCCTTTAAATATATTTGGATGGACCTTTAGCTAGGTGTTTTCAAGAATCATGAGCCTTTACTCTCCTAATCTTTGGCCAAGCGAGGTTGTCAAAATCATAATTTTGACATGACACATAATTGGTTTTTGAACTTGGATTGTAAAATCATAAAATTGTTCGTAAAATATTTCTATATAAAAATCATAAAATCACAGCTAAAACCGTGTAAGTAAAAATCATAAAATCATAAGTAAAATATTTTTGAATACAATACAACATAATTATGGCCATAAAACTTCATTATTTAAGGTTCATACATGATTCAAAATAACTTAAAAATATATTACTAAACAATTATGTCCATAGAATTTTACTAAGTAAAAACTAACAAATTTAAAACAAATATTCTGTTAATATGCTATGTGAACTAAAATCAGTCTCATTACCGTTATCTTCCTCACTATTTCCAATACATTCATCAAAAACATTACTATTGAAAGAATTATTAGTATCACTACTGGTATCAACATCGATATTGCTAGTACTAGCTTCAACTCCAACAAATTATTTTGATATTAGCACATGAAAATGATCTAAAAACACCCAAAAAAAATTTAAAGTAAAAAATAAAAATAAAAAAAATTATTTTTTCGAAAATTTTATTTCATGAATTACTGATTTTATGATTTTAACGATTTAGCTCCAATTTAACAAGGTCCGATTTTTCTACCCGATTTTAACAATTTTATATAATTTTACAAGTCAAATCACAATTTTAACAGGTTTATATAATTTTACGAGTCAAATCACGATTTTAGCAATAATAGTCCTGAGCCATTTAATATAAGAAGAATAGAGGACAAGTTTCATTTTAAGAAACTAGTTATGGATGTTTGACTGGTTGATCCATTCGAGAGGGATTCAGTTATGGAGTCAATGACATGGCTATTAGGGCATGTTCATGCACTCGGCTGACCAATCATCACCTTGGAGTGGCCGGCTGCAACAGCCTACCTTCTCTGCACAAGCGTTTCAGAAGATATGTTAGAACTGACTCTATCCATGCACAACCAAGACCCGCTGAATGGCAATCAATTTTCAAAGGGGTTTGAAAATTGGGATTGAAGTAGCTGGCAAGTTCAAAAGATCATCTCAAACTTCTGTTCTAAAATTGGGAACTCATAATACAATATGAACGGGGACTTTATGAACAGAATTCAGTGTTTGTAGTACAAATGTATCTCACAAACTGTATTGCTTTTGAACATCCAAAATAATCTCATTTCATACAAATGAAACCATTTTCACAAAATCACAGTTCATTTACCATTAAAGATTACAAGAAAAAATCAACATAAAAAAAATAGCAACCCTGATGCTGTGAGGATCCTCTCAACACAATGAGTCGACGACCTTCCCACTTGACAATGAACAGTGCGAATCTCCTGCATGGTGTATAAACATATAAAACCATTCGTGGACTGCTACTCAATTCCTTGTGATTCTGGTTTTTACACCACCTGAAATATGCATATAA
This sequence comes from Salix arbutifolia, assembly GCA_025169955.1. Classification (NCBI taxonomy): domain Eukaryota; kingdom Viridiplantae; phylum Streptophyta; class Magnoliopsida; order Malpighiales; family Salicaceae; genus Salix; species Salix arbutifolia. Next base: position 1,572,027 of record CM045913.1, on the reverse strand, counting down.
AGAGAAGTGAACAGAAGGCTTCATGAGCAAAGACAACTGATTTAACCGGATTACGCTGTGATAGTGGTATAGCTGTATGTCAGTTGTAATAGATGGAGCAGTCATCTTATAAAATCACAAATAGTTTTGAGATTATAGAAACTCGGACCTTCAACTTCCTCAAACTCAATTTTTTTTACCAATTCAGCATCCGCGTTGTACTCAAAGCTGCAAAGGTCAAAACAAATTTTGAAAGTGACTCAGTTTGCAAGGAATGGGGAAAAGAAACGGGGGGTGGACGGGATAAGAACTAATCGGTAACCTTCCTACCACGGGTCTTTAAGCAATATCATCTTTGCAGTTATTTTATAACTTACGAACACAATAAGACCAAAGCACTATCATCCACAGTATTATTAGTTGTTCTCTTCCTCTTTAATGGGTCAGGATACCTTGCGTCAGAAATCAATTGCATATGCATTATATAGAAGCTAACACCAAAATTCCTGCATGTTAAAGTGAAGTGCATCTATCACAACAAACCAAAATTTGGATGTAGCATGGATAAAAGGATTATATAATAACTATTCTTCAATAAAGTACCTATTTAGGATCATCCAAGAAAGCCGAGGAAAAGAAAAACATTGAATACTCATACAAGAACAGTGAAAGATATCAGTTCATTCATTTTACCTATTGGAAAAAAACACCTCAAGTTCATAGTCAGAAGCGCTCTTGGTAGCTTCAACTAACACTGTGACTATTTCCGTCTTTCGAGTACTGGCCATAAGAAGATCATACTCTGTCGGGATAATGATCGCAAAGAAATTATCACTTAATTCACTCAAACATATTTTTTCTACAGCTGCCAGAGCTATCCGTCGTTTAAGTGCATTAATGTCTGGGTCAACAATGTAAACAGCAAAGTCAGTTATTAACAGTATGCGTTGTTTCATCTTCCCTGAACCTGTGAATTTCAAAACTTTATCGGCAAAGAGGACCTGCTTGTCACCTGAAAAAATAAAAAAGAAGCAAGGTTAAAGATATATTAAGCAAGGAAGAGTGTGTAAACGTGTATCAAATTAACAAGCTAACTCTTCCCTGAACTCTAAGATGATCTATGTAAACCACCCATTCGCATCTCAGATCATGAATGAAATTCTCCCATATTTAGTCTAAGTGGGCCAGGAGGTGCAGCATGGAGGGGGGGTTGGGGTTTGAAGGACATTTCTCCGTGTCAAATACTGAGCATGTTCCTTTTATTCCGGAATCAATGTGTACTGCTTTGTGCTGGTTTCAGGGGGCTGAAGGACTTAAGTTTACTGTAATGCTAAAACGTTTCAGGTCAGTACACTGATCAGATGCAGCCAACTTAGCTGCTTATTACTCCCCACCCTATTCAAACATAAATGAATTGTAATTTGGTGTTGTCTCTAACCAATGGTAAATTCTAACATGGAGCATGGAAACAAGGTCAAGGCAAACACAAATGCATACTTCTGATGATTTTCTAATTTTTTCTGTTATAAAATGAAATATAAAGATTTCCATGAAAAATATGTTTATAAAAAGGTTAAAAGAAAATCTCTTGGAAAAAGGAGAATTTCAATAAACCCCCAAACTTGCATGTTTTCACGTTATAAGCTGGAGGGAACAATTTTTGTAACAAAAACCGTTATTCAACCTAAGAATTTCCAGCATTCAGAAAACATTCTTTCAAAATTAACAAGACAATCCTGTTTCAACAAAAATTGTCACTACTTTGATGCTTACAGACCGTGCTTCTTCTTTTCTTTTCTTTTTTTCTGAAGCAAAACCACCTTTGCATTGTTCAGCCATGTGGGGAGCATGGTTTAACAAAGCAAGTGAATATCATTAGCAGGTGATTGATGCCCACAATAAAACTAAATCAAATTTGACCAAAATGGATCCAACTAGTTTGGGATAAAAACTTAGAATACATGTCCTTGAACATTGTGCTTTCAACGAAAGAATATCCACAACTGCACATCATCGTCCTCAACTAGTTCAGCACGCAAGCTTATATAAATTCAATTGAATTATTTCTCAAGCACCAATTCCTAGTGTAGAAACCAGACAATAGTATTCAACATGGTTAACTTCTATACTATACATACATGCGTTCTCTAACCATACAGAATCAGAAAGACAAACAGAAAAACCAAAGCAAATTCAAATTAAATACACAAAATAATCACAAACCCACATGCCGTTTACAAAGCAAGAACTCTAAAACCACTTTACACAAACTAAGAACCAAAATTAACCAAGACCCAGAAATCAATAATCGATAAAAAAAAAAAATAATGCCCCGAAAAATTAAGAGAAATTGAAAAGGGCTGACCGACCTTGCTTCTGCAAAATCTTCATCAAATAAGAATGAGAAGGAACATCAAGATAATCCCCTTGAATATCTCTATGACGAGATGCTTTTCTTCGAACTTTAACACCCATGAATGGTTCTTGATCGTCACTCACATTGCTCTCTGTCATTGTTAATCGCGCTACCCCGTTGTTAATACTACTGTCTCCTTCTTCTTGATCGACACTTTCTTCTACGTTGTCGTATTTGGGGGGCTGTAAATCGGGGACTTGGACTCGCCGGTTGTATCGGTTCATGTTGTGACCTGTGAGTTTTTGGGGATGGTGAGTGCCGGTGGTGGCTAAGTTGGTCCGGGTTGATTGGGGGGCAGCATGTGCTTTTGGTCTTGATTTCACGCAAGTCAATGCTAATTATTGGTTGGGTTGAGTATTTTATTAGGCCTCCTAAAAAAAAAAACAAAAACAAATAAAGGTCCTTTTTCATTTTAGCTATTTAAAAAAAATGAAATGTTCCTGAATTGGTTTAAATATGTTGGTTTTATAAAATTAAATTACTTTAATTTAAGTTGTATTTAGTTATTGTTAGATAATGTTCATACTTAACACATCATCTATAGTTAATTATTAATTTCATAAACTTTAATTAATTTAATTTAAGAGAAATATGTGTATATAAGACCACTTGATTGGATGGAGGAGACATCAATAATTGATTAATTGCATGTTTCAGAGTGTGATTGAGATTGTTTTTAAAAACGTTTTTCGTTCAAAAATATATCAAATAATATTTTATTTTATTTTAAAAAAATTATTTTGATATCAACAGATGAAAATGATCTTAAATCACCAAAAAAAATATTTTTTAATTTTTTTTCAAAAACACTTTTGAAACACAATGTCAAACAAGACCTAAAACAGTAATGGATAATCATCACAAAATATATGAAGTATAAGATAAAAAAACATGTGGCCTAAGCTTCAAGAAAATCGAGTCAAGATTTCAAATTTATAAATAAATAATAATTATAAAAGAAATTGACGAACTCATATAGTCAAGAAAAAACTTTAAACTAGGACATGGTTTTACACATAATCTAACAAGTTCTTCATCAAACCTTTTAAAATCCTTACAAGCTAGATCCATTTAGTAAAACCGATAACAAAATAAATAAATAAATAAATTAGGTTATAGTTTTTTTTTCAAAAAATAATATTAAAATATCAAGCCGTATTCAAATCTCAATATCTTATTAGCCTCTCTACAATTATTTTAATTTTATGTAGTAATCATGGATTTATTGTTTCGTAACTATTCAAATTGATGAAAGGCAAGCTCATCCAAAGTTTGTTAGTATTTTTATCTTCTTTTTTTTTGATAACCGGGGTGTCCGGACCAGCTTACGCGCATCTCGACTATTCCCCGGGCTCACTTGAATATCCTGCAAGCCCAAATGAGCAGGTAAGGCACCACGGGGGTGACAGGCATACCACGCAAGGAAAGACCCAGAGAGACATGAGGGGAGGAGCCCTCCAGCCCCACTCTCACTGGGACTCGAACCGAAGTTCGAAAGATGGAGGGCACGCCCCTACACCGCTGGGCCACAACCTTGCAGGTAGTATTTTTATCTTATAGCTATGGATTGTTGTTAATTTTTTATAAATTAAATGTAATTAAAAACTAATCATTAATTTAAGTACCAATGAGTCGGGGTTAAATTGTAGGAACCATTTCTTTGATGACTGATATAAAACATTCCTAAAAGTTAGAGCACCAGCATATACCAACTATCCAAAAAAGAAAAAGGGACAAAGATTATGTTCTCTGTCACCTTCGACGAAAAACACTAAAAACAGAAGGGCAGCAATGTAATGTAAGAAACACGAACGAGGTTATTGAAGTAATTTTGTTTTAGTTTTTAAATGTTTTTTAATATTTATTAAAAAAATATTTTAATATATATATATTTAAATTATTTTAGAAAACAGCCTTGCACAAAACTAACACCCCTAACTGTGGTCCATCCACCAACGCCATTGCATCCAATCACAAAAAATGTCGACACCTTATTATTAATTAATTAAAAAAAATGACGGTCCACCAATTTATTAATAATATAAAGTCCTTTCCTTATAGATTCCCTAATTTCTTTCTCTTTCTTCCCCCCCCCCCCCATCTCATCAAACAAATCTCGTAAAAAATAGAAGCCGATAATTCTCAGAAGAGGGGAGATCCGGTACGCCTCTCTTGCGCTGTTTTCTAGTTTGAGAGGATTGATCTGGAGAGATCGTTGTCGTTGTCGATGATGATGATGTTTTTTTTTTTGTTTCAGGTTAAGTGGAAGAGAAGATGGCATCGAAACGGATCTTGAAGGAATTGAAAGATTTACAGAAGGATCCTCCTACTTCATGCAGTGCAGGTATCATGACTTTTTTTGTTTTTAGTTTTTTTTTCCCGATTTGTTTGTCTTCATTTTTTTATAGTTTTTTTTTTTGGCGTTTTGGCTGATCTGATCTCTCCGATGCGTCTTATCTTTTTTCGTTTTTTTTGTTGGAAATGATAATGATTTCGTTGATAATCTAAGGATGCATTGAGTTGAATTATACTGGCGATGATTAATTCTGATCGAGAATTCTGTTTATTAAAATTAAAATTCGATATTTTTAAGGTATAGCGTAAAATAATATTGAATTACTTTGTTAACTTTTAAAAATTATAGTTGAAAAACTTGCATATTCTGATCACAGGATGTGTGTGTGTGTGTATTTTAAATTATTGTTATCCTGGCTATTGTTAATAATGGCATGGGGAATGTATGCTGAATTAAAAGTTAAATTTTTTCATGATTATTTTATTCATGTTGTTTACTTGATTTGCTTGGTTTATTTATGGGAATGTTGCAGGTCCTGTTGCTGAAGACATGTTCCATTGGCAAGCAACAATTATGGGTCCTCCGGATAGTCCTTATGCTGGCGGTGTTTTCCTAGTTACTATTCATTTTCCTCCAGATTATCCATTTAAGCCTCCCAAGGTAAGTTTTTATCCTATACAACATGTTAACTTTTATTGTTCTGAATTATTTTCTTAGTTCTGTTGAACGCTACTAACACGCAGGTTTGGGTGAAGTAAGAAGTATCAAACAGATTTTTTAAAAAATTCTATCTGTATTTATTTCTCTTGAATGCTTTGTATGCATATATCATTACCGCTATTGTGTGTGTTAGTATTGCAACCTGATTTTGCAGATTTTCCCAAGCCATATGACTTTTGATAGCCCAAAGTATTTATGGTATATATACTAGTTAACCTAAAGGAGGAATCTTTATGTATATGCCCTGGTGAGGGAACGGGTTATTTACTTGAGAACATAATAAAGTGGACGTGTATTTAATATAAATGAAATTGCTGGCGTTTGTTAACTTGCATTGCTTGCATTTTCCCTGACCTTTTCTTAATTCTTATTGTCATAGAATCATGCTTGTAGTTCCACTGTCACCAAGGCCTCCTTCACGCAGAGGCCTTAGGTTTGAGCCTCTCTTTTGTAACAAAAAAAAGAAGGTGTAATGATGTCATCGAGCAATCTATGTTTCCACCCTTTCTTTTTTTTTCTTTCTCACCTCTTGCCCATTTCGCAACAAGAATGAAGGGAGATTAGTATGGATATTGAATTCATTCTCATCAGAAGTTGATTTATTTCAACATGAAGGCATCTCATCTGTGAATATGTGCTGGTCGAACTTTTATTAGTTTTATGCTGTTTCTAAATCAGCATAATTGAAAGAAATAGAGGGGGCTATATGAAGTATAAAGTATAAAGTACAAGCATGCAAACCTGATTTCACAATATAAGCATGAGCCTGTTTGATAGGATTGAATGTTATGCCAGGTCCCGATACAATATGAGCTTAAGATGTGAAGATATGTTAAATGATGCAGCTCTTGCATCTAAGGCTTGTTTATTAAGCATCAACTTTTGGTAAGGATTTTAGAAAAAGAATATGCTTTATTTCTTAAATGCACAAGAAGAAGTTCTAGCATTAATTAGGGTATGTTAAATCAGCTAAAGATGATATAAATGGTACTACCTGAAAGGTTGAAAATTTAAACTGCCCTGATTGATGGTTCCGCCTCTGCTTGTCCTCCTGCCATGCACAATATAACAACTTATAAGTCATTCTGTTTGTTTGGTGTGATTTATTACATTTCATTCATTGGTATTTGCTGAGTAGTTTTAGCTGTTTTCCTTCTGTGAAGGCGTCATTGAATTCTTGGTCCGTTGCTTCTGCATCTCATCATCATGTACTATTTATGACAATGTTGAGAATTCAATCTCAAAAGCAGTTCTCTGTGTGCTTGTGATTTCATCATGTGTATTTATCTTGCAGGTAGCATTCCGAACAAAGGTATTCCACCCAAATATAAATAGCAATGGCAGCATTTGCCTGGACATTTTGAAGGAGCAATGGAGCCCTGCTCTAACCATATCCAAGGTTCTTATTCTATATCCCTCAAATCATTTATCTTGGAGTTGAGAAAAAACTGCTGTTGGTTACTTCAATGGATTTGTTCTAATCCGGCATCAATTTTGTGTTGGGAAGGGACTAAGTGGTTCATTATCTTACAATCGTTTTCATGTGTTGATGAACCAAATCGACCATTTCAACATATAAAGCCAATTTAGCTCTCAGCAGCCCCCCCCCCCCCCCCCCCCCCCCCCCCCCCCCCCATTTCCGAGAGCTCACCTTTCTGCAGAAAAGATACTTAGGACTCTAAAACTGTGTTATTAGTTGATAACATATTATTTATTCATCAGCCACCTGCAGCCCCCTTTTCTCCCTTTCTATTTTTACTTTTCTGTCGTAGCGCAGGCTGACTTTTGAATTGCTAGTTATCATTGGTGCTCAAGTGAACAAGCTCTCATTCCATTTGTAGGTTTTGCTCTCAATCTGTTCGCTGCTGACAGATCCTAACCCCGACGATCCATTGGTGCCCGAGATTGCTCATATGTACAAAACCGACAGGAACAAGTATGAGACAACTGCAAGAAGCTGGACCCAGAAGTATGCTATGGGCTAAATGGCCTTGAGGTGTGTGCAAATGCAGGACCCTTTTTCTTCATTTATTTCTTTCCCATAAAGTTCTATGTATCAATGTTTGCTCTCTCCCCCTTCAATCTAAACGGGCGAAACTGGAAACTGGGTCTTAGCAACCCCCTAATTAAAGAAGAAGCAGTTATGTTTCTTTCCATTGTTTAATGGATTTTAATTTGACCCTCCATGAAATGTCTCTGATTCATTATGTCACTTCAAAATCTTACTGGGTTCTCCTGCCTGTATGATCAAATCCTTTCTTCATGTCTATTTTCTAGAAAAGTTATCAATCATAAATAATATTCTAATTGCGACGATACCCGGGAAATACTTGGGATGCTAGTAATTGGATATGAGATTGGTTAAACAAATAATAATAGAGAAAATGATTTATTTTTATTTATATTATTATCTTTCTAGTTCATTTATTTTGATGGCTTCTAATAATTTCTTAAAATGCTTTTCTTTTGCCATGAGTACTATAGCGATGATTTCGCAGAAAAGAAATCGATTAATAGCTTTGGTTATATGGGATGAAAGTCTCAACCTTGAAACATTAGCATGGATCCTCGTAGTGACATAAAAAAGCGTAATGTCTGTGTAATGATAATATCTTGATCAAGATAAGGCCCTAAGAAAATCACTTCAGCAACCACCCTCCATTAAATAAATAGTAGAGAACTTAATGAAATCCAAAATGTGTGCAATTCACAAATCATGAAGCAAAAATGTTATCGTGTTAGTGATTGAATGAGAAATAGTGGAGCACAGAGCCAATGGCTGCGGATGAAGGTAGTGTTTGGAGTATAATAACTGTTATTTTAAAAGTTTTTTTTTTTTGTTTAAAAATGCATGAAAATATTTATTTTTAAAAATTCATTGTTGATATCATCGTATCAAAATAATTTAAACACAAATAAAAAAAATATTTTTAAATAATCTTTTTATAAAAAAAATCAAGAACACTTTCATCCAGAGAACAACCACCAACCTAATAATCATCACGTGTTGTCAAAATTGTTTTTGAAAGTGTTTTTTATTTAAAAATATATCAAAATTATTTTTATTTTTGATATCAATACATGAAAATAATATAAAAATACTAATTTTTATAATTATTTTTTTAAAAAATTAAAAAATATTTTTGAAACACAAAATCAAATATCTCTTATAAAATGTTGAATAGTGCATCCACATGATTTTCATCCATTACAGTCAGGCTCCTTGGATGATTTTCTATTCTGACTTTGTGAATCAATCGAAGAAAAGAAGGCCCAGATCCAAAATCTAAAACCCAATTTGCATAATCAAATCTTTAGCCACTAGCTACTACCAACCTGAAAGCTCTTATACCACTTGCTAATCACTCGTCAGATTACCTTTCTGGTAAAAATTAATTATCATTTATCCAATTTAATTACCAACAATGCCATGTCGAAATTCAGGCAGCTCTTGAATTTGATGTTTGAAACATTTAATGGTTAAGCAAGGTTATATAAAGGGTTACCATCTTCATTTGTTTTACTTCTTGGTCCTCATCATGCAGCCTTAATCATACCTATACTTTTGAATACCAATGTTTTTTTTTTAAATTTGGTGTCCAGGCTAGTTTGCGTAAATTTCGATTAATCTCATGAGTCTTTAAGTGAACGACCAGTTACCAGTCTCCAATGACCCTAAAAATTGTGATGAATAACAATGTTTTCTTATTTCAACACTTCTCTTTCCTCTCTGTTTTTTTTTTGGTGTAATGAAATCTATGTTTTGCTTAAATCACAAATTAAAAAAATAGTTAATTAATATACACTATAGTTTTAATTTTACATGGATTCTATTGAAAATTCTATTTTGTAACTTTTATTAAGAACAAAGAAGCTATAATTTATATATTTTCTTGTTTTTTTAATAAAAAATTATAACTGTAAAAGCTACCACAATGTCAAACTTACTCTTATATATTGATTTTGTCTAATAGACAATGAATTAGTTAATAATTTCTTAAGATAATTAATAGCAATTAAGGAAATCTTAGCTTGCATAATTCACAAACATGAAAATACATACACTATGTTTTTCATGAGTCCTATATATTTAAAGCTATATCTTGAAATCTTTGCTAAAAAAAGTTACAATTTGAAGATTTTTTTGAACCTATTTTTTCAAGCAACATCCTCAAAATCTTTTTTTTTATGCGAGGAAACTTCACCTTTTAAAAAACATATTTTGTAAGCTCAAGTGAGCAAATAAAACTTTTTTTGTTCCAAACTCTTATAAAAAATACACGCTCCGACTTAAACTCAAGACCTGTTATATAGGTTGCAAGTTTTCTATCATCACGTCACTCCCTTTGAGAACACACAAAAGCTATCAGCATGTCAAACACTCGTTTCTTTCTACCATAACCTGAAAATAAATGTAAGATCTTTCTCCCAAATGATCATAAGAAATGATGATGGATGCATTGAATAATTTTTCCACTTCAACCAAACAGTAAAGACCTCTAAAAAATTTGCGATGGATCTGATCAAAGACAAACCTACAGACAGCATTAATGACATTTTTTTGGCTATTAAACCCCGTCTAAGGGCACCAAACCTCACATCCTTGCGGCTCAGCCAACTCCTTAGGGACCTCCATCTTAAATCTATGCTGCAAACGTTGAATTTGTTTATATATAATTAAAGAACCACTCCTTCCCCTCTTAAATTTAACAATTATTTCTCTTCTTTCTCATAATTTTATTCGAAATCCAACTTATTTTATAGTTATTTTAGCGTTCATGAGACTTCCCATGCAATTGTAAAACCCTAAACATAATTAACTTTTAATTAGAAAAAGTAGTACTGGCAAGTAGATTAGATCGTTGTTTCTTTTACATAATTAAGTAAGTTTAAGCATTCAGAAACATCTGATTCCGATTTTAAAAACCAAAATCTCATGCCCTTACCTGCATTAAATTTTAGTCCGTAAATCTATATTTTTTTCTGATTTTTTTTTAAAATTAAATAGCATCAATATTATTATAAAAAATTATTGTCCCAAGTCAAACCTTAAACCAAGTCTGACAACTATACTTAAAGTTTAACAAAGTTGACATTGTGTTTTTTTTTAGAACAAACGCCTACGTGATCTCGATTAAACTAAATTGAGTTACAAGTGAACTCAGATACTTTGAGATCGACAATGCAGATAATTTTCAAAGATTGTAATTATGATTCTTGTCATTATCTTAATAACTGGAAGTTATCAAGTTCTGGAGTGTAATTAATTAAAATGGAATCGCAAGTTGGGTGTTTCTTCGCTGTACAAGCACATCAGCACCAAGGATTTTCATATTTTTTTGGAAATATTTAGAGTAAATAATGGATAATGGATGCTTAGTTGTTTAATTTCTGTAATCAAATTCAATATCAACTCACTGGATCATATATGTAATTGTTCATATATATATATATATATAGGAACTTAACCATGCCTAGCTTGAGATATTGGTATCCCAGGGAAGCTTAAAAAGAGAAAAAGAAAATGAGCAATAATATAAAAAAAAAAACCAAATATATTCCTTACCAAAATAAATTAATTTAGTACCATATATATATCCACTTTATAACCCATGTCAACTAGAAGTAATGGTTTTATTAGGAAGTACAAAAAGTTTAGAGCAGAAAAAACCAATTAACAACTATTGCATGCTCTTGTTCCCCATAGAGACCAGCCTCTATAACTTTAGGGTTTTTTTTAATTATAATTATAATTATAATTATAATTAATTAACTCTAGCTAAATTCCGTAGGATATGGTGACCCATGTCGTTTATTATATGTATGCATGCATTCAAAATATACGTGTCAAATCTCTAGACTCTACCAAGTGAAAAATCTAAGTCGAAAGTCCAACTCTAGCTACCTAGATTGAGAATATTAAAATAATTCCTGTTCATAGGTCGTGCCCACGAGTGGGAGAGAGCATGGTCCCTGGAAATCTGGCTTCATAGAATACATATTTTAAAACCAAACCCTAACCAAATCTGAGCTAAAGGGACAAAAAGAATAGAAAACTGGAAGAGGTATCTGAGTTTCCATGCACTTTAGGGTTTTTTTCCAGTGAAGACAAGGCACAAAGGTGAGAATCACAAGCTAACATCCCACTAAAAATGTTTTTGGTCGTGGGAATACTTTCATGGCAGCCTATGAACTCAATTTTCTGGTTCCATATAATCATTAATTTAGATGCTAGTTGGGGTTCAGGTGAGTAATCAGTCACTAATTATTGTCGAAAGGTTTTCAGAATGTTCAGTGAGCAGAACGTTATGGCTAATAATACAATTCTAATTATTGGATTAATTATTAATTTGTAGAATGTGAGAGGCTCCAAAGCAAGCCATGGCATTTTCACATAATTTTTATAAATATGTTTAGGGGGTGTAATCTGTAGATTATCAAGAACAAGTTTTGACATGAGAAGAGAGTTGTTGGTAGAAATTTGATTGCTAAAATTAGCTCGTTTTTTCAGGGATTAATGGGAGTTGGTGTATATAATAGAAAAGGCAATACATGATTTGTATTTAATAAGTTAATTCTTTTTTAAATTATATTTCTTGAACAAATTTGAGAAACATCACCCGACAAAAAGAAATAGAAGTTCCAAACATTATTAAAAAAAAAGAAGGTGTACTCGCTCAACCAAATCAACCATTCCCCGTTTTTAGGGTTTTTTGGACATCTATCTATTACCAAACCCACATTTATTCCCTAATCAATTAATAAAAGTGAGCTAAAAGAAACACCAATTTGTCTCTTGAAAGTGAGTTATTATTACGTAGGGTTTTATTATTATATCAAAATAAAATCTCTACTTTGTTTTTTATTTTAGAAATTATAAATACCAAAGATGCAATTGTTTTACAAACTTTGTTTCATAAACTATACATAATGACTTTATTGAAATGATGAATGTATGATCAATGATTTATATGTTTTTTTAATTAAAGAATTATTTTTATAAAAATGTGTTCATATATCATGTATGTTTAAGGCATTGTTTGGTGTAGTGGTGGAACCACTGTTTTTCTAAATTTTGAATTTCTTTTTTAAATTTAATTGTATTTAAGAGAGAAGGGAATATACAATGATTATTGTATTTATGTTTTCTGTTCAACAACATCAACCTTATTGTTTATTCAAGATTCAAGTCCCATCAATACTTTAATAAAAACACTCGTGGCCTACTTAAATGGAATGCTTAAAGTAATACACACACACACATACACACACACGCCCACAGAGAGAGAGAGAGAGAGATGTGCGAAAATATGCTGAATATTAAAAGCAAGAATAAATAAATAAATAAATAAATAAGAGAATATGTATGAACTTCTACCAATTACCAAACCCCTGAAATTTAGACCCAAATAATTCCCTGAATTTTAGATGAGCCCTAGCCAATGGCCATAAAGTGCAACTGTACAAATGCATACATGCAAGTAGAAGTGCCGGAGTAAAAACAATAATATCTTTTAATTAATAAATAATTATTAAAATAGCACTTCGTAGCTCCAAAACTTAAGCCACATCACCCCACATGGGCAGGTACACGTGCCTCTCTATGGTCTCCGAGAGAAGGCGTAAACAGTGCCGGTCACCGGTTGCTCATCAATGTCAGTCGGTCCCACTATTGTCATTAATTCTCGAGACAAACCCCCCCCCGCACAAACTTATTAATTCGTGTATTTTATAGTGATTTTAAAAATACTTTTTTTTTTGAAAAAAAATGTGTTTTTATTTTTATTTTTATTTTTATACAAATGTTTTTAGAAAAAAATAAAAAGAAAAAATAGATGTGAGACTATATGAGCAAGGTGATATTTCTATGATTTTGTATCAAAGTTATTTGTAGTTGAGATTAAAGTTTTTTTAATTATTTTTTAATAAAATCAAAATTAATCAACTTAGATATAAATTTACTTTATATATATATATATTATAATCTCATACTTTATTTTAAAAGGGGGGTTATAAAAAACACTTCTCATAAACACAACCTACTTTAAACTTAACAAAAAAAAAACACGATCTCTCTATCCAAAAGCTAACTTAATATATACCATGACCACAATCTTTTAGATAACATCGAGCATTAGATTAGTGAAAATTACTTGAAATTAAACGAGCTTAATTAAAAAATATATGGGTGCATGTAAAGAGGAGTTGTATCGGTGGATTAATTTAATTTTGTGCACTGAATTTTGTAAATGCTCAATGCATGAACATGCATATTGAAAGTCTCCAAAATTGATATATCTTTTTAGAACACGATGCTCCCACGTATCTTGTAGCGTGGGGATATTATATGTTGGAGTTCATTTTATTTTTTTTCCACCTTCATGGTTACTCAAAACCAAGAAAGAATAGCACGTGAGCTTCACTTTTGACTGTTCTGAATCATGAAAGTGAAAATGTTAGATCAACTAAGATTGTTAATTTAAATAACTTTATCTCTTTACTTTTTAAAATTCAATACCTTTTTTATTATATGAAAAAAACACGTAAAAATACTCTCGTTTTCCCGTTTCTAGCAACGCAATTCTTATCTATCTATCTATCTATTTATAATTAAAAAGAAGACTAGAATTTTTGAGTGATTTGTATATTATGAGTGCTTAATCTTAACCTAAATATAAATAAAGTATATATAGGTTAAATAAAAAGTATTATTATACCTTTAATAAATAAGACTATATAAATACTATTTAACAATATATATGTGTGTGTGTTCATCACATCCGCACGCACAATAAGCAGAGATAGATTTGGTTCTTCCATTCTTTTAGCTAGACATAAAGTTGGGCCTTTAAAAAAAAAGAAAAAAAAAAAAGAAAAGGCATATATAATCTTTTATCCATGTAGAGAAGAAGGAATTAAAGAAACTCTCCAGAAATTTGACTGAAATCTTGACCGCCGAGTGCTAAAAGCAAGAGGCATGCATGCTACAAATATCTTAACTTTATTTTAACCTTTTGAGATGTAAACACAGCACGAATGAGATCATGTGGCTAAACTTTATTCTAACCCTGTATTTATAACTAAAAATTTGGAAATTATCGTTAATTAAATCCTCAAAATAACATCTCAGATTGATCTCTCTTGTTTTAAGATGATACTGTTGTTAATGGAGTTTCAATTAATACACCAGAGATCGAAAGGATGCATAATTATGGCAGCAGGTGGGTGGAGAAGATGAAAAAAAGGACCAACATCTCTTGCTTCAGGCAGAAGCAGCTTGCATGGTGACAGAACCAGTCGCTTCTCTTTGAAGCCTGTTTCCCAGCTTTAGTTGTTAATATTCTGATTCCAATCCTTTTAAGAAAAATTACTTTTAAATTTCGAGCTCAAATTGTTTGCAATAATAACCACAAGCTTAAGACCGACATGGCGATAAAGCTTCATCAACGCTTCTGTGGTGTGGGAGGTGGCCCATTTTTCAGAGTGGATCTTGCGTCGTGATTATTATTTTATATTAATTTCGGGTTTTATTAGAGAAATCAACATGGGGTTAAGATCTAAGAATTTGTTTTTTAATTCCTGATAGAAAATAATTTTAATTTTAGGTTTCTAAAAGGAAATACAACGATTATAGATTCTATCTTTTATTTCCTATATATATATATAAGACATGTACTGCCATGAGTGAAGTAAATTTTGCAGCATAAGGGACGAATAAAAGACTTGAGCAAACGCATTCCCTTCTATCGTTTATCTTTGACATTTAGTTGTAATGATCCACTTGTTCATCCCGTGACAAATTTTGGCTTCAATTCCTGTCAAAAGATGATTTGAGTTGTCTTTTCCTCACTCTAAGTACACTTCTCTATGCATAATCTGTTCATTCTCCCTTTAATTATTATTATTTTCGTGTAAAAACAAAAAACAAGCTATTTTATTTTTATCTCTTACACAAAAGCATGGAAGGGTACAAGTCTTTAAGGCAGTGGTAATTAAGAATGTTCATACAAAAATTTCTTTCCTCCCTCTATATTTTTTTTTGTATACGGGAAAATTTTATTCTTCAAAATATCCCAGATTCTTACAAGAAATATATATTTTAAATCGAACTCAAAATCTATTGTACATATCACAAGTTCTTTATCATTTAGTCACTGGACTCTACCTATCATTTAGTCACACTGGACTCTACCTCTACATGCTCAAGCTCTTGCCCTTCAACCCTTTCTCTCTGCACCGCTCCACAGAAAAAGTGGGTCAGAGAAGGTTGGCTGGCGATGAACAATTGTGGATCTCCAGCTTGTGCATGCACTGTAGCTCTCTGTACAGCAAACATGAGGAGCATGTACAGCCGGTAACTCTCGAATTTAGGGCTTCTAGGGCTTGGAGTTGATTAACTTATTCATGATTAAGTGGATGATTAGAGACTAATGACTAGTAGATAGAGCACCAAACAAGCATCTTGGACTCGGTGCCCATTGACTTGTATCCCCGGATATTTTTGTTTTAACAAACCACGACCAAGTATATACAAATTAACAAGAACATTTTGATATTTCATTTTCCCTTGCCCCATAAGAAAGAAAAAAAAATGAGCGAAGGAGATGATGCTTGTGAGTGTTAGAGAATCCAAACAAACCTCTAAGCAGATTGTAATACATAAAAAAATTAAAAAAAATCAGCAGACCACTTGGTGATTTGTCGAATTGGGTGTAATTCCTGAGCTGTCTTTTGCTTATGGTTTCACTTGGCTCGATGGAGGGGCCAATGTCCAAGAAGTTGCTCGACTTTGATGTTTGTCATTCACTGATCCATATAATTTTCACTTTCTAAAACATGGGATCGTTAAATAAAAACCTAAATATCTCTCCAAAAACAAAAAAAACAAAAACATACACACACTCACTCTTCAAAAACAAGCTGATCCTCACAATAATCAATTAGCCTCTTTATTGCTGTTCGTCCACATTGATCTTGATGATAAATGAACCGGCCGGGCTCCACCCAAGAATGTCGATACTGTTTCGATTGGCTCCACTCAATCTAACAATCAGATTAAAAGATATGATTAATATTGTATTATTTAAAAAAAAAAACTATTTAGCTGAAACGGAACAAGTGAAACAAAACCGGAACGTTTCGGCCGGTATTTAGCTGAAAAATTCAAAACAGAACAGAATTTAAACCGAGATAAAAATGATATTGTTTTATTTTATTTTTTTAACTGACACGAAATGTTTTAGCCGAAACGGAACGAAACATATGACACTGGTTCATAAACCAAATTAACCCCCAATATTGTATTGTTGTCACCAACCTGTGATTGTGAGGGCTTCACAACCAATCAATGGCCGACACAAGAACAGGTTCAGATATTTGCATGTATAGTTTAACCTACGAATAAAAGTCTCGGGTAGTCACTACATGGATATCCATCCATGTACTAACATGATTGAGTTAAGCCTCCAAAACAAGCTTACGTGGCGCAAATGAGTTGAATCGACAAAAAAAAAACTATTAATTTTCGATTTGATTATTAGATTAAATTTAAATTTTTGCCGGACTATGGCTATTATTTTTTTAACTATTATTTTCACTTCCTCCTTAGTCATTGGAGCTCCTAAAATATTTTTAAAAATAATTGTTATTATATTTTTAAACTCTCTTTTTTCTTCAACTAGTAACTATTTTTATTTTTATTTTTAAAAATCTTTGAAATGTTTTTTTTTAATAAAATATGATTATGAGAATTTACTAAAAGAACACACAAAATTAGAGCAAACAAAACTTGAATCAAGAGCTATTCAAAAAATAATTCATGAATCACGCCAACCTTTTGTTCTATTTTTCTTTTTCCCTTTTATGTTGAATTTTGGTCTTCCTCCAAGAGAAAAAAGGGACCATGAATTGCGCCAAACAAAAAGGAAAAGAAACTCCCTACAATTCTAAGTTGACCACTACCAATAACGTGGAAAACGAATTGATTATATTTAAGAGGTGTTTAGCATTACGTTTGAGAAGCGATTTTAAAAAAAATGAAAATTTTTTATTTTAATTAATTTTTTAATTTTTTTTTATCATTTTAATGTATTTCTGAAAAAAAAAATAATTTTAATCACACTTTCAAACAAACACTTAAATCTGAAAGTCCCAATTCATGTTGTTGCATGATTATCATGGATTGGATTAACCCGGTATTTAGGAAGTCAAAAAAAATATTTTGAAAAACAAAGTTTTTTTTATTTTAAATTAAAAAATTTCAGTGTTTTATATTATTTATTTTGATGTTCTAATATTAATTTTTTTTATAAAATAAAAAAAATGTTTTTTAATATTTTATTAAATAAAAAAATCATTTCAAAAATCAATATAAACGGACACTAATGCACATGTCACGGGACCAAAGAAAATCTTGAACCCATCGAAGAAATTGGAGAGAAAATAATTATTTCCACTCACAAACTTGGAGGAATGATGAAGGCCATGGAACTGGAATAGTACCATCAGACGGCTAGCAAAGAGCACGTGCTTTTGCAGGGTAAGTCCAAGCACATCATATCAACGTCTTGACTTCAAGTTCCATCCATCCATCTACCACTTCTTGAATTGAGAAGGACAGGAAGAATCTGGAAGTTTTCTATTGTGATAATTCATATTAAAGTCTGAAATGATTTTTTCTCAGCACGTATGAGCTCGTTACGAGCATTTCTTTTTAATAAATTATTGCATTTATTCCCACTCCGCCACATATTTTGTTTTTTTGAGAATTTTAATGGTTTGAGCAATTAGAGCCTGTTTTGGAGTGTGGTTTTGATTGTTTTTTAAAGTGTTTTTCATTTAAAAATATATTAAAATGATATTTTTTTTATTTTAAAAAAATTATTTTTGACATCAGCATATCAAAATGATTTAAAAACACTAAAAAAATTTCATTTAAAATGAAAAAAATTCAAATTTTGAGCAAACGGCGGTACAACCGCAGAAACAAACAGTCTCTTAGTAATACTATATTTGTTTTATTAGAAAATAATTAATAAGATATTTCATGTTTAATAGTTATTTATATTTTATGATTTATTTAGTTATTTCATCATCATGTATCATTTTTTTCCATCCCCCCATTATGCCCAATCGCTATATTAAAAGAAAATAAAAAGAAAACACATCTAATTTTAGAAAACATATCAAGATTAATAACTTATTAAAAGGAAAATTATTTATAATTTTGTAGTGACTAAGAATTAATATCTTGTGTTTTATAATTTAAAAGAAAGAGAATTGGGGATTATTTTTGTTTTCGTTTTGATAGTTTTAATTTTTTCATTGAAAATAAATCCCTTCCTTTATTAAAAAAATAAAAAAAGGAAAAACAGATTTGAGGATTTTCCACTTAAAATTAGAAAAAAATGGAAATAAATATTTTATCCAAATCCGAGATTTAATAGAGATTTGTTCTGAGGAATTTCTACGGAAATTGTCTTGTTTTATAAAGGCGCGTGTTGGACACTCTATGTAAGAGAGAGTGAAACAAGCATATCTCGGTTGTGCCAACAGGAAGAGGAGAAAAAGTCCCAGAGACGTACAAAGCAGGATTTATAAAAGGCGGCGAGTTCTAGGTTGCCTGCCACGTTAGTTCTGGGCTGTAAGAAAGTAAAAAAATTTAAAATCTAAAAAACAAAATAAATAATAATTCAACTTGAAGCCTTTTTAAAGGTTAAAAAATTATTAACCCACCTCAAGCGAGCCAGTACAATATACATATGGAAATTATCATGACAATTCATGTATTCCAAGTTGTTTAATATGGAAAATAATTAAAGTTTTTTTTAAAAAAATTTATTTTAAAAAATATTTTTAACATAGCATATTAAAATAATCTAAAATTTTTAATTTAAATAAAAAAATAAAAAAATAAAAATTTAGTTTGTTTCCAAAAATACTTTTTAAAATCAAACCGTCGTCGTCATAAAAGAAATGAAAATAATGCAGTATTAATGTTTGATAATGATTTTGAAATATAAAATTAAAAATATAGTTAGGATAGAAGGAGTATTTATCCATATAATTTATTTAAGATATACAAAAATTCATTTTAAAATTATAATAAACACAATTCCAAAGATGTCTCTTAATCATTAAATTAATTTTCATATATATAAATATTTTTTCTTGTAATTAGAAGTCTAATCAGGGGAGCAAAACGTCAAATACCTTTTCACTAAGATAGTGATGTCTTCTTCTTTTTGTTTGTTTTTTTAGTGAGGGGAAGCAATTTTGACCGTAAACCGACCCTCTGTGTGAGGGTCACGTGACTGCCATAACACTAACGAGATAAGATTCACACTTCGTAAGTCAGCACCTAATCAACGTCTCTAATTCGACCTCACACCAAAATCACCACGCGTCAAAATCACACGGTGTCATCGGATGTGGCGTGTCGACTTACGGCAACCTTGTAGCACCTCTACACCGGTACTGGAAATTGATATGACTTGCCCCTAACTAATCACTACCTCAATTATTATTTATTTTTAAAAAAAGTAATTAAAAAAAACAGGAAATTTAAAATATTTTAATGCGGGAAATTTCCAAAATCGGCTGCTTGGATGCTATAAAAAAGCAACATAACTTGGCTAAAACTCTGCTTTCTCCGAGACATTTACTGAAACTCAAACTCATAAAGACTTTAGGCTTCTCACCCTTCCCTGTCCTCTCATCAAGATTCAGTTTTTCACAAGAAAGAGTGAAGATTTCGATCCAGCCTTTTCCGTTCCGCTCTTGTGTGGAAGGTTAGAGAGAGAGAGAGAGATTTTACAGCCAGATTGCAATCAAAATCTTCCATTGATTTCCTAGGAGATTTTTGGATTTCCTTTTCAGTAAACCTTCATTGATTTGCTTACACTCAATCCCTATAAGTCTCTCCCGAAAGGTTCGAGATTTTAAGGTTGTTTGGTCTTTTTCTTGACAGATTTCTGAGTCATCCCTGTCTTTCTTCTATCTCCTCACAACCAGCAATCTTCTCCTTCACAGTTTTGTTCTCTCTCTATGTTCATGGGGATCTTTTGGAGAAATTGATTGGAAGGAAAAGGAGTATCCCAGAAAATATGATAGACCAAAGTATCCTATGTCCCATAAAGTACACTGAGCACAAAAAAGTTACAAAAAAATTCACTAAACAACCCGTAAAGCCTAAAAAGGTTCACTCCGATGACCGGTGCCGCTCGCCCGAACCCTCAAACCCACCACCAAGGCTTGTTAGAGTGACGGTCACAGACCGTGATGCCACAGACTCCTCTAGTGACGAAGAGGGAGAGTTGTTTGGCCGGCAAAGAGTGAAAAGATATGTGAACGAGATCAACATCCAACCTGCAGCTTTCTGCCAAGAAACTAATGTCATTGCTGCTACTATTGCCAAAGGTCGGAAAAGAAGTGGCGGCGATATCCCTCTAAAGCCGGCGAAAAAATTTACTACCCAATCAACCAACAATGGCAGAAAGTTCCGCGGCGTTCGGCAGAGGCCTTGGGGTAAATGGGCCGCAGAGATTAGAGATCCTGCTAGACGCGTGCGGTTATGGTTAGGGACTTACGACACCGCTGAGGAGGCTGCGAGAGTTTATGATAATGCTGCTATCAAGCTCCGAGGGCCAGATGCCTTAACAAACTTCATCACGCCGCCTAGCAGGGAGGAGGATCAAGAAGAGAAAAGCAGTGCAGAGGAGGTATCGGAAGAAAAGAAACCAGAGATTAACGTGGACACAGTTTCTGGCTCCGGCTATGAATCTGCTGACGAGTCTCACAGTCTGTCCTCTCCGAAATCTGTGCTCACCTTCAGATTACCTTCGGCTGAATCACACAAACCACCGGGCCAACCTCCCCAAGAAGCTACAATGGCGGAGCCAAAGCATCAAGAAAATCAAGAAGCCTTCGGCGAGAGCAATCTGTGTGATTATTTGCCGCTCGACTCAACCTTCCTTGATCAGTTTTTCAGTTTTGGAACAGCAGGGCCAACCCTCTTAGACAATCAATTTATACCGACGACGGCGACATCAATTTTCCAGGAGAGTGTTATGTGTGATCAAGATTTTGGTGACATATTTCTTGAACCACTTCAAGATTTGACTTCATTATCATCGTTTTTCCAAGAGGACGATGATTGTTTCGATTTCTTAAACTCATAATCTCTTACAGTAGTACTCTTTGGTAGGCTGGCTGCCGTTTATTTACTTGCCATTTCACGACAAGTTTTGTACCGGTGTTCAAACCGGGAGCTTTCTCCCAGTTTAGAACTTAATTAGTAATAGTAATAGTATTTTATTTATTTGTTTAAATGCCTCCATTAAAATTACAGGAGGGTTGAGCAAAGTCTTCCCGAGATTCTGTGCTCTGCCAAGAAAATAAGTAGCTTGTTTTAGTGTGTAAAACTTGGATATTATTAATGGAGAATTACAGGTTATTTTCTCTATTCATCATTTTCTTTTATAAGGTCATTGAATCTTATGATTGCCAAAGTGTCATTCTTTTTGCCGCTTGTGTGGCCCCTCCACCGGGTCAAGCCGGTGCCGCCGCTCGTATGTTTAACGCTTGAATTCTCTTATAATTTCTTCTCCCTGTTTATGCACCCGATGAAATAATAATTCCCAGATATCATTTTTATTTGCTACTAGGTTATCAAAAATAATTTTAAAAAATATTAAAAAAATATTTTTCTAAAAAAGATATTTTTAAAAATAACATTAATCATATTAAAAATTTGTACTAAGCGATTATTTGTGGTTAAAATAATTTTTTAAAATAATTTTTATTTAAAAATATATTAAAATAATTTTTTTAAAAAATTATTTTTGATATTAATTCATTAAAATAATCTAAATACATCAAAAAAAAAAATTAATTTTTTTTTTTTAAAATACAATAATAAACACTCATGTCTTGCATCAGCCCAGGTAGAGCTAGTGGGGTGTGCAAAATGTGGACCAGTAGGTTTTAGAGTCATGGTTTAATTGGCGGGTATGCATTTGTGTTGTGATTGTTTTTGTAATTTGTTTTCTTTAATTTAGGGTTTTTTATATTGTAAAATCTATGTAAAAACATAATTTATATTACTTAATTAAATACTTTAAAAATTGTGATTGAAGTACACGACACTCCAAAATTGGATGAAGTAAGAATAAAAGAGGAGGATGTTATATTTTTTTTGGTATAATCAAGGGTATTCTAAGCGTTGACCCAAACTAATCCCTTTCATATTGGATGGCAAGTGCTCCCAAGAGGCCGGCTGCAAACGAAAAGAGAGGTCGAACCTCAAATCTCGTAAGCGACGAGAGCACGCCTAACCACTCCACCAGGACCCCATAGGTAGAGAGGATGTTATATGGGAATGCAGATAGATGGATATACACTGTTGTATATAAAAATAATATTATTTTTTCATTTTTAAATCGTTTTAATTTTTTGATATTAAAATTAATTTAAAAAAAATAAAAAATATATATTATTTTTATACTTTAGAAAACAAAAATAACAATGCATATGTAATTTCAACAAGCAGCTTCCGTAGAAGTACTTGTATGGAAAAGCATGGCTCTTTTTTCTTCTACTTTTTGGAAACTAGAGAGATTGAAGTGACATGCTGCCGGATTGGTGTGAGAATTTCTAAGAATTTATTATCGTTATAAAGCATTTTCACAAACTATTTTCTGCTGAAAAAAGAAATTTAAGGACCCATGAGAATATTTTCATTAATTTCTTATATGGTGGTAAAAAGCAGGCTTGTTAATTTCATTATGTTCCGGTCGGAATGGCCAGAACATTTCGTGCTATTAAAAAAACCAAGACGAAAAGACGTCATTTTCATTTCTGTTTTAATTCCTACTTGTTCTGAAAATTCCGGCCAGAACGTCTCGGTACCATTCCGGCTCAAATCATAATATTTCTTTTATTTTAGAACATTTTACTATCATAATATTTTGGAATTTTAGAGATGTTTCTAATTTTGAGATTATGTTTGTTTGACTTTGTGTTTGTATTGTATAATTTAAAGTTAATTTATCCTGAATTTAAATTATACTTGTTAAATTAATATTTTAATTTTTTTCATATATATAAAATTAATTATATATGAACAGTACAACTCCAAAACGGCACGCCAAAACACTCAAAAACCGAAATGTTCCGTTTCAATAGAAAAACCGGAACGGTATCGACAACCTTGGTAAGAAGAGAAATCAAAATCAAGAGTTGCATGGCATCAGGAGAGTAACTATAAATAATTGGGGTCATAATAATTCAATATTAAACATGATTACTTGTCACATTTCTTAAATATTCCAACTATATTTGAACAATATCTCATCTTATTTTATTTTTTAAATAAAAATAAGAAGAAAACCATAATTGTTTTCCCTTCATCAAATTACATTAAATATTTCATCAACTTGGTATTTGACTCTAAGTCTTATAACTTTTCTCCATATTGTTATTGTCAAGAAATTATTTTATTTAAAAATTTAAATTGTTAGGTGAGCTTTAAATTATATCTACACAAGTAAAAAAAAATTTAGACTTGAAACTTGTATACAGGTAAATACTAAATTATATTTAATATAAAAGAATAAATATTTTTATCAAATATTTGAAACAAAATATCAAGATTAAAAAACCGTGGATATACACCCCCGACCACTAGGATTAGATCAATCATAATGGGAAGCTTTCTGTCATCGTCCATGCAGAAACTTGACCTGTTTTTCTAAGAATGAATGTTTGAAAATATAATTTATTTTTTAAAATATTTTTTATTAAAAAATATATCAAAATATTTTTTTTTAAATCATTTTTAATATAGCATGTGAAAATGATCTAAATTTTTAAAAAAATATTAAAAAAATTATTTTTTTTAAAAAAATACTTTTAAAATATAATGACAAATATCAACGGAGAAAGGAAAGACATGGTCTACAAGATAGGTTCTGATCGATGATTCATTGAGGACTTCTTTGCCGGTGGTGCTTGCCAGATGGTGATTGGCACCAAAATGGGGGTCAAGAAGGGTCGTGTCAAGGTTTGGTAATACGTGTGGGCCACAAGTAGGCGTGTACGACGTTGAATTTGCTGCTTGTGGAAATTATGAACCTCATTCTTCTAAATTAATCTACACCGTTAAAATAAGATAGGACCCCTTCAGAGATCTACAATTAAGATTGAGACCAAGCTATCCTACGTGTACTTCCCCATTATTATTTCACTACACAAAAGTAGACATTTATGAGATCTTTCTGATGATATATTGCCTCGTAACTTTTTTAAAAGAACTTCCCATCCTTATTTATTCTCAATGAAAATCACAGGTTGATGCATGGTTTTAAAGCTTCAAGGTTAATATTAATTTAAATATTTTTTATTTTATTGGATTTGATTAATTGTTTTCTAGGATACGGATAACAACTAGTTGAAAAGAGATACGAGTACGATCCTTCAATCCATTCAAATCTCGATCTGAATTTGTGATTAAGCATACTCTAGGAACATAAAGTCTAAAAAAATTCTAAATAGAATGGAAGGCCTAGAGGGCACGGATGCCTTTTAACCATGCAATCTCCAATTGCTTGAAAAATTCTAAGATTTCAAGCTTTATTGATCATGCTTAACTGCCAGAGTGTTTGAAAATACGTTTGAAAAATATTTTTTAAAAAAATTAAATTTTTTTTTAATTTTAAATTAAAAAAATTTAATATTTTTAAATTATTTTAATGTGTTGATTTCAAAAATAATTTTTTAAAAACAAATAAATAATTATTTTATTTTCTATCTTTACCATTTGTACTGTTTTTATCATAGAAGACAAGAAGACAAGAAGTTTGTTGGCACAGTAAGAGATCTTTTATGGTCAATTATTACTTTCCAAGAGAAGTAAATGAAATCTACCATAAAAAACAGCACCAGGAAGTTCAATAATGGCGGCGCGATGCCAAGAAAAAGCCAGCCTTCGATCTGAAAAACGAAAAATCTTGGCCGCTGGCGGGCATGTATTGTTGTTTTCACGCCATTGAAAGGACACCCACGCTTGCATGCCTCTAGTTTTTGCATTTCAATGAGATGGAGATGAATTCCCGATCAGCTTGGCTTGTAAATTTTGAATCGGGTAAACTTGGATCAGATCTTGCAACTGTGCCTGAAAGGAAATAAAAAATATTGAAAGTTTAAAGCAGTTTGGTTAATTTTGGTTCGCTTTGGTTAAAATGGTCGAAAATTTATGTATCAGTTAAAAAAATAAGATGAAACGATATAGTTTTTACCTTGTTTAAAATTTTGGTTTGTTTTGAAAATTCCGCTCAAATTTCGGTCGCAACGTTGCAGTTTTGTTCCTCCCGTTCCGTTTTGGCTAAATAATTTTTTTATCATGATTAATTTTAGAATAACAATCATATCTCTTAATCCGACTGTTAGATTGAAATGAAATTTTACATGGAGTCTTTTGATATATAGAATGGAATGACCTTGCGAAATTGATGATGACATTCTTATAATATTATACATGTTCATAATTTTGTTAAGAAAAATTATTTTATTGTGTCTTTTTTAAATTAAATTACATAATTTTAAATAATTTTATTTTTAAATTTAAACTATTTTTAAAAAAATTAATATATTTAATTTTATATACCTGCGCAAAAACACTCTAAAACAAAATCATTAAAAAAACGAAACAGTCAAAATGGAATTTACAACCTCGGTTTAAACAGCTATGATGCCTCTCACGTTATGCAGCGAGGTCATGTGAGGCCTCTCGCTAGACAAAAGATGTCGAATGATGTACAGATTTGACAGCATTTAGGTTCAGGTTGTCACTGTGTCCACTTGGTGCCCCTAATGATGTCCGAAACGCAAGACATCCAGGATAATAACAATTAATTAAAGTGTTTTGCTTTTACCCATTTCATGGAATTAGACGTCGGAAAAGCTGCTGCAGCTCCGGTGGTAAGAATCGGCCGGTCAGTAACACGGCACCGGAATTTATGAACTTGTTGGAGTGCAGGAAAACGAGAACCACTCTCTGCACAGTCGAAGAAAAGCCATCCGAGCGTTACAGCCCCAGCAAGACAAAAGGGCCATAAAATCATCACAATATGATTGCAAAAGAAGTCTTTAACAATTGTTTATTTTTTGAACTGGGATCTTTATAGATTAAATATTATTATCTTCTTATGTTTAACCCTAACATGCTTTATTTTGTCTCCAGATTCGTGATTCTCGAGATAATATTTAATCTCACAGTGTCATGCATGCAAGTTGCTGGTGTAATAATCAAAGCTCTTTACAGCAATTGACCAGATAGAAATTCTAAAATTTAAATCAAAATGTTTTTAGTTTTTTAAAAGAAAATGCATATCTTAATTTAAAATATAAATAATAATAATAATAATTAAAAGCTGACTTCTTTTGGGGCTGGTAAAGAGAAACTACAGTTTTGGTAACAACTCCCTTGAACTTTTTACTCGCGAAAGGTTCCCAAGCAGATGGCACAGCAGTGGTTCTTTTTTTTTCTTTTTTATCAGAAAGTAGAACAGTGAACAATGTTGCAGTGGAGTGTCGAAGGTGGTTGCTAGCAGTGTGTTGATGATTGCTGTACAGATTATTTTTAAAAAAATATTAATGTATTAAAATGATTCAGAAATATTAAGAAATTAATTTGAAGAAAAATAATCATTTTTTTTTAAATATGTGTGAACCACAAAAGCAAAATAAATAAATTTAAATCAGTATTCATATGATAGCTACAACATACATAAAAAAATTTTAAATCAATTTGTTTTTAGCAGTCACAAGCCTGTATTGGTTTGTATGTGATATCAATATTTCAAATGACATGTAAAGTAAGTTTTGAATTGGAATGAGGATGTTTATCTCTTAAAATAATTTAGAATAATTAAAGTTTTATTTACTTAATTAGCCCCACAAAATACAATTCTCGAAAAATGTAGTTTACTCGCATGAAAATTCAAAATTACTCAATTGTTATTCTTAAAAAGAACACTGAATTGGTACCTGTAACTTTCTCTAAATTGGTAAAAACCAGAGGGTGAAAAATCAAATCCTGGCAAGCAGGTAGCATATCGGGTAAAACGATACAAGTTCTCCTGTTTTGGCTATCGACAGGCCAGCCCCACTATGTCATTTCAAAGCACATACGATGTTATATATATATATATATATATATATATATATAAAAAAAAACAGCAAAAGTTTAACAGAAAAGCCAAAAAAATATAAATATTTTTGGCTGATGTAAACATTCATTAAAAAAACAGAAAAAATACAAAGAATATACATTGAATATAGCAGAAACCTGTAATATAACTCGAAATCCTTTCTGATAGGGTTCATGTGATCTGTCGACACTGGTCACTGTAGAGTAATAATGGTCAAAGACCTGAGGCTGAGGCCACGCTTCTCTCCTGTCAACTTATCATTACACTTTCCAATAAGATTTTGATCGCCTAATAATCTCAGGTGAGAAGGCAAACGGATCACAAACCTGCCAAAATTCTAAACCAAACCATCGAGGGGACCAAGTTAACGATTTCTTGAAACTATAAGGAGTCAGTTTAGTCTATTCTTCTTCTTCTTCTTCTGTATCCGGTTTAAATGTTTAATGGCACCGCCATGAGCCCCACCTGCTGCTACTCCAACGGATCAACATGGCTGCTAGGGTTATGAGAGGGTCATTTATCATATTATAATAATGTTATTATCAATCTCGTAAGTTATTATATTTTCTGATTACTCTGAAATTTTAACATAATATATATAAATATATCAAAAGACTCCTCATAAAATTTCATCTCAATCTAACAGTCGGATTTAGAGATATGATTGATATTATAAAATTATTTATTATTTAAAAAAAATATTATTTGGTGGAAACGGAACGGACGGAATAAAACCGGAATGTTTTGGCCTGTATTTGACCAAAAAATCCTGAACCAGCCATAATTTAAATCGAGATAAAAATATCACTATTTTATTTTATTTTTTAACTAGTATGAAATCACCGTTTCGGTCAAAACAGAACAAAATAGACATCTCTAGCTAGAAGAGAAGGGCTTGAAAGCTAGGGTTGCAGGCTTTACGAGAATTCAGAAGTGAGCTCACAATCAGAGCCAAGTTGCATAGATTGTCTGCAATATTTTGCACACCAAATTAATAAACAGCGACAGCTCCTCAGCCTCGTCTTTTTAAATTGTTCCTTTTTTGGCTCTTCTTTGTAATTTTAAACTTTGTATTTCTCCAAAGCTCGTTCCTGGTCCCCGTTTAAGAACATCCCTATCGCCTGGAAATGCTTCCATCTAGTATGAGTTTCACTTTATAATTTGTGTCTAATTAAATTAATTGTATAATAATTAAAAGGTTGGTTGAAGGAAGACTAATCAATCAGGAATAAATAAGTTCAACGATAGATAACCTCTTTAATTAGAATCATTAAGAAAGTGATTATTAAAGTAAAAATAATAATAATCAGTTTTATCACTCTATTACGATGAATTTTGTAAGAACAATGAAAACAAGAGGGCACCTAATGAATATGGATGACAACTTTTACTCTGAAAAGTTGTTTGGAATTGCATTTCTATATATATATATATATATATATATATATATATATATATATTGTGTTTTAAGAGTTTATTTAATATGAAAAAAACACTAAATTCATGTTTTTTAAAATCTAAGAAAAATAAAATTTCAAGCTAAAAAATATTTTTGAAATGCACTCCACTACAATATGAAACACAATATAAATACTCGGGGGAAATTATTTTGCAACTTTTCTCATTGTATATTGTTTTAACGATCATATGCAATGCCTGAATATAATTTCATCATTCCAAAAATAAAGAGCATTTTTTACATTAAAAATATCAGCATGATAAATAATAATAAAACAAAAAAGGGATTGATCGGGTCAAAGATTTTATTATCCTTATAACAACTAATTAGATTTGATTATTTTCTCCACCTTTAATGTAAGAATTCACTCCAAAACAACGAATAGGAAGCAAGATATAGGTATCCATACGAGAAAATCTTGGCCCCGAACATGACATTAAACTAATCATAACATTTTAGCTCAAAGATCTCATCAAAGCTTGGACCAATCAAGTGGTTACCGTCCAATCTCACTTTTGGGACCCACAAAATCAAGCCCTCGGTTTACTATCCTGAGCCCCGATGCACATGGTGAATCAGACTTTCGGGCACTAATGTGGGCCATAGACTTCTGTCCTAATTGGAAAAATCGAAAAGAAGACAATCAGATGGTGGTGCACGTGAAGGTCGTATGGGACTCCTGCACCCCATCGATTTTTCTACTCGTGGCCATCATGATCAATGGTCATCACCGCTAATCATGATACACGTGGCTCCTTACTATTGCAATCATAATAATTGGAATGCTAAGCATAACCAAGCAAAATTATTTCATTTTACTAACTAATACGAATTGTATAATCACATGAACTAATCACAATGAGGTAAATTATATAAAAAGAGAATATAGGTATTGCTGGGTTTTCTTAAATTCTCAACTTAAATAAGAAAAAAATCATTTAAATACTTAGTTTATATTAAATAAAATCATATTTTAGGAATGATTTATTTGCGAGTGTTTATATTTTCTATATTTTGTTGATTAAAGAGAGGAGAGAAAACGTAAGTTAATTTTATGATACTTTTTTATTTTCCGGTGAGAACATTTTTTTTTATTTTTTCATAGTGAATGCTCTTGTATAATTGATTGTGATTATCTTTTATACCTCTCCATTTGCTAATTAATCTTAGGATTATATATATATATATATATATATATATATATATTTGTAAAAGTCTTGTAATTTTTTTTATTAAAAACACAAAGCTTTCTTTAAATTTGATCAAGAAGAAAAAATCAAACTTAATTATAAAAGAAACTCTGTTACACCTGTATGAATATGCATCATATTTACATGTATATATTATGCAAATATAATTAATTGAAATCAAAAGAAAAGAAAGAAAGAAAAAGAAAGGCACAAGTAGTTGGCATGACAGCGTCGAGCAAGTAGATCCAAGGGCGATATGGGGCCTCAATCTTAGAGTTTCCCTTTCATCTACCGACCGTTTCGTTTTTCTCTTGCAGCTTTACCATTTAGCCAAGAAGATTTCGTGATTTGGAATTCTGATGGAGATTGTTTTTAAATGTTTTTATTAAGAAATATATTAAAATAATATTTTTTATTTCATAAAAATTATATTTGATATCAAATCATGAAAATGATATAAAAATACTATTTATTTAAATGTTTTCATAAACATTTCTGAAAAGAGATGTCAAACCTATGGTGGGAATTCGGAGTGTGATTGCCGAGTGAGAGGGTCCTACGAAATTGTGAAAAATCATTCATGCTCGATCTCTTTTCTGAAAAGATTTGTTAAGCAAATAGATTTTAATGGGAGAGCGAAAAACCCCTTGTGGGGCTTATGTGACCATGGCGTGCTTGAGGTACACCTTCTTTTCTTCTCAACTTTATAGAAATTTTTACTAAGAAATTTATAATTTAGAGCACTATTATCTAGTGCAAGGAAGTTAGAACTACGTCGTGGGTTTCTCGTCACTTTTTTAAAATTTTATTTTGAAGCTTTTAGAGGTTTCACACATAAAATCCCATCTGTATAAACGTTGAATAGCATATATATATATATATGAACACAATATTTAACTAATTAGCCACCCAACCCCCACTTTGCATTAACCTTTTGTGCGATTAAATATGTTGTGGAAAACTGAGTGTGATATTTATTTATTAATATAAGAAAAAAGAAATAAATGCCAGCACTTGTTGATCATATCCGACATGCCAGGAAGACAGGCTGACTTTGAAGTAGAAATTAAGACTTATATCATGTTTTTTTACATAATTATATATATATATATATATATATATATAAGAAATTGTATTATTTTTGTGTCAAACTTAACGAAAAAGTTATTTATTTTTTGTCAAACTTGGTGCATAATTATATATAAAAATTAGTTTGATAACGAATGGTCGCATGTCCCACATAGGATTAGGTGAAAGATCATGGAGAGGAAGAAAAGGACAAAAAAGGGAGCATGTTTTATTGCTGTCCTTTAAAAATCCCAAAAGTGAATTTCGTTTTTTTTTTGTTTGTTTATTAAATGGAGATCTTTGTCATGCATCCAATTGGAAGTCAAAGAAAGTGTTTAGACGACACTCATCCAGATTTTAAGGATAATTACATGTTCAAACTTTATCCCTTTTTAGTTCTTTTGCTTATCAACGATGATCACACAAAACATTACTTTCCGACAATCCTTTTCACCTCTTGTTTCTGTAATTTGACATTTCCTAAAAATGTAATGTTTAGTCTTATCCTTTAGATAACGGTGTTGAGCATGAATTCTAGGAAAGTTTTTCCATTTTTATTTTATGAATATTCTCCGGACAATTTGTTAGTTCATTGAGATTAAGTTCTTTCATTGAATTTCTTTTTTTAGATTCGAAGAAATTTTAGATATTTTTTGTGAGACTGAGTTAAACGAGTAAAACTCCAATTATTTCAAGCTCTTACAAGGTAAACATATCTTGACTCAAACTCGAGATCTGTAAGACAAATTTCAAACCTTTTGTCACCACGCCATGTCCCTTGGGAATACAATACATGTAAGCGTGGAATAAAAAAATAAAAAATAAATTAAGAGCGAGGGTTTAAATTGAATGATATTATTATAGAAAATTATAAACATGGTGGGTGTAAAACAAAGATTACATTCAATGATATCATTCATAATTTAAGAATGAGATTTTTAATCGGATGATATCAAGCATGTTTATCGAGGAATTACCAAATCTCTTAACCCTTAAAAGTATTTTTTATTTATGGGGACGATGAACTCTAAAGTATGAAATCACATTAATAAGCATATCTTATACATATGAGGTCAATCTGGTAATTTTAGTGTATACGAAACGAATAGATAATCGCCAATGCTATTTCAAATCTAACTATAGAATTCCAGCTCGTTGAATCATAACAGCAAGAGAAATTCTTAACAGTCTGCAATATGGGCTCTGGATAATTAAATGGGCCGATCCATTCTAAGGTGATATATAAGCCAGACCCAGCAGCCTAGATGGTCCGAACCTGGTCAAAAGAGTTTAGGCCGAACTCCGACCTGGGCATGGCCAGCTTGGAATAAGAGACAAAATGGGTATATCAACCCATCCCGGCCTGCCTGAAGCAGGTTCGGGGAGACTCCGGTTGGGCATTGATCCAACATTGCTAGGCACCTGTAAATCCATTCATCGAAATTACCCTCAACCTATAATATTTCCAATTGATCCTAATTGTACGTGCTGGGATAAAGTACATTTTGGACCCGTAAGTTTAAGTTTTTTTTTTTATAATATTTTTAAAAAGAGATGATATGCATAACTAAAAAATACGTTACATGTACTTCATGAATACATAGAATAAAGCTGATGTAATCCAATATAACTTATGAATAATGCTATATATCATGAATAGAAGCTAACAATTTTACATAAATATACTAACCTCTTAATAAAGTCATTTATTTTATATGTTTATTTATCTGAAATTCGTTAACCTTCACTTATTATATCTATATTATCCACAATCTGGGGCACAATTTTTCTTTTTTCCCCAAATTATTGTAGTCATTTTTTTATTTTTTTTATTTACTATCATTGACTCTCTTTTTTTTTCATTTGATAATTAAAATAAAACTAGTTTTTTTGACTAGTTGGGGCTATCACCCAAAGTTTATGTATAAAATACATTTGTAACATCTAAGAAAAAAATTAATCTAGATTAACACGACTCACATCTTGTATATATATAAAAGCAAAAGGTACCATGGATTTGAGAAATAAAAAACAAAACATTTATATATTTTATTAGAGAATAATATAAATTATATACTGAACCCTATTTAACAACTTAAATTTTTAGATGAGATGGTTCTTTATATATGTAACTAGCATACTTTCAACTAAATAATTTTATTAATAATTTACATGACTTGTGACTGCCCAAAATCACTGGTCGGTGCGTAAAGAAAATTACTAGTCGGTGCTGTCATTCTATTTTAATAATATGGCCACATTAACTTCCAATCAAAAGTAAATGACAACATACAATAAATAAATCACCATGTTACTTGAACAACTAACATGGCATTGGATATAGTTATTTAGTGTTGGTTTTGTGTTAGTAAAGGACACGTCATCTTGAAAAATAAACAATTATTTGCTAGTTAATCGAGAAGAAATAAAAAATGTTGCATGGAATAATAAACTAAGAAAAACTTAGAAGTACTAGGGAGGTAGCCGATCCAAAAAGCCTATAAAAGCAACACTTCTTCCATGCACATTTCCATATCACAAGTACTTCTCCCGATACCATCTTTCATATTTCATTTTCACCTTCTTCTCCTTTGTCGACAAAAGCACTCTACTTGTTGATTAAATATCATGGGGAAATACGTGGAGTGGTTGGATGTGGCGCATTTGGGGGTGAGAATTGCATCGAGGTTCCACTCCCGGTGTCCACAAACCGGCCGGTCGTACTACCACCCTCCATCCGGTTCCGAAGATCATCGCCGCCTTCAAAAGGGTGGTGGGGAGAGTCGTCAAGTGCCAGTGGTTGAAGATCTGTCCCAAGAATTGCTTTTCTATTCTGTTTTGTAAGTATATCAAAGTATGTATAAGTTTGTGTAGCAGTTTCCCTTCGCTGATTTCTTGTATTTTTTATGCTAGTTCCATGGATTCAGGGAATTAATAGCTCTCCATAGGAAATATCAGCAGCACTAAACTTTTAGAAAGTGTCACAGGTCTTCATCCCATCATAATGGGGTGTGAAATGACAATTCTGGGAATTTCACTTTCTTTCTTATTAAGATATTAGGTTACAGACTCTTTCTCTTATAGAGAAGCTTTACAAGATGACTATGAAACGGCAAGTAATTAAAGAATCCCTACAAATCGGGATACAATGAATTAGGATCAGTTACGGAATAATTCCTATATTGGACTCTACAGCTCATGCTAATAATAATTCCTAAACTGTACAGCTCACGCTAACATTCCCCCTCAAGTTGGTGCAAAGATATCTTCGATGCCCAACTTGCTAAGTGAGTCCTGAAACACTTTGTTTGAGACGGCCTTTGTGAGCACATCCGCAAGTTGACCTTCTGATCTAACAAAAGGAAAGCATATCACTCCTTCTTCCAGATTTTGTTTGATGAAATGTCGATCTATCTCAATGTGTTTCGTTCGGTCATGCTGAATTGGATTTTGAGAAATTGCAATTGCGGCTTTATTGTCGCAATATAGATTCATCCTTGACTTGGGAGTAAATCCAATCTCGGAGAGTAATCTTCTAATCCAAAGGAGTTCGCAAAGACCTTTAGCCATTCCTCTGAACTCTGCCTCCGCGCTTGACAAAGCAACTACCTTCTGTTTTTTACTTCTCCAGGTCACCAAATTTCCCCCAACAAATGTAAAATATCCGGATGTAGATTTTCTATCAAACACATTTCCTGCCCAATCAGCATCTGTGTACCCTTCAACCTTCAAATGATCGTTCTTGGAGAACATAAGCCCTCTCCCCGGAGCGGACTTTAGGTACTGTAGTATTCGACTAACTGCGTCCATGTGATCCTTGCTAGGGCAATGCATGAATTGGCTAACCAAGCTGACAGCGTACGAAATATCTGGACGAGTATGAGATAAGTAGATTAATTTACCTACCAATCGTTGATACCTTTCTTTGTCAGCTGGTTCTTGATCGGGGTACACTCCAAGCTTTTGATTCTGAACTGTTGGAGTGTCTGCCGGCTTGCAGTCAAGCATTCCTACCTCAGTCAGTAGATCTAATACATATTTTCTCTGTGAGAGAAAAATTCCCCGTTTTGATCTAGCCACTTCGATCCCTAAGAAGTATTTCAATCCGCCCAAGTCCTTCATTTCGAATTCACCGGAAAGCTGCTTTTGTAATCTTTTAATTTCTTCCTCATCATCTCCTGTAATGATCATGTCATCTACATAAATTATCAGGACAGTTACCTTTCCTCGTTGCCTCTTAAGGAAGAGGGTATGGTCCGAGTTGCTTTGCTGAAACCCATATTTTCTCATAGCCACGCTAAATCGACCAAACCATGCACGTGGAGACTGCTTTAGCCCATATAACGCTCGTTGTAATCTGCATACGGTTCCAGGTGTGTTTGAATTATATCCTGGTGGGATATCCATATATACCTCCTCTTCCAGGTCTCCGTGAAGGAAGGCATTTTTCACGTCAAATTGGTGCAATGGCCAATCTAAATTTGCAGCTATGGATAACAATACTCTGACTGTGTTAAGTTTTGCAACCGGTGAAAATGTCTCCTGATAATCTATCCCGTAAGTCTGTGTGTACCCCTTTGCTACCAGCCTTGCCTTGTGTCGCTCAATTGACCCGTCTGCCTTATATTTGGTTGAAAATACCCATTTACACCCAACCGTTCTCTTCCCTTGCGGTAATGTGACAATTTCCCATGTTTGGTTCTTCTCTAGGGCTGTCATTTCTTCTTGAATTGCTTGGGACCATTTGGGGTCTGCTAGTGCTTCATGAATTCCCAAAGGAATATGGCCAGAGGACAACTTATATGCAAAGGCTTTGAGAGGCATTGGCAGCCTTTGTGTGGAGACATAATTTGAGACGGGATACTTTGCTTTTTTTCCCTCCGTATCTGGTGAGTACCGTGATGGAGGCCTGCCTCTGTTCTGCCTGAAAGGTAAGTGATAGCTATTTGAAGAATTCAAAATATTTCCAGTAGGGGTTGTATGAGAAATTACCTCAGGATCATCCTCATGCAAAGGATTGTCATTGTCAGGTACTAGAAGAGAGGGGGATTTACTGATACTGTCGGATGCCATGCTTTCTGTCCCTTCATCATCTTCATCTATTATGACCACATTCTCTGCATTTTCAGTAGTTCCAACGGGAGTTCCCTTAGTATTCTCAGCAGCGTCAGTCACGGTGGAAGTCATGACCACCGTTTCAATAGCTCCAGTAACCTCATTATTCTTAGCATCTCCAATAGCTCCAGTACCCTTATTAACCTCAACATTCTCAACATCTCCAATAGTCCACCACTTCTCATCTTCATTCTGTATTTCCCCCTGAAGAGGAGAAGTGAAAGCCGTGAACGGATAGAAGTATTCTGATTCTAGAAAGGTAACATCCATTGTAATGTAGAGTCGTTTTGTCTTAGGATCATAGCAGCGGAATCCCTTTTTATTCGAGCCATACCCCAAAAATATACACCGAACGGCACATGGTTCAAGCTTTGTTCGTAGGTGTTTGTGTATATGAACAAATGCTACACAACCAAACACTCTTGGTGGAAGTAATAAGATGGATGGTAGAGTAACATATTGTGATAATGCCTGTAGTGGGGTCTTGAAGTCCAAGGCTTTGGACGGCATCCTGTTCAATAAATATACAGCGGTAGTAATACTGTCACTCCAATATCTACCCGGCACCTGTGCTCCAAATAATAATGCCCGTGCTGTTTCTAAGATATGTCGGTTTTTTCGTTCTGCCACTCCGTTTTGTTGTGGAGTCTGACTACAGGACATTTCATGCAAAATCCCTTTCGTTCGAAAAAATTCTACGAAGTTATGATTCACATACTCCCCCCCATTATCCGATCGAAGGATCTGAATATTTGCTGAAAATTGAGTATGAACCATAGCTTCAAACATACAAAACACATCAAACACTTCATCTTTACGCTTCAATAAATATAACCATGTCATTCTAGTACAATCATCCACAAATGTTACAAACCAGCGTATGCCGGAAACAGTGGTAATTGGTGACGGACCCCATACATCAGAGTGAACCAGGGCAAAAGGAGTATCACTTTTATTCAAGCTAATCGGAAAGGATACACGATGACTCTTGGCAAGAATGCAAGTTTCACATTTAAATTCTGCATAATTCAAATTCAAAAACAATTCTGGAAACAAGTACTTCATATAGCTAAAAGATGGATGTCCCAACCGATAATGCCAAAGCCAAATCTGATTTTCTTTTGTCAGTAGTGATCGTCTCATGGTGTTGACATTGCCGATGTTGAAGTCATCCACGTAGTATAACCCCTCTCTTTTAGTACCACGCCCAATGATCTCCTTCGTGAGGATATCCTGAAAAAGGCAGAATTTTGGATACATTAGCACAACACAATTTAGGTCTTCGGTGACTTGGCTCACCGATAACAATTTATTTGAAAGAGAAGGCACAAGTAACGTGTTGGTCAATAATAGAGAGGTTGATATGTGCACGGTTCCAGCCCCTGTGACAGGGTAGACCACCCCATTGGCATTAGAGATACCCGTTCTCCTCGGTTCTGTGGTGTTTGAAAAATCATCTGAACAATATGTCATGTGGTCCGTTGCACCAGAGTCCACAATCCAGTCATTTTTAGATTCTGTGTTACCTTGGTCGTTGGACAGACTGGTGGCAGCTTCTCTGGATTCAACCAACGGTGCTAATGATAGTTGGGGTTTAGTATTTGCCAATGATGCTTGGCCTGTGTCCCCAGATGAGGTTCTCTGTTTCCTTGTCTTCAATTCACTCCACCAATCGGGATAACCATGCAATTTAAAGCATGTCTCCCGTGTATGTTTCATATTTCCACAATGGGAACACCCACTGCCTTCACTCTCCACCTGTCCTTTAGGCCTTGCTAAGTGATGCAAGTTACGCCCTGCTGTCGGCGCCATCCCTGCTCTGTTTATTTGAAGTGTTTGCTGTCGTGGTAAATAAGTTTTCCCCCCTCTAGAAACCATTGCTGCAGCAGTAGAATTTCCGTTATTAGTAAGCATGACAGTCTGCCTAATTGCTTCCCTCCTGACATAGGCATAGGCTTGTTCAACAGTTGGGAAGGGTTTCAATTGGAGTACATCACTCCGTATATTGTCAAGCCTATCGTCCAGCCCATCTAAGAAAGTATACACTCGATTCTCTTGCAGTAGATCATTGAATCGTTGTATATCAGCAGCACATTCCATAGGATTAGGTCTACGGAAATCAATTTCCCTCCATAAACCTTGAAGGCAATTGTAATAAGTTTCTATGGATTCTCCTGATTGTTTCATCCTTGTTACTCGCCGCTTTAAATCATATACTTGAGAAGTATCAGATCCATCAAAATAAGTGGTGGCGATCGAGTCCCATACCTGTTTGGCAGTGGAGAATCGAATAAAATTGCCTATGAGAGAAGGATCCATTGAGTTAATTAGCCATCCTTTCACAATCGAGTTTTCTGTTCTCCATCTCCTGAAGTGGGGATCATTCAGTTCTGGTTGGGGAATATCTCCATTTATGTATCCCAATTTGTCTTTTCCGGAGATATACATCTCCACAATTTGGGACCACAAGGCATAGTTGGTACCATCAAGTTTGATACCAATTGATGCAGCCGTAGTGTCATAGATAACCGATGGGGTCTGGGTCTGGTTTTGGGTTACAATCTGAGCCATTCTCGTCGTGAGATCATCAAGAGTTGCCACCGTATTTTGCTGTTCTTGTTCTGTCATTTCAGTTGGTGTTTCCATTCTGTATTTCTCCCTTACGCCTTCTGTCAGATTTTTGAGTAGCAAAGAATGAACCTTTGCTCTGATACCATGACAATTCTGGGAATTTCACTTTCTTTCTTATTAAGATATTAGGTTACAGACTCTTTCTCTTATAGAGAAGCTTTACAAGATGACTATGAAACGGCAAGTAATTAAAGAATCCCTACAAATCGGGATACAATGAATTAGGATCAGTTACGGAATAATTCCTATATTGGACTCTACAGCTCATGCTAATAATAATTCCTAAACTGTACAGCTCACGCTAACATGAAAAAGGTCTTCGAATCCTCCATTTTTAAGTTAGGATTGAAGATTTGTTTCCATAGTCATAGGTTTTTTCCCTCCTAATTATATAGAACATGATTACTTTGTTGATTCACTGTCCCAATGATTAATACTTGCGATGCAAGTAATACCAATGGAACCGGGGCAAGAAGCTGAAACCTAGAAAGAAAAGTTGCCGTTGAAGACAAGATTAGAGTTAAGCATAGCAGAATGTTGATTAATTTAAACTTTACAGGGCCTGCCAGAGACAAAATCCAGTGTACAGTACAGACAATTGACTCCTTATCAAGCAAAACTGAACGACAAAGATTTCTAGTTTATCCCTTGGAAAATTAAACTTCAACTGGAACATGACCCATGAAATAGTTTTTATTAGAGAATTATATAAATTATATAAATTTTATTTTAGCTTACCTATCGGCTTAAGTTTTTAGATGAGATAGTTCCTTAACATGGTATCAGAACCTTGTTAACCCAACGTTCACGAGTTCAAATCTTATCATCCATATTCTATTTGATAAAAATCAAGCACAAGATAATATGGGTTGTGCAAGTTTCAAGTCCAAAGCGTTTTCACTTGAAAGGGTATGTTAGAGAATAATATAAATCATATTCCAGGACCTCACCTAGCAGCTTAAATTTTTAGAAGAAATGATTCCTTGATAGTCTTTAGAGTTTATTAATAAATCATATTTTATCACATGTAATAGTTTAAGTTTTTAGATGAGATGGTTTCTTGACATGATATCAGAATCTTGTTGACTCAATAGTTACGAGTTCAAATCTCACCACATGTAGAGAAAAGTTTTTAATGTAGAGAAAAGTTTATTAATGTACATGTGTAGAGAAAAGCAAGAAAGTAGAAAGATCAATGCCTAAACTTATGTCTGTTCGATGACATCCACATTGTCGACAATAATTTTGGGGATTGAAGCACTGAAAATGTTTTCAGGCACGCAGGAAATTCAAGGAGTGCAGGACAAAGTTCAAGTTTCAAAATCTTCGAAGTGCCAGCTGATCCTTTAACAAGTCACTCTGGCAATTCTTTCACTGCTTCTGAAAAGCAAAGTACAAGTTTTTTAAGTTGAAACTCACAGGCTTCTAGATTGGGAAAATTAAGAGCTCCACAACCGCTAATATGTAGATCCTGTAATGCATTTTGATACTTTATACTTGGTGGCAAGGAGTTCAAGCTTGGACAGGTAGAGATATACAATGATCGAAGGGCTGAGAGGTTTTCCATGTCTTCAAATTAACAAGCTTTCTAGTTTTTCACAGGCAGCTATCCACAAAAACCGAAGAGATTTCAAGCACCCTATTTCATCTCTTGGCAAAGAAATCTGTCTAGTGGCTAGCCACAGAAATTCAAGGCCTTGCATGTACCTCAGACCTATAGGTAATTCTTCAATTTCATCGCATCCGCCAAGGAACAGAGTTTGCAAGTTTCGTAGCTTGCAGAATGAATTTGACAGCCTTTTGATTCTGTGATTCCATGATAAGTCTAGGTATCTTAAATGCTTCAATCTGCCAATTTTCTTTGGTAGCTCTTTGAATTGGGACCTGGACAAGTTCAATGCTCGCAAGTTCTTGAATCTCGACAAATATGTTTCAAGGACTGAGTTGCTAGCAAGCATATCCTTGTCACTATGAATGAAGACAATGTAAGAAATTACTATTATGCTCCTGATGACACACCTATGTTATTATTTATTCAAACCCATGATAATATCATGAAGATTGATCAAGGAGATTAATTGCCTAATTTTCATCTTAATGAGAGGAGAAAATTAGCTAACAAATTCATAAGAGGGATCCCTGATCTACTAATAAATAATAGTTTGTGTATTCTATTTACGATTATTGGTAGACATAGATCAGAAGGTTTCTCTTGAATTTTTTTTTCTATTATTTTGAAATTGTATTTTTGCTAATGCATTGGGAATTCATTCAAAAACTTAAGCAAAAATAACTTGAGGTATTTATAATTTAAATTTCCACTATTATATAAATTTAGCATTAGATTATATAAAGTGTATAACAGAGTAATGATATTGGCGAATAACCGAGTCAGGATCTGGAATGGATATTTGCTGTACACTTTTGTCGATTGTTTTACTACTTGCAGTCACTACAAAACATTCATCTTTTGCCACTGATAATGCAAGATCATGCATGGCATCAAGCATTTCATACTGAAAAGCGGAATACAAATCTCTAAAATCTTGAAGAAAACATCCATACTCCAGATCATTCAAGTAAAGAGCCAATCTCTCCAATTCTGATTCTCCATCTGAGGTTTGAAGCAGTCCATGTGCCATCCAGAACTGAATATACTCGTAATCATTGTACATGCAATTCTTCGGAAACAACGAGCACCTTTTATAGCCTGCTATCTTTTATCAGATTCCAATCTCGTTCATCAGTTTCCAGAAAGAGTTGTCCAGCTAGAGTCCTCACAGCCAAACCTCTCCACATTTCTTCCCAATCTCTTCTCCAATTCTTAGCAAATTCGGATATTAATTCCATGATCGCACCTACGCTCAAAAGAGCTTTCAATTCTTCCCATTGTGCAAGGTTATCATTCCGCACATCATCCAACACAAGAAAATACTTCTTATCTCGTATAGATTCTCGCAAGAGTGTTCGAAATTCTTCCACTCCCATGTTACCGTTGTCTTCACCAAATCCTACCC
The DNA here is from genome assembly GCA_025169955.1 of Salix arbutifolia. NCBI lineage: Eukaryota > Viridiplantae > Streptophyta > Magnoliopsida > Malpighiales > Salicaceae > Salix > Salix arbutifolia. The sequence goes on along the minus strand of CM045913.1, from coordinate 1,529,928 downwards.
CACCAGTAGCAGAAATAGAATCAATTTTTGCAAATTCAGCCTAGCTATTCTCATTATTCTTGAACAATTCATAATCTTAAAAAAAAAGAAGGGTTTATTTTTACATGCTCCCATAAAAAAAGAGAGTAAAAATGGACAAAGCAAGAAAGAAAGAAAAGAAGATGGACATACATATTTATAGAAATTAAATCATACCAAGAAAGTTACAAAATGGGAATCTGATGTCAAATAAATTTTGTTATAATATATATACACAGCAAACAAACTAGCAAAAGAAAATTATAAGAGGTAACTCACCTTTCTTGTGTAGAAGTAATTCCCTCGATCAATGACTTGCCGCCTCAAATTTTCAACCTCGAGTTCATCAAGGACATCTTCTGCATCATAGACGACATGGTTTAATATCTGTTTAGTAGTATAGTTGAAATTGTTTTTGAAAATATTTTTTATTCAGAAATGCATCAAAATGATATATATTTTTTACTTTTTAAAATTATTTCTAGCATATCACATTAAAATAATCTAAAAACACCAAATTTTTTCAATTTTTTTAATTGCTTTAGCCAAATTAAGTCTTGACTCTTGTGAATGTGACTGCTCCTTGGCATCTTTGTTTAATGACTAGCAATCTAGCTCATCTTTATGGCAACATGGCAATGAAGTCTCCTCATATTCCAGGAGCCCAATAACTAGGGGTGAGCAAAAAAACCGTCCTATTGATTAAACCGAAAAAACTGAAATAAAAATAACCGAGAAAATTGAACTGAATAAAAAAACCGATTAATTTTTTTTTTTTAAAATCCGGTTTGGTATCGGTTTTGTACGGAAAAAACCAATTGACCCAAACCAAACCGAACTGGTTCGGTTTAAAACATTAGTATAAATATAAACTTTTTCCCATTTCTCGGTTAAGACTTAAAACTTTGAAAACCCTAGCCTCTGCCTCCCGCTGCTCGCCTCTCCCTCTCTCTGGCCTCTCGTCTCTCTCTCCCTCTGGCCTCTGGCCTCTCCCTCCCTTGACTTTAAACGGAGAAGTTTGGAGTTTGAACCTCTGTTTACAAAAGGTAAGTAATTTGCTCTGTTTTATTTAATATTCTTGGTTTTTAACTGTTTGTATTTGAGATTATGATATTTGAGAAAGTTTTTAACTGATCGAGCTTCTTATGTGCTCTTTATCTTTTGGCAAGTATGTTAACTGATCGAGTTTTTAACTTGTTGCTTTGAACGATCATGTTTGACAACAAACGATAATCATCTGTGCTTGTGGATTATGTTTGATGAATTTATTAGATGTCATTGCATATTTAGTTAATCATTGAAATTTTAGATTTGAATGTAAGTTATTTTGAGTTGAAATGTGAAAACTGTTATGAAAATAAAATTTCCATAAAAAATTTCCTTCTTGAGTTTTCATGTTTTTGTAATCTAATTGTATGCATTCCAGAACTGTTAAAAACTTGCCTTTTAAAACTCTGTCATCATTAGTTTTTGATGAAGATTATCAGTGAATTTTTTTTTCTAATGCTGACTTAACAGTTAGAAGCAATCATTTTTATTACTTGACTCTTTGAGGCATCTGTTTTTTTTTTTTTTGCACTCTAGGTCGGTCATTGGTGAACTGATAACAAAGCTCACTCAAATCTTCAGTGCTGGCCAACATTGTTTGAATCCTAGATAATGTGATATGCTGGAACTCTTGTATTCATCAACCTTGATGAATGATTATGAAAAATATGAAAATCTTGAATCAGGTTATTTTTCTTATACACTTGTATTTTTATTTTATTATTTATTAATCAACTTATTTTCAATCTAACCTTTCTATTTTTTTTTAGAATTTGGTGGAAAGTTAAATTTAGCAACGGGTGATAATTAGTTCAAAACTGGGTGTATTTCTTGAAGTTTTTTATGTTAATATTGCTTGTTGTTTATTTTGAAGCCCGTTGAAGGCATTTTCTGTAATTTAAATTTAAATTTGTTCACTTGTGTAGTTTTAATTATTTCGTCTCATGCTAAATTAAACAAAATAAAAGAATTAGAAACGTAAAAAAAAAATTAATAAACACTATATTAACAATTTGATACATTAATATTTGTATTAGTTGCAAAAAAATTAAAAATACTTTGGGATTTTATAAGAAAATCAGTTTTTATTTATAATAATTGCAAGCCCATCAAAAAATTCATCAAAAAGCCCATCAGATGGCCTAAAAACCAAATTCGGTTTTTTCAATTTTTTAATCATAAAAACCAAACCGAACTGAAAGTGGTCGGTTTTTAATAGGTTCGGTTCGGTTTCGGTTTTTTTTATAAAAAAAATATAATTTAATTAATTTTTTTGATAAAAACCGAACCAAACCAAAAATGATCAACCTTACCAATAACTTCTTCAAAAACATTTTCAGCTAAAGGAGTATGAGTCAATGGCTCGTTGCTTTTCGTCATTTAGTCATTGCATAGAAGCAAATCATATTCTAAGCTTCAAAATGCCAAATAAAAAGCTCAATTAATAATTTTTAATGGTAGGGTAGTCCACCTCAATTATGGTAACCCTTTAATTATGTGAAGCAACATGAAGTAGATGTGTTTTGAAATAAGAGTACGTATTTAACATCCATATATATGCTGGGTTCGGTTATTTTTCATATTTTATTTTATTTTTCCATATAATTAACAGAGTATCCAAATATCCATTTCAATGCATGTTTGTAAGTATAATTGAAGTTGTTTTTAAAAGTGTTTTTCGTTTAGAAATACATCAAAATAATAATTTTTTATTTTAAAAAAAATATTTTTAACATCAGCACATAAAAATAATCTAAAAACACAAAATATATAATTTAAAATAAAAAATATAAATAAATTCTTTTATATATTTTTAAAATATTTTTGAAACACAATGTTAAACCAACTATGGACGGATGAGCATACGAACCCAATGCATTGTTTTAATTTGTAAAATAAATAAAAATAAATTATAAAATTCAATTTTTAATTAATTCAATACAGAAGAATATTTTTTTCTTAAAATCAACTCAAATTAACTTTTTAAATTTATAATATAAGTTATGAAACCGAGATAACTATAGATACACACAGTAATAGTAACAGAAGAAGAGTTATAGTCATTGTAAACATTGCCATTGCGAAGCAATACATAAAAAACAAAATGTAACACCATAGCATACATTACATATCAAATCTGAGATAGAATGCTTGGAAATAAGATTACAGAAGTCACACTCTTCGACACAGTCACTCTTGCAAACATAAAATGACAGATAATAAATAGAGCACCAATCATTATGCACTTGTGATCTATTTATGGCGAGAAAGAGCCACTGCAGACAGCAAGATTAGCAGCATGAGCAAAACTACTCCGATGAAGGACCCGATCAAGGAGCCAGAGACACGCTCGCAGAAGGAGTTGTATTGCTGGCAGATGGCAAACCAATTTGTCCTCACATTCCCACGGTGTGCCAAGTACACGATAGCCGCCGCTGCAGAAGCTGCGGCGGTCAAAAGACCAAGCATTACCTGCGTGATGGTAATCCCAATCCCGTTAGAAATCTCAAAATGTTTAATCTCTGTGTAGTTTGTGCCTTGACAAGCGGATTTTGTATATATTTTTATACAACTTTTTTGTTCGTTCATTAGAAAATAAGTTAAACTTCAGTAATTGAACGATAACTGGTAATTAAGCTTTAGTTTTACCGTATCAAGGATGATCAAAAGAATCCTAATGTTCTGTGCTTTGCTCCTGACAATGTTGAAGATGGAAAACGGGAGAGAGAACAGCAGATAGGCGCTTACAACGCCATTGGCAACCACAAAAAACCTGTACGTCGACAAGCGCAGTTTGAGAATATTTATCCAGTAAATATATATAAATAAACAAAACTTTAATGAACAGCATATCAGAACTCTTACGTGAAAGTGGGAAGATCATTATACTGGGCCCTGAACCGAATAAACTGTGTGAAGAAAGGAAGTGTCTCGTTGGTTGTTGCCATGGAAATTGCACTCGCTAGGGTTCCGATGAATGCGAGAATCCTCAAGATGAAGTCGAGTATAGCCATCCCTCGGTTCACCCCGGCTCTGGGGGCTGAACTCTTTCCCTCACCGAGCTCGATGGGACCTGCCTTCATTCTGGCTCAGAAAGATCGAAAGGTTTTGAGAGAAGCTCGAGTACTTGCAAATGTCTTGAGTGTGCATACTTGAGAAGATTCATAGGGTATTTATATTCATCAGGGTGGTTTACAGAAGAGGCTACCTGCCGTACTTGCCCTAGCATTAACTTAAGTTTTTCTTATAATTTGAGTTTATGAGAGCTGAGGTCACTACGTGCCCCTCGCACCAGCTCCACCGAACCACATGCTCCAAAGTGAATTATATTCCATCTCTACGAGATTGGAGATTGTTTCCTTCTCTGCATTCCATCTGGTGGGAGCTACAAGGAATTTGGGGCGGTTAACATGATCAAGAGAAGCGGGACACCTGTAGATTTAAATAGAAATTATTGAATCACAAATCATTCAGAGAAACCTATAGAGATGTTAGAACCAATCCACTTAGAGACGTACCTTTTTATTATTATTTTGGCATGATTATAGTTATTAGATTATGATTCCCAAGTTAATTATTGCTCACTTTTCTTGATAAATTGTCAGGCTTTATACCTTTGGCTATGGACACCCTAGCTGATGACTTGTTAACATGCAAATTTCTCAAAAGTGGGCGTGTAGTTGGTGTTAGATTGCAAAAAATAATCAACGAACCCACTTGGCTGACAGATTAGTCACCAAATCAAAACAAGAAGAAGAAGATTTGTGTTCTTATCGTGGATCGTTTTAGGGATGACAATGGTAATCAAAGTCGATGCATGGTTAACCATTCAAGCTGAGCTGATCAATATTAGTTAAGATTTTTTAGTTGAAAGATGATAATGTTGAAGAAATTGTAATCAGTTAACATTTCTCTTATTATTATTGTTATGCAATCTGTTGCATTGTATAGCCAACTCATACAGCTCATACACAAGCCTTGCATGTTTACTTTATCGTTACAATTTATTGTATAAATACACAGCTAATCAATGAATGAAAAATATATTATTCAGCATACGAACTTGTTCTCTAATTTCTACATGGTATCAGAGCAAGATCAGTAGAATTTTTTTCTCCAATCAGTTTTTTTCCAGCAACATTCACAATCAAAATCCAACACCCAAAAATCACTCTTTTTCTCAGCAAAGTTCACACTCAAATCCAGAATCAATCCAATCCAGAATCAATCAATTTTTTTTTCCAGCAAGGTTCACAATCACAATCAATCCAATCCAGTTCAAATCAAATCCAAAACTCAGAATCTTCAATCTATCCAAAAGACCCACATCTACCCAGAATTATCTACCCAAAATCCAGCCACGATGACTCAAGAAACCCAATCTGTCCATGGCAAAGAAATTGCCAATTCCAACCTAGAATCCTCAAATGTCTCAAGCCCCTATTTTTCTCACCATTCAGACCACTCAGGTTTGATTCTCATCTCAAAACCCTTAAATGAGAATAATTATTCTACCTGGAGAAGGGCCATGTCTTTGGCTTTGAATTCTAAGAACAAATTAGGGTTCGTAGATGGCTCAATCACCCCACCATCACTTTCAACAGACCCTGAGAACTATGCCTCTTGGTCTCGGTGCAATGACATGGTTCACTCATGGATTATCAACACAACAATCCTGAGATTTCAGACAGTGTCATCTACTACAACACTGCCATTGAAGTTTGGGAAGACCTCCGAGAAAGATTTTCTCAGAGTAATGCGCCCAGAATTTTTGAAATTCAAAGGGAAATTGCCTATTTACGCTAAGAACACCTCTCGGTCTCACTTTATTATACAAAATTGAAGGGCCTATGGGATGAATTAAGCTCCTACAGTGACTCCATACCCATGGGATAACAAGAACAACAAAAGCTCATGCAGTTTTTGATGGGGTTAAACGACACTTACAGTGGTGTTCGTGGCCAAATCCTCTTGATGAACCCTCTTCCCTCAGTCCGACAGGCGTACTCCTCGGTTTCTCAGGAGGAGAAGCAGCGTCTCCTGAGCTCCACCCATACTGGAGACAACTATGGTGGAAGTGCTGCCATGGCTGTTCGGAGTGGGGGTAGCAGACCCACGGCCACAGTTGAAGGGAGAAGGCATGAACGACCATATGGGTCGCGCCCTTCTCCAGATGTCTTCCATGGCCGCCCGCAGAGAGGAGAAGAAGACATAAGGCAATTTGGGCTGAATGAAGAAAGAAGGAAGTTTGGGCTAAATGGACCCAAGGGCCGGCCGCAATGTACACATTGCGGGCAAATGGGCCATTGGGCCCAAACCTGTTTTCTCTTAAAGGGCTTTCCTGCCGGATACCCAAGGGCCAGATTTTCAGGCCCAGGCCCATTTTATAACAGGCCAGCCTCCAATAATGTGTCCACGGGCCCAAGCCCATTTTATAACAGGCCAGCCGAATACAGCCAGTCCAAAGAAGAAAATAACAGTTCAAATATGGGGATTTCGGAGGAGCAGATAAAACAGCTGCTGTCATTGCTTGACATAAAAAATGAGGCATCCAGTTCTCAAGCACATACAGCCACTAAACCAGGTCTGTCAAAAAATATCTCTCGCAGTTGGATTATTGACAGCGGGGCAACGAATCACATTACTTCATCATTGAGGTCACTATTCAAAACGGACACTGTTTGCTCATTACCTCCTGTAGTGTTGCCCAACGAAGAAAAAGCGGAAATTATTGCAAAAGGATCATTGCCTCTTAATTCCGTTTATTATTTGACCAATGTGCTATGTGTGTCTACTTTCAAAGTGGATTTGATGTCGGTTAGCCGGTTGATAAAAGGATTGAATTGTTCAATAACTTTTTTTCCTTATTGGTGTATTTTGCAGGATCTGGCTACGAGGAGGATGATTGGTTTGGGTAAGCAACGTGATGGGCTCTATTATCTGGTGGCACTGGCAACAAAGAAACCCGACCCAAATATCTCACCAACACATCAAGCAACTTGCAACCTCACCATTTCGTCTGCCGATCTTTGGTATAACCGATTAGGTCATGTATCACCATCTCGTTTAAATTTCATCTCAAAGAACTTTTTAAATTTTCCAGTCCATTCAATTAAAGCTTGTCCTATCTGTCCTTTAGCTAAGCAGGGTCGTTTACCTTTTTGTCATAGTGTTATTTTTTCTGTAAAACCTTTTGAACTAATACATTGTGAGATTTGGGGTCGCTATCGACACTCTTCAATTTCTGGTGCTTTTTCTTTTCTCACTATTGTTGACGATTACACGCGTTTTACATGGATTTTTTTAATGCGTCACAAAAGTGAGGCACAATCGCTTCTCAAGAATTTTTTTAATTATGTTCTTACCCAATTTGAGTCCCACATTAAAATATTTCGAAGTGACAATGGTGGAAAATTTATTTCTCTTCGCACCTTTTTTAATGATCATGGTGTCATTTTTCAACATTCTTGTTTTTATACACCACAACAAAACGGGGTTGTGGAACGTAAACACCGTCACATTTTACAGGTAGCTCGAGCCTTAAAATTTCAGGCTAGTCTCCCTAATATTTTTTGGGGAGAGTGTGCTCTTACTGTTGTACACATTATAAATCGACTACCCTCACCAGTTCTTTCTTTTAAAACACCATTCGAACTTTTTTATTCAAAACCACCTTCATTTTCTCATTTACGTGTTTTTGGCTATTTAACTTACGCTACTAATATCCATCCTTCCCATAAATTTGATAATCGTTCCATACCGTCAATTTTTATTGGTTATCCTGTTGGTCAGAAGGTTTATAAATTATATGATTTATCAAATAAAATAATTTTTACCAGTCGCGATGTTATATTTCATGAGATGGTCTTCCCTTTTGCTTCCCCTCCACACTCACAACCCGACCCATCATCAAATTTCGGCCCAATACCCATCCCGGCCCATGAACACTGTGATTCTTTCACATACCCACCAACACCACCAAACACATTATCTGACTCCTCTCCTCCACCAGACAATACTCCGCTCCCACCTTCCGATTTCGAACATCCACCTCTACCTTCCCCACCTCTACCACCATCCCATGACTTAGCTCCCATTCGGCATTCCACCCGACCCACGGCTCCACCAGCCAGGCTTCGTGACTACCTCTGCTCCACCGTTTCCTCATCTCAATCATCATCCTTGTTCCCAGGTCCGGTTAAAGGTACGAAATATCCACTGGCTAATTTTATCTCTTATCACCGGTATACACCTGCTCTTCATTTTTTTGCTGCTCAGATTAGCTCGGCCACTGAACCACGATCCTATTCCGAGGCTGCTTCTCATCCTAAATGGCAAACGGCAATGGCATCTGAATTGCGAGCTCTCCAGGAAAATGGTACTTGGACTCTCGTCCCTCTTCTGGCTGGCAAGTTCCCTATTGGTTGCCGTTGAGTGTTTAAAATCAAACACCAATCAGATGGTTCTATTGAGTGGTACAAAGCTCGGTTAGTCGCCAAGGGCTTCACTCAGTTGGAAGGTGTTGACTTTCAGGACACATTTTCTCCCACTGCCAAAATTATTTCCATCTGCTGCTTACTTGCTTTGGCTGCTTCTCACAAATGGCCAATACATCAATTGGATGTCAATAATACCTTTCTACATGGCGACTTAACGGAAGAAATATACATGTCACCACCACCTGGACTTCGGCGAAAGGGGGAGACTGACCTGGTATGTCGCCTACACAAGTCCTTATACAGTTTGAAACAGGCCTCTCGCCAATGGTTTGCCAAGTTTTCAGAGGCTATTTGCTCCGCGGGTTTTGAACAGTCACGAGCTGACTGCTCTTTGTTCACCAGAAAACAAGGCAAGTCATTTACTGCCCTGTTAATATACGTGGATGATATTTTGATTACTGGAAATAATATTGTTAGTATTGATGCAACTAAGAAATTTCTGCATAGTAATTTTCGCATCAAAGAACTCGGTAATTTGAAATACTTTCTTGGCATTGAGGTGTCCACTTCTAAAAGTGGAATTTTTATTTCACAACGTAAGTATGCGTTAGAATAATTGTGGATGCAGGACTGCTGGGATCGGCCCCGATTGATACCCCTATGGAAAGAGGATTGAAATTATCAGATGAAAGTGATTTACTTAAGAATTCCAGTCAGTATAGAAGGCTAGTCGGCAGACTGATTTACTTGACTATTTCTAGGCCTGATATAACATATGTTGTACATGTCCTGAGTAGATTCATGCATCAGCCTCGGAAATTGCATATGGAAGCAGCACTTCGAGTTATCAGATATTTGAAAGGAGCTCCTGGTAAAGGTCTATTTTTTTCTTCAAATAATGATGCTAGATTGAGAGCTTATTGTGACTCAGATTGGGCAGGTTGTCCACTTACTCGGAGATCCACTACCGGTTACTGTATCTTTCTTGGGCCCTCATTAATATCTTGGAGATCAAAACGACAGAAGACAGTTTCTCTTTCTTCAACCGAGGCAGAATATCGAGCAATGACAGGAGCATGCTGTGAGTTAACTTGGCTTCGTTCTCTGTTGACAGATTTGGGTCTCTCCCACAAAGAGCCTGCTTTGTTATACTGTGATAATCAGGCTGCTCTATACATTGCAGCCAATCTAATTTTTCATGAGCGAACAAGACACATAGAAATGGATTGTCACTACATTAGAGATAAAATTCAAGATGGATCGATAGTTACGAAGCATGTGAACTCTGCACACCAACTGGCAGACATCTTGACAAAGCCTTTAGGAAAAGATTTATTTGTTCATATGATTCGCAAGTTGGGAGTGCAAGATATCCACTCTCCAACTTGAGGGGGAGTGTTGAAGAAATTGTAATCAGTTAACATTTCTGTTATTATTATTGTTATGCAATCTGTTGCATTGTACAGCCAGCTCATACAGCTCATACACAAGCCTTGCATGTGTACTTTATAGTTACAATTTATTGTATAAATACACAGCTAATCAATGAATGAAAAATATATTATTCAGCATACAAACTTGTTCTCTAATTTCTACAGATAATGATTCAATTATGATAAATATAATCCAATTATTGGTTTTCATTAACGTTATAAATATAGTTTCACGACAACCGAATTAAGAGAACAATATTTTCCTTTTTTTATTAATCCATATAAGTATTTTCCTTTTTTATTTATAGTTAAACTATATATTTATATCTGCTCTTAGGGCAAAAACATTAATCCATAGATTTAGGGGTATTTTGGTCCTTTTATCACAGTTTTTTTTTTGTAATTGTTGGTTCGATCATGGATAGTAATATCTTCTTATATTTCATTAATATTGTTTTGGTTAGAAAGTGTGTAGGCAAAAACGCACAGGAGACGTCTCTCATGGGTAGAAAAAGTTATTTCACCATCTCATTTGATTTTGTCATCTCTTATTCTTTCTAGTGTAACGCGTGTTAGTTTATAGTGTTTGATTATAGCTGATACATGAAAAAAAAATTAAATTTTTGAATTTGGTCATTTTTGTTTAATTTTTAATTTTATAATTCAAGTCAAGCTTGAGTTTTTTTAGTAGTGGTAGTAGTGTAATTATGATTATAGTTAACTGAACGAATAACTAAAATTGTAATCATAATTAACCATATCCGTATTTTGTTCCTACGAGGAAACAAGTGATTTCTTCTTTTTTTTTTCTTTTTTTGAATTTCCTTGCCCTTTAACGGAGAGAAAAGGCTAGAAATTTGATTGATGAAAGTTCATATGCTTGATTTTGGAGATTGGATTGAAAACAAATAATCTTGGCTGTGATTGAGGGATTTAGAGATTGAAGATAGAATCTTGGTTTGATGTTTAGGATTGGAAAAGCAAAAATAGAGGGATTGTGATTCTAGTTCTAATTATCGATTTAATTGGACTAAATTGAATCTAATCAATTGATTTGTACTTAGACAACTCTGAAAAGAACACTATAGGAAAAAGGTTTAATTAAATCTTGGAGATTTTCCTTCTTTTCATTACAATCCTTTTATTTTGAATGTTTTCACATTTCATTCAATCATGGTTTCAAATATTGGATTTTCTTATAGTTCTAATCCCTAAATGGATCTTCCCAATTTAGCCACCTTTCAATTTCAGTTCTTGGATTATGAAATCATACAATTTTAATCAATTTGACTCTTGATTTTGACATCTTCTCCAAATAAGTCCCAAAATAGCTTCTTAGCATGTGTTTCAAATGGCTCAATATTTCTAATCTTTGCCAACTTAAAGTCTTAAATATTGGATTTTCTTATAGTCTAATCCCTAAATGGGTCTTCCCAATTTAGCCACTTTTTAATTTCAGTCCTTGGATTATGAAATCATACAATTTTAACCAATTTGACTCCCGATTTTGACACTCATATATTTTATAGAAAACTTGCACTTCACAGGATTTCTACACAAATTTATTATTTTGCTCAAATTTATATTATAATAATAAAAATTTCACACAAATAATATTTTTTTGCGTTGAAAATATATGATACCGCCCGCGACTAGACACGGAGACATTGGCTAGTATATATATAGAGCTTGAAGGGCCATTTTATTTAGCTTTATAAACTTGTTATCAAGTTTAATATTACTTACAACAGAAATACAATTTTTTAAGAAATGCCAAAAGTAAGACACACAAATTATTTTTTAATATATTCTTAAACATGGTATTAAAAAATCTAAATTAAGCTAAAAGATGTTATTTTATTAATTAATTAAAGCTTGTCATAATTCAAATCAATACTTTTAATTAATTACCTTCTATTTTTTTGTTCTTTTGGTTTTAACCATTTAATTAACATATGGGAAAAAAACATAATCACACATCTTCTTATAAAGACTGTTTTAGAATATAGTTGAATTAACATATGGGAAAAAAAATACAATCACATAATCATCTTATAATGACGGTTTAAGAATATAATTAAAATTATTTTTTAAAATATTTTTTTTATTTAAAAATACATAAAATAATTTTTTTTATTTTTAAAAATTATTATTTATATTAGCACATGAAAATTTCTAAAAATATTAATTTTTTAATTTAATATATATATATATATATATATATATATATATATATATATATATATTTCAAAAACATTATTAAAACACCCTAATTAACTCGCATACCCTATAATCTCATATAATCATCAGGATCAAACACAAAACCAACTAAAAATTGCAGTAGACCTTTCCGAAAAAAAGGCTAGACAAGATCTGGTTGGTCTGGGGAAGCTGCTTGAATTGCTATGACAATGGCGGCACAGAGTTCCACGCGCCACCGCCAATACCGGCGCGCGCGCTCAAGCGTGGCCGTTCATGGAAGGGAAACGCCCGTGGATTGGGTTTGGATTTGGATGAAACTATCGTGGTTTGGTTGGGGTTGAAAACAGTGAGATTTTCGGGTGAAGAGAGAGATCACGGCAAATAATGATGGGAGATGGGCTGTTTAGAGGTGGGGCTTCCGTTGTTTACTGTGAGGTTCTCGGCTGGAGGAGAGAAAGATGGGGTGCCGGTAATATCTCCGTGGGTTATTCGCCGTGTGTGGTGGTGGAAAGGCTGTCGATCGAAGCTCTACTGGGAGGAAACTGACCAACGGTTAGAGGAGAGACTTTCTGTGTCTAGAGAAAAGGGAAGACGCCGCTTTGGGTGGTGGCTGGTTTCAGTGGTGAAAATGAGGAATTTGAGAGATATGTTTTTGTTGTTGACAGTGATGGAGTGAAAAGAGACGAGAAGATGGTCAATCGATAGCCTGTTGTCGGTGAAGGCTGGGTGGGATTTTTCAGTCTGCTTCGTTTTGGGTGTTTCGTTGACTTTGGCCAATATCAAACAGAAAAAATAATAATTTCAATCTAAAAATATTTTAAATTTGAATAAAAATTAGGTTAAAACTCGATATTAATATATATTTTTAGTGTTTTTATTACGAAGGTAGTGATGATTGATTTTTAAAATGTTTTTTTATTTAAAAATATATAAAAATAATTTTTTTCACATCAGCATATTAAAATAATTTTAAAATTTAAAAAATATTATTTTAAAATAAAAAAATATTATTTTAAAAAACACTTTTTTTTCCCAACACTCTCTTAGTCTTATTAGTCTTTGGTTTTTTTCTTTTTTCTTTTTTCTTTTTAAATTTCCTTGCCCTTTAATGGAGAGAAAAGGCTAGAAATTTAATTGATGAAAGTTCATATGCTTGATTTTGGAGATTGGATTGAAAACAAATAATCTTGGCTGTGATTGAGGGATTTATAGATTGAAGATAGAATCTTGGTTTGATGTTTAGGATTTGAAAAGCTAAAGAGTGATTTTGATTTTATTTCTAATTGTTGATTTAATTGGACTAAACTAAATTAAATTGATTGATTTGTACTTAGATGGCTTTGAAAAGAACACTGTAGAAAAATGGTTTAATTAAATATCTTTTTAGATTATGGTTGAAATTGCTTATAAAAATATTTTTTATTTAAAAATATATCAAAATAATGTTTTTTTAATAATTTTTGACATATGCACGTGAAAATGATCTAAAACCCCTAAGAATTTTTAATTTAAAGTAGAAAATAAAAATATATTTTTTTATATTTTTTTATTTTTTTTCATAATACTTTTGAAATACAGTGACAAACACCCCCTTTAATCTTGGAGATTTTCCTTCTTTTCATTACAATCCTTTTATTTTCAGTGTTTTCACATTTCATTCAATCATGGTTTTAAATATTGGATTTTCTTATAGACTAACCTTAAACGGGTTTTCCCAATTTAGCCACTTTTCAATTTCAGTCCTTGGATTATGAAATCATACAATTTTAACCAATTGGACTCCCGATTTTGAAACTCCTTCAAATAAGTCCTAAACTGGGTTGGTGTTTGAGAATGTATTGGAAAATGCTTTTAAAAAAAAAACATTTTTTTATTTTTTATTTTAAATTAAAAAAATATAGTGTTTTTAGATCATTTTGATGTGCTAATGTCAAAAATAATTTATTTTAAAAAAAAATATTATTTTAATATATTTTTGAATGAAAATCACTTTAAAAAACAACCTCAACTACACTCCCAAACAAACAATTACCATATGTTTCAAATGGCTCCTTAATATTTCTAATCTTTGCCAACTTAAAGTCAAATTAATCTCTTTTCTTCAATTTCTCTTCCATTGAGTTTCGAATTTCAACCCCAGCTATATATATATTTTTTACTTTTTAATCTTCTACATTTTATTTGATGATTTATTTTAACATACAAAAATAAAAAATAACTTATGATTAAAATTTACTAAAAGGATATAAATTACAAGAAAAACAAAGCTCCAACACAAAATATCACCTTGAAATTCGATCATTGCTCCTCTACAACATCAACATCTATGTTGGTTATATATATAACCAACATATTGATCTCTAAGATCTTGAAGAAAACATCCGTAATCCAGTTCTGTCAAGTAACCGAAGCTGTCTTCTAATTCTGTAAGGACAATAATATAACTTGCCGTTAATTTTAACTCCACAGCAATCTGATGCTCACAATCGCAGTACAAGGTGAGAACATCAGTGAATCAAATGCTACAATCTTGTTCTAAATAATCAGTTGAGAAATTCCATGAGTGCAAACATGAGCTGGGAATTAACCCCATAATACCTGCGATGGTCGGAAGACAAATGAAATTCAGATGAGATCAATGATAAGTCTGTCTTCACCTTGAACCAGAAAGGGAAGAAAATATGTCATCTTAAGCATTTTCGATTCATCTAATTGACTAATCAGTTTGTGATATTGGACAACTTATTAGAAATTATCACATTTATTAAACCCGGCTCGGCTCGGCTGGTTGATTTGATAACTTGTCAACTCGAAGTCAGGTCCGAGTTGGGTTTTATTTTTAATCAGTTGAGAGATTGACTCAATTAAACTTTGATTAATCTGTTCAAACTTGTTTAATCTGGTTGACTTTGTGAAATCTAGATGAAATTTCATCAGGTCAACTCCTGCTAGGAAACTATCTCATTTAAAATCTTAAGTTGTTAGGTAAGGCCCTAAAATATGATTTATATTATTCTCTAATACAACCCCTCAAGTGAAAGCCCTTTAGGCTTGAAACTTGAACATACTATCTTGTGCTTGATTTTAATCAAATAGAATAAAGGTGGTGAGATTCGAACTTGTTATTAGAAAATAATATAAATCATATTATGAGATCTCACCTAACATAAAATCAGAGTTGAGCATAGGATATTTGATTAAGTTGAACTTGAAGAAGATAAAATCATACCTGAAGTTGCTACAGCTCTCATGCATGCAGTCGAGGCAACTCTTACGGGAACTGTCACTGAAAAGACACAAAGGTTTATTCCTTTTCATTCCGAAAATTCTACA
This sequence comes from Salix arbutifolia, assembly GCA_025169955.1. Lineage (NCBI taxonomy): Eukaryota > Viridiplantae > Streptophyta > Magnoliopsida > Malpighiales > Salicaceae > Salix > Salix arbutifolia. The sequence goes on along the minus strand of CM045913.1, from coordinate 1,514,456 downwards.
TTTATAGACATGTATATACACAATAATTATTAAGGCTACAGTAAACTGTAGCAACTTAATATGATTCCTCTCAGGAATCAGAAAAACTAATGAGAAATGGAAATGGAATCACTGAAAAATTCTTGAGTCATTAAGTTTAATATCAAGCAAAGCTGAAGAATAACATTTTTATTTTATTCCTAACAAAATTAAAATAAACAATCAACAACAGGTGAAATGGTAAGTTAGATCATATGAAGAGAAAAGCAGGGAAGAAGAAAGATCCAATACCGAAGCTTGTGCTGTTTTAATGTCAACATTGTCGACAATAACTTTCGGGATAGCAGCAATCTTGTACCAATCATCGCCGTCTGGTTCGCATTTTCCGCCCAAAAGAGGACAGCCTAAGATCCAAATTTCTTGTAGTGCAGAAAAATTCTTCAGACAATCTGGCAATTCAACAAGGGCTGGGCAAAATTCGAGATTCAGATTCTTCAAAGTTTCAGCAGATCCTTTGATAAGCCATTCTGGTAGTTCTTCCACTGCTGCTAGAAAGCACAGTACTAGTTTCCGAAGTCTAAACTCACACGAGGCTTGATCACCGAAATTAAAATTCTCACAACCGCTAATATGAAGATCCTGCAATGCAGTTAAATGCGTCATATTTGGTGGCAGGGAGGACAAGCTTGGACAGGTAGAAATATACAATGATCGAAGGGCTGACAGGTTTTCCATGTCTTGAAACAAGAGTTCTAGATTTTCACAGGTGGATATCCACAAAAACCAAAGAGATTTCAAGCACCCTATTTCATCTCTTGGCAAAGAAGTCTGTCTAGTGGCTAGCCACAGAAATCCAAGGCTTTCCATGTACCTCATACCTCGGGGTAGCTCTTCAATCTCATCGCACCCACCAAGTAAAAGAGTTTGCAAGTTCTGTAGCTTGCAAATGGAGTTTGGCAGTCTTTTGAGTCTGTGATTCCATGATAAGTCTAGATATCTTAAATGCTTCAATTTCCCGATTTTCTTTGGCAGTTCTTCGAACTGGGACCTGGAAAAATTCAATGATCGCAAGTACTTGTATTTTGACAAACATGTTTCAAGTATCGAGCTGCTAATAATCACATCCTTGGCACTATGAATGAACACAGTTCGAACCCTATCTAAGCCTTGTAATAACGTAGATAAATCTTGGTGAATTGAGTTGGGATCAGGAATCGACAAATGCAGGACATTTTTGTCTATCTGTTGGTTAGTTGCAGTCACCACCGAGCATTCATCTTGTGCCACTGATAATGCAAGATCGTGCATCACATCGAGCATCTCAAACTGAAGTGATCCATATTGATCTCTAAAATCTTGAAGAAAACATCCGTACTCCAGTTCTTTCAAGTAACCGAAGCCAATGTCTTCTAATTGTGAACAACCATTTGAGGATCGAAGGAGTCCATGTGCCATCCAGAACTGGATCACCTCATAATCATTGAGCTCATAATTCTTGGGAAACAAAGAGCAATATGCGAAGCACCTTTTCAAATCCGAGGGAAGTTGTTCATAACTTACTCTTAAAGCAGGCAAAATATCATTCCCTTTCTGTTCTGTTTTCCATAGCTCGGTATCCTTTATCCGAACCCACTCCTGTTCATCAGTAGTCGAGAAGAGCTGGCCTGCTAATGTTCTCACTGCTAAAGGAACTCCTCCACACTTTCTCACAATCTCTTCTCCGATTTTTAGCAAATTCGGATACTGTTTCTCCTGTTCTTTCTGAAATGCGTAGTTAATAAACAGGGCCAAACATTCATCATGAGGAAGACCAGGCAAGTTGTATGTGGGCATGGTGCCTACCATTGAAGCAACTCGATTACTACGAGTAGTTCCCAAGATCACACTTCCTCCCGCGCCTGCCCTCAAAAAATCTTTCAATTCATCCCATTTTGCAGGGTTTTCATTCCATAGATCATCCAGAACAAGCAAGAACTTCTTATCTTCTAATGATTCTCTTAAGACTTTTTGCAATTCATCCATTCCCATTTTGCCATAATCTTCACCGAATCCACCGCCTCCTGTAGCAGAGTTAATTACTTTTTCCACCAGCAATCTCATGTCAAAATCTCTTGAAACATGAACCCAGATGCTGGATTGAAAATGCTTAGCCACCCTTTCATCATCATAAACCAGCTTAGCAAGTGTTGTCTTCCCCATTCCGCCAATGCCAGCTATAGGAAGCACTGGAATGCTGTCTTCATCGTTAGGCTGCAGTAGAAGCTGGATGATCTTTTCTTTGTCCTCGTCTCTTCCGATTACTATGTGCGGTGAATGAACAAAGGAGTGGGTTTCCCTCTCCCTAAGCCGCGTACGCCTCTCTTCGCTACGTTCAACAAGTTGAAACTTAGCCTTGCCGGCAACAATTGCATCTATTCTTTCATTTATCTTCTTTACTTTCATACCAATAATTGTACTGAATATAACTGGGTTAGAAGTTGAAAAGAATCGAAGTACCTGAAATTCAAAAATACACAGAATTTATTTTGTACATATACAACTACATTGATGCGGGACGCGTTAGCTTTGTTTAAGGGAAAAAAAAGAGTCATTAGTTTGATACTATACACCATTGGAGATAGAAATAATTCTTTTATCACCTTAGTTGCATAGTATAATTACTAAAAAAATTTAAAGCATAAAAAATAAAACTAATATCCAGTTTATTTTTTTGTCTTTTCATCATGTATTTTTAGTTATAATCATTTGAAATATGGGGCAATTCATTCTATCAACAAATATAAATATGATTAAAAAATAAATAAAAGTGATTGGTGCTTCCACCACCTCTCTAAAGTCTGAGATTTGCTGGACATGTTAGCCCTTCAAAAATAAAATGTGTTCTGTCAATTTATATTTTATTGATTTTTGTTATTATTATTTTGATTACTATTTTTTTTGTTTTTAATATTTTTTAAATTTAATATTTTTTTCAATTTCATCCATCAGTATTTTATTTAATTTAATTTGTTTCTCATTCTTTTGATTGCAATATTTTTATCATTTCCTTGATTTATTTTATCTTTCAATTTGATCTCTCGTTATTTTCTTTTATTTAGTTTTTATATCATATTTGGACCTCATTATTTTGATTTGTTTTGATTCTTGATTTTTTATGATTAATAATTTTACTTCATGATTTTTTATGTTTATCTTCTACAAGAGAATCTTAATCTCATAAGATGAGTCACAAATTTCGAGAATAACCCAATTAATTTTTTTTTTAATTTTATCCTTCAATATTAGACATCATGTTATTGGATCCTTCAATTTGATCTCTTTAATTTTTTTATTCAAAATTGTTTTTAAAAAAAATCATATTTCGATATTAAATTTTTAGGTCTTGAACTTTGTGACTCTTTTCATTTTTCTATGTGGGATTGTCCCAACTTTATATCCCATGTCAAGGTAGTCGAGTTAACCTGGATTGACTTGATTTTTTTTCTTTTATGTTACCTCTATTTTTTTTATTAAGTTTAGTTTGTGCAAGGTTATCATACTCTCATGATCAAGTAACGAATTTTGCATTTTGAATCAAGTTAGGTTTGTTTTGTCCTTTTCTAAATTGATTTTTTTTTTTTCAAATTGTCAATGTTTTGCTTTGTTGGTAATTGAGATATTGATTTTTTTTATTTTATTTTTTCTTTGTTATCAAATAAAATCACCGAGACTTTCTAAATATATTTAGAGGGTATTTTTTCATAATACTGACATGCGTTTATTTTTTTAATAGTCATTGATCTTTTTGTTGTTTTTTTTTATTTTCATTGGGTTTTTTTATTATATTATTAAATTAATCAAGATTATTAAACTTATTTGAATCAAACACCAAGATCCCAAATTGTTCTTGCCGTTTTATAAACATTATCATCATATGGGCATTTTTTTATTACATTAGGGAAAAATTAATCCACCTATCTAGTATTAACTAGAGTGCGATGTTATTAATGGGCTAAATTGACAAGTTTAAAACCGATAAAAAAACAAGTCACAAGAGATTTTTTTTATATAAAACTAGCATAATTCTCAATCCAAATATTAGATTGTGATGAAATTTGGCATGTCTATTCTATAGGCCAAATTTTCTATTACAATAGTCAAGGTCTAAGGTCGAGATCAAGTGTAGAGTAGATCTGGAAGTTACTATTTTAGAATTTTTATTATTATTTTCTAGTTGTTTTTAGACTCCCTTCCTAATTAGGTTTTAGAGATTTATTTGATATGGGTTTTCATTAATTATGTCTTTTAGCTACTATTTGTATGCTATTTTTCATTAAATTTGTCAATTATTATATAATCGTAGTACTGGAGAATCCCTAGTTTCTTTCTTTCCATTATACAATCTGTCATAGATGAGTAAATTGCACAATCTATTGGCAAAAGGTGATTTATGTATAAACTGAGGGAAATGTTAATCAATAAAGACAACATTTGAGTTTGAACTTAATTAGCATGTTTAGTTTTCCGATGTTCGTTTTTGAGATAAAAAATTAGGCAAGATAGATCAAATTAGACATGAAAAGGAATAGAGATTAAATCATAGCAGGAAAATTTCCATACAAAATCTGATTTCGAGCAAGGAAAGCTGCGAGAGAAAATTCATGGGTGTAAAATAAACTCACCATTCTCCTCCATAATCGCCGGCGGTTGACGACCTGCCTCCTCAGATTTTCAACCTCGAACTGATCGAGGACATCCTCTGCATCATAGAAGACATCCTTAAGTTGCAGTAGCCAAAGTCTCATCTCCGGTGAATTTGACTGCTTCTCCTCGGCATCCATGAGCACAGCTTTAATGGTGCGCATGGTGCGGCCCAGCTTCTCCAGCTCATCCCCAGCACCATAAGCCAGGGAGCCCAGCTTCTCCAAAACTTTCTCAGCTACGTTGAAGGTAAACTCAGTCATCTTTTGAATATGGAAAAAAAGATGGCTGAATTTACCTAAATTTGTTTTAATTATCCGGGAAGAAGTTTGTGAGTGGTGATTTTCAGGGTCGTGGTTAGTGATATATAATACCCAAAATACTGTATATAATAATAATAATAATAATAATAATAATAATAATAATAATAATAATAAATATGAACATTAGGAGGACGTAAGGACCCGAAATTAGTTAGCTTGCTGTTTACACCAGATAGCCGTTGCCTTGCATTGAAGTAACGCATATTATATGCTTAAAAAAGCAAAATAAGATTATAATTAATTAATGTCTGGGAAAGTACACCAAAATTAATATAATTATTTTTTAGTAATTGTTTTTAAAATGTTTTTTTCTTTATTTAAAAACATATAAAAAAATATTTTTGATATTAGTATATAAAAATTACTAAAAAAATTGAAAGAATATTTTTTCTTCAAAAACACTCTTTAGACACAAAAACAAACATATTAGATACCTTATCAACTTATAAGCTATCATGTCAGCCTTAATCAATATTTTTATTAAAATAATATTTATTTATTTCTTGATATTATCCTAACAAGTTCAAACTAAATTTAACTACCAAGTTTAAACCACAATTAAGTTGATTTAGCATATTTAGTATTTCAGTATAGATTGTTTTTCAAAAAATATTTTTTAATTAACAATTATTAAGATTTTTTTTTAAATCTAACATTACCTCATAAAAATCATTAATAGATTTTTTTTCAAAAACATTACCACATCAAAATCATTGAAAAACACTTAAAAAAACAATTTAATAGTTTTTCAAGCAAAATTTTTGAAACACACTAAACACAATTACAAATGTGAGAAAAAATTGGTTCCTGAGTCACTGGCTGAAAAGAAAACATGTCTATATCAATCGCTTGAAATATGAAAACCAATCCCCATAGTGGAAAAAAAAATGAATTTGAAAGATCCGGATGAACAACATTTGAACTTATCACTCGCAAGATAAACTTGGTTAGATATTAGGATATACACAATCATAACAAGAGGCAAATCAACAAGTGAACTACTAGTACTATCAGAACCCAAGAAAAAACCTTCTACTCAACAAGTATCTGCAGCTCAGCAACAATTCCAAATCTCAACTGCAATATAAAATGGCACTGGATCATGCTAGCCCCTTTCTCGACATCTCCAGATATTCCTGGGAAGATATCCGCAAAAACAACAAAACTTCTTCAATCACAATAACAACATAGCTTCAACCATTTATCTAGCTGAAAGAAAATTTTCAGGCTTTTACTTCAACCCCTTGCTAACATCACATCCAAGTGGTTCAGACTGCCATTGGATGAAGATCCTTCCAGTCCAAAAGCTTTCTTCCCATTCCTATTGCTGAAAGGATCTTGTTGCTTATATGGATGGTGCTTGTGGGTTACCTGATGCAGATGGAGCATCGCAATCATGCTAACTGTGAATAAAGCAGCATTGCCCAATAAGCCACCGGCATGATCCAATTTGAGGGATTTCTTAGCAAACTCGAAACTCGAAAGGAGAACTTTGATCACCGTGTTAGGCCTCTTCCCTCCATGCCTAATCGGGTTCTCACCCAATGGGCTTGTAGGAGAACCATAAAGGTTTTCAGGAGATACAAAGTGACTTGCATCATGTACATCCCCGACAAATGCCAGAGCTTCTTCAATTACTTTGTACTTCTTACCATGGTGTTCAGCCAATCTCATAGCCAGAATAATCCTGCTTTGTTCTAATCGAGCAATTGCAGCATCTCTCTCAGCTTGCTGATGTATTTGTACTGTCTGCATAACAGAAGAAATGACATGAATATACAATGATGAATAAGTAGGAAATGTGAAGCAAAGAGTTCCATCAACATAAATTGAAGCATAAAAAACAAAACCCAGTAAACTTTGAGGGAGCATCACTATTGGCACCTAGAACAACTCGACCAAGCACTGTCCCAAACATTCTTCTCATTGTAGGACCAGGTGACTTGTGTTTACTTTAATCAATCTTGCGTGATTACCAATTCTGACTCCCTCAATTCTCTTTGAGACTACCAATTGATGCTATGCTATCCCAAACATCAGCTGAGCTTATCTATCTAATTACAATCAGTCCGATATGTTTAGCCCCCCCACTCTCCAGCATAACTGACCATTTGTGATCTGAGATGATTTCAGAAGGCTTTATTTTGAACAGGCACTGCTCAAATAAGTCCTTTTTCCTATTCAGATCTTCTTGGAGTTACCACTTCAACTCAGTTGTTAACATTCACATCTTCTCCAGCACCTCAATAGGTCCACTATATTCTTCTGACAGCACTTTAACCCACTCAGACCCAAAAAACTACTCCATTCCAACAAGAAAAGGGAACCTACTCCATTGCAACAAGAAAACACAGAGCCGTGTTACGTTCTAACTATTTAGCATACCATCATAGATAAAAGGGCCTTCTCCTCCACACTATCTCAAAGCAATCTTAACCGTAAAACACTTGTATCTCTACTTCTAGTCTTATTAAGTCTAGAAAGAACAACCAGCACAGCATTTATCTGATGCGTCTCACTTTCTCCAGTCCTTTCACATAAGTTCAACTCATTAAACACCCTACAATATCAAAGCATGTCAGCAATCCACAAGCCTTACAGCCATCTAATTACAGTTCAATTTTTTTTTTTTTGCCTAAATTCGATTAAGCTAGTCTGGTTCTCATGCCAACCAGTGCAAGGTAAATTAACAGGAGAACAAATGTCAAAATAGAGTCGCAACCAAATTTATCAAACAAGCAAAATGATCAAAATCAATCAAATTAATAACAATAATTTCATGAATTCTCATAAAATTAATTACCAAACAATCAATAAACAGAAACCCTGGATCCATTTTTTGCTTCCTCCACCAATAATTTCACAAACCAATCATACCATACCCTAAAAAACCCACCAGAAGAAAAATCCCATAAACAAACTTCATAAATTCCCTTCATTTCCCACAAATTCCTCGAAACCAAACAAAACCCACCAATCCAAAAACAAAACAAACAAATCCCAGAGACCCAAAAACCAAACTCACATGAAAGAACTCCAACTGATCTTCAAGGTTCTCAAGGGCAGTCCGAATAGAGTCAAGACTCTTAGCCTCTTGAATGGACAAGTCGTTCCCATCAACTCGAAAATCCTTAACAAAAACGAACCCAGAAGCCCGATTGCTGCTGTTTCTGTTGTTGTCTTCAAAACCGACATCGCTTTCGTTGTTGAGCTTCTTCTTGTTGTTGGTGGTGTTGGCGGTGGTTTTGAGGGATTTGATTGAGTGGAGGAAGTGAGAGCGTGAAATGGAGTGAATAGCGTCGCTCAACTTGTCGTGTAAATCCCATATTTTTTCTAGGACAGCTTCTATTTCTTCGAGCTCCATGTCCCATTTCATTGGAGAGAAGAAGTGAAGAAAAAGGAAGTGGAGAGGGAAAAGGGGTTTTGCTTGCCCTCCAATGTGATTCGATTTTGGGTACACTTGAATTTTGTAGAGGGAAAATGGTTTTTGGGTTGGTTGGTGCCATTTCTTTGTTTAAATTTCCTTATGCTATGCTTACTCGATCATTTATTTATTTTTAAATAAAAAATATTATTAACATATACTAAAGGAGGATTTGACGTCAGCTGACGTCATCACTGTAGATTCGTTATTTCTCTCCGTGCTTCGCAGGCGTTCGTTTGCCTTTTTTTTTTTTACATAAGCCTTCTTTTTGTATTTTTTTAAGCTGGAAAAGACAAAGCAAAGGCTGTGGCCGAGCGGTTGCCCGCGCGCTGCCAGCATTGGCGCGCGCGGGTTCGAACCTCTCCGGGCGCAAAACTGATTTGGATTTGTGTTTTTTTTTTTTAAATATAAAGAATTTTTTTTTCAAAAAAAAGGTCTTTTGTTTTTTAATAACTGGTTGTTCTTTCTGGTTTGGTTTTTTTTTTCTTTCAAGAACCATTTTCTTTTAAAAAAATGAATGGTTTTTTTTTAAATAACTGGTTGTTGTTTTTTTTTACAAAAAAAAATTTAATAACTGAGGTGACCGGGCCAACTTACGCGCACCACGACTAATCTCCGGATCCATTTTTTTTTACATTTTTTTCCCTATTTTTTTTTGCCACTTATATTTTTTTTCTTAACCGAGGTGTCCGGGTCAGTTTACGCGCACCATGATTTTTTCTTCCCAGGTATATTTTTTTTTCAATCAATAATTTTTGTTGTATTTATCATTTATTTTATTTTTTTATTTGCTCTTTTTTTAATGTTTTTAGGCTTCTTTTCAGCCTTTGATTTAATTTCGTTTTTTTCACGTTATTAAAGCAATAATAATATTAATATCAAGAGTAATAATAATAATTTTAGTTTTTGTTCTTACATGTTTTTTTTATTGATTTTTTTTCTCAGGTTTGTTTAATAATGTTTATTGTTTTGACAGTAATAGTGATAATAATTTTAGAAGTTAAGGGTCTTTTTTTTTTTAATAACTGGTTGTTGTTTCTGATTTGGTTTTTTTTTTTCAAGAACTGTTTTGTTTTTAAAAAATGAATGGTTTTTTTTTTTAAATAACTGGTTGTTGTTTTTTTTTTACAAAAAAAAATTAATAACTGAGGTGTCCGGGCCAACTTATGCGCACCACGACTAATCTCCGGATCCATTTTTTTTTTACATTTTTTTCCCTATTTTGTTTTGCCACTTATATTTTTTTTTGTTAACCGAGGTGTCCGGGTCAGTTTACGCACACCATGATTTTTTCTTCCCAGGTATATTTTTTTTGTCAATCAATAATTTTTATTGTATTTATCATTTTTTTTTTGCTCTTTTGTTAATGTTTTTAGGCTTCTTTTCAGCCTTTGATTTAATTTCATTTTTTCACGTTATTAAAGCAATAATAATATTGATATTAAGAATAATAATAATAATAATTTTAGTTTTTGTTCTTACATGTTTTTTCATTCATTTTTTTCCTCAGGTTTGTTTAATAATGTTTATTGTTTTGACAGTAATAGTGATGATAATTTTAGAAGTTAAGACTTCAATGTTACTGTTGTTATGATAGAGTATGTTGATCTTTTTCATTATATTAAATTTTACATGTTTAAATATTATATTTTAATTTCAATAATGGTAAAAATTATTTGTTCCGTCCGCACTACGCCCGCAACGTAGTGCGGGCATTTGACTAGTCTAATATACTAAAAGAGGTCAGAGTCGGTTACTGTAGCATGTGAGGAGAATCACTGTGGATTGTAATAGTGCTGCTCAGTTTTCGGGTCGTTCGGGTCGGTTCGGGTCGTTTGGTTCGCCTGATTTAAGCTATTTATTAATCATGGAGGAGCTTGAATCAAAAAGACATCTGTAGCTCAGTGGATAAAAGACGGCTTCCTAAATAGGGGGGCAGGGTTCGACCCCTGCAGCGTGCTTTCAATGTTGTTTCATTTTTCATTTGCTTTTTTGATTTTTTATTTCACTTTTGCTTTTTTTTTCATTTTTCTTTCTTTTTATTATTTTGACGTCAGATTTTTTTTTTGCTTATATTTTTTTTTCATTTTTGTTTTTTTTTTTTAAGTTATGGAATTTTTTTTTATTGGATTGTTTTTCCTATTATTAATGCAATAAGAATAATGTTTTTTTTCTTGCTTCATTTTTTTTAATGTTTTTGATTTTTTATCGAGGTAATTTAATAATTTTTATTGTTTTAACAACAACAATAATAATATTTTTAAATGTTAAGGTTTCAATGTTCCTGTTGTTATAATAGGATGTATTGATGTGTTTTATTATATCAAAACTTACATGTATAGATATTATACTTTATTTGATTTTTTCATTTTTTTCATTTGATTAAAATTGATAATATATTTGGTTTTGTTTTCGGCCATTACACTTTTGATTTTTTATTTTAATTCCTTTACTTTTTTGTAGTTCTTAAATAGTTCCTATTTTTATCTATATTTATATATATGTACCTTTAGTTTTGGTTTTTAAGTTTTATTATTTTCTATTTAGTTGAGATAACATTTTTTTCAAAACTTTTCTTCTTAAATTTTAGTTTGTATTTATGATCATTTGAAAACTGACATTTCTTATTTGTTTTTCTTTGTTTTTATTTGGTTTTTTTTATTAGTTTTTTTTATTTTAAATGATTTTTTAGCTAATAATTTTTATTTTTATTTATTTTTATTTTGTTTGCTCTTTTGTTAAATTTTTTTGGTTTTTTTATTCTTTTATTGAATTTATTTTCCTATTATTCATGCAATAATAATAACAACAACAACAATAATAATAATTTTAGTTTTTTTTCTTGCTTCCTCTTTTATTAATGTTTTTGAGTTTTTTTTCTCGAAATAATTTAATAATTTGTATTGTTTTAACAATAATAGTAATGATATTTTTAGATGTTAAACCTTCAATGTTGTTGTTGTTATAATAGGACGTGTTGTTGTGTTTCATTATATCAAACCTTGCATTTATAGATGTTAAATTTTATTTTTGTATTAACAAAATTTATTAATTATTTCATTCTCAATGATTATAAAAAATATTTGTTCGGCCCGCAACGTAGTGCGGGCATTTGACTAGTATTGCACTATAATATTAAATATATACCAGGTATTTTTCATTTTAATCAATTTGACGAGACAATTAAAAATGGCAATAATTGACGCCAGCCTAGCTTAGTAGCTTGGATTCTGTTTTTTTTTTTTTTTTTATTATTATTATTATTATTATTATATAATAGATTATGATGTTATTTAAAAAAAAAAAAGATATTATCGGTAAGCTTCCGAGCATATACTAAGTTTTTTCTTTTTAAATAAGGATTTCAATAACAAGATTTTGAGCTAGCTTATAAGAATAATTGATTATTATATTTTATTCATCTCTTATATTTCACAAGCGGGTTGAAATTTCTTGGAATAGTATCGAATGGTTTAGCCATGTAACATTCATGGAGATGATAGCAAAGCATGCATGAGGAATTGCTAGTAAGTAATTAAGTTAATTATGATTAACAAACATGGATTTCATGTTATAAACTTAAAAATTTGTCAATAAAAGTAATCGACAGACAAAATTGAATTTTTTTATAACGTTGGTGTCCGGGTCAACTTATATGTATCTCGACTAATTTCACAGATCTTGAAATTAATGACCATGTAAGTCTCCAGTGACTATCATATTAGCAACCACATGATTTGAACTTGAGACCACAGAAGAAACAAATCCCTTAATCCTAGATTCTTATTATTACTGTGCCATAGTTAATTATCTTATTTTATATCATAAGTGATAGTCATGGCTCTATTTTCTAGTATAAGCTAGCAAAGGGACTCGCATTTTGCTTATAAAAAAATTATATTTTTTTTATTTCAATCTCCTGGATTTTTAAATGGGTTTCAGCTAGGTTTAGCAAATAAAAAAGGATGCCGTTTTAGAGCTGATTTTTAAAATAATATTTAAAATATATTTTTTTAATTATTAAAAAAAAACAATAGCAATTATGTAAATAATCATGCATTTCTTCATTAATTGTTTTTTATGTTAAATGTAAGCACATTAATATAGTTCACGGTGTAAATGCTAGATTTTTAAAATATAGCGAATAATTACAAAATGGATCAAATTAAGATTCTTTTTCCTTGATAATATAGTGATTCTAAAAATAATTATTTACAAGATGGTATTTTTTTCAAATCATTGTCATTCATAAAATCATTTTTTATTAAAAAAATAAATACTTAATTTGCCAAAAAACTAAAAATTTTCACATTATTTTTTTTATAAAATTATGATTAAAGTAAGATATGATAATAGTATAAGCACATATAGTGTCTGTTTGGCACTGCGGTTGTACTGCTGATTGCTGAAAATTCAATTTTTTTTATTTTAAATGAAATTTTTTTGGTGTTTTTAGATCATTTTGATGTGCTGATATCAAAAATATTTTTTTTTTTTAAAAATTATTTTAATGTGTTTCTAAACGAAAAACACTTTCAAAAGCAACCGCAACCACACTCCCAAACAAGTCCATAGAATTAAAAATATCCACCAACATTGAGGAGGAAAGAAATTAATAATACAAGGTGAACTCATTAGCTTTGGAATATGTTTTTTAATCCAATCAAAATCATACTTTAAAAATATTTTATTCGATAATAATAAATCTTCCTTGAATTTTTTATTTTTTTTAAAACTATATTATATCAACCACACAGTAAAAAATAATAAGTCTAATAATCAAAGCCAAACAAAACCCAAACACTCTCACTTTCAGAAAAAACCGTCACCCAAACGTGGCCTAAGCAAAGACACAAGCTGTGTTTCGATACTATTCTATCAAACACAACGCTCTCCCTCTCTTTGTTTTCCTGCTCTCCAAGGAATCAGGAAGAACACAAAAATCCCGAAAAAACGCACTCTTTCCTTAATTAACTCGAAAACCCAATAATTTTTGAGCTCCAAACATCTCTTTAATATATAAAAAAATATTATTTTCTGTTTTGAGACGATGGGGTCAGAGATAACTCGAAATCAATGGGAAATAAACCATGATGGCAACCGGCATGATTTATCGACGGTGGTTCTTCATGGAAGTCCTGATCACGGTGGATTGGCTGAGAGAAGATTCTGTGATGCACAGGTGCAAAAACATTCGAATGGAGAGGCAGCAGCTACAACAACAAAAAAAGATTGGAATTTAGGGATTGGAGAAAGAGTTTTGTCTGCTGCTGGTGCTGCTTTTCTGTCTGCTATTATTGTTAACCCTCTTGATGTTGTAAAGGTAATTAATTTTTCATTTATTTATGTTTATTTTTTATTTTGTTTCACGGGCTTCAGTTTTTTTTTTTAATATTTAGTTTTTTAAATGAGGAAATGTCAATATGTTTTTTAGCATTTTTCCTTTTAATAGTGTTATATTAGAACCTTTTTTTTTTAATTGAAATGAGTTTTTTTTGGCTATTCATTTAAGTAAATTCTATAGTGTTTTTTTTTAAATAAAAAATAATAAAATTCATCGGTGTTTCTTAAGTGGAGTTCCATTTTTTTTTAAGGGATATGATTTTTTACCTTTGATGCTAATTTTAGTAGTTCAAAAATTTAAGTGCATGGTGATTGCAGAGTTATTTCATTTTCTTTGATTTGCAGACAAGGTTGCAAGCACAGGCAGCTGGAGTTGCTTACTCACACCCACTAAGTAACATTACAAGTCGAATGGCATATTTTGGGCCAACCATGGTATGTATGCACTTTTTTTTTTGCTATTTATAAATTGTATAACTATTTTTATGGCATATTCTGCGATTGATTGAGGATGTTGGGTGTTGGCTCAGATGTTTGCTGATCGAAGGTGTTCGCCATCATGTACACGTGCTGGGGTTCATGGAACAGTGTTGATTTGTCCTCCAGATTGTTTTCAGTATAAGGGAACTCTGGATGTTTTCTACAAAATCATTCGACAGGTTGGTGGTTTCTTAGTATTTTATTAAATAGAATCATATAGTGGTGTATACGGGTGAAAGAATAATAATATATATAAAAAAAACCGCATGATGGGACATTGAAATCCTTGTATGTGTATTTTGCAGTGGAGAAATTTGCATCTCAGATGCAATTAATACAACTTTGACATCGTGTTTGGTGAAGCAGCTGCAGGCATGCATTTATTATTGTGAAATGATTGTGTTATGCATATGCAACTGTGGTTTATATCCATAATGACTTCGTTTTTTTAGTTTTCTATGGCTTGAACCGCTATCAGCTGTTTAATTGGATGATGAATTTGCAGGAAGGAATTGCGAGGCTCTGGAGAGGCACGAATGCTGGTCTGGTCCTTGCTATGCCAACGGTAAGTCCCTCAATCACTGAGGTTATTTTTCTGCTGAAAGGTGGCACAATTGTGATGTTAAAATTTCTTGTATTATGTGAGCTTTCAATAATATTTATTCATAATTCTGAATTCAGGTTGGGATCTACCTGCCATGCTATGACTTATTTCGTAATTGGCTGGAGGATCTTGCTGCCCAAAATGTTCCTGGTGCCACTCCATATGTGCCTTTGGTAGCAGGCTCATTGGCACGTTCATTAGCTTGTGCAACTTGCTACCCTATCGAACTTGCTAGAACCCGCATGCAGGTAGAGAAAATGATTTCATATATTTATGCTGTCTGTTTTATACTGGGAATGAATCCCTCTTTAAGGTGAATATTCATCCATCCAATACTGTTATGGAGGGATGCTATAAGTATGCAGATTCCAAGCTCCCTATGCTATGACTAGTAGTTAATTAGTTTCAAAGTGATACTAGAAATGGAACTGTTGTTGTCACCTGTTTAAGTAGATGATGATTTACCCTTGTAGGCATTTTGTAATTTCTTCTTCTTGTTTTTTTTTTGTATTCTAAAATGTTGTTTGATCTCTTTGTCACCGAATGTAATCTGGATTGGTGCCATAAGTTGGAAACATAGAATTTGAGATTATTTCTGTGTGACTTTATATTTGTGTTTCTGTGCTATTTATTTTTTTTAAATATTTTTGTGTATACTTGTTCTTTTATACGAAATACAATTTGTGCACAGTTCTTTGTTCCCAATTCATTATGTGGACAACAATATGGCACTCACCGTTTTCCCAGGTTCCATGAGGATTTACGACTAAACATAATATCCAGGGATGTTATTCGCAGTGTTCCTTGACGCATCAATCTATTTTGTGATAGAAAATGTTTAACCAGAAATTCAACTACTTCAAAGGTTTAGTCTATGTTTTGTCACCCTCGACATTGTTTAAGAAACTAACTCTATACTATGAAATTATGTTTGCTTTAATGCTTGATCCTGGATGGTTTTTTTCTTTTCATGGGAGCTTATTATTTTACTTTTTTGCTGCAACAATTATAGGTATTTAAAGCATCTCAAACTGGTAAACCTCCTGGAATTTGGAAAACACTACACGAGGTCCTCTCCCATGTCAGAAGTACAAACGATGTTCAAAACAGTAAGGATTCTGTTATGGTTGCATAATTTTAGATCTTCCCTGGATTGGAAATTGAAGGTAGTGTAATAAAACTATAAGAGATGCGTATCCTGTTTCAAGCCTCATCTGAAATATCACCCACATAATGAATGTCTGTGGCCTAAAACTCAGCTTTGTTACTAGTAATGATTAGTGAGGAATAAAGTTTACTGGCAATCAGTTTCCATGCCCGGGAGAAAAAAATAATCTTTTGCTGATGGCTGGAATTGTTTCATTAAAATTCATACACAATCCATTCCAGTTACAAGAAACCTGTAAAAAAGTCTTGAATACTGAAAGGACAATGTAGGATTCTGTTATAAAACAAAAAAGAAGAAGATGAAAATGAAGGGATGGAGATCAAAAGTCAAAACATGTCCCAGTAAATATATTATGCAGAATCAACTTGATGTTTTGGAACTACTTACTGCTATAATTAACATGGTTTCTTGCTACAGCGAGAGGCTACCGCTTCTTGTGGACAGGCATGGGAGCACAACTTGCTCGTGATGTTCCATACTCAGCAATTTGTTGGTCAACCCTTGAGCCAGTTATTGCTTCATCTTATTGCTTTTCTACAAAAAAGAATTTTCTTTTTTGGGCTAATGGATTTCAGATGTGGTTATTGTCTATATGCTGTATATTTTGCTGAGAAATGGAAAATTCTTTTTTTTTGTTGATATAGATCAGGAGAAGCCTCCTAAGTTTGGTTGGCAAGGAATCCAATGCTTTGAGTGTCTTCGGAGCAAACTTTTCTGCTTCTTTTGTTGCAGGAAGTCTTGCTGCTGCTGCTACATGCCCTCTAGATGTTGCAAAAACCCGCATGCAGATAGAGGTAGGCAGATTTTAGCCTCCATTCATGTGTTAGGGTGTTCTATACATTTGTAATTTAGGGCTATGGAGTTCTGGTTCTGAAGTGCCTAGAGCCGAATCTCTT
The DNA here is from genome assembly GCA_025169955.1 of Salix arbutifolia. NCBI lineage: Eukaryota > Viridiplantae > Streptophyta > Magnoliopsida > Malpighiales > Salicaceae > Salix > Salix arbutifolia. The sequence continues at coordinate 1,497,559 of CM045913.1, read as the reverse complement.
TGGTTATCAGTATGGGAAGTTTTTATACCAGCTAGAGAAAGTGGAGTAAGCATAAGCAAACCAGCCAACCCTGTGTTCTGTTCTATAGTCAATAGTTCACCCTAACCTGCTGCTGTAGTATGCCCTGCAATCCCAGGTGCTGGAGTGAGAGACTGGAGGAAGCCTCTAACCCTCTTGCCTAGCCTTTGCCTGCCCCTTTTGACGTACCCTTTCGGTAGGGGGTCATTGTTTGAGAAACAACTAAAAGTAAATACTGTAATGAAATTATTATTTTGTTTCATGAAAGCCAAACGAGAACAAGAGGAACCAACTGAAATGGATTCCAGATTGTGGATTGAGAATTGAATTCACGCACTGCTATTTTGACTAGTGATATATAATCAATTTGTTTATCTTTTATTTTTCAGAAAGACCCTGTCAGAGCATTGAGGATGACTACCCGGCAAACATTGATGGAGGTTTGGAGGTATCTAATTTCATGAATTTAGTTTTTGATTAAAACCCATCCTCTTCATTAATCAATGCCAAGTGGTTGTTCTGTTTTCTTTGTAGGCTGGTACCTGGTGGCATGCAAACTACTTGATTGCATTGCCATTACAGGTCTTATGAACTTCACAATATATTAATGAATATTGATTTCATTGGAACAGGGATGGAGGAATAAGGGCACTGTTCACAGGTGTCGGTCCTCGTGTGGCTCGTGCCGGGCCATCTGTTGGGATTGTAGTCTCGTTTTATGAAGTTGTGAAGTATGCTCTACATCGCCGATATGCAGCCTCGGAATAAATGGGGATTGGTGGACAAACAAGTTTTTTGGTTCCGGCGTAAGCAATGATGAGCAACACGAATAAATGGGGATTGGTGGACAAACAAGTTTTTTGGTTCCGGCACAAGCAATGAGCGGTGGCGGCATGGGAGCAACACTTGACACTGGAAAAACAGCCGGTAGTAGTTTATGTGAATAACATACAAGCAGATAAGAAATGCAATGTAATCATGTTGTAGGTGCTTTTCTCTAGGCCTGGAAGAGTAGTATTGAATCTTTCTTTTGATCATCCAATTTTGTCCATAGCCGTCTACTGCTTCAAAGAAGTATAATTCTTTATACTCCTGGGATTTTTTTTCTCCCAGCAAAGTTTTTTCTGAGTTGACCTCAGTTTACAGACTCTCTTCCATACTTCTTCCATCTGTTACTTACATTTCAAGTTAGATCACCAAGTGTACAATCGTAGAGGATTATGAAGTGATGGAAACAACATCACAACCTTCACAAAAATGGCAGCTCCTTTTATATCAATTTTGCGTTTTGTGCCAATTTTATTCATTTGTGCCAGAATTTACATAAAATCTAGCCATCTATGTATCTTTACAGGCCAGATGCTTCTTTTGGATTTGAAGTAAAACCTTTTTTTTTTTGGTCAAAACATGAACTTTATATATATATAAAGCTGAAGTAATTATTTCCTTCAAGTCTCATCAAATTACATATGGAAATAATTAGAACATACCAAACATTTTACTTGAAGAGAATATCAATATTGTCCCACCTAGAAAAAGAAAGAAAAAAAAAGGAGATTGATTTGACGATACATCCAAAATAACATATGTGCCTTAGGTTGATGAATGAATTCATCAGTGGATAAGGTATGTGAGCACCAATGCCACAAACATTAGAATATATGCTATTCCTTGGTCTATTGCTGCTCCTGCAAACACCATCAAAGAGAGCAGGAAAGGGTTAGTTTTTTTTTTATTATTTAATTTTCGGATACTCATTTATCTTAAACAAGGTAAGAAAAATATATAGTTATGATCTTGATAAAAAAATATATTCTAACATAATTGAAACACCAAGAAAATTGGTTAGCCATGAATGGTTTTAACCCTTGTTAAAAATCTGCAGATCAACAATCAAATCTAATCGTTTAACCCTTCGATTTACAACATTAAATCATATGTTTTCATTAATTTAAATGTCAATGAAATTAAGATATTGGCGAGAAGAAGGAGGAGACTCACCGTCGCTTGTGGGTGATGGAGCAGGAGCTGAAGATTGGCCATGAGCCAAAGGCATAGAGATGGCAAAAATAATGGCAGAAATGACTCCAAATGAAATCTTTGAAACTGCCATTTCTCTCTCTCTCTCTTCGTTCTTTGCTACAGAAAAGAAAGATCGAGAGAAAGAGAGAGAAAATATTGGAAAAATCAGAGCCAATCTGCAAAAAAGGGTGCTGAATGTAGAGGGAAGAGGGAATGGTATTTATAGTATTGCGAACATGAATACAGGGTTCGTCCCCATTTTTATAGGATCCAACAAGCCCTCTTGCCTTTAATTTCCTACGCCATTTTCTTTATTGAAATTCCTTGCAATTCCAAGCTGTTGTGTTTCTTCCAAGAAAGGGCCAAACAGGCTGTGTGCCCTTCTGTTGCTGATGCATGTCGAATCTTCAATCCTACTTTTGTGTACCAACTACCACATGAGAGGTCATTTTGACGGTAGGTTTCAAAAATGTATTTTTTATTTTTTTATTTTAAATTAATTGATTATTTGACATTGCATTGTAAACATATTTTTGAAAAAAATTATAATTTTTTTATTTTAAATTATTGTTTAGTATTTTTAAATCATTTTAATATACTGATATTAAAAATATATTTTTTAAATAAAAAAATAGATATATTTTGAGACAAAAAAACATTTTTAAAAATAATATTGTATGGAAAAAATTATAATTTTTTTATTTTAAATTAATTTTTTAGTGTTTTAAATCATTTTAATATACTAATATTAAAAATAATTTAAAAAAATAAAAAAATTGATATATTTTGAGACAAAAAAAACATTTTAAAAAATAATATTGTATTTTTTATCGCAATTCTTAGCATTAAAGGAAAGATGATGAATGACATTAATGTTACTACCTAATAAATCTTATATGTTGCTTGAGGTCAATATTAATATGCTCTAAATTATAAAATATTATTTAATCAATTGGTTAAAAAATACTAAAATCTTTGACTTTCTATGAATCTATTTGTCAAACCGCAATAACATAAACTACTGCTAAAAGGTGTCTGTGAATATATTCAAAAGTGGTTTTTCAATAAAAAAATATTTTTTATTATTTTTATTTTAAATTAATAGCTTTTGTGTTTTCAAATCATTTTGTCATATTAATATTAATATAAAAAAATATTATTTCAATACATTTTTAAATAAAAAAATATTTATAATTGGGAGAAAATAATTCTTTAACAATCAAAACTAAATCACCCTTGCTTTTGTGTTTCTTACTCCAAGCACCATGCCATCCATTTAAATAATAATAACAATTTTAGGATTAAGAGTTTTGTTTCAATCTTTATAATTACTAGTATAATAATCATTAAAGACTTATATAATCGTTAATTTTAAGATCTATAAGATTAGTTAAAATATATAAGTTGATTAGGACATCCATATTAATTAAAATAATAATAATAATAATAATAATAATAATTGTTTTTCCTTCCCATGGGCTTTTCAGGTCATATCATCTTCAGGGTGCCACCCCTATTCACCCATTCTAGCACAAAAGAAACAAAAAAAGGGTTGCCATTGCAAGTTTGAAACTCAGAACAAAGTCTTAAATTAGCTGGAAAACACAGAAAAGGATACTTATTATCAACATGGTATGGCACCATAGCCATCCAAACCCATGTTTTACAGACCTAATAAACAACATTTCAGCTAGACCTTGCACTATCAAGACAAACATGATACAGAAAAACCATTCGAATCTGAATTTGTTGCCTGACATGTATGATCTCTAGCGAGGCCAGAGAAAAGCTCCCATGGCGAACTTCCTTTTCTGCTCAACATTTCCAACCATCGGAAGTCCATATTCTGTGAGTAAGAGATCGAGTTGACTCTCAGCCATTGTCTCATACTCTGTTCTTGAGTACCTGGGGTAGTTCAAGGGCACTTGAAACCCTCCACACTTCTCTTGCTGCTCCTTCCCTCTCCCTCCTCCTACCCTAAAAGTATTCGATTCCATTCCCTTATTCCTTTCCTGGACAACATACACGGCTACGAAGGTGGCCCTTTATAGGGGAGCTCATGAAACTTGAGAGAGAGAGAGAGAGATGATTCTGCGAAAATTATAGTACTTTGTGCAGTCGATGAAATTTGGAGTCACGTAGAATAGCATTTTCTTGGTCCAACGCATCTAGTACGAACAAAACCATACCTACTTCAATTCAAGGATACCTAACATATTGTCCCTTTCCAATTCTGTCAGCCACTTGTCTATGGCAAAGTTGTCGGTTTTCATATTTTACTTGGTGTTTTATTTTTTTAATTGAGAGAGAATGTTTTAGTTTTAAAGTATTTTGATATGTTGTTTCTATATTGTACTATTATATATAATTAATTAATTATATATATGAACAAAAAAAATAATTTTTATTTTTTATAAAATCAAAGTTGACGCAATAATTTTATTTTTTTATAATATATATTTTTAATTTTATTATTTTGATTTTGTTTATCACATTTTCAATAAATCAATTTGGTGCTACTGAATTAGATGAAAAATAGTTAGAAAGTTAGGTCGCATAGTAACCCATAATAATTTGTCTAAGCGGGAGATGATTTTTTTTCTAAGGTCAAAACGGTACAAACTAAGTAATATCAGCACGTTTCGGCCGCTATTTGACCAAGAAATTCGGAACAGATTAAATTTTAAACTAAAGTAAAAACAACATTATTTTATTTTATTTTTTAACTGGTACAAAAAGTTTCCACCAAACAAAACAAAACTTGCAACAATAGTCTATGACACGATGTGCTGGATCCACGATCCATAATCCAGAGCAGGAGAAATCACCTTTTGTGTGTGACTGCTCATAAAATTGTAGCCTCGCATGCCATATCAAGACACATGAATGTATCAGAAAGGATTGCTGGAAGTCCTTGTTCTTGCTCAGATGTTTGACGGGCCACCATGCTTTCTCAAGCTTTTCCAGCTTTAGCTATCTAACTTAGTGCAGCGAGACTGCAGGTTGATACGAAAAACACTAGACGTGAAGCCTAGTCCAGATCGAACACCATACTCGAGCTTTTCTAGCCGCAGTAATTAAACTCAGATGGCCCGACAACCTATGACCCGAATACTTATTCAGGTGAATTATCGGTTCAGATTTAACAACTATGTTCAGGCCCTTGCTATACCCAGTTCAACATTTCTTCTGTCAAGTCAAAGTGGAAAAGAACTTACACCGGTGGACCAGTGATTCCCACTAAACGTCCCCGGAGACGAGCAAGACTAGCTGCTTACAGAAAAAGGTCAAATGAGACAAGCATGTACGGATTGTTGACCTGTCAGAAGTTCGTGCAGCAGCTCCGGCCGGTGGCCACCACGGGGCAAAGTCATTTCATCTGAAGTTGTTCCCGATGCTCAGGGGTGGAACTGGAAGGGCTAGTGGGGGTTAAGCTCATGTAAAAAATTTAAATTTTCAAAAGATCATGGATCAGTCGAGTTTTTTGTTCTTATGAATTACTCATTCATCTTTATCTTTTTGTTTTCTTTAGCTTCGTTGTTTTCAAGATTGTTGATCGATCTCTAATTTTTCTCTCAGTAGCAAAGATTCCACCTTTTGATTTTTGCACGTAATTTCAAGTTGGCCCATGAACAAGACATGAAAAATCGATTTTATTCGAATTACATCCCAAATTAAGAAGCCTTCTCACCGTAAGAATTCTCCCATATGGCTATAGGTTGATTTTTTTAATATTTATTTCTTTTTTTATTTACTGGATAAGAAGTTTATATATTTATAAATTATTCATTGAGTTTAATTTAATGTATTTAATAGGTGACCATTAGATACTGTTATTTATTAATTTTGTTAATAAAAAATAAAATAGTTAATATATATATATATTTGTAATATGTATATGTATATTAAATAATAACATGTGTGTTCTATGTTAATTTAGATTATATTGTATTCAGAAAATATAAATATATTTATATAATATAAATATATATATTTCGGGTTAGATTCCATCGAGTTTCAAGCCAGATTTTATAATATTTATATTCTACCTATTATCTATCTGGTCTAAAAATTCTTTATTTATTCATATTAGATCATATAGATAATTATTATATTCAAATTAAATTATTATTCATAGTTTTCACGCAATAAAAGGTGCTTTTTCGGGTGGCCTTTCGAAGATTTAAAGAGTTCTTGCTATTGTTTTATTTTAACTGCTTTTAATTTGTTATTCATAATAATATTTAAAAATAAAAAAGTTAGATGCAAAACTCATTTGACACTGTATTTTAAAAGTAATTTTGAAAAAAATATATTTTTATTTTTTTACTTTAAATTAAAAAAAAATAATGTTTTTAGATAATTTCCATATGCTTATTTCAAAAATAATTTTTTAAAAATAAAATAAAAAATTATTTTAATATATTTTTGAATAAAAACACTTTAAAAAATAACAACAATTACACTCCATCTCCTTCAAAAAATTTGGTCGCTTCTCCCCTTTTCTTTTTCTTATCTCTCTTTGAACTCACAACTTGTTTTTAGTTTCTAAGGGATTTCGATTGATTAATTTCACAATAATTTGAATTGTTTTCCTCTCTTTTCTAGCATTCTATGAGTTAATAACAAGTCATTATGCATAAATTCTCATGATTGTAAATCATTAATATTACTAATATTATCGTAATTTTAAAGATTTACTCAGGTAAATAACAAAAAAATAATCTAGATTAATCGTTTTTTTTAAAATAAAATCATCATTTTGAAAAAAAAAACAAAAATCAATGAGTTTTCCACTGGATTTTACTTGGGTTGATCTGGTCGTGGATTAACTCGGATGTTTTACAGAGTCAGGCCAATTAAGAACGCTATTTTCTATAAAATAGTAATCTGGGTTTGTGCTATTTCCCTAAACCTAAACTTTTCTCTAGGGAAGTGTTACTCTGAAAAAAACATCCAATGATTATAAGAGGTTACTGCATGGGCTTGCTAGGGTTCATTTCATAATAATTGCTTCCTAAAAGGATCTCTCTGACATTGGAAAACTTAATTAAACCTAGGGTTTGAGAGTACTGTGCATCTGCAGAATTACTACGAAACAACAAGAATCTACAGAGTCACATGATTATCATGGCTTCTGGTTCAGCCAACAAAAATCCCATCTGTACTCTCACTCTAGAAACTAGAGAGAGAGTTTCGGGTGGCTGTTGAGGATGGTAAATGTTGAAAATTGATGGGTGAGAGCAAATGTTTGTATCCGTTTGGAAGAAACATTAATTGATCGTGTTGATATATACTCATCAATGGTGAAGAAAAAACATTTTACTTTAAATGAAACCGCAGTCCCTTACTGAATCTGCATTCACTCCTTCCCTACAATCCCTGCCATATTGTATGTGACCTCTCCAGAAACATTTAAGAAGTTTTCAGACAAATTTATATGCATCGACATTGAATCCTTCACTGCTTAGATCTTAAACAAGACATTTAAGAGGGGAAAAAACTCATGATTTCGTCCGAAATTCGAAGCCTTAGACGAAAACGAACGTACATAAAAACCCACCTGCCAATTCTGCAAGAACTTAATTTCAAGATATGTAGAGAAATTAAAAACATTTAAGAAAATATGTAGTATATTTTAGAATTTGATATATATAAATATATATAAATTGAATTAAATTACATGTTCATCGGAGACACGCAGATGATGCCGTGTCCGTGTCTGCGCATTGAAAGCTAAGCCTGATCAATCTTTTTAATATATCAAATATTATTGTAGCAGACAATTTAATTGGCTGACTTTTCTCTGCACTCGTCTTCATCGCCACCTTCCCCTCTCATTTATTTCTTCATCCTTTATCTGTTTACAAATTCACAAGCTTATGTCCACTTTGTCGTGTCTAGAAAATGAGTAGCTGTCCCTGCATGGTTTTCTCTTCCAATGAGACATTCGTGAATTTTGTAATTGCTAGGGCTTCCGCATCATGGCGCGCAGTAGTCAAGCCAGTTCATGTTCAATGAAACATTCGTGGATTTTTTTGGTGCAGCCGAATGAAACATTCTTGGTTTTTTTCTCTTCACTTTGTGATTCGTGAACTTTACTAAAATATTTCCCCGCGATTACTATTCTATGAACGCCAGCTATTATTAAATTTGTAGAGCATGTCGATAAAATCCAATATTTAAAGATTATATTTTATGAAAATAATTAGTTCTGAGAATGATTTTTAATTTTCTTTCATAGTGGTGCTCATTGACGGCTCAGTTCCTTCCCCCAAAGGGGACCTTCTGCGTCTTTCACCTAGGATGTGCAAGATAGGCCCAAATCCAAATAATTAGTTTTGGGAAGAAAAAAAACAACTAAATTGAGGATGCATATGATTCATGAATTATTAAATTATTTTTTATACAAACATTATGAATGAATAATTTTTTTTTTCCTGCAAAAACTGGAAAGGAAATCCAAGAAAGAGCCGTGCATGGTGTTTACTTGCTGTCTTAAAACTATGAACTTTGCAACTTCATAAACATAAGAAAGTACAGAGATAGATTGCATGCTTTCTGTGCTACAATGAATGAATGATTTTGATCGACATTGAATTTTCTTTAGCAGCTCATGGAAGAAAAGAAGAAGAAAGGAACGGGATTTATAAGGCATTCTTTTCTGGGTACTGGGATATTTCGGTGAAACATTCTCACATCCCTGGCTGTGCAGCACATATATTGGCTTTAGTTTTATAATAAAGCCATGGCTTCCGTGATTCCTTTTCCTTTTCCTCTCATAAGAAGGGGCTCCCCTTTAAAAGTGCTTTCACTGCCTTCTCCAGCCCTGCATTTATGGCCATTCCTCTTGATTGCTCGATGGTCCTTTCAATCAAATGAAAGTGAATCACTGTATTTCATCTGGCATTCTCATTTATCCTTCCATGAAAGACAAATGGATTTGAACCTCTCAAGGTATATATATAACCTCTTCAAGAAACGTGGCGTGATGATAGAGGACTTGTGATTTGTGTAACAGGTTTCGAGTTCGAGTCAAGACTTGCACCTCTTATAAAAGCCTGGAACAGTCAGTACTTTACTCGCTCACATAGACCCATAAAATATATTTTTGAAGAGGTATAGTTTCCTCGCATAAAAAAAAAAGAGTATATATCTAACCATATTCATTTGTCTCCATAAATGCATATACATTGGTTGCCATGCCCATTAAAGCTCTTGACAAAAGTAAACATTAAGATTCTTGCTGCCCTAGAAGATCTATGGAAGAGACTGGATTTAGAAGCAATTGGAATTTCATTTAAGAAGGGACAAAATGAACGCAAAATGCATGTTGATTTTGATAATATCAAGAAATACTATTGTGCTAGCTGTTTTCATGGATGCTACCACCTGCCTCTTGCTATTCCACTTCACTCTCTCCGCCCTCGTTTAGCCCTTCATTTTCTTTGTTCACTTTCCCGGAAAAAGTACAAGAAAAGCAAATCTTTTTTCAAGAAGGAGAAGGCCAAACGTTCGTTCAAAATGACTGAGAGTTTTTCTGATTTTCTTGATGAAGTACGACCTGAATTTGGCGACACTGCCTTTGATGGAGATGATCTGTTTGCTATTTTTGAGAGTTTAGACAGTACTGCAACAGATTTCCCTCCGGTGACACCATTACAGGAAGCTGTTGTTACCTCAAAAGAAAGCGAAGAGACAAGGCAGTTAGCGTCACAAAAGTCTTCACCTTCTAATGCTTCGCAAGATTCTGATGAGACCACTAATGAGCTTGAAACTTCACCAAAAAGCAAGAGACAGAAGATTTCAGCGCCGGCAGCAGCCACAGCTTCTTCATATGATCAGGACGTAATTCCAGATGGGCAGCACCGTATGTCTGATCATATTACAGTGGAGCGCAACCGGCGAAAGCAGATGAACGAGCTCTTGTCTGTTTTAAGGTCCCTCATGCCATGCTTCTATGTCAAAAGAGTAAGACTTTTCACTTGTAGTATTGTTTATGATCTTCAGATGTTCTCCTCCATCTGTTTTTTGTGTTTTTTTGCACTCTTTTATTTCTTCTTCTTCTACTATATATGCGTAGGGAGACCAAGCATCAATAATAGGAGGAGTTGTTGATTACATCAATGAGTTGCAGCAAGTTCTACAATCACTTGAATCCAAGAAAAAAAGGAAAGTTTACAGTGAAGTTCTTAGCCCTAGGATTGTCTCAAGTCCAACACCTTCACCACTTAGCCCTAGAACTCCACCACCACGTAGTCCTTACAAGCCAAGGTTGCAAAAAGGTTACCTTTCTCCTACCATGGCTAACTCACTGCAACCATCTCCATCTTCTTCCACCTCCATTGATGACAACATTAACGAACTCGTCGCGAATTCTAAGTCAGAAATTGCAGATGTCGAGGTTAAATTCTCAGGCCCAAATGTTCTATTGAAGACTGTATCTCCTCAGATTCCTGGTCAGGCTGTGAAAATAATTTCTGCCCTTGAAGACCTTGCCCTCGAGATTCTACATGTGAGGATTAGCATATTAGATCATGAAACTATGCTCAATTCCTTCACAATCAAGGTAAATGATGTCACTTTTTCCCCTACATTTAATTTCTTGTACCAATTTAATTATCATGTGATTTATAAGAGCAAAATGATAATCAATGGAGAAGAAACGAAATAACAAATTATGCAACAAGTAGGCCTCTTAAATTAATGGTAGGAAGACAGACATATCTACTCCTGATCTCTTCGTCATGTAGCTTTTTTTCTCTCCAACTCTCTCGTGTTAGCGGAAGAAGAGGAAAAATGTTTGAGCTCAAACGTACATGGAATGTCACCACATGATTATTAGACGTCCACGAATAGAATGCTAATTTTCTTTTCTTTTTTTTAATAGTTCAATTTTCTTGGCCCAAATAATTAAACAATATTACAAATTAGCTGCTCCTAAAATTTAATGGTAGATTAGCATTGAAAAGGACTACACTTTGAAAGAACACCAAACAAAGTTGTGACTCTACAGCCATACCGAAGAGGAGCATGGCATTGTTACAATCATTTCATCGAGATCTTTCTAACGTATCAGGTGTACAAAAGACGGAGCCCTCTTGTGTTCTTAGTGACTCTTTCTTTTTTTCTTCTCCTTTTCTCTCTTATGCCATAACAGCTTCTCTCTTAATCCATTAGATCTTAAATCTCATCTTTTAGCTATAGAATTTCATCAAATTTTAAGTTGACTTTTGTATAAGTTAACTAATTTGAAGGAAACATAAATTTAAAATAACCACAAATAGTGGTATCTTTGCTCATTTGATTTTAGATTTATAGTAGCAGTAATTTATTGGAGCTAATGATTGAAAGTTGCTGCTTTCTTACAGATTGGAATTGAATGCCAACTAAGTGCCGAGGAACTGGCTCAACAAATTCAGCAAACATTCTGCTAGCGACCACCCAAGTCCCAACCTAACAACTCCTATACTTCTTTATGGAAGGCATTTACTTGCATTCCTACATAATTTAACTAGTGTAACGGTAGAGGAGTCATGCATCGTTGTAGCTGGCTAGCTACATAGCTAGGAAGGCCCTCAAATTCTCAAACTCAATTTATTTCCATTCCATGCATGATTAATCAAATTGCTTGTCTTTCAAGTGTCTATTCATTAATGTGTTAATGTTTCTCTTGCCCAACATGCTTTTAACAATAATGAAGACTTATAGTCAACTTATCTGATTTTATTGAAATGAAAACTCAATGTTAAGTTGGTGGTCACTAGTGATAGAACTCTTGAACATGTTTTCTTCTTCTTTTGATAAATTACATGCATGAATAAGAGGATGTGAATTGTTTTTAGGACAACATGTTCTACATAGGATCTCTTGATATTAAAGTTGAGGGTACTTAGACATAAATATTTCAAATTCAAATTCTAATTTAATTCAATTCATTCATAGCTTAAACAGGTAGCCAAAAATGTAAAGTGAAAGAAAACATGATCCTTCTCTTTTTAGAATGAGACTAGATTGGTGGCTTGTACTATATTACAAATCCAATTATTATTATTTTTATGTAAATAAGGAATGCTTATAGATCTAACTAGGTTTAATAAGCATGCTTTATTTAATTATTTTATTATAAAAAACAACCAACCAACAAATCAACTTAACTAAACAGAATTTTTAAATCATCAATGACATGCATAAAAAATACTTTCCCATAATTTGAAAAGATTTCATGTCAATATTATGAACTTTTGATGTCAATATAAAAATTAATTAAAATATAATAAAATAATATCTAAAATACAACATTAATCCATTTAATAATAAAACAAAAATATGTCAATAAGCAAAAAGTTGAACGAAAAAACTAAAATCAAAAGGTATTAAATTTTAAAAAACAACCCAAAAAAATAAATGAGTAAACTTTGGTTAACTTTTTAAACTCGTGACCTAGATCATGAGATTAAAATAACTTCATAAAAACAAAATTAAAATATTTTTGAATCCCTATTCCCAGTCAAGTCATTGTCAAATGATGAAATTAAAAAAATATATGAAAAAAAAATTGAGTCAACTCTGGTTGTCTGCCTAACTTATGACCCGGTTATGACAACTCCAAAAAAAATAGATGATTTTTTTTTACAAACTCAATTACCAATCAACCCAATATAAAATAATACGATAGGGAAAAATTCAATTGATAAAAAGGACAAAAAAACAAAACAACCCCATTAAACCTACACAAGCCCACCAAACCTCACAACTAGAGTTATGAGAATGAGATAACTAATAGAAAGATAAAAATACTGTAAAGGTAAATTACTGAACCAACTCAATGCTAGAGGTCAAAAATGGAAAGAAAATCAATTTTAAAAAATAAGTAAAAGAAAACTCAAGTCAACCCACAAAACATATAACTAAAATCATAAGATTGTGATATTTCCACGTAAAATAAATAAATAAAATCACAAAACCAAATTCTCATCCAACCTAATATTGAATGATGAAAGTGAAAAATAAAATAAACTAACTAAAAAAATCAATTTGGATTAAGCTTTCAAACCTATGATCCAAGTCATGAGAACATAATCATTCTAAAAAGGAAGATATAGAAAATTACAAAGTCAAAATCTCAACCAACCTAATATTGAAGAATAAATTATTAAAAAAAATCAGTTAAAAAACCAAAAAACAAAACAAATAATGATAAAAATAAAGACTAGATTTGCCATAATAGTAAAATGACATATCACCTTGCTGGTTTAGATGAGTGAGCGTGGAAACCAAAGAAAGGAGAGAAAAGAAGAAAGAAAAGAAAAGGTCGTTGAAGCCATGACATAGCTTTTCCACCGTCATATGCTGCCAAACATGCAAGGTCTCAACAAGCCACTTCTAACACCACCAAGAAACACAACATTGTACATTGGTGCATGGGTTAAACTCGTCAATCAATTCTCCCATGTCGGTTCACTATAATCCCTCATATTTGTTTCAGTTTGAATTTAATCCCTAAATCCTTAAGTCTTTTATAACAATAAAATCTTATTTTATTTCTTCAAATCGAGATTAAGATTACCAAAATTTCTCCATTATATTATGAGATCTCCCTATCTAAGTAGCCAAAACAACTACTACTAAGTCCAATTTCAAATAAACTTAATGTTAAAGGACCATACTAAAAAAAGTCAAACAATAAAAAAAATAGGAGTTGAACTTCTCTCCTTACCCATGCAATTGAGTCCATGCATATAGAAGGAAAAAAAAAGAGGTTGAATACTTGTTTAAACTTCAAATTCGATCCTCAAAACTCTAATTGTTTTCAAGGGACTTCCTTTTAAAAGGTTCACTAATTTTCATGTCATTAGAGATTTTCTATAAATAGCAGTATTTAATAATTAAACTTGTAAAGATCCTCTTTAAGAAGATTCACCAAATCTCCAAGTTTATAAGGGTTTTTTTTTAATAAAAAAATAGATAAAGCTCCAAATTTACTAGCTAAGAAGAGTACTAATATACTGCAAAACCCTTACTCCTATAAATACATGAATATAAAATCAAGACTTGTTAAAAAAAGACCCGAGAGAGAGAGAGAGAGAGAGAGAGAGATCCTAGGTCATGTTTTTACTTGTAAAAACCATAACCACCAAAAAGGTGGGCGGCAGCCTACAATAAAAGGTCGGGGGCGGCAGTTACAATGGTGGTCATGAAAGGTCTCCACCACACAGCTGATATTGATAGAGCTCTTGATATAGACTCTTTTGCGGGTAGGTTCCTTCTAGCAACGTGAGCTCCCACGTGTGTGAATCCTAGAAAAAAGTGTAGAGGCATGTGAACAGACCGCTAGCCGAAACTCCATTACACCATCAATTTCCCTCGTCAACACGAATTATTACATTTTGACAAAAAAAACTTTTCCATTTTGAATAGAGTCAATCTTAGATAGAGATTGAAGGGAAGCTAGCAAGAACTAGCATGAATGCCTTAGTGGGGGGGGATGATGGACCACATGAAACACTTTGCATGCATTTGGAATTGCAATTTCAAGGAGATAGTTTACTGTTCTGTTCATACTTGTTTTGTTTGAGAGAAGCTTGGAGTGTAATTGGAAAAAAAAAAAAAAAACTAAAAAAATCATGTTAATTTTCCAAACGTGTGATCTAAGTCATGAGACCACAATCATCCCGTAAAAACCAAATGTAAAAAATTAAAAAAAATCTGATTCTTAACCAATATAGTATTAAAAAATAAAAATAAAAAACCAAAAATAAAACAAATAACAACAACAAAAAACAACTAAATTGGCATAATAATGAAAAGATAGACCACCTAGTTGTTTTGGGGCTTTTTTGAAAATATAATTTAGGTTATTTTTTAAAGTATTTTCTGTTTATAAATGCATCAAATTAATTTTTTATAAATTAGTTTTGACTCAACATATCAAAATGATATGAAAATCATCAAAATAAAAATAATAAAAAACTATTAAAAAAAACACTTTTAAAATGAGTTTATTGTTTTGTCCCCACTTGTTTAGTTTTTTGTTTGAAAGAATGATACTCAAATGTTTTGGAGTGTAATTAGGTTGTTGGGTGTAGCAATCGTCGAGGCTTGTCCAAATGCCCTTTTAGGCTAAATGATCTTTTTCATAGCATAAAACATCTTCATCAATAATGAACCCAATTACACTCCAAGCTCCAAAGACGCCATCAGTTAAAAGACTTGTTTTTTTTGTAAAAAAAAATTAGAATTTCTAGCACAATACCGTCTACAATTTATTTAAACTTATTAATTAATCTTTGTAGTATTAAAAACTATGTGTTTAATCCCTATCTCTTCATACTTTTAATAACCTAAGTCCCTCCATCAATCCAATTACCTTTTAAAATTATTATTATTATATTTGAAAAATAGAATAAAGAAAAGAGAAGTAATAATATGGGAAATTATGGTTAGAAAACAAGGTATTTTGAAGAAAAAAAGGTGTTACATAGAATGATTTAAATTACATGGGCTAATTTTTGAGTTTTTTTTTTTGTAACTATAGGGATTAAATTATAATCAACTCTAAATTTAAATTGTAAATCATTATATGTTCACAGTATTAAATAAATTGAGCTATTTACCTATTGTGTATTTTTATAATCAAATACCAAAGAAAAAAATCAAATTATTTACCTTGCATAGAATTAAAATCCTGAAATAACTATCTCAAATTACTGAAAATATATTTAATGAAGTTAAAGGTATTGTTGTGCATGATGTTTTTTAAAGCTATTGTTGTGCATGATGTTTTTTAAAGGTATTCTTCACTTCAAAATATATTTTATTAATTTAATATTTTTATTAAATCATATATATTTTTAAAATTCACGTATATACAATTTCAAATGCAAAAAGGTGACAAAGCCCAAAAAGAGCAATGATTTAATATACTTAAAAGAAGAATTATCCAATGAAACAAAACTATATCTTGGCTTGATAAAAACAATACAATTATTAGTATACCAAGGAAATTAATCCAATCAAGATGGAAAGATTACAAAAATGTTACAAGCAATTTTCCTGAACACCTATCTCTAGCAAACTATTTAATCACTTAATAATTCCCTTTCATTCTCTTGTATTAATTAGTACAAATTGTGACCACTCACCTGGTGCAAGTTGCCCAAGTAAAGAAGATTCTTGTGCTATCTTCACTTTATTTAATTCCTACCTTAATGGAGCTAAGAGAGAAATCCTGAATTATCAAAAGTAAAGTTGGCATCGATGTCAACATTCCCAAATGGGAAATCTATCCCAACAGTAGGAGAGGTAGTAGTTGAAGCAGCAGCAGAGATGATATCAGTAAGCTCAGACTCAGAACTTTGAAAATTCTTGTTCCCTCCAAAGCTATGTTGGATCTGATCATTTGGGGACACAGAATAATAATTCGTGGCAGAACCTGAAGGAGTTATAAATGATGGTGGAAAACTCCCCACGAAATTGTTTTCCACCATGGAAGGAGCAAACAAGGAACTATTTTCAGGCTCGACAGTGGACGTTGAAGGGAATTGGAATGTATCAGCTGGAAATGATTGCTGGCCACGAGAGTCTAAGTCTTCCGTGATGACTTTCAGACCTCTGCGAAAGTTCAAGAGTAGTTCTTGAGTATGTGGATTGTTTTCTTGGTGGGGCTGGTTTTGCTGGGGCTCGACGGTGATATGGGTGCTGGGTCCATGATTTTCTGCTCCGAGGTGTGAAAGAGGGAGCGAATTAGAGGCTTGAGTGCAAGTATGCCTTCCACGATAGGTAATTTCAAAGATGGTCGGATCTTCATCGGATCTTTGCACTTGCTTTGTGGCTAAACAACCTTGAACATTGCGATGAGTGCATCTATAATAGCCTCTGCAAGCTCGAACAATCGTTTTGTTAAGATGAAGTGCAGAAAAGATCATGAGAGCTTGTGATGTCATTCATTGAGACTAATTCAAAATCATACGATGTAGTTTTTTGATGGTAGAAAAAGGTAGTTTACTATCATTACATATTAGAAAATATTTCACTTAAAAATTTAACTTGTTAACAAGACTTTGATATCATATTAAGAAACTATCTCACTTAAGAACTTAAACTATTAATAAGATACTAGAATATAATTTATATTATTCTCTAACATTACATGTTACCACCTGCACAATTCTAAAAATCTAGTATAATTATATGATTTTATGTCTCACCTTGGATATTTGGCTCCAAGAATGGCTTTCTGCCCATACTTTCTCCAACTAAATCCATCATCAAGAGGCCCTTCCAGTCCCATTCCTGGGTTAACTCTCACTTTCCTTGTCCATCTTGGCATGCTCTTTCTGCAATCAATTCATAACATTCCAAAAATCACAAGCTTGCGCTGCAGAAAAATACTTCATGGACAAGCATTCTGTGGGCTAGCTCATAGGATACAAATTAATCAATACCTACCTTGAACTAGAGCCATAATCTATGTGCCTCTGGTCCCTCGTGTCACGGTCAGAGTCTTCACTCCGAGGACTTCCACTAAGCGACGGAGGCGATTCAGAATTTCTAATCGTAATCCCTCCAACTGGATGCAGCTCTCCCACTAAGCCACTACCAAGATTTAGCATCGAAAGCGCCTTTTCATAGGAGGTTAAGATCCCTTGGAGCAACATTTCACGGGTTTCCCTCGAAGAAGATGACACGTTGAGATGAATTTGAAGCTGCTTTGCAAGCTCCATCCCTAGAGTTAGCTCCTCTACAAGATTCTTCTGCTCCCAGTCTCCCATGTTAGCCGTTTATAATGGAAGAAAAATGCGAAACAAAGATCACTTGCCAAGGTAAATTAGCTGGCTATATATCTAGTCTGGTTGCTAAAATATTAATCTAAGAAAAAAAAAAACTCTTGTTCATTTTCTGGGTAATAAAATAGCAGGCAATGATATACGAAGCTGATGGAATGAACAACAAGAAGCCAAGAATCACAGGTGCAAAGAAGGGGGGGCAAAAAAAAAGAAAAAAAGAAAGAAAGAGCCGAGTTTGGAAATGGACACAAAATCTGAAGCTAATGATGCAATGAAAAGGCTAAATCTTGACCTCTAGCTGATAAAACTACTATAAGATAAAGAACTCAGAAAGTTGTTAATACGATGTAGTTTTAATGTTGGTTATGTTGATCTTGAAAGGGCTAAATCTGACGAATCTACAACAAAATAAAAAGAAAAGGTGGGAAGCTGAGGAGGGAAGCGAAGAGGTGGGCATGAGATTTAAGGGAAGGCTAAGGGAGAAGTTTGACTGAGGAAATTGAAAAGCAACTTTCATCGTTAAGACCGGTCGTTGGTCAGAAGAAATCTGATTCAAAGAACAAGGAAAGTCCAACTGCTGACCATTTCATCACAATTTATTACGTCTAGTAGTTTACTTCCTCTTTTTTTCCTACAAAATATCTGTAGGAAAACTTGTTTCATGCAGTATATTGTAAGCGTGTCGGCCCACATATTATCAGAAAAACTTGTTTCATGGTGTGTGCTCCTTACTTGCACGATCTCATAACATGAAGAACACAACCTTCAAACGTTGATTCATGGGAAATGATGCTCATTTTCATTCTTCACATGATAGCACTTAGTCTACTTTATAACAAAAGAAAGTAGCAGCAAACATGATCGAGATTTAATGAGTTTATGTAACATTTTTTTATATTCGAGTAAACTTCTACTTATAAAAAATATATTTTATGAGCTCAGATTAGCAAGTAAAATCTCGATTGTTTCAGGTTTTTATAAAAAATATACATTCTAATTTAAATTCAAGAACTGTTATACAGATATTAAATACTTTGTCATCAAAACTAAAGAGTTACTGTAATATGAATGTAGTATAATTAATGGGGGGAAAGTAATTAATTAAGTAATGATATGTGATTAATATTAGATTAAGGATACTTTGAAAGTCAAAGAGGAACATGGAGAGAAGGGAACGGGAATCTTCCAACATGCTTCATTGGGTAGAACCGTAGAAGATGTTGATGGCGTGAACGTGACGTTTAGGTTCCATCTTTAGCTTACGTTCTCTTGACATCGTGGTGTTGTGTTTTGTCTTTACAATATGTGAGGTCAGAAGTGTCATTATTAGCAGATAATTAAATTTTAAAAAATAATTTATCTTCAAATTACTTTATAAACCATAGTCATCTCTCTTTTTTTTCATTGATATTTTACGTTTTGGCTCTTTAGTTTTTTTTTCTTTTAATTTTGATAATATGATATTGCAATAATGTCGGTTTGGACTCAACCGGTTATTTTGTTTACTTATTAATGGAGATGTGAAAAATATTTTTTTATTTGATTGATAAATGGTTTAGCAAAAATAAAATTTAATTTTATTAGTTTAGAGAATTTAAAGCTTTGGTGAAAGAGTTTTAAGTTTGACAAATACTAAACTCCTATATTTTTTTCTATTAGGGACTGAGTTGTCAATATAGGAGAAATTCGGGTTTTTTTTGTTACTCATCTTTTTTTTTATTTGATCCTTCTAGATTTTTTTTGTTTGAAATTGATTTTATAGTTTATTTTGGTTGTTTTCATATAACAATCTAGCAATATCAAGAAAAACTTTTGCATGGTTGATGCTTGGTTTGTCAAATAAAACTATTTTTGTGATTTAAAGCAATTAGGGCTTGAGGGACCAAATTATAGAAAAAGCTAAATTATGTCATGGCTGCACTGTTCATCCATGCTAAATTAACTATGGACTGGAATAGTACAGCTCATGACCTCATTAGCTTTCTTTTGCAGCTGCTCATGCTAATTAACTAGCATGGGCAATTGCCAGAGTTGCCTAAACCACAGAACATAGTTGGCATGAAAAGTCTCGTTTCAGCAGAGATAGTTGTTGATGATAATTGTTTTTTGCCAGGGGCTAATCTAATATTTAATGTTATATTGTTTTTCAGTTAAAAATAATGTATTGTATAATAAATATTTATTTTAATCATAATTAAGTTTTTTTTTATAATGATCCAAAAGCAAAGCATTTTTGTTGTTGTGAATTTTGCCTTTGACATTAACGCGTAAGCCTAATCATGTTGGAGAGTGGTTTGAAACCTAAGCGTCTAGGATTTTGTTTCGAGTCGGACAGGGTCTTGAACAAGATGAACCTATTGCAATTGAGATTTTAATTAAAAGAAACTCACTGAGTCAACTCAAACACAATTGAATTTGGAATCCAAGCCATCATGATTGCTTTAGAATTTTGCTATGCATATAATTTTTTATTAATTTTATACAGCAAGTTGAACAAGCTTTCAATGCATATTTCATAAAAAAAAATATTGATTGATCAAGATTTAATATTATCCATATATTTTTTATGATTAAATTAATTTTTAAATTGGGTTGTAGCGTGGACAACCAAACTAGTTGAAACTAGTACTTCAACGAAATATAATCTTCAAACTAAATACAAATACAAATTAATTTTATTTTAAAATACAAGAATAGCCAACAAGCACATAACATACCACTCTCGATTCATTCATGAAAAGTCTCGTTTCCACAGATCTAGTTTCGACGGGGTGACTGATTTGCAGGGATAATATTAGATCAGCTATCTTATTTAAAACTTTCCTATTTAAAACTCATTTATAGTTCAAGCTATCTTAATCCCGTATCAACTCATAGCATGGAAATTACGTGTTGGCTATTACCCAACAAGTTTTTTTTTTAAATTGTTTTTTTGGACACGACACGAAAACTATAATATAAAATTGGATCGTAAAATCACAAGTATATATATTTTTTATTATATATTGACAATTTCAGCCACTAAATTTGAAATTACATTAAATTTGATAAAGAGAGTCAACAATATTATAATTAATTAATGATCTAAATAAGTAAAAAAGATAAATAGTATAAATCAAGAAATCAATGACATAAAAAAAACTCAAACTCAAAATTTTCAATATTGACAAATTACTAAATGATTGTAAGTACACATGAATCTCGTGACAAGTTGTTTGTTCTCATCATAACAAGTCATAATAAGCATATTTTAGGTTGCAGGCTAATAAGTATAAATTAGTAAGTAACTAACATAAGTCTAATAATTTAAAAAAACTATTAAACAATGTTTAATGTGTTAGAAAAAAATTAAATTAGAAATAATTTTTGAACATTAAATAAATAAATAGAATACAACAACAACAACAACAAAGTTTTCATTCTAAAATTCTTCCATGTAGTCTAAATCTCTAATTTTCATAAATTTCTGGTAGATTTCAATCATGATTGAAAACATACAGTTCTCTCTTGTATGATTAAATTATTGAGTTTATCATATGTATTTTAAAATAATGAGATTTCTAGTTTACCTCCTATCTAGAATCATAATAAAAATTTATTTGTAACTCCAGATGTGTCCAAAACAATATATACTTTGACTCTCTGAAATAATATGTTTCTAAATTTTATTTAATCTAATAATTTAATAAAATATATTTTCATGTATCTAATATTTCACTATAAATTTCAACTAGATCCAATATATAGTTTGAAAGATATGTTTGATCTCACAAAATTGTCAACAAATATTATAATGTCAAATTCAAAACTAACTTGGTTGTTCATATTACAAATTTAGTAAACTTGAAAAATCAGATCAATTTTACTGATTTTACACGAGTCAGGTCTAATTTTACTAGTTTTCGAGTTTAGTCCGATTTAACACGTAAATATGTGTTGACTCATAAAATCATAAGATTTTAAGAATTAACTCGTGTTCTGAAATCGAGAGTTAATTCTTAAAATTTTACTGATTTTATCAATTTTGCATGAGTCAGGTCTGATTTTACTACTTTTCAAGTTTAATCCGATTTAACACGTAAATACATGTTGACTTGTAAAATCATAAAATTTTAAGAATTAACTCTCGATTTTGGTAACCTTGTTACCCAATATCAAAGTGATTATCCCATTTATTATTAAATATGTAAGATTAATCATGTGAAGTCACTTTCCATTGATAAAATGGAGGAAATCCTCAAAAGAAAAATTACTATATAGCTAAAACAGCTCGGACTCGCGAACTGTGGATTGGACTTCTGTCGTCCGTGCGTCGCGCGAGTTCGTCCACCCCTTTTTTTTTACACAGGTCTTCTTTATGTATTTTTTTATGGTGAAATTGACAAATAAGAAGCTTTGGCCGAGCGGTTGGCCGCGCGTTGCCAACACAGGCGCGCGCGAGTTCGAACCGCTCGGGCACCAATTTGATTTCCAGATCGTTTTTTTTTTTTTTAAGAACTGTTTTTTTTTAAAAAAAAGTTTTTTTTGTTTTTTATTTAAAGAACTGTTTTTTTTTGTAAAATTTTTTTTTTTTTTTTAATAACTGGTTGTTTTTTTTCTTTTTACAAATCTGATTTTTTTTTTAAGAACTATTTTTTTTTTAAAATGTTTTTTTATTAAAAACAAATGATTTTGTTTTTTTAACGGGTTGTTGTTTTTATTTTTTTACAAAAAACAATATTTTTTTTTAATAACTAATTTTTTTTTTTTAAAAAAAGGTTTTTTTGTTAAAAAAAACAAGGTTTTTTTTTTAAATAACTGATAGTTTTTTTTTAAGAATTGTTTTTTTAAAAAGGGGTTTTTTTGTTAAAAAAAAAGGTTTTTTTTTAAATAACTGATTGGTTTTTTTTTTACAAATTTGTTTTGTTTTTTTTTTAAGAAATTTTTTTTTAAAAAAAAGTTTTTTTTATTTAAAAAATGTTTTTTTTTACTAGCTGGTTTTTTTTTTTTTACAAAAAACAAGATTTTTTTTTTAATAACTGAGGTGTACAGGCCAACTTACGTGCACCACGACTAATCTATGGATCCACTTTTTTTTGATTTTTTTATTCCTATTTTGTTTTGCCACTTATACATTTTTTTTCTTAACCGAGGTGTCCGGGTCAGCTTACGCGCACCACGACGATTATTATTATTTTCTAGAATACCTAAAGGAGATCGCAGTTCCAAAAAGTGATGAATATATATATTTTAAGGTGTTGATATGAAATAAATAGCAAAATATATAATTAGTCTAACATATTTATCAGAGAAAAAATCACAAATAGTTATTATCATTATTTTAAATGCACTAATATTAAATAAATAGCAAAATCTATAATTGGTGTAACATATTTATAAAGAAAAAAACTTACGAATAATTATTGTCATTATTTTCAATGTCTTATCTACAATAATTAGAAATTTCAACACCTAATAATATTTTAAAAAAATTAAAATGAATGAAAAAACAAAAATAAATATTATTAGATTTTAAAAAATTATTTGACTTGAAAAATAAATAAAAAAGAAAAAAAAGAATGATAAGCTCAACCATTACGAAACACTCAACCGCCAACGAATGCCTAATTGACTACAAAAAATAAAGTTATTCATCTCTAATTTATATCATCGATTGTATTTTTTCCATCAACCGATTATATAATTGTCAAAACAATTAAGACACACCAAATAATCAATCAATTGCAGTTTTGCAATCTATGAATTAAAAAAACGACACAAAATAGCAATCAACCACAAATAATCCATCTCTTATAGATTTTAGCGGTTACAATTTTGCTATCAACTGGTTAAATCGTTCGTTGCTGTTAAAATAAACCAAATCATCAACAAGTTCGATACAAGAAAAAAATAATTCATATTTTATTCATTTTATTAATTGTAAATTTACGTCCACCAATTAAATAACTGTCAGAACAATCAAAACACGCCTACCAATTAATCAATTATAGTTTTTCAATATGCAAATTACATAAATCGATAAAATATCTATGCAAGTTCACTCATTAATGAATTGGCTATAAAATACAATCCACTCATCTTTAATAAATTTTATCGGTTATAATTTTGAGAGTTGTCAACTAAATTATTATCCGAGCACTTAAACTGATAACAACAACCAACTAATTCAATACAGACAAAAAAAATACAAGAAAATTTAACGATTACAATTTGCTATCTACCAACTAAATAATTCTTTGCAGGCTAAATAATTAATTAGTTTGCTACATCAAAAAAGCCTAGCGCAACGCGCGACTATATTATGATATTTGTTAGGTATCAACGCCTGAAAATATATATAAAAAAATAAACTGAGTTTTTTTAAAATCTCAAATTAATTTAATCTAAGTGTTTTGAAATACTTTTAATATAATAATATAAAAAATAAATCTTAAAAAATAAATATAAAATTAAAATCACTGTAAACTAAAAAAATATCATGTCACATATATATAAAATAAATACAAAAAAACACAAAAATGTAACCAAAGTTTTTTAACCAAAGTTTCCGTGACAACTTACGTGCACCACAGCTAATCTCTGAATCCATTTTTTTAACATTTTTTCCATTGATTTTTCCCCACGTATACGTTTTTTTTATAATTGTGATGCCTGGAACAACTTACACGCGCCGTGAATAATCCCCAAACCCATCTTTTTTGATTTTTTTCTGTATTTTTCGCACTTATAATTTTTTCTTTTATAACAGGGTGTCCGGGTCAGCTTACGGGAACTACTACTATTATTTCATAAAATAGCTAAAGGAGATTGCAATTTCAAACAGTAATAAATAATTATTTCAATTGTGATTTTCGTTGTTCATTACCATTTCAAAAAAAAAATTCTTTTTTTTATATTTCTTACATAATTCTTATTTCTGTCCATATACATGCTCTCCAATTAAAAAATATACAAACCACTTCCCATTTCGATGGCACTATTCCTTTTAGGCTGAGGAAAAATTTATTTGTTACATATTTTATCTATTTTAACGTTACTAATTAAATATTTAAACAACTAATTACAACATGTAAAAAATCAATTAGTTTTCTACATGAAAAAAACCCTAGCGCAATGCGCAGGCAAACATACTAATTATACCACGCAAAAAACTCATTCCTAACATATTTTTATCTGTTGCAAGTTTAGTAATTTAAACATTGACATAACTAATTATAGCACGCAAAAAATATAAGTTTCTTTCTTGAAAAAAAAATTACAATATTTTTATTTACAATGTGTCAAATTGAATATTACTGGGAAAAATATGCAACTCATAAAAAAAAAATTTACCTACATTATCTACGATTAAGAAATATACGACCCACTTTGCATTTCGATTATAAAGATTTTATCAATTATAATTTTACTAATTAAATATTAAAATAACAAAATACAATACATATAAAAACAATCAATTTTCTACATAGATAAAAAAATTCTGGCGCAACACACGGGCATATGGCTCGTCTGATCTAAATGGAGAACAAGTCAAACTAGCTCATCTCCATTAATTTATATTCTCAGCCCATCAACACCTTCAATCAATTTTTCCATGAAGGTAATGATCCCAATCAAAAGAATTTCCGTGAAGGTGAGTCAGAGAAAGATTTGCCAGGGCTGATTTGATCTCCACGCACCTGTCTGTGTCTGTCTCTAGTAGGGTTAGACTTATTCTACAATGTTATTTTAAAAATATTTTTATAAAAAAAATATTTTTTTTATTTTAAATAAAAAAAATAAGTATTTTTAAATATTTTTATATTATATGTCAAAAATATTATTTTTTAAAAAATTTAATATATTTTAAATAAAAAAACACAACTTTAATCATCCTCTAAATAGGGACATGGAGTAGTCGGTCTCAAAATCAAAGAACTGTTTGTAAACTCCGAAACATACGTTATGACCCATTCAAATTCAAGGATCTGCACACAGCATGATCGACTACAATTTACCTCTCCATCCAAATCACACATTGTTAGTAGCCGCACTATGAGCAGTCTTCGTTCCTAACATTCTTCCTTCTTCTCTGACTTCCGGCATGATGGATTTTCATTAGGGTTTCAACCCTGGACTTGGTCAGGGAGTACTGGAGAAACATAGCACATAAAGACTGAAATAAAAAATAATATATATGATCAATTTTAATTAAAAGATAAAATTAAAACCTGTAAACCAAAAAAATTAAAAGAATCAAAAATCAAAAGAATAAGAACTGAAATGAAAACCAACATATATAATCAGTTTCAATTGAAGGGTACAATTGAAAAAATTCAAAATTTTCATTGAAGAAATCAGGAATGAAACCGAAATAAAAAAACAGGAACTAAAATAAAACAATCACAAACATTAAGGACTTAAATGTATTTTCTACCGGCAGAGAGAGAAAAGGGAGAAAAAACTAAAAATCATCTACCGGCAATTCACCGACCACCGTAACTCGACACGCGTCGCAGCAGAAGGCAGAGGACATAATGGCACACCAGGTGAAACGACCGACGAATGGTTTACACTTCCAAATGAAGTCGCACGCGTCGCTTGCAAGGGGCATGTAGTGGAAACACTATTGTCTCGTTCATATGACGCGGCTGCAATGTTTCTGAAAAGAAATTAAAAAATATCAAATTACCTATACATTCCAGAAAAAAAAACAAGGAGGAAAGTACCACAATGCCCCCATCTCTAGGGCTTCGTTTTAGTCTTTTCTGGAGATATTTGTGTAGTTTTATTGTGCACAATTTTATGATAAAATGAAACCATCCCTACTGATCCGCGTTGTCTTGTCATTATCTTGGATTGACTTTTGAACTTACTCTTGAAAAAAAATAAAAGAACAATCTTAAATTTTGAATTAAATGACAAAATTAAATTAACAAAAGAATTGAAAAAAAATCAAGAAAATGAAAAACTAAGTTTGAAAAAAAAAACCCAAAGATTATAGATCCAAGAATGCAAATAAATTATATTACTATATATATAAAACGCGTAGGTTTTATACTGTTCATTGTCTCTTAAATCACTGTGGACTGGACATTTAACGTTTGTGCATCGCGCGAGTATGTGCGCCCTTTTTTTTTTTGCTTTATCCGGAGTTGAACAGTGGATTACCGCAAAAAACCTTCATAAACGACAAAATAGTGAACAGAACCAGGGGCTATTCCGGATTTTCCATTTTATTAGCACAGTGAATCGACGAAAAAAGCCCCCAATAAAGACAAAATAGCGAACAGTACACAGGGCTACCGCGGTCTTTTCCTGACAGGTTTTTTCGTAAATCTAGGTGGGTCCAGGGGCAAGCCAGTCATTACCTATTATTTTATTATTATTTTTGTATTAACTGTCGGCGCGTCGTCGGAACGCCCCAGCAGCATTCGGCCAACACGCGCCTTTTAGGAGGCGCGTACAGGGTCTCTACGCCGTCAAAAAATACCTTCCGCCGGTCAACAAGATGCGCCGGGAGGTCCTCTATCCTCCGCCGCGGCGCGTGCCAGTCATGTATGTCCAGGTGAGCGGAGGAGGACGGTTTTTCGCCGGCGGTCGCTTTTCTCTCTCCTGCCGCCGCAAAGTATGCTCTGGTCCCTGATAGCTGTGATAAGTTGATTTGGGTCCCTAAAGTTTTGATTTCGTTTTTATGGCTGATTTATTGAAATTGAAGTTTCTGGATTTTCAATTATGCCCTTCAATTAAAACTTATTATATAAGAAGTTTTTATTTCAGTCCTTACACTTTTGATTTTTGGTTTATTTTTTATTCCTTCAATTTTTCCGGTACAGATGTTTGGATTTCTTTAATTTGGTCCTTCAATTGATATTGATAATATATACAAAGTTTGATTTCAGTCCCTCTTCTTCTGATTTTTTATCAAATGGCAGCAATTACAATTATTTATTTTTAGTCCTCCAATTCTTTTTTGTTTTAATTTTATCCTTCAATTGGAATTAATTTTATATATATTATTTTTCATTTTGGTCCTTATTCTTTTAATGTTTTCTATTAATTCATTTTTTATAATGTTTATTTCTTATTTGATATTAATTTATTTTTTATTGATATTTGATATTAATTTATTTTTTATGGATATTTAATATTAATTCATTTGTTATTTTTTAATTGTTTTTATACAAATCTTTTGATTTTTTTTAATGATTTTCCAGAGCAATTTAATTATTTGAATTGTTATGACAGTAATATTAATAATAATTTTAACTATTATAATAATCATTTTACTATTAATATTACTCTTTTTTTCTCTTTGTTTATTTAGTTTTTTCTTTGCTTCTTCTTTTTTTCTTTAGATTGGATGATTTTTACAATTTGACTATTTATGCAATAATCATGATGTTTTTAGTAGTTGTTGTTTTTTCTTTTTTACACAAAAATATGTTCCTTTTATTAATGATTTTTCAGGACAATTTAATTATTAAGATTGTTTTGACAGTAATGTTGATAATAATTTTAACTGTTATAATAGTGATCATGATAATAATATAAGGATAAATTTTCAATTTATGTATTCATTTTTTTTCCGATTAAACTATTTATTTTGTTTATTTGATTATTGCATAGTTTTTTATATTAATTCATTTAGTTTGTTTTTATAAATTCTTAGATAATGTATATTTTTTATTCGTATTTATATATCTATACTTTTAGTTTTTTTATAGTTTTTTTTTCTTTGAATTTTTTTTAATCAGTTCACTCCTGATATTTGAATTTAAATTGGTAATCATTTTAAAATTAATATTACTTCTTTTTGTCCTTTATATTTTTTGGTTTTCTTTTATTTTTATTCCTTTTTTGTATTAAATGATTTCTATGATTTTACTATTTACGCAATAGTTGTGATAATTTTAGTGATTGTTTTTTTTTTTTTTGTACTTTTTGATGATTTTTATTATTTGGCTATTTATGCAATGATCATGATGATTTTGATGGTTGTGTTTTTTCTTTTTCCTTTTTATACAAAAATCTTTTGCTTTTTTTAATGATTTTCCAGGACAATTTAATTATTGAAATTGTTTTGGTAATAATGTTGATAATAATTTTAACTATTATAATAATGATAATGATAATAACATAAGGATAGATTTTCAATTTATGTATTCATCTTTTTGTTGATAAAACTATTTATTATTTTATACAAATTTATAATTAAAAAATTCTATACAAAATTATTATTTTGTCTAAATTTATATTATAATAAAAAAAACTAACATAGTTAATATTTGGCCTTTATACTTTTAATTTTTTGTTTTCATCCCTTGATTTCTTATTATTTCTATAATAATCTTTACTGTTATTCATGTATATATAAGTGTGCTCTTAACTTTGATTTTGATTTTTTGATCTCTAGAATAATTATAATAATAATAAAAATAATATTTTAATTAATTATTAATTAATCAATTATTATTATTATTATTATTATTATTATTATTATTGTTGTTGTTGTTGTTGTTGTTAATTTAATTGTTCCTCTTGCTTACTTTTTTGTTAATGTTTTTCATTTTTGTTTCTCAGAATAATTTGATAATATTTATTCTTTTGGTAGTAATAACAATAATGATTTTTATTTTTATTTAATTGTTTTTATTGATCTTTTGTTCTTTATTTATTCTTTCACATTATTATTATTATTATTATTATTATTATATTAATATTTTTTCGTGCTTCCTATTTTGTTTATATTTCTTTCTCTCAATATAATTTACTAATTTTTATTGTCTTGACAATAATGTGAATAATAAATATTACTCACTTTTTGCCTTTTTTTATTTTAATTTGCTATGTGGATTAAATGATTTTTATGATTTTACCATTTACGCAATAATAATGATAATTTTAATTTTTTTTTATTTTCTTATAAAAGTATTTTGTTTTTGTAATGATTTTTCAAGTCAATTTAATTTTTATTATTATTTTGATAATAATATTGATAATAATTTTAACTCTTATAACAATGATAATGACAATAATGTGAGGATGAATTTTCAATTTATATGTTTAGTTTTTTTTATCAATAGTACATTAACTATTTATATTTATTAATATATTTTTGCAGATTTTTATTTTATATTAAATCATTGAGTTTCTTTTTGTAATTATTGAAGAATATTTTTTTTTATTCGTATCTATGTATCTATTTAAATTCAATTATAAAATTAACTAATCTTAATGCAATGAATGTAATAATTCAAATATCCAAGTCTCTTTATTTTTTTAATAACAATCATAAATTAATATAGATTATTTCATCAAAAACTACTAAACAGATACATTTATAACTTGAACTTCGCAAGATTTCTAGAAAAATTTATTATTTTAACTAAATTTATAATACAATTGATAATTATATATAATTAATATTTTTGACATTTAAAAAAATATTGTGCACCCCGCGGCGAAGCGCGGGGGCACTATCTAGTATATATATAAAAGGTGTAAAAATCAAAATTTAAAATCTAAATATTAAGAGTAACCTTAATATCATCAAACATTAAATTATTGCTAAAAATAAAAAGAAAAATCAAATTAAAAAAAATCACAAATAAAAAAATAAAAAATATTTTAAAAATAACCTATACCCTCACATAATCAGTGTAACTGGGAGCTTCTCCTCACCTCCACCAATGTTCTGCCACGCTCGATCTCTTCTCCGCCGCCCCAACATCACACTAACCACCACTATCCTCCGTACTCTAACCACCGTCGGTGCCGCCGCCTATCCTGAGATATCACTCCTCCAAGAATCTACCTCCTACACAGTAACACCTCCAATAAAACCCTGGCCTCAACGCCTCTACCCAAAACGCCTAATATCCATGATTACCCACCAAGATAATCTCGACCTCGCCATCCAAGTCTTCGATTACGCGGGAAAATATCACCCTGGTTTCTCCCATACTCACGCCACTTACCACTCCATCATCGACAAGCTCTCTCGTGCTCGCGCTTTTGATGCGGTAGAATCTCTACTCTCTCAACTGTCACTTTGCTCCTCTCACATCAAATGCGGCGACGATGTTTTTATCTCTGTGATTCGAAATTATGGCCTTGCAGGTAGGCCTAGATTAGCCCTCAAAACATTTACGCGAATCAAAGGAGAATTCAGTATGCAGCCTTCAGTGAAATTATTGAATGCTTTATTGAATGTCTTTGTGCAGAATAAAAGGTATAATTTAGTGGGTTCTACGTTGAAAAATTGTAAAGATAAATATGGTGTTTTGCCTAATGTGTTTAGTTTTAATATTTTGATTAAGGCTCTTTGTAAAAAGAATGACGTAGAAAATGCTCTTAAGGTGTTTGATGAAATGCCCACGATGGGAATGATTCCAAACCTGGTGACTTATACGACAATTTTAGGTGGGTTTGTTTCACGGGGCGATTTAGTTAATGCTGAGAAGGTTTTTAGTGAGATTTTGGATAAAGGGTGGTTGCCGGATGCGATTACTTACACAGTTTTGATGGTTGGGTATTGTAAACAAGGGAGGTTGAGTGATGCTATTAAGGTAATGGATAACATGGAGTATAACGGGATGGAGCCGAATGAGATTACTTATGGGGTCATGATTGATGCTTATTGTAAAGAGAAAAAGTCTGGGGAAGCTCGTAACTTGATTGATGATATGCTTGATAAGAAGTTTTTGCCAAGTTCGACCCTTTGTTGTAAGGTTATTGATGTGTTGTGTGAGGATGGGAAGGTGGAGAATGCTTGTCATTTGTGGAAGAGGATGTTAGATAATAATTGTTTGCCAGATAATGCAATAATGAGCACACTTATACATTGGCTATGTAAGGAGGGGAAAGTGTGGGAAGCCAGGAAATTGTTTGGTGAGTTTGAGCGAAGTACGATTCCGAGTCTCATGACATATAATACTCTCATTGCAGGGATGTGTGAGAGAGGGGAGTTGAATGAGGCGGGCAGATTGTGGGATGATATGGTGGAGAAGCGTCGAAGGCCCAATGCTTTTACATATAATATGTTGATCAAGGGTTTCACGAAGGCTGGGAATGTGAAGGAGGGAATTAGGATTTTGGAAGAGATGCTGGATAATGGGTGCTTGCCTAACAAGTCAACATACACATTATTGATTGAGGGGTTACAGGAATTGGGAATGGAAGGAGATGTGGATAAGGTCGTGTCTATGGCCATGGCAAGCAGAGAAGTAGATGCTGAATCTTGGGATCTCTTCTTGCACAAGATTGTTGGTAATCTAGATTGTGGGACTGGTGCTCTTGATAGATTGTTAATGGAAAATGCTACATAGAGATCCATTCATTGGGCTTCGTACAGTAATGGATGAAGTGGTATTTGATTATTCAAAGGCACTGACTGCAGATGCTCCCAGTAACTTATGGAGTTGTTAGAGAGGTTAAAGTTCACTTAGCAGGTGCTCTCTATATCTTGGTTTGGATGTCACTGTTAAGTGACATTGAAATGCTCTGTGAAGCAGCAAGAGGAGCATACTGTAGGATTTTATGTTCAAACTGGCGTCAACTGCTGAACTACAGAGCAGATAACTGAGGAATTTTTCGCACTATTGGTTTTAACAGACTGTTGGTAGTTTTCAAGATCTTGCTTGCATTGGTGAATGAGCTAAGTTATGCAAAATTTGCTGCTTATGTAGTAAGAAAATTCTATCCAAGGGCAGGGCATTGGTATTCTTAAAGCTTTGAAAGAACAGGTGTGCAATGTGAGGACCTGGCTGCTCTCTCTCCTACACACAGAACCACAGAGGAAGCATCTGCTAGGTCTGTGATTGCAAACTCAGAGATACAGAATAAGGTCTCTTTCTCTGTCTCTCTCCATCACTGATTGATGGATGTTCTCATGTATTACTATGGGGTGTGTAATGTAATGTATTCTTCTCCTTGTATTTAAATTTTATATTCTGTTTACCAGGGTGCCAGTAAGTTTTAGTATTACCCTCCTTTTCTCCCTCTTTTTTTTTAATGATAATTCATGCTTTTGCAACAGTGATTTTGATTTGAATAATTTGGTTGATACCACCATAATTTAAGTGTCCTTTTGCTATGGATGAAGCTTTTCAATATATGTTTCTTAGAAGGCCTAGCCTCAGAATTTTAACTGGTACTTCAAACGATGGCCGCTTTTTTCCTTTTCCTTTTCTCCTAACAACTAATGCTTGTAAATTTGATTTTAGCTGTCTGGCTTCTTTCAATTTAAGCCCATAATTTGTAGTCCCTTTTATGTTAAAAGGATGAAACTTTCAACATGTTTGTCTATTGTTTACTCCTTTCATCTGCTATTACTGGCAAACTATGTGGCCTACTTGCTAGAACTGTAAAATTCTATGAAACCTTAAATCTGGACTGTTGTGGGTAACAGGGACTTGGCTTAGAACATCTCCTCTTTTTTTGGCATAGTACGTCAATGGAGGAAAAAAAAAATATAAGGATCAAACCTAGCTATACATATGATAGCAATGTTGAGAGAATTATCTGATTTTCCTCATAACAAAACAATGAATCTCTTTTGGAAGATCGTTTCAGCTACTGGCTACAATCTTAAAATGGTCTGCCATTATAAAACTGTTGGCAATCAATTCTTCTTCTTCTTCTATTTATCTTCCTTCTTGCGCGTGTGATAAGGATGGAAGATTACAATCGGTGTTGGGGCTGAATATATTCAGTTTTCTTCCACTCTATTCGTTGCAAATTAACTTATGCTCTAAATGATTGAGCTTGGCAGGATATTGACGGTTCATTTGTGATTATTGAAGATGGTGGAACGTAAGGAATATTTTATAGAGAAGACTAGAGCTTGATGTCTCTGTAATCTTCCCGTGAAGAAAACTGACTAAGTTAGGCCATCTGTCAGTTCCTGATCTCCTCTCATTCCAGGCTGTTTGCAAGTGTGGCATTCTTCATTCTTGAAATTTTCCATGTTACCATTGCGAAACCAAGCACATAAAAAGCTCCCATGGTTTCTGATCCTGAGGACCCAGCTACCGAAAAGAACATGTGCCTATCCTTCAGTCACTAGACCGCTGCTGTTTACAACAGGCAAGTTAGCAGACTTGTCATCGATTCATTCCATGATCATTGGCCAACTATGTTTAATGCAAGGTTGTCAATACCAATTCGGTTGGTGCTTTGTTTTTTCAATTGAAACGAAATAGTTTGGTTTCGGAGTGTTTCAGCGTACTATTTTAAGGTTGTACTATTTATGTGTGTGTGTATAGTTAAATATACTAAATTGGTTTGTATCCAAAATTAAAATTATATAGAATTGTGCAATTTAATATAAAAAAAGAGACAATAAAATTATTTTTCTAAACAAAATTATGAACATGTATAATATTAGAAGAATGTCAACATCAATCTCGCAAGGTCATTATATTATCAAATTGCTCTGAAATTTTAACATAATATATATAAATATGTCAAGAAACTCATAAAATTCCATCTCAATCTAACGGTCGGATTAAGAGATACGATTGATATTGTAAAATTATTTATTATTTAAAAAACACTATATGACCGATACAGAACAGGCGGAACGAAACCAGAATATTTCGGCTGGTATTTGGTGGAAAATCCAAAACACACTGAAATTTAAACTGAGGTAAAAACGACGCTGTTTTATCTTGTTTTTTTAACTGAATCAAAACATTTAGGCCGTTTTGATTGAAACAAACGAAACGATGCTGTTTTGTCTTGTTTTTTTAACTGGTACGACATGTTTTGACTGTTTCAGCCGAAACAGAACAAAACAGACAACTATGACAAGAACTACATGGAACATGAATCCGTACGTCCATGTCTGGTGGCTGCTCTTGTTTCTTTCTGAATAGTCTTCCCAATTGTTGTTCTTCTTATTCTGTTTTCTAAAGCAAAAGTTGACCTTCTCTTCATGGATGTATCTGAATTATCCTCTCCTGTATTTGACATTTCAGCACCGCCTACGTCATTGGTTTGCTTGTTGTTTCTTATATTCTGCGAAGTTTCTAATGAAAAGTTTCGGGTTTGTTTATCTAGCCATAGGGAACCTTATTTGACCACAGGGGTCTAGGGGGAGAAAATCAACGGGAAATTTTATGGTCCAGGTGCTGTTGTTAATTCTTTGTTCGTCAATGGATTATGTAATGTTTTCACCAGATGGATGATTTCACCACTTTCGATGTTGCAAGTAGAAGTTGGAAGCTCTTGGATCTATAAAAGGCTAGAAGAAATGACGTGTTTGGAAATGCAAAAACAGTGTCGTAAGTGGTCAAGAATGGTGGCCGAGTGTTCATGCTGGTTCATAAGGCTACTTGGCATGAAATTGCGTCAAGGGATCCTCAAAAAATGTGAATAATTATAGCAAAGAACATGATTTCTTGAACAAACAAGAATTCCTGTTTCAGGCCAATGTAATCAGCTATCTCAAGCAGCTACAGAATGGCTAAGTAGTTAAGACTCAATCAACATTGTGATACTGTGATTCAGATGGTCTGGGCACCTTTTTTTTCAGAAATGCATTCTTTCCTTGTTATGGACTTATCTTTTAAATTTTATATTTCTAGAGATAAACATAAAAATTGAAAAAGAATTTGAAAAGAGGCTGAATGTATGGTTTCTGAAAAAAAGAGCTGACAGATAGTTCTTATTAGACTCTAGGAACTTGTTTGTAATCAACTCTTTTTCAGAGTTAGAGACACGGATAATGCTTTGAATTTCCCTGTAAGTAGAAGCAGAATCACGCGACAACCATTACCAAACACCAAAAACCCACCACTATCTTATAACTTCTATAAACTTTCGCGGTGGCCTGACATTCCAAAATTGGCAAACTCACTATGCTCCCTCCTGCTCGAACGAGCTATAGTTTCATGAAACGCCGTGATTTTAACAATGGGGCAAGTTGAATTAGCTACTTTACTTACTTTCGCTAACGCACTGTCATGTAATCTGCTATAATGTGTGCTTTAATGGAGAATTTGGATGCACTTCAGAAGCTGCGTTTTTCGTTTCCTTAACCACGTTTCTGTTTTCGAGGTTGATCTGCTGCATCTGTTGCAGTAGTTGTTCCACTTGAGTAGTCACTTTTCAGAATCCTTTTTTTGGTTCTGTTTATTGTTTCACCTATGATCATGCTGGGACTCATTCCCTGTAATTGCTGTCAATGGTTGGCTTCGCATCACGAATGTTATTGTTCCAAATCCCAGCATTGAATTTCTGTCTTCTATTTCATGGCTGTGATTCGTCAGGATTTCGGACAATGAGAGCTGGCTGGCACTTCTCAAGCTTGTGGATTCTCAGAATATATCCTGTGTCAGAACAACGCTTCATGCACATTAGTAGTAGTGATAACGATCATAACGGTGTTATTGATTAACTGTCACTTTTTCATTTTCAGAAATTGATAGTTGAACTATATAAAGAGATTTAAGAGCAGTTGTATGAGACCCCATATTGATTTAGCAAACCTGTGAGGCTGTGACCTGAAGTCTGATTTTGACTAAATTTTAATTTAGTCTGGTTTGATATTGCCCTAGTCAAATCAGGATGACCTGTTGGATTGACTTATGACGTATTTGAACCGATTTTGTCGATTCTGTTTCTGTTAGTGTTTTGTTTTTTCAATTGGAATGGAATGTTTTGGTTTCAGAGCTTTTCGGTGCTTTTCAATTTTATTTTGGTTGATGTTTCGTTTTTCAATTAAAACAGAATGTTTTGGTTCAAAATATTTCGGCACGCCATTTTAAAGTTGTATTGTTTATGTATATATATAATTAAGTATATTAACTAAAAAAAATAGTTCAAATCCAAAAATAAAATTATTTAGAATTGTGCAATTTAATTTAAAAAAAGACACAATAAAATGATTTTTCTGAACAAAATTATGAACATGTATAATATTATGAGAATGTCATCATCAATCTCGTAAGGTCATTACATTCCCTGATTGCTCTGAATTTTTAACATAATATATATAAATATGTCAAGAGACTCATCGTAAAATTTAAAATCTCAATCTAATGGTCGAATTAAAAGATATGATTGATATTATAAAATTATTCATTATTTAAAAAAAAGCACTAATTGGTCGAAACAGAACAGGCGAAACGAAACCATAACGTTTCGGTCGGTATTTGGCTGAAAATTCCAGAATGGGTCAGAATTTAAACCGAGGTCAAAACGACGTTGTTTTGTCTTTTTTTAATTGGTACGAAATATTTTGGTTGTTTTGGCCAAAACGAAACGAAATTGACAACCCTGATTTAAAACATTCAAACCAGACCCAAAGGCTGATAACCCGACACTGACCCGTGATCCAATGACACTTACCCTTCTTCGTGTCAGACCTCGGAATGGGTCTCACAAGCATGGCTCTCTCTTTTATAGATGTTTTAAAGCTGATGTCTCTTTTTTCTTCAGCACACATTTTATTTATAGCCTATTAAATATGAGTCTAAGTTGACCTAGCGAGGACATGAACACAAACCTTTCCTTTAACGTGCCTGGTATTTTGTTAAAGTTGCATTCTAAATTATTTTTACCACTGTTTCCTTTATCATCAGGGTGTGCATTGGAATTCTTGCAGATGCAGGGAGCTGATAAAATATCCTCAGTTGGGATTTTCCACAGCATCTAAAACTATGAATGAAACTAGCCTGTTGCTTGTGCAGGCGCTATTTCCTTGATCATCTCATTGATAATGTCGCTCCTGAATTTGCACTCATTTGGGGAAAATAAATGTTGATTGTAGTGGTAGATCAGATACATTTAGGCTTGGCATGAGAAGGTACAACCCTTCATTTTAAGTTTTTCAGGTAATATTTTATTGATTTGACAGCATTAATTAGTTAATTTTGTATAATCATAAACATCCGTGACTACCAGAGCTCATCTTTGAAACTTCAGTTGCTTACTGCCTCTCTGAAGTTCAGGAAAACTGTTCACAGTGAAATATCGTTTACCCTGTCACAAACAAGAAAATATGTTAGGATTCTGTGCGCGCGGGTTTGCGTAGAGATCATACTTTGTTAGGAATGTAAATTAATTTTAGAGTTTTGACAGAGGAAATTTACACAAAACGAATGTCTTTCTCTTACGTGATTTTGTTAACTCTTGTCATTAGTACTGTCATTAATCACCGGCTGCAACTTTTTGGATTTCTCTTCATTCTTTTCTAGATCCCATTTATCTGGTGCTTCCATGATCCCTGTTTTTCTGTACTTGCAGTACAGTATTAGTTGAACAATTCCCAAGGGGCTACCGACAAGATTTGGGGACTGCCAAAATTCAAGAATTTAAGTTGAAGAAAATCCAAGAGTGCATGTATGAACCGCAGAATTGTTCTTGTTATAACCAAGTAAAGATTGAATAATTGTACAAACCGCAAGAAAGAGATCATGGCTCAGTAGTCCATAGGCCATCCACATAGAACTTGCAAGGAAGGAGAAAAACGATAGGTAGAATGGCATGAATTCTACGCTCTTTGTCTTTATCACCTTTTTCTGCAATTATTTATTTAGATAATTTATCAGAAGGAAAGCTTGAGCAAGTAGTTGCTTCACCGAAAGGCCTGAGGGACACAGAGAACTTAGATATATTGAATGTGTTTATGTTATGCTAGACATGCCAGGATGCTAAATTTATGTCACATAGTTGTTTATGTTTTAACGGTTCTTTAGCTTTCAATTTTGGCTGTGTATGGTGAGTTAAAAAGAGATAAAGTCCCCAAGGAACATTTCGTGATTTGAGATCTGCGCAGCAGATCTCAAGTTCGAATTAGGACGTGCATCTTTTGTAAGAGTCTGTGACGATCAGAGTTTTACTCGCTCACCTAGCCCCACAAAATACGTTTTCCAAGAGGTGGAGTTTACTCGAATAAAAAAAAAAGATGAAGATGGCTCACCACAACCACTAGCGGAGAACCATACATTGCCACAGAGGCCCCAAGAGCAACACTCCCAACAAATATCTTGCGATGGTGGTGATCATGTAAAGCAAAAGCTGAGATAGTTGCTGTGATGCAGAAAACTAAGATGACAGGTATCACTGTGATTGCAACCTTTATCTGCACATCAATG
Organism: Salix arbutifolia; assembly: GCA_025169955.1. Classification (NCBI taxonomy): domain Eukaryota; kingdom Viridiplantae; phylum Streptophyta; class Magnoliopsida; order Malpighiales; family Salicaceae; genus Salix; species Salix arbutifolia. Next base: position 1,458,648 of record CM045913.1, on the reverse strand, counting down.
GCTATTAATTGTAATTACATCGCGATCCATATCCATACGTTCATGGATTTTTATCTGTAAACATGAGTTTAGTCTGCTGTGTGCATGCTAGCACTGTTAATTCAAGCATGCAAGGAAAAACATTTCTGCAAAAGTTTGTCAGATAAAGTTCAAATAACTTGCCTTTCCTCTGGTTGAAGTGAACCAGAAATATATGAGAATGAAGGAAAACTCTAAAAGAATCCCTAAACCATTGATAGTGACCACAGGGAAGTTTTCCCATCTGTAGCTTACGACAGGCAACCCATACCAGGTGTAAAGGAGACAGTTTAGCAGGGCAATGATGTAAGGAACACAGGAGAACTCTTCAGTGCTTTTCTTCCTGATGACCTTATAGAAAGTTAATCTGGAAAAATAAAAAATATTAAGACTTTGAGTTCCATTTTCAAATGTTTTAAAATGATAAACTATCATATATAGAGTCTTGGCATTACATGGGCGCTGAATAAAGCAACAGGGAAGCTGCATTGCCTGCAATAAAATCATGAAGATTTGATATATTATTTCACCTGAGTAGAGTATTTATATTTCATGCTAGAGATAGCTGATACAAAAACCACAGAGAAGTGTGTTATACCCATGATTCCTACGGCTAGGCGCAGCGTATCTCCCATGTTCTTCTCCCTGCAATGATGTTTTTAAGTTGAAAGAACGGTCCCAACAAGTAGACTCTCTCTACTACTCGCTAAGTATTTCATGTCAACTGTTTAACAAAATGGGGATATAAATAGGGGGTGGCTTGTAAAAGAGAATATTAGAAAATGGAAAGAATTAGAAGTGCTGTCGACGTTTCAATAAACCTGTGGACTGCTTTATCTAATCCGTGGATGGACATAGCTTGCATAATATTGAATTTTTTCTGTAATATTTAATGGGAAATTGTCATAAAATCAGGTTGGGTTTTGAGAATAAGGTTCCCAGAAGGTGTGGCATAATAACAAAGGAATTGCGATTTACATAACAAGTTTTGAATTCGAATTAAGATATGTATTTTTTATTAGAGTTTGAAATAACTGTGATTTTACTTATTTATTTGTGTCTACAAAATAAATTGTCGTAGTAGTTGAGTTTTCTCGGGAAAAAAAAGTTTTGAGAATAAGATTAGATGAACAAATATTTGTGTCCACAAAATAAATTGTCGCAGTAGTTGAGTTTCCTCGGGAAAAAAAAGTTTTGAGAATAAGATTAGACGAACAAAGACAAGGAATTCTATGAAGTTTCCTGTTGCAAGTGGAAGTGACATGTCACTTCCACTTGATAGAAATTTCTTACGTGATTTTTGGCTAATCATTTAACATGCGGTACTTTTTCTTTTTTTTTTCCTTGTGCCTGGCAACATTTTCGAAAGTAAAGGAATATAAATATTAACGTTCATTTTTTTTCTTGTGCAGAAAAAGAAAACAACCTGATGAGCTCGGATTAGAAAAGATAGAAAGTTTGTGAAGAGACCACCCATAATCGAGGAGTTAGAGCGCATCATGAAAGGATCTGCGTGCATCTTTTTTCCTTTTTCTTTTTAATCTTTCTGTCAGGTACCCCATTCAAAAGATCTGGTTTGTGTCATTCGTGCCACTGCTGCTGTTTTCTGTTTTTTTTTTATTGAAAAATAAATATATTATTTTTTTCATAATTGTGATGAGTAAATCATATTCTGTGATTATTCTCTTCTCTTCTGTGAGATAGTGGAAGAGACTATCTACGGCTTAGGAAATAAAAAAATATGCTTCCAAGATTTTTTACTCAAGCCCTTTTCATTCAAACTCTATATATTCTTCTTTCATTTTTTTTCTCAATCATGTTCGGCAATATCACAAATGCAAAGAGTAAGTGGCAGATAATGAAACATCTCATCTAAAAACTTTAATTATTAGATAAAATTTCAGGATATATTTTATATTATTATTTAACACACACCCTCAAGTGAAAATTATTTAGGCTTGAAACTTGAACATATATTTACACTAACTTGTGCTTATTTGTTATCAAATAGAATGAGGAAAGAGAAATTAAAACTCGTGACTGCTGGGTTAACAAGTCTCTTATACCATGTAAAAAAATCATCTAACCTAAAAACTTAAGTTATTTATACCGTGTCAAAAAACCATCTCACCTAAAAACTTAAGCTATTAGATAAAGGTCTAATATATAATTTATATTATTATTTAACAGGAACATCATCACCGAGTTTTTACAAGTAGAAGAATTAGCTTATTATTTATCAAGAAACATTGGATCTCAAAATTAGTTTAGCCATGTCTGATGGGGCTCTCCTCCCACATGAATTCTTAGAGAATATTGCCATGCATGAACTTACAAGAACCGAGATTTTTTCAGATAAGTTCTGCATCCACAATATCTTCTACCCGGAATAATAATAAAGTTATTTTATTCCAATACTCTTATAGCAATGGTTCTTAGAACAAGAGAAGAAATCTAATCGGCATCTAACCATGAATTTGTTTCTTAGTGAGATGTATTTTTAGCTGTTGCTTTCAGTAAAAATCAAATTAAATTTATTCTAATTCTAAAAAAAGAAAATTATTCGTCTGTAGCTGCCCTTCAACATAGCTGGCTAGTGATCATGGAATGAATTGATGAGAAGAGGCCATCCTCCGGAGCAACATTTTATTTTATATGATCATAAATGGATACACTATTTTGCTATGATGGTGATCTCAGCACCCTTTTGGCTGTCTTCCATTTTTATTCTTTCTTGGCCTCCAACAATTCATTAAAATTCTTTATCCACCAACATTGGGGTTTCTGATGCCTTTATTTTCTCATGGTTCCGGTACTTGAATGTTCTTCAGAGTCCACAATCTAGTTTTACTTCAATCAATTAAACCCCGTAAAAATTAATTTTTAAAATATTTTTTGATGATCAAATTTTTTTAATTTTTAAAAATTTATTTTCAATAGCAGTGTTAGATGAGACATCAGGATATAATTTATATTATTCTCTAATATATATTTTCGAGTGAAAATCATTTGGGCTTGAAAATGATTTTCTTTTGCATACAGGACCACATTATCTTATGCTTATTTTTAACAAATAGAATGAAGATAGTGAGATTCAAACTCGTAACAGCTATGTTAACAAGATTCTGATATCATGTCAAAAAACCATTTCACCTAAAAATTTAAGTATTAGATGAGATCTCATGATATAATTTATATTATTCTCTAATAATCAACACATCAAAACAATCCAAAAACATACGTAAAATCATTTTTAAAAAAATTAAAAATTGAATAGTGCTTCCTAACCACATAAACAAACCATCCCACCAGTACTGTTCTATTTCTGGACAGTAAATAGTTCAATTCTTAAACGTTTGGATGATAATTTCAATCACCATTTGTTGAAATCGGCCATCCATACAACTTGCATAAGCTCTTTTTAAGGTACAATATTGTGCCGGGATTAAGAATATATTCTCTGTACAGAGATAACTAGGCTGCACCATTTTACTTGTCACCATGTTGAGCACACTAAACCTTAGATAGGGATTCTTGAAAATGGCTATTGATTATAAATTCTGCACGAATTCTAAGAAGAATCAGAGGTATGGTGAAAGCTATGGCCAACAACATGGTTTCAGATTAAATTAATCAAAGATGAATGTCTGGTCACTGTCAATTCATTCTAGGAGATGATAACAATCACGTGGCCTAATGAAAATAAGAGAGAAATAGTGGACTCTGATGGACCTAAGCAATTGTTGTCTCTACTACAATTTCCCCCATTTTATTTTTATTTTTTAAGAAAAAAAAACTAGTTTGTGGTTTTTGACTTATCATTGATGATCAACTTTCCAATTTTGAGACTTTAGCCTTATTTTATTTTGTTTCAAAAATGTTTATGAGAAAAAATTAAAAAAAAATATTTTTATTTTTATTTTAAATTAAAAAATAATGTTTTTAAATTATTTTTTAAATCATTTTCATGTGATGATGTCAAAAATATTATTTTAATGTATTTTTGAATGAAAAGTAATTTTAAAAGCAACTTCAATCATATTTTTAAATAGGCAATTCCTTAAAAAAAATTACTCCTTTAATTTGTAAGGATTGATCAAATATTTATTTTATCCTCAAACTTGAATATGTTGTGATATTCTTATTGTTTTCTCCCGTAAAAAAGAAACTCTTATTATTATTATTATTATTATTATTATTATACAATTAAAACAAAAAATTAAAGGGTATGGCTTATTCATGATATAGTGTCTGTTTGGGAGTGTGGCTGATGTGATTTTTTAAAGTATTTTTTATTTAAAAATACATCAAAATAATTTTTATTTTAGTTTTTAAAAATTATTTTTGACTTCATCACACAAAAATGATCTGAAAATACCAAATTTTTAATTTAAAATAAAAAAAATAATTCAAAATAGCTTCTCAAACACGCTCCCAAACACCCTCATAGATTGTAATAGTATTCTGCATTGTTTTCTTTCTTTTAATTTTATTAATTGTGCTTTTAATTTCGTCATTTTGATCTCTCTTTTCAATTTGTTCCTTTGACCTTGTGTTTGTTTAGGATTAATCTTGGTGATTCGTTTTGGCTGTCTAGGTTAGGGAATCACGTGATGCCAAGAGAATATCTCATTGCTTGATTTATGCTCGACTTATCAAGATGAAATATAATTTTATTGATTTGAAAAGATTACGTTTTAGGGAATAAATTTGAAGAATGGACAAATGCTAAGCTCTATTTTTTTTTTTTTTTTGGCATCAAGGACTACATTGGATGAGCACCGAAAAAACTTGGCATAAAGTTAATTTTCACAAAATAAGGCTTGACGGACCAAAATTAAAATTGAAACAAGTAGAAATGAAAGTGAACGGACAAGAGGAGAATGGTTGTACTTGGCTAATCCTAGTTTCATGACCCGGTTTGGAGGTTTAGAATATTAACCCGAGTTGACTTGGATCTTTTAATATATTTTTTTAAAATAAAAAAATCATATACATCCTTCAACAATTGGAAAGTTGGTAATTAATTTTTGTTATTTTTTAATTCTTTTTCTATGTGATACTACTCCCGATCATATGACTTAGATTGTGAGTTTTATATGTTAACTCGGTAGCTCGGTCTTTTTTTTATTTGTTATTTTAAGGTTGATTCTTTTACAAAAAGAATTCCATCAACATTAGGTTGGATGGAATTAGGTTTAGAATCTTTTTCAATTTATTTTTGTGGTTATGATCTTAATCCTGAGTCTCATTAGGTTGGATGGAATTAGGTTTAGAATCTTTTTCAATTTATTTTTGTGGTTATGATCTTAATCCTGAGTCTAATGAGTTTACTTGGGTTGAATCAAATCACCATTTTTAGTCCTTTTTAAAATTTAATATTTTTTTCCTCATTTTTATCATTAGACATTGTATAGATTGAGAATTGGACTGCTGGAGAATATACTTTATAATTTTATTTATTTATTTTTTACAGAGTAATCACGGTCTCATAAAAGGGGTTATTCAAAGGGTTTTTTTCTTTAATTAATATGGAGATAATCTCTCTTCGAGTCCGAGATAATAAGCTAAATTAAGACATTAATGAGAAACTTATTTTCCAGATCTCTTACTGTACTTGATTCTTAAGATTTCGCTATTTATTTGCTGCGCCAGGTGACTCAGTGCAGCAATTACTTGTTTCTGTTTTTCCATGTAAAGTAATGTAACTATATAATATTCCATGTAAAGTAGTATAACTATATAATATATCAAATTGTTTGTCACCATGTTTCAAAAATATTTTTGAAAAAATTTAAATTTTAGTTTTAGTTTTTATTGTAAATTAAAATTTTTGATATTTTTAGATCATATTCATATGTTGATATCAAAAATATTTTAAAAAAATATTATTTTAATGCATTTCTGAACGAAAATCACTTTCAAAAGTAATCTCAACCACACTCCCAAATCAATGTTGTTAATTTCATTTCGGCCTAAACATTTTGTACCAATTAAAAAAACGAGATAAAACGACACAGTTTTTATCTCGTTTAAAATTTCGGTCGGAACGTTCCAGTTTCGTTTTGTTTTGGGCAAATAATATTTTTTTAAATAATGAATAATTATATAATATCAATCATATCTCTTAATACGCCTGTTAGATTGAGATGAAATTTTACGATGAGTCTCTTGACATATTTACATATATTATGTTAAAATTTTAGAGAAATTAGAGAATGTAAATGACCTTGTGAGATTGATGATGGTATTCTCATAATATTATACATTTTCATAATTTTGTTCAGAAAAATCATTTTATTGTGTTTTTTTAGATTAAATTGTACAATTCTAAATAATTTTATTTTTAAATTTAAACTAAAAAAAAATTAATATATTTAATTATATATATACATAAAAAGTATAACCCAGAAAAAACACGCAAAACATTCCAAAACCAAAACATTCTGTACTAATTAAAAAAAAAAATCAACCAAAAACAAACAAGCAAATTGAGAGCCAGTTGACGCAATCTGCCTGCCATAGACTTGTGGAGGAGGATAAGTAGTTATATTCCAATCGCAGTGGGCAAGCGATATCATATTTTTTTAGCCCTAGAAAAGATGTTGCTAAGGTGTAATGTGATGCTGAGAAGCATTAGAGAAAAATAGTGCTTTGCAGCTTTCATTTGGAGGCGCATGAATGAGAAAGACTTGTATTGTGGGATAGCATAGGCCAAAAATCAAATCTTTCAGGGCCCGGTGGTGCATATATTATATGGAAAAACCACATGAAAAGAGTTGCTTGTTTTGATTTCTTAAAATCCATCCATGGTAAATTCAGGCTTTTATTTATATTTGGAAAAAAATATATATTAATAACTCAGCACCTTCTAGTCTGATTTTATCAACGATTCAAGAGGTAAGAGATTAGTTGTATAAAAAGACATATTTAACACCCTTAATAGTTAATACATCTTATCCTAGTTGGTGGGTTTGCTACAAGGAACAAACCCTGGTTTCCTAAATAAAATATGGCCTAGAGAGATGAATATCCTCAATTATCATTTCAAATGAAATATCTTTGTTTTATTGTTATATTAAAAGTAAATGAGTTGTGTTGTTTATGATAATATTTAGATATTTACCCTATTTAGGCTTTTTTATCTTTATATTAAAGTGAGTAATAAAATTAAAATAATTTTTCAATATGTTTTATATATAGACCAAAATTTCTTGGAATTTTACAAACTTTTTGTAAAATTCTTGCAATATATTTTTTAAAACATGCCAAAATAAAAACAAATATAAGTCGGAATCATGCAAAAAACAAAAATCTAGCATCCAATCATGTCAATTTTTACTATGCACAATTATGTTAAAATGGTTTTTAGTTTTGAACTGAAACTAGAGATTGAAATTTATTATAAACATGTTAATGCCAACAAACATTAAATTGCTTGTTAATCATGTATGATGAAGTGTTCTAGGCGAAGATGTAGACCAAATATTTTTTTTCTATATAATTTTATAATATTCTAATAGGATTAGGATTTAATTAAATTATTTAGTAAATAATATTTTGAAAATAAATAAATAAGTTGTTAATCATACATACTGATTTCTATTACCGAAATCAGTCCCTAAACAATAGATCATTTGATCCCACAAACATTTATATTTATGATGAAACTTTCGGATATATAACAATGGAGAATTTAGAACATACCGTTCTCCATTTTGATCTTGAAATGTTGTATAGAATCCTTTGATGATCACTGTGTTGATCTTCTCCTCTAAACCTTCTTCTTTTCGGCAATCCCTTGATGGAGAGGAATTAACTTTTCGGTTTGCTTTCTATTCTCTTCCAATATTCAGAATTTTGGTTTTCGGGTAACCAAATAACCACCACCCTTCTTCCTTTTATACCCACCGAATGGGTGTCAATAATAGGAGGGTTGTGTCTTTTAATTAAATGACATTAAAGACATTACCTTAACTTTATTTTTTATACACATACATATATTTAAAACCATCAATATATGTATGTATACAACCTTATGAGAATATATGTTATATTATGGTTAGAGGAGAGGGTCTCAACGTACCCATTCTAATACTCGTTTATTGAGACCGATCCATCACGGTTTCGCTTTAACGTATTAGAATCCGTAGACTTTACTAAGAACTTGAACTTTCATGATCGGACCGTTAATACATCGGTCACTCTACGGGAAATATTCTTACATTCTCCCACTTGGCCGTTGTGTTAACTTTATAGTCCAATTCCCTTTCATGCGTATCTTTACATCAAGTTCAATATTCAGTAAGTGCCATAAAACCAGAATTAGTCGAGTCATGGCGGTTGCCCATCATTTACTGCGATGGGGTCCCTTCCAAGTACCACACACCAACTCCAACTTTACTACTTCTTTTCTATTGAGATTTCACTATAATTCTCAAAAAACTTTATGTTGAGAGAAACCAAAATTCTCAACTTTATATGTTATCTAAAAACTTTACATTCATAACTATTATGATAACATTCTTTAATTACAGAAAAACACAAACTTTAATGACATCATCTTTGAGTAACAATTTTACATGAGCACAAACTATTGTAGCAAGGTCTTATCTATTATGCCCATTTTCTCTACATGGCCAATAAATATACCGGGCGGTAATCCTTTCGTCAAAGGATCTGCCAACATCATGTTTGTTCTTATATGCTCAAAAGTCACTCTGCGTTTCTGCACTTCTTCTTTTACAGACAAGTATTTAATTTCCATGTGCTTAGCACCTTTCGAATACTTGTCATTCTTTGAGAAGAAGACTGCTGCGGAATTATCACAGTAAATTCTCAGCGGCTTGGCTATACTGTCAACGATTCTAAGCCCTGAGATAAGGTTTCGCAGCCACAATGCTTGAACCGTGGCTTCAAAGCATGCCACGAATTCGGCCTCCATGGTGGAAGTAGCAATGACAGACTGCTTTCCACACTTCCATGAGACTGCTCCCCCAGCTAATAGGAACAGATAGCCAAACGTCGACTTCCTAGTGTCGACGCAGCCGGCATAGTCTGAATCTGAGTATCCAACGATTTCTATATTGTCGGATCTCCTGTATGTAAGCATGTACTCTTTGGTGCCTTGCAAGTACCTGAGAACTTTCTTTGCAGCTTTCCAGTGATCCATTCCGGGATTACTTTGATACCGGCCCAACATACCAACAGCAAAACTGATATCTGGCCGAGTACATGTTTGAACATAGTTCAAACTCCCAACCACTGAAGCATACGGAATTCTTTCCATTTCTTTACGTTCCAATTCATTTTTCGGGCATTGCATTTTGCTGAATTGATCCCCTTTCTGAATTGGAGCCTTTCCAATGGAACATTTATCCATCCCATATCTCTTTAGGACTTTATCTATGTATCCTTTCTGAGACAAACTTAACAGTCCTTGTGATCTATCACGGATTATTTCTATCCCTATCACATAAGATGCCTCACCCATATCCTTCATTTCAAAGTTACTAGAGAGATATTTCTTTACGTCACTTAACATTCCCATGTCATTCGCAGCTATTAATATGTCGTCAACATATAATACCAGAATGGCAAACTTGCTCCCACTAACCTTCATGTAGATACATCGATCAACGATGATCTCTACAAAACCATAGACAATATGGTATCATTAAATTTTATATACCATTGTCTGGAAGCTTGTTTCAACCCATATATTGACTTCCTCAGCCTACACACAAGATTTTCCGTTCCTGTGGCCACAAAACCTTCAGGTTGGTCCATATAAATTTCTTCCTCAAGCTCTCCATTCAGAAAGGCGGTTTTAACATCCATTTGGTGAAGCTCTAAGTCATAATGAGCCACCAATGCCAAAACAATTCTTAAGGAATCCTTCTTTGAAACTGGAGAGAAGGTTTCCGTATAGTCAATGCCATCCTTTTGAGTGAAACCTTTAGCAACAAGGCGAGCCTTGTACCTTTCTAAGTTACCTTTAGAATCCCGTTTGGTCGTAAATATCCATTTACACCCAACAGTTTTGAAACCATCAGGCAACTCTACTAGGTCCCACACTTTGTTGACATTTAAAGAAGAAATTTCTTCTTCTGCAACATTTGACCACTTTTCAGAATTTTCGCTTTCCATGGCTTTTCTGAATGTTTTCGGTTCTTCATCAAGACTAAGGTCGCATTCAATTTCAACATTGTAAACCACATAGTCATCTGTAATGGCGGATCTTCTTTCCCTTATAGATCGCCTCAATGGTACTTGTGGCACGATGTGCTGTTCTTGAATTGCGATAGGTTCATTTTCGATTTCCTGGTTTAGTGGGACCGTATGTTCTTCATTCTGTTGTTCTATTTCGGTATTTGGTTGTACACCAACAACAGGAATAACAACTTGGGTCGGAACTACGGGTGAAGAATCTTCTACCCGAATTTCTTTTATGTTCACTCCCCTAGATTCTGAACTCCCACTAGTTTCACCATTTTCAATGAACCTAGCATTACCCGTCTCGACAATTCTCGTACTATGACTAGGACAGTAAAAGACAAATCCCTTAGACTTTTCCGGATAGCCAATAAAATATCCACTGACCGTCCTTGAGTCTAATTTCTTTTCATGTGGGTTATACGGCTTTACTTCTGCTGGACATCCCCAAACACGTAAATGTCTTAAACTGGGTTTCCTTCCCTTAAATAGTTCAAATGGTGTCATTGGAACTGCTTTACTAGGAACCCGGTTTAATATATACGTTGCAGTCTTTAATGCGTATATCCACAACGATATGGGAAGTTTGCAATTACTTATCATACTCCTAACCATTTCCATTAATGTACGGTTACGCCTTTCAGCTACACCATTTTGCTGAGGTGTTCCCGGCATTGTGTATTGCGCACAAATGCCTTTACTTTCTAGAAGTTTTGCAAATGGACCTGGACATTGTCCACTTTCGGTGAATCTACCGTAAAACTCACCACCTCTATCCGATCTCACTACTTTCACTTTCTTTTCTAATTGCCTTTCCACTTCATCAATGAATAATTTCAGTACATTCACTGACTCCGCTTTATCATGCAATAAATAAGTGTATCCATAACGTGAGTAATCGTCAATAAAAGTGATAAAGTATTTTTCACCACTCCATGACGGAGCATCGAATGGGCCACAAATATCCGTGTGTATCAACTCTAAAAGTTGACTACTTCTTGTGGCGGGTTTCTTTGTGATGTGTTTGGTTTGCTTTCCTTTAATGCATTCTATACACACATCTAAGTCACTAAAATCTAATGGAGGTAATAATTCTTTCTTTATTAACCTCGTCATCCTTTCTTTAGATATGTGACCTAATCTTTTATGCCACAAGAGTGCTGATTTTTCATTTGATGCACTACGTTTAATTCCTTGATTCTCAACATTAAACAAAGATTCAGAAAAACATTTATCAAGATTAAACCTGTACAGTGAATCAACCAAAGTACCATTACCATAAAAGTAGTCTTTTCGGTACAAAGAAAATACACCATGTCCAATCTTAAAATCAAATCCTAAATCGTCCAACCTACTTACTGAAACAAGATTTCTAGCACATTCAGGTACAAAGAGACAATTTTCAAGATCTATATAACAACCAGTGTCAAAGATCAATCTGTACGTCCCAATGCCTACTATCCGCGCCTTCATCCTGTTTCCCATGAACAAATAACTTTCAGTTCCTTTTAAAGGCTGGATCGTACTGAATCCCTGTTTAATATGAGATACATGAGTAGATGCACCAGAATCAAGCCACCAAGTATTTCTAGGCACTTCTACAAGATTTAATTCGGAACAAACAAATAAATATTGTGTACCTTTCTTGTCGAACCATGCCTTCCTTCTAGGACAGTCTTTCTTCATGTGTCCCTCCTTCTTGCAGAAGAAACACTTGACCACTTTACGGATATTATTTTCAGGTCCTTTGAAGATACCCTTATCCTTCTTTTTGTCTTTTATATTTGGTTTCTTAAAGCTGCTACCGGCTTTGTTTAGTCCAACGATGAGTGCAACTTGATTTTTCTGCTTCTTTAACCTCGCCTCCTCCTGTATGAGCATGGCCTTCAATTCCTGAATGTTCCATTTATCCTTTATGGTGTTGTAATTCACCTGGAACTGGCCATACTCTTGAGGCAGAGAGTTAATGATGAACTGAACCAAGAAAGATTCATGCACCTCCATCCCCATGGACGTCAACCGTGATGCCAGATTAGACATGTGCGTAACATGTTCATGGATTGTCTGAGACCAATCGAACCTCTTCGTAGTCAGCTCGCTCATCAGGCTGCCTACAATCGATTTGTCAGCTACATCCGATTGGGATTGTTCCTTTATTTTCAGAATGAATTCCCTTGCTTTCTGTGTTTTAGGCATAGATGGCTTTATACTTTCTGCCATCGACATCCTCAGTAAGTTCAGGCACAGCCGGTTAGAGCGCTCCCACGTCTCATAACGAGACTTTTCCAATTCTGAGCTCTCATCCGTAATGGCTGCTGGCTCCTCATCAGTGAGTATGGCTTGGTCTAGGGACATTACACCCAAAGAAAACCTTATCTGTTCAGACCATTCCTCATAGTTGAGTCCATTAAACTTGACCACAGAATTTGCAGAAGCAAACAAACTTGATGAAGCTGCAAAATTTTCAACGTGCTTACCGTTAGTGCTTTGAAACTTTAATAGATTCATCAACCAATAAAATCTAAACACTTTACTTGTATGTATTTAAGCAACCTGTGGGCAATACATAAATACATACACTTTGCATGATGCTTGTTTAGATTTTCTTTAATAATTAATCAAGTCATACATACCACCGATAACAATGCTACCTGTGGGTATACACATTATCGACCGTAGCATAAATGATTAATACTTTAGGTGTTACTTATTACACCCAATGATCCACCTGTGGGTGATCTCCTAGGATATATTAAGTAATTAATTGATCAATCGAAACCTTTCATGTCATTTAAGCATCATTTAATCATGATCAATTATGAATCTTTACTTTACCGTCATATTAAATATAACTAGATCACTGTGGTGATTAACAAGTTATACATAATATGAACTCCTTTTAATAAGCTTTTATGTATTAACATTTCGTAATACATTAGCTTAATTACTTTACGGTTTGCAGCGGAAACATTTTAAGAAGAAAAAAAAAAAAAACAAATTTTTTTTTTTTTTTCTGCATGACCCGGTCAACCGCTTGGGTTACCAAGTGAACCGGTCACCAATTGAACCGGTCGACCGGTTGGGTCACCAATGGAACCGGTCGACCGGTTGGTGTTTTATTCATCGTCATCTTTGACGAAAACCACCATTAAAACCAGTAATCAAAAAAATTCATAACTTTTTATCTACACCCAACATTTTAACATATAATACACTGTTGGAAAGATAATCTCAGCCTCTACACATTGATATAATTGTTTTCATGCATCTCAATTTATCAATGTTTGATAAGATTAAATAAACAAAACCAGAATTCATCACCAATCCATTAATGGGAGATCAATGGGTTCTATTAGGCTCTGATACCACATGTTAATCATACATACTGATTTCTATTACCGAAATCAGTCCCTAAACAATAGATCATTTGATCCCACAAACATTTATATTTATGATGAAACTTTCGGATATATAACAATGGAGAATTTAGAACATACCGTTCTCCATTTTGATCTTGAAATGTTGTATAGAATCCTTTGATGATCACTGTGTTGATCTTCTCCTCTAAACCTTCTTCTTTTCGGCAATCCCTTGATGGAGAGGAATTAACTTTTTGGTTTGCTTTCTATTCTCTTCCAATATTCAGAATTTTGGTTTTCGGGTAACCAAATAACCACCGCCCTTCTTCCTTTTATACCCACCGAATGGGTGTCAATAATAGGAGGGTTGTGTCTTTTAATTAAATGACATTAAAGACATTACCTTAACTTTATTTTTTATACACATACATATATTTAAAACCATCAATATATGTATGTATACAACCTTATGAGAATATATGTTATATTATGGTTAGAGGAGAGGGTCTCAACGTACCCATTCTAATACTCGTTTATTGAGACCGATCCATCACGGTTTCGCTTTAACGTATTAGAATCCGTAGACTTTACTAAGAACTTGAACTTTCATGATCGGACCGTTAATACATCGGTCACTCTACGGGAAATATTCTTACATAAGTAGTTTTCTAAGATAAAAGGAGTTTTAAGTCATAAAAGTTTACACTAAGAAACTATCCCTAATACTTTAAATCAAATCACTTATAGTACAAGTCACTAGATATTTATAATGTCTATCATTAATGTAAGAAAAAGAAATTTGTGATGAAGCCATCATTTTCAATCGAGATAAGAAAATTTGACAAAGCTAGCCTAAAAATTGCTTGAAAAAACCCCCCACATTTACGAGTGTCAGAAACTTTTGGTTTTTTGCTAATGATGAAGCGGGTTAATGCCCTAAACTCAAAAAGAAATTTCTTTCTATGAGAGATGTTCTATATAACCATATGGATAAGCTAGATCATCAAACTTGTCGAGTGATCTAGTCAGCGATTGCTTTATGTCAATTTTGAAACTTGGATGATATGACCTTGTCCAGGACTTGTTTGTCCACGAAGATCGAACATCAAATTCGAGCATAATTGAAGGATTTCTATGATGCCAAAAGACAATAGACGAGACAAGTGTTTGGAGAATGCTATCGATCCTTTTCAAGCCTACTCATCGAAAAATCCAAGGCATGAAAATTATATACGGTAGATTGATACCTTGAAGTCACCTTTTCGATTCTTATATCTGTTTGGACAAGTTAATTTTTTTATTTTTTAGATAATTTTCATGTCAAAAATAATAATTTTAATATATTTTTAAATAAAAAAAACTCTTAAAAATAACAACCACCCCATCCAAACTTTGAAAAGTTGGCTGCAATTGACCAGATGGTGAAGAAACGATTGTCCTTTCAGTCTGAATCCTCTCTGGTAAATGGTAAAAGAAATTATATGATGAGATTGCGTGTACAACAAAATCTTCACTTCTTTTGATTTCTAATATTTAGTCTTTGGTATTTTATAGAACTTTTATTTGTTTTTAATTTTATTTTACATCTTAATTTCCAAATATTATATTTTCTATATAGTCCTTATTTTTTGGATTTTTAATATTTATCATTGGCTTTTTTTGTAAAACCTTTAGAGATTTTCAATTTCATCCTTTAATTCAATCGATGGTATTCTATTTTTTTATAATTTTGACTTCTAAGTTTTTTTCGTGTCTCTTTTGTAAAAGTTATTATTCTTTTTAATTCCACCCTTTCATTACAATATTGATTTTGTTTTTCAATTCACCCTTCAATTAAATATAAGATTTATTTTGTATTTTAATTTTGTTCCTCATTCTTTTAATTGATATTTTTTTAAAATCTTTTTGTACAATTAAATTATTTTTTTTCAATTTTATACTTCAATATTTTATTGATCGAGGATTGAGCTTTATGATTTTTCCGAATTAATATTTTAAATCTCATGACACGAGTCATAATTTTTTTTAAGAAAAAAAACTTCATGATCCTCTTTATTTTTTTATCGGGTTATTTGAATCTTGTAATCTAGGTTGCTGATTTGATAGAATATCCCGAGTTGGCTGGTCTTTAATTACTAGAGTTACAAGTTTGTCATGACTAATTTTTTATATTATTTTATACCTAGTTGTGAAACATGAACATTATTTTTTCTCTAGAAAAAAATAACAATCTAGGGCAAGTCCAATAGTGAAGTGTGGACACCAAGGCTAGTGTAAGGCTATGAATGCTAGTTAGTTTTTATTGCAATATTTAGCATGGATATTCTCAAATTCTAAAGTAAAAACTATAAAATATATTTTAATTTGGGTTCAAACCTAATAAATTTAATTAGGTCCATGCCTAATAAATTTAATTTGTTTAGTCATAGAAATCTTTAGGTCATTGGTGGAACTTGTTGAAATTTTAATGTAATATATATATATATATATATATATACTTTTTCTGCAAACTTTGTTTTATTTGTCTAGTATAAATTGAATCACAACACTTTACGTGACAGTTTTTATATGATCTACTGAATACCTAAAACCTTAGTTTAGGGTACTATGAAAGTAAAAGAAATGAAAAGCTGTGATTTTCATATAGGTAGTAGCATCGTTATCATCCATCCAAGGATTGAAACAAGTGAAGGTTTTGGCTGTTAGCCACAGGCTCATTCTCAAGTCAAATCCACACACACACACACATATATAATTGACTGGGTCACTGTGTTAATCAGTTTTCAGAATAAGTGTTCATATCTAACACTATTTTCTGGTTCAAACCAGATGCAGACTTGGACAAAAACGTCGAAGATCATTGGTTTATTTATTTATTTATTTATATATTATTATTATTATTATTATTATTATTATGTCGATGTGTGTATACTAATTTCTTACTAATCCAAACTTTCCATTAAACATAAATATTGCACCACAACAGACCGACCATCGTCTGGAAATTCTTACGGTTCCTGGTGTACTTGAAGTTCTGGTGGTGGTGGTGGTGGTGGTGGTGGTGCCAACCATCCCACTTCATCCAAGCCCCCCAAATTCCCAAGATTGAATTATTTTTTAATAATTGAATTTGAATACTCCTCGGGCCAATACAAGGTTTATCCTTTTGCAGAGATGTGCAGATTGGCTTTATTCTCTCGTCACGGATCTCCACTCTGCATTGCTTTCCGAGTGCATGTGTTTCCTTTCCTCGTCGTTTCTTTTAACTAAGAGAAACTACGACCATGGTACTCGACATGAGAATTAGGCTAAGAAGACTCGTGCACAACCAAAATGTTAGCTCGGACCTTCTTTCTCCCTTGGGTTCCAACTAGTTTCAACCTTGAACGTCTGCTTCCAGACAGCTAATGCTAGCGATCAATATTGTCAAAATCGCGAGTACAATTTTATGAGTCAACTCTATAACCTTGTAAAATCAGGTAAAAAATTCAAAAAACACTGAAATCACGAGTTCGCTAGCCAAACTCGGTTAAACTCGTAAAATCAATGAGCTCGTACTGATTTACGAGTTAACTATTAACCGTTAAATAACTTAGATTAATTAACTTTCTCAGTTTCTCTGTAGAGTGTATGCTATATAGCGTAGTATCAAATGAGATGAACAGTGAACCACCACGCATCCTGTCACCCCCCCCCCCCCCCCCCTTCCCTTTCTTAGCATCCCTCACAAGCAGGCAAACACAGTGCAGTGCATCTCTCAACATTGTTTGGATAGTTGGATCTGTGCAACTATAAGTTTGGATAGTATTCTAGTGTGTGCAAGTGCAACTATAAGTTTTTCTTCTTAAACCCAATTTCTTTCTCTCCAAAATCATTCACCTCAAACTTTCCTTATGCATCTGTTGTTTTTAACCAACTTACCAAACCCAATATCATGATTCGTGGGTTAACCACTACACAGAAAAGTATGATTTTTATATTGAGTTTAATTACAAGATGAGGTCTTTATACCCATAACCAAATAAGTTTGCGTGCCCTTTTTTGTTTCATAAAGTACGGTATTGTTTGGGTTTTATTTCATGAGAAGATTGGTTAGTGTATGGTGTTTATTGTTTAAGGTTGGTTTGGATGGTAATGAGTATGTGAGTCATTCTTTAATTACAATGCATGTCAGGTGTGTTGAAATGTGATATACGATGAAGGTGTTTGATGTAATAGGTTAAAGAGATTTGGTTTGGTGGAATTCAATGATTTCAAGGTATTCTAAGATGGGTTCTACTAAGAAGTAGTTTGGGCTTATTCAAATATAGAAGATATGAGTTTGTTGGACGTAGAAAATGGAATTGCTTATTAGTAATATTTGCAGCTCTGCTTGGAGCAACTAGAATTGCTTGTTTAATGTTTGATGTTCAACACGACAAGTTGACTCGTAACCCAGGGTACATAGGGGTTTAGGTCATCCCGATTTTCAAAAGAAAATAGAAAAACATTTGATGCTTATATTTAATTCAAAAGTAAAACATCCTTAAAAAGAAATTAAATTGGACAAAACATGGGAAAAAAAGATTCAGGTAATACGTATTTTTCTCTGAATGAGTGGAAAATCCCATAGGAAGTGGAAAAATAACTAAGAAAATATAATTATGATGAAACAAAACAAATACAAAGCAAATATAGGTGAACCTTCCAAACCCAAGTCAATCCCTCAAAGCCGTAAACCGTTAAATTTTATACCTAGACTCAACTAAAAATATCAATATAAAACAAATTAAATATTTAAGGGTGAGATAAATTAATTTAATTTTTAAAAAATATTTTTTAAAAAGAAAGATCTAACAAAGGGAACAAAAACAAATTTAGGCAATACTAAATCAATTTAATGTTGAAAGGTGAAATAAGTTAATTTAATCCAATTTAAAAACATCCCTTCTAAAAACATGTAGATCTATCAAAGAAAAAAAAATAAAACATGGCAGCCCGTCTTAAAACTCAAAAAAATCCCATCAAAAGTGGAAAAAATATCAGATGATGAAACAAAAAAAATAAAAAATAAAGATTGTAAAACCAATCAAACACCCGATAAATTTAATGTTGAATGATAAAATCACAAACAAAATTAAACTAGAAATTTAAAGTTTAAAAATATGACAGGAAAAAAAACGAGAATGGAATAAAAACTAAATATATAAATCATTTTAAATAAAATAAAGAGAAATTAAAAGATTACAAACCAAATTAAACATATGAAGAAATTCATTAGGGATGAAATTGAAAGTATTTTTTTTATAAATTATTTCAAATAAAATAAATATTAATCAAAAGATTATAGATCTAAGAACAAAGCTAATTAAAGGGTTGCACCAAATTTTTTTGAAGGACAACAGTCTTTCCATGATGAGAGAGAGAAAGAAAAAAAGAAACAGTCATTAATGATAACCATAAGTGGAGAAGAAACGCATGTCACCTTGTCAGATAAGCACCACTAAGAGGATTTCATCATCTTGGAAGTCACCATTTGGCCACACAACTTGGTCTTACACATCGCCATAAATTTTCTGAAGCCCATAAGTCTCCAATTTAATAATTTAAATAATATTATATAATTGGTAAAAGACATAACAACCCCTCCTTTGATTTGATGATTACCAAAAAAAACACATAAATTCCCTTGCACCCATGTTTCATATTCTTGAATTAAAAGTACAATTAAGTCTTAAATGCTAAAAATACCCCCTAGGTATTATCACTTTACTTTCAAGGATGTAAAAGTCATTATAGTGTGCCAACATTTTATTTGAAGACCAATTCACCACCAATGAATTCAACAATGCCAATTGAATCTGATTATCGTAGTAAAAATTTAAAATTAAAAAGTTTGTTCTCCTATTTCTCAGCTCTAACATGGTCTCTCACGCGCGAGATCAAAGCACATTGATTTGGATTGTTATTTATTCATGAACTAGTGCTTGCTATAACTATTTGAAGTCAGCACGTTCCCTCCTCCTTACAGATTATTGATGTTTTCACCAAAAGTGTGTTTTAATTACTATTCCCATCCAAGCTTCGTGTGTTGCTCAAATCCCACACTCGGCTTGCGGTGAGTGCTGAGGATATCACAAAACCCTCTCATGAAAATCCACAATATTCCCACCATGATTGAAGTAGTCGTTGACCGTTAATTGTAGAAATGAGCTGTTCGTGGTTTGATTTCTTTATGGGTGTACTTTATTTTCTATTCATCCACCACCATGTGTGGATGAATCTCTGTAGATAAATAATATATATCTCAAAGAGTGGTTTCACAAACATTCTCAGCTGTATCGTTACATTTTACACCATTTTATCCTGTAGAATGATTGTAAATTTGTAATCTTTTTGCGATGACAACAACATGTCATCTCTTTGTCTTTTCATCCAGCAGGGAAAAATAAGAGGGAAAAAAAAAGATTTGTGATTGTTCATAGCTGTGTACAGATCCTTTTGTTGTTATTGCTTTACACAGAACATTACAAGATGACGAAATGATCAATAATAGTTTACCAAAATGTTTATGTATTTGCTGAAATTACCCCCACCCTCCTTCCCCTCCAACTTTGAAAGAGAATTTCATTTCTCTACTTACTTTAGGTTGTCAACTACAAGTCTTCGGGACCACTGCATGCCTAAAAGTCAACAAACATACATTTTCTTTGTTGGTTGGGTAAGCATGTGGTTTTGCTTCTGCATAAATTTGGACTTTTGGACTAGATGTGGCTTCAAAACTCAATTTCCATCTTTAGAATACCCCCATAAATTTGGCAAACTTCATCTTTCTGTGTTTTTTTTTTTTGTTTGCCTGTTTCTTTTTTGATGGAAAGCATGGACCGACGTCGCCGCCGACGCAGACAGGCTAAAATTAACACCTCCGAGTCTGAAGGTTGGTTTAACCTTTTCTTCTTCTTGGTGGAAGACTGTAGGTTTCACCTTTTTCTAGACCTAAAAACAGTTAATTATGTGTCGTTCTAGGTGTGTAGAATCTATCTGCACTGTGATAACTTTCTGTTAATTTATTTATGTTCTTCTTTTCTTTTTGCAGAGGTCAGTAGTATTGAATGGGAGTTTATAAACATGAGTGAACAAGAGGAAGACCTCATTTACAGAATGTATAGGCTTGTTGGAGAAAGGTAAATTAAGAATCTCTCACCACATTCTCTATTATCATCAGCTACTTCACCATTTCTGGTTTCAATTAGTGTCTCATACTTGTTCTTCGAAGGTGGTTTATAAAGAAGCAAGCCTCCATTAAAACTTAAAAAAAAAAAAAAAACTCAAATTGCCTGCTCGTGAAGAAGAACAAATGAAGTTTTATAGTAGAAATTCTTGCCTCCTACCTTTCCCCATGCCCGTCAACTTACCTGCCTTTCTGTAATTTTACCATGGTATATATGAAGTCATCTACTCCTTCTCCACCCACTTTTTCTTTTTGCTACGTCCAGTCAACATCAGGAAATCAATATCCTTACACAAAAGTATCTTTTACTAAGAACACTCCAGTATTAATTATCAAGTGACCATATGGAGTGGTGGTTTAACAAGAAGGTGCGTCCTGCACTTAGTTGCAGACAAAAAGTTCATCAATGCAAATTACTTCTGGCCCTTCCAAGAACTTAAATCCTTTCAGTTTCAGCAATGCACATTACTTGTATACAGTCATGTTAATGTTAGCAGAGAATGATTCTTGGTATCGTAAAACGGGGATTTTCTGCAGGTGGGATTTGATAGCCGGGAGGATTCCGGGCCGGAAAGCAGAAGAAATAGAGAGGTTTTGGATAATGAAACACCGTGAAGGGTTTGCTGAGAGACGAAGATTGCATAGCAGAGTGAGGTCTAAGACTTCTCGTTAGGATTTAACTTACAATGTTCTTCAAGTAGGTTCTTGATTAGTTTTGCTGATTGTTTCGTCATGTATTAATTAAATTTTCTTGATTGTTTCCTTTTGTATTTGTTTGTTGTTGTTTGGCTTCTGAAATTTTTGCAGGGTTTTTGTTTCTTTTGTTTTGTCAGTAGAGACTTTGATTCATGAAACTATTCTTCGGAAAGATCAATCGTTGTCATTTGGATAGGAGCGTAGGAGGCATTTCCTTCAATTTCAAGGCACAATTAAATTCTAGAAATTATTTTTTAATATCCATGTTATCCGATGGTGAGATGGAAGCTTGGATTCTGTGCAAATAGTTCGATTACCAACTCTCTGTTCTGAATATATCCTGAATTTGCTACACATGATTTTAGTGTCTAATGGGAATGTTTTTATGGTTATTTTTTAAAATATTTTTTATTTTAAAATATATTAAAATTATTTTTTATTTATTTTTAAAAAATTATTTTTAACATCAACATATAAAAATTATCTAAAAATATTAAAAAAAATAATTTAAAATAAAAAATACCAAAAAACGTTTTTAAAACAAGATTCGACCCCACTAGGTCTCGCATGAGGAGGACAGACTGTTTGACAATATAACTTTTTCTCTTTGTTTGACAAGATAAGTTCTTTTTTTTTCACATGAGGAGTTCTTTTTTCCATTTTGCCTCAAACTTTTTCCATTTCGAGAAAAAAATTTAAACTGAAAAAGATAGGGAAAGAAAATGGAAAAATTAGAGGCTGAATTGGAAAAAAAGAAGAACTTCCATCGAGTTTTCCAGGTCTTTTAGTGTATGAACAACCAAGTTCCATTAAGTTTTCCAAACCTTAGGATAAATCGAGGGGGAGCGAGAGACAAATTATTATCATCGCCTATCCAAAGCTGTTCAGCGCCATCTGTGTAAACAATGGTGTTAATTTTCATGGGGCTCATCCAGCGGTCCTAGTTAGATCAAGATGACAAGTAGTTGAATCCTTCATAAGTTTGGCAGGAATAATTGTGCTGGGGCTCCAAATCTAGTGCTTCCCCTGTCATCAGCATAAATCCTTTTCTTCTCCTGTTTTCCCTTCCCCACCCCCACAACTGGCCAATAAAATTTGACGTGATCACTCTGACACTGTCCTTCCACGAACCAGATTTTGACAAAAAGCTTTTTTGGATGCCAATCAGAAAAGATAGCAAATTACTGGCGTGATATTGGTTCTGTCACCTTGCACGGATAAGAACTCTGCTGCTCAACTGGATTAGTGGGTCACAGTTTCTCCAGGGTGAATACGCACAGCATGATGCTAACATTTTGAATAGGGTTCCAGCAATCTGAGCCAGATTGACTTTCACCGGATTTCCCCCGGACCCTGGCAGTCTGGTGAGGGACCAGGCATGGCTTGGAGACCATTTCACCAGCCTGACCATACAAGCTGGTCCGAGTAGGCTAAACAGAGCTTGAGCCCTGTCGAGTTACTGGATTTACAGCACCATCATCCTGTACGGCCATGGAGCATTGCTCGCTGTAGTTCAGGTTAGGGATGGCGAGATTAGCCGGCAAACTCCACCCTCTTGGAAGGTGTATGGGAGGCATTTTTCTATCGATAAGCAATTGGACGAGGAGAGGATACATGCCTCCCGTCTTGTAGAGAGCCCAAGCCCAAATATAGATTTTCCAGCGGCACAGTATTATTTTTTTATTTAAAAAATAATATTTAGATATTATAAACATGTTTTATTTTTATATATAAAAAAAAAGAGTTTAAGATTTTGGGTTATAGTCTGACTGGTCAAATAAGTTGATTTTATCTTAATTAGATGATATAAAAAGCAATGATTGGACCAAAAAAAAATTAAACAAAAATGATAACTCGAGGGGGGGAATGCATGAGTTAAAAAACGTTGTTCAATTTCAGCTAATTAAGGGGGTGTTTGGGAGTGCTTTTCAAAAGCGTTTTTAAAAAAAATTGAAAATTTTTATTTTTATTTTTAAGTTTAAATTAATAAAATTTGGTGTTTTAGATCATTTTGATATGTTGATGTCAAAAATAATTTTTAAAAATAAAAAAAACATAATTCTAATATATTTTTGAATGAAAAGCACTTTCAAAAACAACTGCAACCATACTCCCAAACAGGCACTAAATACAGAATGATAGGTAATATAAAGATAAAGAAAAATCAGCTTGATTTAATCTCAATTAACATAATATTAGAGGATGGAATAGGGGGAAAGATCAATTATACAAAAATACCCAAATTCAAAAATAACAATTAAAATAATAAGGATAAAAAAAAATAGACTATAAATTTTCAAATGAAAGAAGAAATTAAAAAGAAAATTAACTTTAATAAGAGAATAAAAAATCAATAGAATAAGGATCAAATTGAAAGAAAAAAACAATGCTATAATTTTAGATTAAATGATGAAATTAAAAGGAAATAAATCTCTTACAGAGAAAAAAATTAGAAATCAAAAGAATACAAGAAAAATTGGAAAAATAAATGACAAATTGTGATTAAAAGAATAAAAATTGAAATTAAAATTGAAATATCAATAATAAATAAATAGGTTTAATCTAAAAATTTTAGGAGGGGAGAGAAAAAAAAATCATTGGCAAGAAATTACCCTACCACTAACGACAAACGTCAACTCAACAGGATAATAAAACACAGCAAGAATCAATCGACTTGACAGAAAGACATTTTTAAATTTTAACAGCTAGGATGTGCCACATGTGTTTCATAAACTCCCACATGCTGGTAGCTTTACTAATTTAAATAATATTTTATTTATATTCAAAGATTGTAGTGTCTTTGATTAACTCGTTAATTACAAAAAAAAAATGAAAAAACAAAGAATCCTTGGAAGCAAGGTGTTTCTTTCTTTCCTTGTACTTTAGACGGCAGCCCCCTGCGAGGGAGGCCAGGCAGAGGCGCGTGAGAGAGGCTAGCCGTGGCTGGGGCCAGCCTGATACCCCCGCGCAGCAGGTGAGTTGTTGTGTTTCCCGTATTTTATCATGATAATAGAAAGTTTTCTACACGGTATCATTCCAGTAAAATTCATTATATTTTTGTAAGGTTTCCATAAAATTTGGGGTTATTCCGAGCTGATTTCTATTTTTTATGAATTTCTGGATTTTTAATGATAGGAAAAGATAAGGTTGTCATCTTCCAAAGTAAAAAGAAATGATAGATATAACAACCCTACCCCGATCAATTGATCAATGGCAATGCGAAAAAAATCAAAGTATCTCTTTCACAAAAACAACTGATTTTTTTAAAAGAGAGAGAAAAATGGCAATTGTACTATATATATTTTCATGATATTTCTTGATATTTCAAAATAATCTTTTTGTTGAATTTATATTTTAATTATTCATATTTAACTATGTATGAGAGTTATTGTAAGATTATATGAACTTAATATTAAATTTTTTTATTACATATTAACTATTAAATTCAAAAATATTTTTTGTTAATTAATAGGGAAACCACAGGCTTTCCACCCCACCTCAAACTCGCCTCGCCAAAGTGCTTGTTTGGAAATATAATCAATGTAGTTTTTGAAAGTGTTTTTTTGTTTAAAAATTATGTATTTATAATTTTTAAAAATCATTTTTGATATCAGCACATGAAAATAATCTAGAAACATTAAAAAAATTAATTTAAAGTACAAACAGAATACTGTAAATTGTCAAACAGAATACAAAATAAAAAAAAATTAAAAATCAAATTTCAAAAACATTTTTAAAACGCGGTGTCAAACAGCTTAAATTCTCTATACAGGTTTGTACAAACAGAATACAGTAAATTGTCTATAAAAGGGTAGCGTACGCTTGTGAACTGTATAAGATATCATTATATTATATAGTTCAGACAATATTACATGTATATGTGGTGACTTGAAATCTCAAACTCTATATTCATTCAGTTAAAAATGCCTATGATACAGAACATTAGTATACAGCAATGATCGGTGATGAGGGATCCGCCGGAGGGAGAGATTTATTTCTGCAAACATTGTGATTCTGATCAACTCAGACAACGTAGCGGCGAAGATGATCCACTCTTGTCGGATGTTTGAGCTTCATGAGAGCTTTTACTTCGTGCTTCCTGACCATTTCTCTCGAGATATTTAAGTTCCCAGCAATCTCTCCTAATGTTCTATCTCCTTTTCCATCAAGCCCGTATCTCTGTCGGACCACTAAGCTCTCCTTTGGTTTTAGAGAGTCGAGCTGGAGAGGGTTTTCAGAGATTAGATACGCATTACTATCAATGAATTAAACTATCTGACAATGTCAATTGGCCTGACAGATGCTTCAAAGAAACTATTCAAGTTAGCTGAACTTTTTTGCTTTGTATGTTCTTTCACTTGATTAATATCTCTAAAAGGTTTTCTACAAAATGCATGGAGGTATGAAATTACATTAGCTTCTATATGATATGAATTTTATATGTATTGGTATAAAATACCAGTTAGAAGATTTAGGAAATAATAATGTTTGTGAAAGGGTTTTGCACTTTTGAACATTCTGCAGAACAAGGTGATCATGGTTCAATTGAGGAAAGGAGTAAAAAATCTGAGAGAGGGTATAATGACTGCTTACCACATCATCAAGTGCAAGCCGGAGCAGAGCTGACTGCCTTCGGTCATCACCTCCATCGGCGTCAGCAACTCCACCGATAAACTCTTCCTGCGTTGTTTTGTGTCTTGAATGGAGAGACAAAACAGGTTTCGAGGCCCTCGTCACTTCATGGTACCTCTCAGGGGAGATCCGAACTTTTTCGATAATCTCATCCTCCGATGGTTGTCTTTTAAGTTGAAACCACAATTCAAGTTTTGCTTTCTGGATTTCAGACCTAATCTGCACAAGTTGAATTTGAGTGTTATATAGCATGGTAACGGTGAGCATCCAGCACTAGCTGTCCACATTGAATTCAATGGAAGTACTAATTCTGGAATATGAATATATGCAATGTTTTCCATTCAAACTCTCTAACCATAGAAAATTAGATGCGGAATTAAAACTAAAGAACTGGACAGGTTGAATCATAACATTCCCAATACTTGGCCTACTACCATGCACTTTCTATTGCGGTCAATTTCATGAAGACGAGCAGCTAGGTTTAGAAAATTCAAATATTTGGCCTATTATGGTGCTAACCTAAGATCCCTGTTCCTTTCTTGCAGAGCGACAGCCTAGTTCACAAGTTTAAGTTGATTCAGTGCCCTATTTCCTTGAAAGATGAATTTCTCAATTTCTACCAAGAAAGCACCACCCTCCCAGATCCAAGGAGGGAAAAAGCTTCAACATTTATTTGGTGCTTTCTTGCAACTAGAAATAAAAGGGAAATGTGTAAACTACTGTGATGTGCAGAAAAAATGAGAACCAAGTTACTTGTCTGAAAATATCATACCGATTCCAGGCCAAACGAAACCCGTGTAAAGCTTGAGAGTGTCATTGATCGTGTGATGGCATGTCTGATCCAAAACAGACCATAAGTGGAGAGCCGGAATCTCCTTTTGGGTTCAAAGCGATCAATTGCTGTAATAAGTCCCTTCACTCCCGCCTGACAAAGATCTTGAAATTTTGTCCCGTTTGCAAAGTCTTGAAAATGTTTTTTGATCACAAACAATACAAGCCGAAGATTGTGCTGCAAAAGCATTGAGAATTTACGTCAAATCTTTTTATCCCAAATCATACACATCCTTAAGCATCAGAAAGGACACTGGCAATGTCTTCTGACTTGAAAGAAAACAAAAATACTCGACAAGCACCAAAATACTGTATAATTTATTTGATTTATTATTACTATGAGAGTCCATGCTTCCTCGGTAATTGAGTTCTGTAATTAAAAGTCAATGTCACAATTTGGAAATAAATCATTACCTTGATGAGCTTGTTCCGAGCAGCTCGACCGACTGCAATTTGCTTCCTTACTTGGAGCACATCCATATTAGTTGTTTTAGCTAATTCACTGTCAGTTGGCTCTCTCCCCAGATTTTCTTGCAGATTATCTTTCACTTGAAGGAGTGTCTAGTATAAAATAAATGGATAAGCCCCAGAAAACTACCTATTCTAACAGCAAAAAAAGACAACCTATTTGCAAAACTTGGAAGGCATCAGGGACAAGGATCAGTACTCACTTTCATAGGCTGCATCAACTTAAATAACCAGACATGCTCTGCTGAAGTAAGGACTGGAGGTATCTTCATCTTTTTCCAGTCCAAGCTGACCAAATTGGTTGAAGCAGAATACTCCATCACAAGCTCATCAATCTTTTCATTTTCATTTTTTCGATCTTTTGTCTTCCCAACTGAAGTCGCCAATTTCTCTTCATTCTTGATCCTCAGTGCAATCCTTTTATCAAGGCTCAGTCGTTTAGCCATCTTTGTCCAGTTCCTAACAATGATTTTACTAGTTCTACCCTCGGATTCCTTGTCACCTTCACTAATTTTCCTTTTCCTTTGCCTACCTCTCTTAATCACACCACTTACATCTTCCACATCAGAAGTATCAGTTCCAAAGCTAAGCTTGTATATGTTTTCCAGTTTCGCAGCAGCTTCATTGTAATCCACCTCCAATGTACATGGTGAAACTTCAGTACATACAGCTTTTAATCTATTAGAAGATTTTTTGCCTTTTCCAAGTCTCTTCTTCCCCTTCGTGGTTTCTATGGGCACTGGCATTTGCTCATGTGGTGCAACCAAAGATGTGTCATTGGTTTTGTCGGCTTTAAATGCTACAATCAATGGCCTTTTTGCTGTAGATCCGTATGTTGAAAACTTTGTACTCAATCCTAGTGGAGTCCGAGAAGCTGAGCTCGAAACACTTACAACTCCCATGCCAAGTTGTATTATGACAAGATTTTGAAAGAGTATGAGAACTTTCTCACTGCACAAACACAAATGTTGCATTTAGTTGGAGTTTATAACTTCACTCGCCGCAACATGCACAAAATCACATAATTCTAACACCCTGGTCCTAAGTTTTGGATAAATTGGTCGAAATTTCTCCTATTCAAATAGTGGCAGCACAGTGTCAACAAAAATAAAATAATTTATTTTGTGTGCATTATGGTTTGCCCTCTTTGATCACATGCATCAACAAGAAACTAACCATTAAAAACCAAATTTCCATTGACATCCATACAACCTTCAACAAATTTCGGACATTTAAGCTTCCTTCATAATTAATAGCGGTAGAAAAATGATTGTCAATTAAGAAATACAACCCCAGCTGAAAGATCAAAGAATTTCCAGCAAATTGTTCCCAGATCACCAATAAAACATCATAAAAATAACTGAAAGAATACCCACTTACCACCAGGCTAAACTTTCAAGGGATAATTATTGTATTTACAGAACACCAACAATGTCATCACCAAGAAAACATTAAACACAGCAGCAGAATCTTCCAATCACTATGCAACGATAACACACAAGAAGAAAAATCCCACAAAGAAACTACAAAGATCAAAACGTTACAACGTTCGACGACATAAAAATCTGTGCATACCTCTGTGAAAAGAGCAGTAACCTCTAAGAGTTGGAACAAATTTTTGCTCTCTTGTTAGAGCCACAAGTACGCAGAAAGGTTCTCAAAACTCAAATTTTAACACAAGCTCGTAAATTGGTGTCCACCAGTTATTTTCCTTAGTGATCAACGGCTAGAAAGATGGGGTCATTCTAAACAACGATGGAGAAATTTCCAGGTATGATAGTGGGACAGGGACATGAAGGGGTGCCGTGGCGAGTTGTGAAGCAGAAAATGCCATCCATGGTGGACTTACGTGGCGAGTTAGGAGTGAAAGGGAAGATATTTTGTAGAGAGTTTATGGATGATTTTTGCTACACGTGGATGGTTTTGACTGGGTGCATATGCTGACAATTTGTTTGTTGCACCCTGGAACTTTTGTGGTGATCTAGGTGCTCTCTACGTTTCTTAATTATGACCATTTAAAGGGGTGAAATTCCAAAAACGAGAAGTATAAGTGTGAGGATTAAGTTGGTGGTTGATTATTTAGAAATATATAGAGTAATTTTTTATTTTAAAACATTTATTTTTAATACCAGTATATTAAAATAATTTAAAAATATTAAAAAAATATTTAATTTTTTAAAACTATGCTTCAGCGTGATGTAATGTAACTTGAAAATCAATGAAATTCAAAATAATATGAGTCTAGAAAACATGATAGACCCAAAAAGTTTGGACTTAACAAGTTAAAGAAACACATAGGTTTAGGGAACATGTCAAACCCAAAGAGTTTGGACTTGCTAAATTTTAAGGTTGTATGTCTGATTTTGAATAGTCCTCTATAATGTGAGTATTAAAGATATGATAAATTGTCTCCATCTAGAATATTATGTCTTACACTTTTCTAATAAAAAAATAGTTTTGTTAAATCTAAATTATAAACATAAAAATGTATAACATAATTATATTTTTATATTATTATCTAGGATTAATTAAAATAAGGGGTTCCGTATAATATTGTATTTTTAAAAATATTTTTAAACTCTCCTTGTATTGGTTGTTATTTTTGTTTGAAATAGTTTTGATAATAATAATTATAGTCAATATTATAAAAATAAAACATAATCTCAAATAATGTTAAGATTAATAATAGTAGAAGATAGTATAGACACATGCACGATAAAGCAACAAACTTTAGAAAATAAATGGTTGAATAATAAAGCATCATTCACAAGATGTCACATAGTAAACAACTTTTACTAATTTAATTTTACTATATTATTTAAGTCTAATCCATTTTTATTATATTTTAATTATAAAACAATTAAAATAACTTTTTTTTGTTATAACTAAATCAATACTTTTTGTTTTATATATTCAGTAAATACTTAAATGGGTGCTCATCATAAACCTTCAACAAATTAATTATTGGGTGATCAATGGGTCAAAATGGATTTGGATACAAAACCGTAGACTATATCTTGTATTTCTTATAATCATAACTTGTAAAGTGTACGTACATACGAAGGGAGAAAAAGACTTCCACGTTTTCTTCTGTATAAGGCCTGTTTGGGACAGTTATTGTTGTAGCTTTTTAAAGTGTTTTTCGTGCCGAAATATATCAAAATGATGTTTTTTTATTTTTTAAAAATTATTTTTGACATCAGCATATCAAAATGATTTAAAAACACCAAAATATATTCATTTAAAATAAAAATAAAAAAATTGAATTTTTTAGAAACGACGTTTCAAAAACTGTTCCAAACAGCTTCTAAATTTATCATTTTTATATTTTGGTAAGATTGCCACTCGTCAGAAATTCGACGTTCAAAAATAGGAAGCTCCATGCAAGAAGACACGTATCCTCAACCCTACACAACATATTGCTTCCATTCTGTTCAAAACTTTCAAGATATACTGCAATTTTTTCAAGTCTATTACAATTCTTGAATTTCTCGTGTCATTTCAGCACCCCAGAAAATTTGTTAACAATGGTGAAGCTAGCATCAGCTAGAGAGAGTCGAATGTATGGGCCGAGGCTGTCAAAAAATAGGGCAGAATATATGAACGCAGGGCTCTATTTGCTTGCAACCATCGTGCTTATTGGTGGGTTTGTGGCCGAATTGTCAAAGGAAACGAAGCCAGGTCTCTCGCTTTTGCTCATCGCTCTCTTACTTATTGCGGTGGTTAATCTTCATGATCTTGTTGCTCATCTGGCCGGGATTGATTTTCGGTTTCCTCTGATGGGGTATGACACACAGTTTGCACTTGTTGAATTTGCTGTTCCTGTGATTCAGGCCTTGGGGGCTTTGCTTTCTTTCCTGGGTATTCTTTTTATTCTTATTCAGGTACTAAATTTTAGTAATTGGTTGCTTTTTTAGTATATACTGCCTTGAAAATCCCTGAATTCTTGTAGGAATTTTATAAGTGTAGGAATTGTTACTTATAAGATAAAAAGGATAGAGTTTTCATCATTCAAGTGATTGATCTACTGCTGATTGATGGTGTAGGATCAATTTTATGTCAAATTTCAAGTATTTTTCACATTTCCAGTGCTTTAGATGTTATGGGTTAAAGAAATCATCTCACTAAAATTTTAAGGTAATTAAATAAGATCCCAGAATATGACTTGAGACTTGCACAGACTCACACTACTTTATACTTAATTTTTATCAAATAAAATAGGAATGATGAGATTCGAACTCGTAACTGTTAGGTCAACAAGATTTTGATATTATATTAAGAAACTATCTCACCTGAAAACTTAAACTATTAAATAAGATTTCAAAATATAATTTATATTATTTTTTGGTATTATGATCATCCACATGCAATTGCAGGAATATAAAGGATTTGGTCACTTCAAATCGGAAAAGCATGCTCTAAACTTGCTTGCTGCGGGACCAGCTTTGTGGGTGCTTGGATCCATACACAACTCATGCCAAATATATGAAAGAGCTGATGGAAATGTGCAAATCTTGCAGCAGAGTGTCCACATCCCATTTTTAATGGGAAGTTCGTTGTTCTTTGTGGGTTCCATTCTCAATATTCGTGAGCAAGCAGATTGGGGTCGCCATGGACTGGGATTATTGGTAAGCTCATTATTGTTTATTTTTTGGTATTAAACTGAAAGAAGCCCCAAACAAAACGAATTGCACGAGACTGATCATGCACGGCAAAGCTACCCCGATCGCATTCGATAGTTTTTTTTTATACGAGTAAATCCACTTTTCAGAAACGAGTAAAATCTCTGGCTATCTCAGACTCATACAAAAGTTACATACCCTGACTCAAGACCTGTCATGCAAATCACAAGCCCTTTATTATCACGCCAAGGGCTATGCATTATAATACCAACATTTCTAAAACTAGTTGGCCAATCTGCTCACTGAATGCATGGTTTAATCGCGCAATTTAAACAACCTGCTTGAGTTTTGGTCATGACATAATCAGTCAAACTGCATGGGAAAAGCTGGAGGTTTAGACAACAATTTATTGAGTGCATTTGTTTATGTAGTAGCTAGCTTTCAACTTACAGCAAGAGTTTCCTTATGCAGAGCAAGACTTGGGTTTGGATAGGCATCTTTGGAAGTCTGATGTTGTTTATCGGGGGTTTAACAAACGTTGTCAAAGTGTTCGAGATGCAGAAAATCAATGGAGTTAGGTTAGAGAAATTGCGAGGAGGAGCTCAGGAGCGTTTGATTCGAGAGAGGGATGGCCATGCACCGCTAATCCTAGCAGAGGAGAGGAGGGGGAAAAGGGCGGCCGGAGGAACAAGAGCCGCACCAACTCCTTACAAGGATGTACTTGTTGGCCAGCCTTGATTACTGCAATATCTACTTCAATAATTTATTATGTGTGTGTGTTTTGAATTTATGGTTTAAACCAAGCCTAGCTCCCATTTGAATTTCCATTTCTATTCCTTTCATTCTTTTGCTCTACATATCATCACTTCATGTGCATTACAAATTTACTGCTATTCCTTTAATTCTATATGTCTAAAATATATCATCAATTCATATTCCATTACAAATTTACTGAAAATTTACCCTTATCTCAACCTTTCCATAATGTGTTTGTAAAAAAAACTCTAAAAAATTAATGAATGGAATCTATAAAAGTTAATATGCATAATTAGAGAAGTTATTATTAATTACATTATCAAAACTAATTGTTTTAACGACGAAAATTTATGTCGGTAATAGGTTTCTCAACCAATACACAAATGAGAATTGTTCATCGATAAAATTATTGTCGGTAATTTAGTTTTCATTGTTGATCCATCAACAATTTTCTCATCGATGACAACACCGACTATAATTTCATCGGTATACTCTATTGGTTTGAATTAGTCGATTTTCTAGCAGTAGTATAACGGGATATATATATGAAAGATCTTGTTAAGATATGAGGTGACATTGAATATAAACATGAATACAAGGAAATTGGAAGAAATTTAATATGAGATTATGTTTTAATATTAGAACACGAGTTTTCCTACATTATCAATAAGATTAGTTATACTTAGTTACAATGTTCAAATACATACATCAAATCAATTTTAAACTAGTTTTGGTATTTACAAATTTATTACCATTAAAATTCTTAGGGAGGCAACATTATTCGTTTGAATAGTGAACCGTGTAAAATGTTTTTATTTTATTTTTTTGTTTCCATTCCTCTTTTTTTTACCATGTCATTTTGCTTTTCATTTAGTAAATATAATTTTATTTTGCAAAATCGACAATTAGTAAACCATAAAATAGTGTTTAAAATCATAAATACATGAAACAATGAAAAATAGAACCAATATTATAAAAATAATGATAATATAAGATAGGTCAGACTTTATTTTTTTCATTCATAACCTTTTTTTACTAGGTCTTTTGGCTTCCTATATAACAATTATAGTTTGGTTTCATAAAATTAATGCTTAGTAAACCATGAAATAATATTTGGAATCATAAACACGCGAGGGAATGCAAGATGTGAGAAATATTTTTATTTAAAAAAAAACAATAGAATGCAAGTGGGGAGAAAGACTATAGGTTGCAATAATTATTCATATTTTTTCTTTGAATTTTTCACTTGAATTTTTTTCTATTTCTAATTTAATTCTTTCATGTTATTGTTTGGGAATGAGTTCCAATTGAAATTTTCAAATTGTGTTTGCCTTGAAAAAGTATCAAATTAATGTCTTTTCTTAGTATTTTTCAATGATTTTGATGTATTGATATAAAAAATAAAATAAATTTTATGTATTTTCAAGTTAAAATAACTTTGAAAAACACATTGTACCATAATACTAAGCACACACTATAAGTTAATTGGGATTAAATTTAATGTTTTGTTTCAATTGCCTTCAAGAAAAAAAAAAGAATTATCCTTAACTTAGCATGAGAAATCAAACTAGGTAATAGATTAAATTAAAATAAAATAAAAAATAAGACAACTTTTAACATAATTCTCAAATTAAACTTTAATATTTCAATTATAATTTTAACAAAATTCATCCAAAAATTAAATTGGATCATTGATTTTAGCTCAATAGTAACATTAAAAAAAAAAGTTCTCCTCATTAAATAAATGCAAAATATTACAGGGATGGAATTCAAATCTCTTTCTTGAAAATGATTAAATTGTAACTTAACAAACTCTACACTCTCATGGACATTTTTACCCTACATCAAAATTTATTATGACCGTTATACCCTTCAACTCCATTAATAATAGTCAATCGCCTAGACCTCTCATCTCAATATCTAAATACCGACTCGTCGGCCAGACAAAGTAAAATCATCCGTAAAAGGTATTCCTTTCGATTCAATTATCCTCTCTGCGCAACCCTATTTTCAAAGGAAATCTCAATCGGTAAATTGCGTCCTGTCAATTCTCTCAGGTATTTCGATTCTAATAATCTTCAATTCTTCACTTTACTCTTATTTTCCGATTTTTTTGAATTGAAAAAAAACACGAATAATTCGTTTTAATTTATAAAATACAATCATACAACGCTCTCTCTCTGTGATTGTTTAGATAATTGAAATCCAATTGTTTAATGTGACTTTGTGTGTTATTTATTTGTCTTATGAACTAAAGTTGCTTTCTTTTTCAAGGGTTTTCCGATTACGGTATTTCTTCAAGCTGTCACCAAGAAAGGAACTGCCTTTTTTTTTCATTTTCATCCTGGATTTTGTTTTTGACACATCCTGCACTATTGGAAGATATAAACTATGTGAATTTCATATAGAGTGTAAAGCTCAGTTGTGTTATGCACATATTTTATATAAAAAAATGATGTTTTTTTTAATGTTGAGATTTGTGTTCTCATACGTGGTTTTGTATTGCAGGGTTTGAGGGAGTAGAGATTATTGAGGTGTAGCGTAGGTTGGGAGAATAATGTCCTCTGTATCGAGTCAGCCGCAGTTCCGTCTTACCCAACCACCGTCTAAGGTGTTGCATTTGAGAAATTTACCATGGGAGTGTACTGAAGAGGAATTGGTTGAGCTTGGGAAGCCATTTGGTA
Source organism: Salix arbutifolia (assembly GCA_025169955.1). Taxonomy (NCBI): domain Eukaryota; kingdom Viridiplantae; phylum Streptophyta; class Magnoliopsida; order Malpighiales; family Salicaceae; genus Salix; species Salix arbutifolia. The sequence continues at coordinate 1,423,157 of CM045913.1, read as the reverse complement.
AAGTTGTTAACACCAAGTGTAATGTTGGGCCGAACAGAAATCAAGCTTTTATTGAATTTGTGAGTGTGATTGGCTTTAAATTTTTTTTGTTGGTGTTTTTTCCCCTTAATGTTGTTTGTGGTGCACTTTTAGGCGGATTTGAATCAAGCTATTGCAATGATATCGTATTATGCATCATCCTCGGAGCCTGCTCAAGTGCGAGGGAAGACAGTTTACTTGCAGTATTCTAACAGGCAAGAAATAGTGAACAACAAAACAACAGCTGATGTTGGTGGAAATGTGTTGTTGGTTACCATTGAAGGGGCAGATGCACGCCTTGTCAGCATTGATGTTTTGCACCTGGTAAGCAAATTGTATGATTTTGTTTTACGGTTAGAAGAGGTAAACACAATATCCTGAGGATGTCCGGATTCTGTTCTTAGGTTGTAACTTGTCATGAATTGGATAGCTTTTGTTTGACATGAATTGAATGGATCAGCAGGCCCATGTCAAGAGAATACCTTCGATGGCAGCTTAGTGCATTGGGAGAAAGAGCACATGTGTGTTTGTCTCCTTTCTCCTTTCCTTAACACTGCCTCTTTCTTCCCTACTTTTCCTCCCTCAACTTCCTATTCCGGCCATCAAAATAGCCTAGGATGTTTCATTTCTTTTCTCCTTTGCCACCCCAACCTTTACCTTAAATTTCTGCATGATCTGTGCTTGTTTAGAGGTTTTTTTCTGGTTAATGATGCATAGTATTCTATAGTTTTGTGTGTTAGACTTTGATTTATTCATGACTTCAAATCGTTTTTGAAAAATTAGGATTTTGTATCAAGTTTTATGCAAGATTCACATTGTTGATTAGTTATCATCTGATGCTAACTATTTGTTTTTGTCAATGGAGAATAAAATCAACTTTTCATAATTTAAGAGAAAGATGCATAGGATGTCAAGTGTTTGCTTCTGCTGGAGGATAGAAGCAACAGTTTATTTCCTTGCATGAAGATTCATAGATCATATGCAAGCATTTTTTTTTCCTTAGCATTCAAAGTTATGTGGTGCTGGTATTTATGGAATGTAGTTATTAATTTGATCCCTTGAACTGTATATTAGTTTGATATTCTGAAGTTAAGCAATTCATTATGCGAAACCTTGGCACAAAACAAAGTGACCAACAACCATGCAAGTCTGCACTTGGTTTTCTATGTACATTTGGTCTCTTACTTCTCTACATCATTGGTTATTCTTGGGCTTTATTGAAATGGGTATTACTAGTTTCACAGTAGCAGCACCTATAGAATTTCCTTAACTTCTCCTTGGAATTACTAAAGAATTCTTAGATTCTAATTTTAATTATTATCGCAATGTTATGTAATGCATGCATACATGACAAAATTGCTGCTTTTCTTGTTTGTATTGGAGAGTTTTTATTGTTATTCGTGATATTTTTTTATTGCCAGACAGATTTGGGTCTTAGTAGCCTTCTTAGCTCGAAGAATTTTTTGTGCTAATCTAATTCTTAAAAGAATATTTTCATTTATGCAGGTATTTTCTGCTTTTGGGTTTGTTCATAAGATTACTACCTTTGAGAAGACAGCCGGGTTCCAGGTCTGTATACTTAAGCTTATACCCAACTTATCTTTGCCTTTTGGTTTCAAGACAAACTCATTCTGTGTGTGATCTTGGCAGGCGTTGGTGCAATTCTCCGATGCTGAAACTGCCTCTTCTGCAAAAAATGCCCTGGATGGAAGAAACATCCCTAGGTGACAGTTGTTTAATTCTTGACATGGTATTTAGTCTAACTGTTATTGGTGCAAATGAATTAAAAAAAATAAACCTGTTCTGCAATTAGGTTACTTTTTCTGGTCTATGATTTCTACAATACTCAGATGTGTTGTCAACTTATTGATAACCTATTTATCTTTTTCACACCATTATATACCCAAGAACAACGTTTCCACTTAAAAGTGTCAACTTGGGCCAGGAGTGAACATTAAATTGCTTTATAGATATACCTGTCATTTTGATTTATGCTTTATTTTTGCTTAATGGTTCTCTCAGTTTCAACTGTCTGTGACTGATGATCTAGTAACCTCTCTTATCCTATATTTCAGCTATCTGCTTCCTGAACATCTTGGGCCGTGTACTCTTAGGATCACATATTCCGCGCATACAGATCTGAGTGTAAAATTCCAGAGTCATCGAAGCAGGTACTCCCTGGCCCTTTTTTATGGTATCTTGGCAGGTGCACTTATTCTATGTGCAAGGAGTTTTGCTTCAGAACCCGTGTCTTGTTAGTTGCTTCATGTTGTTGTGTAGTTCTGTTTGTCTACCACACTAAAACTCTATCTCATATTTATTCTGTTTGAAGCTTGTATTCTCTGTTATCATCACTGTTTTCCTAATTTTCTGCATTTGAAATTTTGTTGATTCAGGGATTACACCAATGCAAACCTTCCTGTTGCACCATCAGCTATAGATGCAAATGGAATGGTAAGGCACTGTAAATTTCACTTAACACATACTAAGAAGCAGCAGTCAGCTAATTCCATATAATTGCTAGTGTTGTGAATCTCTAAATGTACCTGTGATTTACTTTTGGTGCATTTACAAGGGTTGCAGAGGCATCATTTCCTTATTTTAGCCCAGCCACCTGTTTGCATACCATGGGATTTTACATTTGTGGTTAATCATTTATTGTCCTACTCTTGACATTTCCTTAACACGATCCCTCCATCATTGTTTTTATTAAATTCATCCTTGTGCTCAAGAAGCATTAGGAATCTAGTCTCTCTGTCTACCCCCTTTAGTAATGGTGTCACTTTCCTTTTATCTGAGACCAGTGTCACAAAAATGAAGCACTAAAATAACTAATACCATCATGATAAATAAATAACATATTTAATGAGAGGAAAAAAGCAAAAAGCAATGCTTTTCAAAAAATTTAAGACTGCATAAAAAAGAATCATTATAAGAAACAACTGCATTAAAAAAAAGATTCAATTACCCTCATAAATACATACCTTGTTGTCTCTCTACCTCAAATTTCCATCACGGCCTTCTCTCATCTTATGTGGTCTTTCCATCTTATTGTGCCTATAAGATCAATGGCTTCTAAAGACGAGTACCCCCCCTGTTTTTTTTTTTTTTAACTGCCCTTGGGATCTAAATTCTTGGTAGTATAGTACTGTTTTATGCCCTGCATACTTGTGGTGAAAGTTATTTTTGAGTTCAAAGTTTTCTTGGGCCAAATTTCTCTTTTACCTTGCCTCGTCTCTCTTTTCACAAACCTGTCTGCAAATGTTGTCACATAACTCTCCCTTGATTTAGTTTTTTCTTATTTGATCCCCACCCCCTAAAACACCAGTGAGGACAACATTTAGGCATGAGCTTGCAACAACAATATTTTGCGAACGACGTAGGACTTCCTACATGGTCAATTATTTGCCATGAGGAATGTGCCAAAATGCTAATCTTAGAGGAGAAGAAATGCTGTATCTACTTTTTCTTAGTATCTTTGGGTTAATGTTTTCATTATAGAGATATGGTAGTTGAACTGGGTTTTTATGGTGCTTTGATGGCCTAGATTCCACTGGAACTAAATGTAGGGATGGTGTTGGAGTGATGATTTACAGTAATGGCCGGGTTTATTTTTGGGCTGTGATGTTAATTATTTGGGTTGGCCATATGTGCTGCACTGGTGGTTGAGGAGCTGCACATAAAGAAAATGTCAAAGAGTACAAGGACAAAATATACAATAAAGTCTTTTCATTTATTATAGACACATAAGGCCCTGTTTTTATTGTAAGATGCTTGTAAGCAACTATTTCTTTATGCACGGGAGCATATAGTGACAATTTTAACCGTGCATGGTTTTCAGATATAAATATGTAATTTCAGCACCTTGCTGTTTGTGAATGCATTCATTGTTATTCAGGTTAAAATTGTCGAGTGAATGTAATTTTTTCGTTCTTTATCTTTGCAGTTCAGCGTGGGCCTTGATGGGAAAAAACTAGAACCTGAAAGCAATGTTCTTCTTGCATCTATTGAGAACATGCAGTATGCTGTCACTTTGGATGTTTTACACATGGTATTTGCACTCATCATAACTGTTCCAGAAATTTGTAGTTCACCAAACCATCCTCAATGCTGATACTTTTTCCCTTCAATGCTATGCTAGGTCTTTTCTTCTTTTGGTCCTGTTCAGAAGATTGCCATGTTTGATAAGAATGGTGGACTTCAGGCTTTGATTCAATACCCTGGTATGACTTAAATATCCTTGTACTTGTTGACTGAATAATTATTGAGCAGGTAAAGAGTAGGCTGGAGGTCACTAAACTGATTCAAGGTGGTTTGATCACTTTTCTGTTACTATCTAAAAAATCCAAAGAATATACTGTAAGTTTGTCGCAGACCATAATTTTTGGAAACCGAATCTCCACAAGACTTGACGTGTTACCATGGACAAGGATGAGGTGGTTGCCATAATTTTTTTCTTTGATGTTTAAACAAAATATGGATCAAGATTAGAGAAAGGTGAGATAGGGAAGAGCTGGCATTGAACTATCATTTTGCCTTTTTGCTAAGAGGGGGAAAACTATTTTAGTATTTTGCTTCCTTTTCGTTTCCTTTCCTCTTCTTTTTTGCCAGAGTTGGAACCCAGAATAAGTATAAGTTTATTATCCATGCACTTTTAATTCTGAAGATACTAAATTGTCGTTCCATGGTGCCATGGGTTGCAGATGTTCAGACAGCTGTTGTTGCCAAAGAGGCATTGGAAGGACACTGCATCTATGATGGAGGGTTTTGCAAACTTCACCTCTCATACTCCCGCCATAGTGATCTCAGTATAAAGGTAACCAGGCATGCATTGAGAATCGAGTTTTTTTTCCTGCTTGCCATGATACTGAGTACATTCTTATAAACTCAAGAACGCTCTGCAGTCTAATTGTTTCGATACTTTTGAAAACACTGAGAAAAACTGATTCTAGACATATTTGAAAACTTGTTTTAATGTATTCATAATTTGATGTGTGGATTACAGGTCAATAATGATAGGAGCAGAGACTACACAGTTCCCAACACTGTAATGATGAACCCCCAGCCTTCAATTCTGGGGCAGCAGCCAGCTGCAACACATGGTCCTCCTGCACATCCATACCCCGGAGCTCATTTTGCTCCAACAACAGAGCATCATCAGATGATGCCTCAGCCTTCAGCTGGATGGGCCACAGGTGGTCCACCGGTACCCCATTCTATGCCTGCCCAGATGAATCACAATCCTTATTTGCCACCTGGAACCATGCCACCTCAAATGGGCCATGGAATGATGCAGATGCCAAGCCATGGTGGCCTGCTGCCACATGCTCCTGCAATGCCTCCTTACAGACCTGATCATAGGCAATAACCCGCCCCCTATTCAGTTCTATTAATCTGTTTTCACATCCAAGAATCAGCAGAAGTGGAGCAAGCTATTTGAAGGAGAATGCTATCTTTGAAAATTAAGTGGTGGAGATCTCACAGTTTCAAAGCTGAAGTGCCTTTAATATTTCTTCTCTTTCAGCGATTTTGTAGGTGAGATTCCTGTAAACAGCAAGCTCAGGCACCTTTTGTTTGGGTCTAGGATTGTTGTGAACTCTGGTTGACCTTGACGGTGTTGTGAAATATTTCGACTTCCACAATTTGTTTATTACCTGGATAAAAAGTTAATGGACGTAAGTTATTATTGCAAAAGATATTTTCCTTTCTGTGCCCACGAATGAGGCAGTGAGGCAGTGTTCAAACCAGCATGTATGAATGTTTTCTTTATGAGTTTATCCGTTCAAGCAACCTCTAGTTTTGATGATTGTGGTGACATTAGAACTGAAGAATTTTTTGGTCTGGACTTTGACCAGCCACTTTAGGATTTGGAAAAGGCAAAACTCACTGCAGGGGGGATGCGTGATCGTGGTCTTGCTTCTGGTCACTTTTTTTCCTTTTTATTATTATTATTTCGTTCTCATTCCTTGATTGGCGGTTGAGAGTATTTGCTGTTAAATCTTTTTCGATGGTGCATCTTATGTTACTATGAACCTTTTGGGTAAAAAAAAAACTCATCGACGGTGGCAACATTCTCATGAATCAATCTATGTACATATTGCCAGCAGGGTCTTGGCCTAGGTCAAGAAGTGCTTCTCTCTTCCTCTAATCTTAGGTTCAAGTTGTATCAGGCATATCTGTTATCTCCGTGGTGTTTGTAAGATGTTTAGTGGGCCCGGGAATTAGTTGTGGTGCGCGCAAGTTGACCGGACACCCCGGCTATCAAAAAAAAAATCTATGTACATATTAATTGAATTTTCTAAGTGATACTTGGCATCTATTTATACTTCAATTGCAACTACATCTCATGTCCAAAATTTTAAAGATGCACCCCTCAAATTAATTTTGTATATTTATAGGTGTAGTGCTTAAATATTATAAAACAAGGAATTAAATAAGCAAATCTCTTAATCACATATTCCATCTCTTAAGAAATTATTTATATTTTAACTACATTACCTAAAATCATTCCATGTGTGTGAATGAACTTAGAATTATTATAAAAAAACAACTTAATTTCAAAAGGTTTAAAAATGACCACATAATGAAAAAAAATATATATTATTAAATCCAATTTAGAAATTAACCCAATACAAAATTAGTGTCATAGGCTAGACACATTAACTTGGGATAATAAATAATTTTGTTTAAAGAATTCAAGTTACTTTTATGATGAGATCATGAATTAATGTTTGAGGTAATTTGGATTAACTTTAAGTTGATTTTTTCTCTCTCAATCCAAACAAAGAAGGGACTAGTTAGAGTTGTTTGTTTTTTATTTTATTTAAAAAAACAAATTGAATTGTTTTTTTTATTTCTAATTGATTTTTTGTTTATTTTAATATAATAATAATAATATCAATTTAATAAAATTGAAAAAACTGAAAGCCGTCATTAGATAAATTGAGTTCCAAGTGAAAAGGTCAACCGAAGTGAAAAGAGAGACCAAACCATGAGTGCGAGCAAGTAAAGTGAAGTAAGAATGTAACATGACACTCACACAAAAAGCCGGCGCCAATTCCAATCAATCCATTTCCCTTCCAACCAAAGATAAGATTTCCTCTTCTTCAACTTTTTTGTGGCTCACAAAACTCCCTTCTCTTCTCTTCTCTTCTCTTCTTCCCCCCATCTCTCTCTCTCTCTCTCTCTCTTCAAAACGATAGAGGCACATAGATGTTTCTTCTTTTGCTGTGATAGATTACTTTATAAACCCTAAAGTTTCTTCTTCTTCTTCATCATCATCATCAACAACAATGACTATCACTTTACAAGCGGCCCTTCTTTTCAGACCATCTTACTCTCTTTACTCTCCTTCAAAACGACACAGCTTTCAACATCCCATCAACTCCCCTCTTTCCCTCTCTAAAACCTCATTCCCCCCCTCTCTAAATCTCAGACTCCGCCCTTACTCAATCCCTTGTGCATTGCACCATGACAATGCTGACCCACTTTCCGAAATGGTCCCTCCTATTTCAAATCCCGAAAAAACACGAGAGGTGGTGGATGGAGTACAGAGCAACGAGAGTGGAAGGGTGGGCGAGGAGGGCCATGGGGGTAATTTAGTGGAGGAGAAAGAAGGTGATGGTGGTGGGGTTTATGATAGGAATGGGAGGATTAGAATGGTGGTGTTTTTGATGGGGATATGGACTACAATGAAAAATGGGTTTCAAAAATTGTTCATGTTGATAGGCTCTTACTCTTCTAATTGGTGGCCATTTTGGAAACAAGAGAAAAAATTAGAGAAATTGATTGCTGAAGCTGAAGTTGATCCTAAAGATGCTGAGAAACAGACTGCTCTTTTAGTTGAGCTTAATAAGCACAGGTTTGGCTTTAGTTTTTGATAAAAAAAAATAATTTATGGGGTTCCTTTTGCTTTGGTGATGTGAAGTTAAATTTTAGAGCTTTGATATCTGTTCGGTTTATTGGTTTTGATGGGGTTTTGTTGAAGTTTTGACCTTTTATTTGGCTTGTTATTTTATATGTTTTGTTGCTGAGAGATTGGTAAAGGAGCCGAGTTTTTTTTATTTGTTATGTTATTTGTTTGCCTGCTGAGAAATCGTTTAATTGATTAAAATTAATGGTTTATTTCTTGGGTTCTGAATTTTATCTGTTTGAATTGTGAAAATTAATAGGCCAATTGAATTTTATGAGTTTTTTTGTTTGAAGTTTTAGAATAATTTTTAAAATAAATATATTATCTTTTCGATGCTTAGAAGTTGATAAAGGAATTGAGTGTAAACCCCTTTTTTTTGTTAAATTTGAAGCCTTCTGTACTAGCTTAGTGTTTATGTTATTGTTGAAAAATTGGTACGAGAAGTGAAATTATTATTAACTTTTGCAGTCCTGAGTCTGTGATTAAGAGGTTTGAACAAAGAGACCATGCAGTGAATAGCAAAGGAGTTGTTGAGTACCTTAAAGCTCTTGTGGTTACTAATTCTATTGCAGAATATCTTCCTGATGAACAATCTGGAAAGCCTTCCAGTCTTCCTGCTTTGGTAAATTAAAGAACATGTTTTATTGTCGTTCATTTAGCTGGATATGAGATGTTTGTTGCTGTAGTTTTTCTGCACTATATTTAATTGATTAATGTTTAATCTGTAGTTGCAAGAATTGAAGCAGCATGCATCAGGGGACACAGATAAGCCCTTTATGAATCCTGGCATATCCGAGAAGCAACCGTTGCATGTAGTAATGGTAAGAATTAATGGTAAAAATTGTTGTGCTTGTGACTTAGTATTTGGAACAATGTGGTTTAATACTATCTGCTTTTGGTTTTGGTAGGTTGATCCTAAAGTGTCAAACAAGTCACGGTTTGCCCAAGAGCTTATCTCCACTATCTTGTTTACCGTTGCAGTTGGATTGGTTTGGTATGATGTCTTGTGTTTCATTTGTGCACTGTTTCACCACCCCCAGCTCGATTTCTCTACCTTATACGATAGAGAATTCATTTTTCAGGATAATGGGTGCTGCTGCACTTCAAAAGTATATAGGGAGTCTGGGTGGAATCGGAGCTTCAGGAGTTGGCTCAAGTTCTTCTTATACTCCCAAAGAGCTGAATAAAGAAGTCACGCCTGACAAAGTGAGCTTTCAATGCTTTATGGCTAAGATATTAGTTGGTATTTTAGAATCTTGCTACCTTCAGTTGTACAAGATTGCTTTGTCTGTATTTCTTTATAGGGTGTAAAGAAGATTAATAGAACATGTTTAACTTGTTGGATGTGCTCCTGTTTCTGTGTCTCTTAGCAAGGAGATAGAGCAAGATTAGATATTTTAAGTTGAATAGGAAAGAAGAAAATGGGAACTCTGATTTACCAGTGGAACTCTTAATTCAGATCAACAGTTACTTGGTTAAAGAAATCATATCTTGGGTAGTTTCATTCTTTTATTCTGTATTGCTCTTTTATTTAACGTATAACGATTGGTCTTGACTTTGATTTATTTGCAGAACGTTAAAACATTTAAGGATGTTAAAGGCTGTGATGATGCAAAACAAGAACTTGAGGAAGTAGTGGAGTATCTTAAAAACCCAACAAAGTTTACTCGTCTAGGTGGGAAGTTGCCAAAGGTTTGTGCCAAATATTGTTGGTTATAATATGTATCATGTGGCTCTTTTTACTTTGTATGGACCCTGTGGTGTGCAGTATACATTTCATCACTCATATATTGGCCAAGCACAGTAGGTTCTGTGTTCCAATTGTCATGAATAACTTCTATCATTTACCTTCCTGTTCAGCAGTTATGTTCATTGTAATTCTTTTCTGTACATGGGAGAAATGATAATACTATTCTCTACTGTTCTTTTTGTACTATTCTCTATGTGTAAAATACTCATTACCAAACATATTTTACTTCGGAATTTGATTTTCTTGTTTCATTTCTGAAAACATAGTTTAACATCATTCCACTGCAGGGAATTCTTTTGACAGGGGCACCTGGTACAGGGAAAACATTGCTTGCCAAGGTAACTATTATTTGCATATTTTTTAGATGGTTTTTCACATATTGTGCTTTTCTTGTCCTCTAATGCTTTGTCTTTAGCTGTTGACCACTTCTATTTTCTGCTATTGGACTTCTATCTTTGAAGCTCATGGTCTATATTTAAATAACAACCCTGTCATTAACCATACATTTAAAAATGACGTGCTGAGAGAGTGTAGATTCCAATTTCCATTCACCTGAACAAATCAACCATGTCATTTCCTATGTTCAAGATTGTATTTTGCAAAAATCTCTTAGTGGATGCATATCCTTTCTTGAATTTATGATCATGAGTACTAGTCATCTATGTTTATATTTATATGCCTCTTCTGATAGCTGTTTTATCTTGAACCTCAAGGCCATTGCTGGAGAAGCTGGAGTACCTTTTTTCTATAGAGCCGGATCTGAATTTGAGGAAATGTGAGTCATCTTTTACCGTATAAAGATTCTCTCATTAATTTATAATGATAAGAATAGAGTTTTCTTACCATTTTATACTGATGCTTCTTTTCTTGGGGGATGCAACACAGCTAGTTATTTTTATGCTTCAATAATTAATGGTAAATTTTTCAAGTGGCAGCATGAATTTGCATTTCGACTGCTGAATAAGTTCTAGCAGAAGTGTAGAATATGATAGTTCTCTTACCTGGCAGCAAGAATGAAAAAGAGATGTGTTAGTGTGCTTGACCATATTGGTCATGGTGGATGAAATGGGCCACATTCACCAGCTTTTGTCTGTTGAGTGGCACTCTGTCATGTTTGAGTAATTGATACATATAGAGAAACAGCTTGAGGTGAGTTGATTCTTTCACTTGGTTGTTTTTGGTAGCAACATGTAAATTGTTGAAGAAATTGCTGGTATACAGGATGAGAAAACAGTGATTTGGCTGTGTATTTATGAGAAAAGGCTGCAGGCTCAACATGTTCAGTTGTAAGAGAAGTTGCTGGTCGAAAAGGATGTGGAGACAATGATTAGGCTATGTATTTATGAGGAAAGGCTGCAGCGAAGCTGCTGAATCTACTTTTTCATGCCTTAAATTGAGTGATGATATGCCTTTGTTGTCCTTTGAATCTCCTAGAGCACCTAAATGGCTGATCCAACAATAAAGTGGTCTCAGCATGCTTGCAACATTTTAAATTGAACATTTGTGCTAAGTACAGATGGTTTCTTAGACAGGAAGACTGCTGGATTGTGGCAAAGACTTTGCATTTCATAGTGATTTTTGCGTGATCTGGAGGGTAGAACATTTTTTGTTGGTGTCTTTTGTGGGTTTGGGAAGGGAGACGGATTGTAAGATTTTAGGAGATCTGGTTTTTCTGTAATATCTTTGGTGTTTTTGGATGGAGAGATGCAAGGATTTTTAATAATCTTCAGATTGAATCAGTTGTGGCCTTGTGGGATTGGATACTCTTCTCAGGACCTGTTTGCTAGTTATAAAAAGGGATTGGAGTGCATAATAATTCGAAACTAGATTATTGTTTCTGGTCACTTTTTGGAAGGATGTCTAATTCTCCAATCTTGTTCTATTGAATCTCCATCTTCTAATAATACTTTCTCTTTGTAATCTAAAAATATTTGTGCCTTATCTTGTCTTTTGTACTGCAGGTTTGTTGGAGTCGGTGCTCGGCGTGTAAGATCCTTATTTCAAGCAGCTAAAAAAAAGGTTTTTTTCTTATTTTGACAATTCAGTTGGGAGAAACAAATAAAAACAAACGAACAGATAAAATTTTAAAGTTGCTTGGCAACCATCTGTGGGACTCTACTCTCTTCCAGCAAAACAATGTGCATTGCTGAACATGACAATTCTTTTTGTTGTCTGAGGACATTTTCTTGAAATAAAGGAGTTTTTGTTATGATATTAGATCGGTGCACTTAGAATGCACCATCGAAATAACATCTTATTGATGTATGTGGTTTTCTATCATTGTTGTCGGTGTTTGTTTTCCCTTTCTGCTGGTATGCCAAGGTGAATAGTCTGCTTGGAGTTATCTTTTCTCACTATTTTGAGGATTCTAGTTCAGCATATTGATTTAGTCATTCTGCTTTGGCTTAATGAAATACACAGCCAGTTATGCAATCCTAAAAATCAGAATAAAAGAAGATTGTATAACTAAATAGGAACGTGTTAGTTTCCCAAGTCAATCATCAACACTTGTCTTTAATTACATCCATGATTGAAACTGTGAAGTCGGAGCCATATGAATAGACTTAATATTTAAACTGTGAAGTCGGAGCCATATGAATAGACTTAATACTGTGTTTTTCCTTTTCATTGCGCAACTAACACCATTTCATGTTTTGCAGGCTCCTTGTATCATTTTTATTGATGAAATTGATGCTGTTGGGTCAACAAGGAAACAATGGGAAGGCCATACAAAGAAGACATTGCATCAACTGCTTGTTGAAATGGATGGTTTTGAACAGAATGAGGTACCTATAGACAGGCTTGTAATTTAATCTGTCTGTTCATTGCCACCTTTCTAAACTTGTTTCATTTTTTTCCCTGCAGGGTATAATATTGATGGCTGCAACAAACTTGCCTGATATTCTTGATCCTGCTTTGACCAGGCCTGGTAGATTTGACCGTCATGTATGTTATATTATTTGCTACTATTTCTTTGAGCTTTTAAAATTAAAATGATAAGGTGTTTCAAGGTGAATATGTTTTTTTGAACTGTCAAACTTGTGGTTCTGCTGGTGAATTCTACTACATAGGTTATAATAAGTTTGTGGATGGGGTTTGTAAATGGTTTCACTCAATAAATCCATGAATGATGAGAGAGAGCAAGAGGGTCTGCATGTACTGTGTGTATATGTCATAAATTTATTGTTTGAATTGTTATCCTTGGTGATATGACTAACAAGAACTCTTTTTAGATTGTCGTGCCAAATCCTGATGTTAAAGGTCGACAAGAGATTTTGGAGCTCTACCTGCAAGATAAGCCAATGGCTAATGATGTAGATGTTAAATCAATTGCTCGTGGCACACCAGGCTTCAATGGAGCAGGTTGATCATTGATGAAGCAGAGCATATTTTGTTTTCTTGCACAAGTTCAGTCATTTAATCAACAAAATTTTCCGTCTCTTCTCATTTTGCAATCAGATCTTGCGAACTTGGTGAACATTGCTGCTATTAAAGCTGCTGTAGAAGGCGCTGAGAAGTTATCTTCTGCACAATTGGAATTTGCAAAGGACAGGATAATTATGGGGACTGAGCGGAAAACAATGTTTATTTCTGAAGAGTCAAAGAAGGTATGTATCAATCACGAGGCAATCGCTATAGAGTAGTAGGTTTGGATGATTGCAATGCATGGTTGACATTCATTCTGCTTCCTTTTTTAGTTGGATAACAGACTTAGGAGAGGGGTTTATTGTTAACTTATTATCATCAATGGCAAGCGAATGTTCAATTCAGCACACTAGGATTCATCCGGTGAGATTCATTGGTGTTTATTGCTGATGTTATTACACGTATTTCCAGTTAACAGCATATCATGAGAGTGGCCATGCTATTGTAGCTATCAATACCGAGGGTGCACACCCAATTCACAAGGCAACTATAATGCCTCGTGGGTCTGCTTTAGGAATGGTCACCCAGCTTCCTTCGAGTGATGAGACATCAATTAGTAAAAAGCAGTTATTAGCTCGGCTTGATGTTTGCATGGGAGGAAGAGTTGCGGAAGAGCTTGTATTTGGACAAGATTATATCACTACTGGAGCAAGTAGTGATCTTCACACAGCGACAGAGCTTGCTCAGTATATGGTATGTGTTTGCATGCTAAAAGTTGCATTTCTTTTGGTTTATCAAGCTCCCAAACCACATTGAATAGAATGGTTACATCTAAAGTTTGGTTCAATCAAGAGGTACAAAACGCATATTAATGCTAATTGCTTGATGCTATGTAAGGTATCAAATTGCGGGATGAGCGAAGCAATTGGACCAGTGCATATTAAAGAAAGACCAAGTTCAGAAATGCAGTCACGTGTTGATGCTGAAGTATGTTTTTTGAATCCCTAGTCTTGTTTATGGACTTTTTTTTGGTGAATCTGTGGTCAAGGCCTGGAATAGTTGTGTGATTTGTTTGGTCCATTCTGTAGGTGGTGAAACTCTTAAGAGAAGCCTATGATCGTGTGAAAGCCTTGCTGAAGAAGGTTTGTTCTTATGATCCAGTATTTTGTTTTTGAAAAAGGACATATCCATGACTACAAGGCTATATTATAAAATTGTCATTTTAAGATTCCAGCAGTCACTGATTTTTTGTTTTATTTTTTGCAGCAAGAGAAGGCATTACATGCGCTCGCAAATGCTCTTTTAGAGTACGAAACACTAAGCGCGGAAGAAATAAAGCGCATTGTTCTTCCTTGCCAGGAAGGACGGCAACCTGAGCAACAAGAAGTAGAGCAAGAAGAAGGGGAGTTTGTATTGGCTTAATCATGCAACCCTAATCGACCATGGCGGGGAGATTCTGTACAGTACATTTAAAGCAGTATAGGTGATTATTCATCAATCCCTCTCTATTCTCTCCTTTCATGTTCCATACATAGATACGGTGGGATAGAAATTATATTCATACACCCCAAGCATCCAATAAGCTCTCCCGTACCGACATCGTCAGCAATGACAGATCATGTTCTAGTTCTTACATGTATCATCTGAATGTTTACCCCAAAATTGTGGGTAAAATTTTGAACATATAATATTTGATGTTATAGGCAGGGCAGGCTTCATGGTATTCCCTTATGATTTCCCCCCACATTTCTTGCGCATGATTTTAGTCAAGTTTATATTCCTTTCTGTTCAGTCATCCGTTCTATGTTTTTTAACCTAGAAAGCATGTAACTATAAACTCCATCAGAACACTTTTCAGAAAGCTCCCTTGTTATGTTATGAATACATGATTATAATGGAGAGTTTCAACACACTTTTTACTTGAAGAATTGTTGGTGTCTCTGGATTAGGGCACTGCCAGATTGAATGGATCTCTTGCTGTAATATATTCCATCCTCGAGACTGCAGAAGATGGTGAAAAGGGATGTCATTTTAAGATTTCTTTTTTACAGGGCATTGTAAAAACAGCTAGAGAAAATGTGTTCGGTTTCACTTGTTCATATGGTTTGATTAGGAAAATAGCATAGTTGTCGATTCCATTTGGGAATTGATTAGTAAAAAAAAAAGAGGTAATTCATAGGTTATTCTGTCAACCAGCTAAATTATTTTTATTAAAAATATATATATATTATTTTTAAATTTGGATTGAGTTTGAACAGCCATGCTAACCGAATTATTAAAAACCCTATTAAATTAAATGAATTTTATTATTTGATATTGAATTGATAATGAATTGAATTTATATTTTTTTAATTATATAATAAAATAAAATAAAATCATTCGACCTTGTGAAGGCTATAACTTGAGTCTCGGGCCCATGTTGACTAGGATGAACCTGGTTTTTCTTTCTTTAATTTTCTTTGCTTGGAATCTATCTAGTTGATAAGATCATATTGAAACAATTTTTTCATGACTTAATTTAAAAATTGGGCTAATCAAATAGTAGAGTTCAGATGTGGAAAGTATGAAATGTTATGTTAAGTTTAATGATATGCTAATTCGTAATGAAAACTCATATGATAAACTAATTAAAGATTAAATTAATAAAACATTGTTAAACCCAACTTAGCTAATGAGTTTAACCTCTCAACTTGGGTTGAGTAGGTCAATTGAAAATGATGTTTTATATATATATTAAAGTTTTTGCAATACAAAGTGTAGGATATAAAGGAGAGCAATAATCATTTTTTTTTCTTTTTTTTTATTGGCATCCAAGATCTATGCTTAATACTAGTTAGTGCTACTTAGTTTGATACCACGCTATGTTGTTGTTGGATGAAATATTTTTTTATCGCAAAAAAAGAATTTATATCGACAAAGTTTAGTTACAAACTACAAAGATTATATGTGAATTCAATAAAATAAATTAAAAACTATGTGTCAAATATATGATAATAATTTTTTCAATTTCAACCAAATATTGAGTTGAAAAGTTAAGATAAAGATACTATTTTTAAAGAAAATAGAGAATAGAAGTTGAATATTTATTTTAGTTTAAAATTGAGTTTCTAAAATTTTAATTGTTTAAATTAATAAAATTAAATTTTATTTTGTTAAATTGAATATTAAACCAACATCAAAACTTATTTTTAACATCGATAGCCCTATATAAAATCAATCAAAACAAAACATCAAGCTTAATTGCAAGTCTACGTGCCTGTTTGGGAGTGTGATTGCGGTTGTTTTTTAAAGTGTTTTCCGTTCAAAAATATATTAAAATTAAGTTTTTTTTATTTTTTAAAAAATTATTTTTGACATCAGCACATCAAAATGATCTAAAAACACTAAATTTTATTAATTTAAACTTAAAAATAAAAATAAAAAATTTTCATTTTTTTTCAATAACGCTTCTGAAAAGCACTCCCAAACACCTTAATATGAAAAAAGTGAATTGAAAATAAATAAAAAATCAAGTGACAAACAAAAACTATTGTGGATAATTGTTGGAACTCATCATGGATTGTATTTTTTTTCATATGTTGCATTTCCATTATTTTTTTATATTTTTTCCATCTCCTAATTCTCTCATGTTAATGATTCTAAACACTATTTTGTAGTTTAGTAAGGGTTAATTTTATGAAATCGAACTACAAATATTAAATAGAAATCAAAAAAACTCAATATACATAGATGGGAAAAAAAAAGATTTGTAAAGATTCACTATTCATATAAACAATATTTCCATCTTGGATCTTTTAATGTTTTTTATGCAATAAAATAAATATGGATTTGTTCTATTTTATTCTTAGATCTATATGAAAATTAAAACTAAAACTCGGATGTAAATCTTATAAGCAGTTTTAATTTATTATCATCAAATTTTATCCCATACTATTTGAAACCCTATCTTTCCTATATTATTACTTTGTGATTAATTTTTATAATTTTATTTAATATTATATATATTTAATAAATAAAAAACTCAATTTAAAAAAGTTAAGATATATGACAGGATAATAGAATCGTGTTCAAAGGTTAAAGGCACATATACGTGTAGCCTAAGCCCACAAAAAACAACCTCTACTTTCCTGCCATTCCCTGTATTCCAGGCTTCATCACCACCAGACAATACATGGATACAGCGATGAATATGTTTAACTGTAACAATACCTACGAATTTTAATTCAAAATACTAGGAAAAAGACATAACATCCTCTCTGTCTTAAATTACAGCTTTTCTAGATGCTCATTTTACCAAAGTTCTAGCGTATTTTGCACCTAAAACACAAGGCAAATACCAAAAACATGAAATGCCGACTCTTTCCAGCATAAATTTATACAATGATGCAGTAAGACGCCATGGCCAAAACCCTCTAAATCATGAAGAAAGAGAGCCTAGTCTTTCTTTTTCCTGTCCATTTTTCATTAACAAGCATGAGTAGCTTGTAAGAGTGTGTGGTTCATGAGCTACTGAAGATATTCAGCATTTAGATATAACAATGAAAGAGAGGGCATAACAATTACAAAGAACGAGAGTGCAAGAGTGTCTGAAAGATGGAAGAAATTACGCTGCCAGTCGGTCCCTAGAGCATCCTCGATACAGATGCCCCGGTAGCTTCATCCTTCACAACCGTAGCCTCCACCACATCTGCGGTCAATCTTTTTACATACACTCAATGGGCTCGGTTCGGTCCTGCACCGCATGGCACTCTGAAACATCAGCTAGTGATTTGAGATTGCACTTGATTAAAGCTTCAATAAAGTAGCATGTCTCATCCTTGGTGTTGCCGTCAGGCACATCCACGACGAAAGACTCGATCACCAGAGTCCCTGGCCGTCCATCAATGATCTCTGGATGGAGGGAAATGACTGAAGAATAGTTCTGAGGCAAAGAAAAAATAAAACCAAGTTGGGCTCGTCGGGGTTTACAAGAAAGAAAAGAGAGAACAAAGAAATCAAAAATCGCAAAAGAAAACAGAGAACTCAGACTTTCAATATCACTCAATTGCTACTACCTATGAATATAAAATAATCATATTTCTAAACAATTTAACAGTAGTCTATGTAACTTGTAAGCAGACAATGACAAAGAAAGCCAAACCCGGTTCTGTTTTCGATTCCATTCAAGCGGAAATATTCAAGAGTGTTAACTTCAAAACATGTCAGCTTCAGAGACCTAAATTTCAAAAACATGCTCTTCTTGCAATTTTTGAACGACAACAAATCAACTCTCCTACAGACTCATGATATGAACAAGACAGCAAAATATGAACTTTTCAGGAATCTAAAACAATTTCCTAGGAAATAGAGATCAAAGAGTCACTGGGTTCCATACCTTAAGTCTGTGATCCCCCCCAACTATCCTGATGCTGAAGATATGTTCATCATCATCTAGAAGTTCCAGTCTTTCAGTACTTGTGGTGGCAGGAAGCCCTGACCTGACATCTACTTCTCTAAGACTCCCAATCTCAAGATTTCCCAGCACAACACACCTGCTGATGAAAGGCTTGTACTTCTGTGGTTGATCAAATCTCCTCACCAATGACCAAACCTATTGGATACAAGGAATATTTCTGAAATAAGATAACCATAAAAAAACAGCTAAATGAAATATGTTAACTATCATATTCCAGCGAGAATAGAATCCGAGATATTCTTGGAGGGCAAGTCGTTTCCGCAATTGAATCTCCTTTAACATGCATATTTTTTTCAAAATGATTCTCTAATGCAAACCATCCAGATGTCCAGTAAGAACAGTGCATGAAAAGGACATCTATGGCACATCTCACGTTATTCGTCCAGATTAAAAAGTAAAAAAGAGCGACTAAATGAACAGTTGCAGTTAATTCAGTTGTGATGGACTGCCTGGTTTTCTTTACTTCGAACCTGAACATTTTCTAAAGGACAAAACTCAAAATATTTACAAAAAAAAAAAAAAAAAAACAGAAGACCGATAAGATACTGCATATTCCAAACAAAGATGTTACATTTAAGTATTGAACTGTAAACAATGCAATTATACATCCAAAAAAAGAATTTTTCTCTTTCCTCTTTTCCTGACTTTTCTTAGCATCCAAGCAGAAGTCAGGGGAAGAAGTTCATCAATCAAACACAACAGAAATGAGCTAAACAACTCCATAATAAATAGACAGCCATCTAAACTAAAAAAGGAAACATGATCGTAGATCAGGACCAATCCAACTACATAAAAAAAATCAAACTTTCAGAATCTTGACATACAAAACACACTTGAAATCAAAAATGAAAACCCAGAACCAAAATCCAGAAGAGAAGACACGCACACATGCACATCAACACATGGATACAAACATGAAAAATTAAAAAGAAAACCGGGGGGGGAAATTGAAAACTTTACAAGATGAACTGGAGCTTTGATGTGCTTGACAAGAGCAGAGCTACACTGATTGTCAGCAAGATCATCATGTGTATGATGTCTTCTTATATATTCACTCTCAACACTTCCTATCCCTACTCTTCCATTACTATTTCCACTCATTTTCTCTCTCTTTTTCCTTTAAGAAAACAAACACCCTTTATTTCTCTCTTTCTCTATTGACAACGAAAGATATCAATATAGTGATAACAAACCACGCTGTGTCTCTGCAAGAATTACTCCTCTGTTTCGCCGGAAGCCAGGTCCAGTCACCGGCCGGTGAGAATTGTCACGAAGATTATGGTGTATTGGTGTTGTGTGTGAGAAGAAATAACCTCAAATCCTCACTTATCATATGATATCATCACCTACCAAAAATTAAAGTGTATAGAGAGAGGTAAGAAAGGACAACTAGAAACTATCGTTTTGTTATTTTGCTTAATTGACGAAATTGCCCTTAAAAATTTCCTTTTGTAGTTTCTTATCCACGGAAAAAACAAGCAAATTTAACTTCTCCTTACCGTTTAGATACTCTCAGAAAAAAAAAACCATGACAACATGAAAATTAGTAGCACAATTAAATGACCTTATTAACCCAAAATAATAAAAAGAGGTATATACATTTTATTTTTTTATTTATTCATGTATAGTTAATTGAAAATTATATCCTTGCAATAAAAAAAAACTAAATCATAGGTTTATGGCCTTTAGATCTTTTTTATTCAGGGTTTTATTTGTAATTATAGTGATAATTAATTGCATTTTGATCCTTTAATATCGAATTAAATATTAATCGATCTGAAAAAACTGCTAGCACATTCGGTATATTCTAATGTCATAAAATACCCTTTTGCTATGTTGGTGGAATATTATCGTGTTTGTTTTCTCCTTACGTGGCACATTTCAACAGTGTTGAGATGGTTTGTTGTTAGTCTATATATTTTTTTATTCTCTCCTATCCTAAAAAATATAGATTGATCTTCTTTGTTATTGAGATTTTAATTTTAATTTTAATTCTTATTCTTATTCTTTTGGTTTTTTTCTTGACTCTTTTATTAAAGTCTTAGTTAGTTGCTCTCAATTTAATATTTAAATTATAATTGGCCATGTACAGTTTTTTTTCAAATTTGATATTTTTTATTTTCTCTCTAGACCTTTTTGTAAAATATTTTATAGTTTTCAATTTTATACTTCAATCCAGGTTTATGGTTTTTGTTTTACGATTTGATCCTCATTATTTGTAATTATGAAGTTCTTTTGTTAAATTTATTTATCTTTTAAGGTTAACCCTCCCAGCAAAAAATTTTCCTTAACCTCTAACTTATTTTTATCTTGATTCCCTATATTTTTAATTATTTTTTTTTATTTTAGATTATTTCATGTAATTGAATTTGTTATCCAATTTAATCCTTTGGGCATTTGATTTTGCAGGAATTGAGCTTCACATTTTTTCCATCTATGACACTTCTAATCTAATTACCTTGATCATGAGGTTTAGAAAGTTAATGTGGGTTGATCTTTTTATTTTATTTTTTTATTACTTGATATTAGGTTTAATTATAAATAAAATAGCTTTATGGTTTTCTTCGAGGTTTTTTTATCGAGTTATCTCAATCTAATAATCTTGGTCACGGGATTTAAGGGTTGACTCGCTCCTTGTTTTGTAATACCATGCCAATCATGTTATCTCAAGTTGATCTAAAGTAATTTTTTATCTTTATTTTTTGCAAGTATGCACTTCCAAAGTTTTTTTTCAAGTTATCATTGTTTTTTTTAAATATTAAATTACTATCATTCTAAAAAAAAAACTATCATTTAATTAAAATAAAATAAACTTATTAAAGTCAATTGTAGATATAATCCTATAACTTAGATCATTTGTTTTTCTTGTTTGTTCAAAAAACACTGGCAATACATGAACATCATTTTCTACGCAAAAAACAATATAGACCCATAATATAGCACAGAACCACATCTAACTAGCATGTTGTATACACGTGTTCATTTTTTATTGGATTATCATGTTAAAATATATTTGATTGAAGCAAAACTATAAACATGTGTTTATATCCAAGTTTAGTTATTTTTTTGATAATGTTCCTAAACTCAAATAAACAGGCTAAGTTTTAAATCTCTCGACTATATTTTTTTTTGTCTAATTCGAGTTTTAGATTGAATTGTATAAGGGTTATCTTAAATTGGTTGACTTGGTAGGTTAAAGAAAACTTGTATGACTAGTAAAAACGTTATTTGATTTTAAAAATATTCCCGCGAAGATGTATTTTCAAAATAATAATATTGAGATGACGATATATTGGATAAACCTTGTTAATCTATATTAACATGTCAAACTTATAGTCTAGGTCATTGACTCCATTGAGTTGAATGACTTGTTTTTTTTAAAATATTTTTATTTTATCATGTGATTAAAAAAAATAAACACTCGTAAAACCGAGCATCAACTCAATACCAAGATGTTTTTTTACCATGATAATCCTATAAAAAATTAATCACAATAAATTATGAAATATAATCACAATAATCATGTTTTAATATAATTATTTCTTATTTAATGATATGTTTTAAGAAAATAGATGCTCAAAAGGCCAAGCACCAAATCAGTGCTAATATGTTTTTTTTTTTTAAATCACTGTAACCGTATAGAAAATAAATCAAAATAAATAATAAAGTTCACTTCATAATAAATTTTTTCCCATTCTATTTTTTACTTAACAATATAATAGATGGATGTTTATCTAATAACATGGTTGGAAAAAAATAGACAATTACAAAACCGAACATCGATCCAATACTATGATATTTTTTCAAATCTTGATAATTCTGTATAAAAAAAACTAAAATAAATAAAAAAATTTAATTTTCAACAAGCACAGCATTGAACTATAAATTAAAAGGAAAAAAAGAAATACATTTGCTGTTGCCAACACAACAACATGTGAGGAGGATAACAATGACTTCCTCTACTATTTTAGTTTTTGTTAAATAAATCTATCATTTAAATCATATAAAATCATTTTTTATGTCAACAATTTATAAAAAAATATATTAAAAAACAGTTTTAAAATGATTATTTCACCTTTAATGAAAATCGAATATTAAGTTTAGATAATTATGAGAATATTAAAAAGAAAAGGGTTAATAATAGATATTTTTTTGCTATTTTGTTTTGTTGTGAAAAATACCCATAGATCATCAATATACCAAGGGAGAGGTTTTTTGTCTTGTTTTAGAAAGAGGAAAAAGAGAGAGGGCTGGAAGTGATAAAAGTGGTCCATAAATGGCATCATTTGACAAGGTTATGATCCACATTATTTACTCATGGGTTCTACTTCTTGTACATCTTATCTTTCCATTATCCGCATGTTAATTGGAGATGGATATTTTCATTTTTTATATTAATATAGGTGTCCGAGTTGTGATTAATTTTACGAGATTTAAAATTAATGATCACGTAAACTTGCAATGATTATCATATTAACAATCACAGAGCTCAAATATGAAATTATAAGAAACCAAACCTACGAGATGGTGATATTTTTATTATTTACATTATATAACATGATCATTTTGGATATTCTTTTGGATAATAAAAAGCTATTGTATATTAATAATATTAGAGTATTTTATCATTTTTAAGAGGGCTTACATGATTCTTTATTTATTTATTTTTGTCCTAGAATGTAATTTAGTTAATGGTTTTCATATTTCAGGAGATGGGAACGTTTTTATTAGCAATAAAAAAATATTTTGAAAATTGAGCTTCGCCAAAGTGGTGGGGATTGTGTTGTTGATAAGTTAGCTATACTTGCCAATGAAAGTAATTGATAAATATTTATGGCATGTTTGAGAGGACGGTTGCGGTTGTTTTTTAAAATGTTTTTTCTTTAGAAATACATAAAAAATGATATTTTTTTATTTTTAAAAATCATTTTTGACATCAGCACATCAAAATGATTTAAAAATACCAAAAAAAATTCATTTAAAATAAAATAAAATTAAAATTTGAGAAAACGGTGGTACAACTGCCCTCCCAAACAGCTTCTTAATGTCATAAGGTTTATAGACACGTATTATGATTTCATAAATACTAGCATATTAAAATAAATTATAAATCTAAAAAACATATTTACCAAACAACATTTAGTAACTCGTCATTTCCATAAAAGGGTAAAAGTGGCAAACCAATGTATAAATAGCTACTTAAATTAAATCAATACTTTTGAGATTAATTGAAAACAAAAATTGCAGTTCAAGAGAGCCATCACTGGATTTGATACAAAAAAATAATAATTAGTGAGGTGATCTAAAATAGTAAAATAATAATCATTGATTGATCACCTGCATGTCGTATTATACTTCCTCACAAGCACGCTTCTCGAACATTCGCATTATATAACGATTCTTCGTGGGACCCATCCTGGTTCAAGAGCCGCTAATGATGAGGCCACGTCTCCACGCTAATGGGAGGTGCGTGCAGAGCACACTCTCCTATCAATCTCTTTGTGAAGATACTTGTGAAGATACGTTTGTGCACGCTCCATGAGAGAGATTTGTGAAGATACGCTTTCCTTTTTTTGTCGCAGCTTGACAAGTTGACATTTGTCAAGTGATTCGAGCGAGCCATCAGGGAGTACTGCTACCTAGTGCATGCATGTAGCGAGTGAGCGGTCATAGACTCATAGGCGAGTGTTAGGTAGAGAAGTTTTTAGTCTATCGTAAGATCTGGGTGCTTGTTACGATAACATTTCGGTGACTTCTATTTCTTGTTACTCAAAAGTATGTAAACTACTTTGATTTTGGTAACTATAATTATACAGAAAAAAGTCTCTGCGTGTTTGTTGCTTAAAATTTAATTTTTTTTATTTTAAATATTTTTTTTTGATATTTTTAAATTATTTTGATGTGCTGATGTCAAAAATAATTTTTAAAAAATAAAAAATATTATTTTAATGTATTTTTAAATAAAAAACACTTTTAAAAATAATCGCAGCCGTATTTCCAAACAGACACTCTAGAGTAAAACTTGTATACAAGTCAACGTTTATCTCGGTTTCAACAATGAAGTCCTCGTGACTTCAATTTGTTGCCTATTTGGATTTTTATTTGTATCATATTTTCATTTTATGTTAGATTTTGATTCATCATCCAATTTCCTCGATTGTAAGAACAATTCATAATAAATATTTTATTTGAATATTTATTTATTTAAAATTAGGGTATAAATATAACTATTAATGTTGTTGATACGTAGATTAAACAATATTATTTCAATCAGTATACGAAACAAATATAATTACCTTACAAACCATGCATTGAAATAATTTTTTTTTTTATTTCAGTGTCTCAAAACAATCTTAAAACATAAAAAAATTAATCTGAAGCAAATGTGAAAATAAAATAAAAATTCAATTTAAAAAAAAAATAAAACACAAAAACAAGCTTATAATTGAAACTTGAAAGTGATTTTTGGTTAAAAAGAATAAAACTAGGCTATGTAATCATCTCCCATTCATCTAATTGCATTTATTATGGACAAAGCATTAGTATTTTAAAACCTACATCTAGTAATTCATGAGATTTTATTTCAAATTGTTTTATTTAATTAAAACAATTTTATTTTTATTTTTAGAATAAGAAAAATATAATCTGACTCGACGCATCAACTCATGGTTACGTCTAAGTCAACCCACGTTTTGTCTGGATAAAAAAATATCTGTAGATTTTATGCACATGTTTGTTTGCCTTTTCCAATTACCAAGTTCAACAAATAAAGTGAACAATTGAGCCCGAAAGCGTCATCGAGCATGTTTCCTATGGGGAATGGTATCCATGAGAGGGAAAGCATATCTTGACAGTCAAGCAAGCTCCCATTTCACTCAAATAATGCCTCATCCAGCATATACAAGGCAAGAAGACATGTTGTCTAACATTGCATTTCAAAAATATAAAAATAAATTTTTTATTTTTATTTTTATTTTTATTTTTTCATTTTAAATTATTTTTATTTTGATATTTTTAGATTATTTTAATGTTTTTTTAAATAAAATATATTTTTAAAAATAATTTTAACCACACTCCGCATTCACTCTTATGTATTGGAGTCCAAGCTAGCTATTAACACTAAAA
Source organism: Salix arbutifolia (assembly GCA_025169955.1). NCBI lineage: Eukaryota > Viridiplantae > Streptophyta > Magnoliopsida > Malpighiales > Salicaceae > Salix > Salix arbutifolia. Next base: position 1,397,531 of record CM045913.1, on the reverse strand, counting down.
AAACGTGGGTATTGTATTGGGAATTTTTTAGTGTGGGGTTGTTTTTAAATTATTTTTAAAATGTTGTAATAAACAATTACCATATCTGCCATCGAAAAGAATGCGTTTTTGTTGACAAACAACAAAACATGTTCGAAAGGTCTTGCTTTTCAAGCTGAGCAGAAGGAGGGTCTACCACCTTTGGAGAAATAAAAAGAAGTTGATACTTTTTAAGCTTATTTTCTAAATTCCAATTGGGGGCCATTAGATTATAAATAATAATAAAAAAAAAACATGGCTTAAATGAATAGTATCCCCCATTCGCCTTTAGATTTTTTGGCTTTTAAGGTCAAATGACAAGCAGATTTATCTGATTTTGCGATGGCTACACACACATATTTTGTTAGAAAAACATATATAAAAAAATAATAGAATATTGCAATAATAGTACTGATAATTAATTCGCCCTTTGTTTCGAGCTGCACTATTATTTACTCGCCCTAGGTCATAAATGATTTGTCTCTACCATGAACCTAACTCTGTCGGCAGAAATGAAAGAATAAAAAGGACTTGTGCTCAGTACTCCCATTTCCTCTCTCTTTTATGGGAGTGAAGTAATTTGTCCCAAGAGAGTCTGAAGTTTTGATTCGAGTTAAAATATATATATTTTTTTATAAGAATTTGAGATAACCAGGATTTTATTTGTTTATCTAGATCTATAAAATATATTTTTCAAGAAATGAAATTTCATTAAAATAAAAAGAAGACGAAGGAGTGGTGTAGTTTCCAAAGGCCGGTTCATAAATAAATTTTGATTTCACGCTCCAACTAAATTTAGCTGCCCTCCCTCACGGATATTCATTAAATGGGATTTTTTCGTGCTAGTCATGAAGGAGCAGAAATCCATCAGCTCTGAAGAGGGTGCGTTTTCTATACAAAATTCATCATTGGCTTGCTTAACGCATGACTTTTTGTGATCTACGTCCAAAACAAAGTTGGCTGGGAGTCATTTCCTGCCATAACTTCAATATTCACAGCAATTATTGTCAAAGTTAAATGTATCTATGCTAGGGTTTGGAAGATTACCTCATCATACACGTACGCATTCGCCACCAAGTCGTCGTCATCATGAACCATCTCATCTACGATTTTAATATACTACGTGAGACTTTAAAATGTATTTTATATTATTTTTTAATATATTTTTTCAAGTAAAAACTTTATGACCTTGAAATTTACATATATATCCATACTATTTTGTGTTTAAATTTTATCAAATAAAATGAGTAAGGTGAGATTCAAACATGTGATCGTTGTGTCAACAAGATTTTGATACTATACTAAGAAACCATCTTATCTAAAAACTTAAGTTATCAGGTGAGGTTTCAAGATTTGATTTATATTATTCTCTAACATGTCTCTTCAAGTGAAAACTCTCTAGGCTTTGAAACTTGTACACAGATTCATACTACCTTGTAATTAATTTTTATCAAATAGAATGTATAAGGTGAGATTCGAACTCGTGACTGTTGGTCAACAAAGTTCTAATATCATATCAAGCGATCTCACTTAAAAGTTTAAGCTATTAGCTGAGGCTCCAGGATATGATTTATATTATTCTCTAACATACATTCTCATGTGAAAACTCTCGGGGTTTGAAACTTGCACATAAATTCATATTATCTCGTGCTTAATTTTTATAAAATAGAATGATAAAGAGGCGATTCGAACTCGTGACCGCTAGATCAACGAGATTCTGATATCATATTAAAAAATAATATCATCTAAAAACTTAAACTATTAAATTAAATTATAAAATATAATTTATATTATTCTCTAAAACCAAGTTGCTTAATTAGAAAATTGCGATCACAAAACTTGCCACATCTACGAGCTGATCGGTGAGTTAAAGCGGAGATACCATGTCATTCCCTCTGGAACAAGATGAAACGTGCGGCTGAGATATTGATAATTCGATACCCATTAATGGAAAGTAAAAGTGTGCCGGGGATTCTCTTTATCTTCTTCAACCTTATATAGACCAGACATCTTGCCGGATTCTGCTTCGCAGAGAAATTATCAGCAAACCTGCCCGTTCGTGCATGCATGCAGCCACATTCATAGATTCTGGCTGCTTTTTAAGCTCGATGGGCTACCCTTTTCAGCCACGTTCATGGAATCCATTAACAGGCACAATTATTGGGATCTATGGGAGTGAAAATTGACTGCTCTGCGACACGTGTCGAGCCTGAAGAAACCATGTGATATGCATTTTGCTGAGCAAGAGTGCTGTGGCTAGTTTCTTGAGTAGGAAGGTACGTGGCAGCCACTGGATTCACCAGAGGGCTTCTTCTGGGTCAATGTACGTTTTGCAGAACATGCCTGCCTGACAGCCTACGTTTGGCTATGATGCAACCTAGTTGGAAGATTAAACTATTTTGACCAATTTTGTCGATTCTATTTCAATTGGTATTTATTTTTTCATTTGGAACCAAATATTTTATTGGCGAAGTATTTCGATATTTTGTTTCGAGTTTGAATTATATATATATATATAATTAAATATATTAATTAAAAAAATAGTTTAAATTCAAAAATAAAATTATTTAGAATTGTGCAATTTAAATTTTAAATATAAATAAAAAAATAAGAGTTGAACTGATATTACTTGACCGACTTAATGAGTTCAAATATAACATGAAAAATTAATAAAAATATAGTTTAACTAAAAAAATCAAGTTAACATATTGAAAAAATATTGAAACAACAATATATTGTATCAACTCGGGTCAACCTAGATTAACCTTTCAAATGTGTGACCTCCGTTACAAAACTATGATAACCTTAAATAAAACAAATCAAATTATAAATTTTAATTCGTAATAAACTTATTGTTGAATAATGACATTGAAAAAAAATTAATCTAAAAAACAACACAATAAAATGATTTTTCTGAACAAAATTATGAACATATATAATATTACGAGAATGTCATCATTAATCTCGCAAGTTCGTTACATTTTCTGACTGCTCTAAAATTTTAATATAATATATTAAAATATATCATAGACTCCTCGTAAAAGTTCGTCTCAATCTAACAGTCGGATTAAGAGATATGATTGATATTGTAAAACTATTTATTATTTTAAAAAATACTATCTGACCAGAACAAAACAAACGTGACAAAATCAGAACGTTCCAACTAGAATTTTCAAAATGAGCCAAAATTTTGAGCGAGATAAAATTTGCTCTAATTTACTCTGTTTTTTAAATTGAAATGAAATGTATCAAGAAGAACAGAACATAATCGACAACATTTTTGTCATGCTACTTGGTGGGGTTTTTTTTCAGCTAAAAAAATATATTAATATGTTAAAAAGTAAAAAAATTAAATGCGCAAATACTTTTAAATATTTGAATAATGATATATTAGATTAAAATATAAAAATTGAATGGGAGCAAAATTTTTGTTCTTTTAAAATTAAAAAAAGTAAAATAATGCACTGTTTCATGTTAATAAGTATGTGTATTTCAGTATTTTTAGATGATTTTGATATATTAAAATCATGAAAAAATTATTTGAAATTTAGATAAAAAATATTTTCAAGCTAGTATTTTCAACTTTACTAACAAATACACAGTAAAGTACTATTAGCTAATATACACATTATAATAAATGAAGATTAATGGGTTTGTATGTAAGAGTATAAGAGTGAGAATCTGATCCTGGCTTTTGCTACCATTTCATTCATTTTTTTTTATGAACAGAGCAATTTTATTTTTTTATGTTCTTTTTATAATTTTATTTGGATAATTTGATGGTAGGAGTAGATCCCAGAGAGTATTGTCCAAAAATAAAAATAATCAACCACTATATGAAGTTGTATTTAATTAGTATCCCTTAATGAAAAGGATATCTACAAAATGCTTGGTTGAAGAGATAAAAATATAAAACAAACATATCTCTTGGATAAATTTCTTTTTTTCTAAAACAAAAGGCTCTTTCAATTGCCTTTGTTTTTCTTATTTTAAGGCAATAATTAAATTAAATATATTGAGCATCCACCTGTATTCAATAAAATGACTCGAGATGAACCAATTAAAAATAAAAAATAAAATGACTTGATATAACACAATTAAATAATAAAACCAAGGTCATATAAAGCATAAAGAAAAAACAGAGCTCATTCTCCAATTAAATAAATATTAAATGATGAAATAAAAAAATATCGGTTTACAAAATTGATAAAAAATTCAAAGGAATTATAAGCAAACCTTGTGAAGTTGAGTTAATTTTCAAATCTTGCAACCCATAAAATATTAGACATGAACTTCACTAAAATTTTCACTTTCAAACTAATCGAGTGTTGAAAAACTAAAAGTAATATTTTTTTATAAAAAAAATCCAAAGCAAAAAAACAATCACAATAACAAGGATGAATTCTAATAGGAAATAAATTATGAAGGGTGGAATTGAAAAAAAAAACCTTTAAATATTATCTTAGATTACAAAAACTAGTAATTGAAGGAATGAAGATAAAATTCAACAAAATAAAAAAATTGAATAAAGATAAAATTAAAACAAAAATCTAATTCAAAAAATTATTTAAAAGAAACAAGGACTAAAAACAAGTCTCGGGGATGACTTGAAAAATCAAGAAAAGATATTTAAATACTAGTGGAAAGGAAGAAAATAATAATAAAAATGATTGTTGACATCAAATTAGAGTTCTTCTTGATGCATACACCATATATATACGCATCGTTCAAAGATAACATAGCAATTGACACATGCTCGATTAAGAGCCTGTTTGGAAATGCGATTGTGATAATTTTTTAAAGTGTTTATTATGCTGAAATACATTAAAATGATGTTTTTTTTATTTTTTTTAAATTATTTTTGAAATCAACACATCAAAATGATCTAAAAACACCAAACCGCCGGTCTTTAAAATGAATTTTTTTTTTCAAATTTCAGCCAAAAGCCAGTAAAATCGCAATGCCAAACAGGCGCTAAAAGACAAAATTAACCTGCCACACCATAATAACAAAAAAAAATTATTCGCACTATGACTAAAATATCCTTTAACCCATTGTATATTGTCTAGGTGAATAATAAATTCACCACCCACTTTATTTTTATTTTTATTTTTTAAAAATACCGGTAACGTACTAACGTTAACAATGGAATTTATTCGAGTTCATTGTATTAACCAATCAGACAACCGGTTTCTTTGTTTAATTAATGATCAATTTAATGACTTTCTTCTTAATTGTTCTGCCTCAAAATAATTAATGTGTATAAAAAGAAATGGTTCTCCCATGGCTCAAGCACAAAGTCAATAAAGCAACTCATCACCAAGTTTTTTTCTTCCTCCTCCTAGGAGGTGTTTGGGATAACGATTGTAAAATGTTTTTGAAAAAAAATAAATTCTTTTAATTAAAAAATAGTAGTATTTTTAGATTAATTTCGTGTTCTGATGTCAAAATTTATTTTTAAAAAATAAAAAAAATATTATTTTAATATATTTCTAAATAAAAAATATTTTAAAAAATAATCTCAACTACAGTCGCAAACAATCACCGGATATATGGGCACGTACAAAACACATTGGTGAACTTAAATTACGCGTGGAATAGATGATAAATTATATTTTAATTTAAACAAGGACAGCAATAATGGGAGTTTTTGCCTAAAATAATAAAATTAATTGAGTGGAGGATCCACAAATTCCGAATTTTATAGGTGTCATTAGCAGCTTAATAGAGTCATTAATTTAATAATAAACCCACCAAAAGGCAGCATCCACTTAACTTATGTGCTCATTATATATAACATATTGTCATTAATTTAATGATCCCACCACGACTCATCCTCGTCGTAGTAGTGTGCAATAGGGTATTTCTTAATTTATCTTCTTATCTTAATTAAAATAATTTTATCTTTATCATATGTACGTTTTTTTAGATGAGATTTTTAGGTCAGGCTATTATAAATTTATTGTGACACTGTTTAATATTGTGTTTTTTAGAAAAAAATGATTTTTGTATTTTAAATGATTTTTTAATATTTTCATGATATTAAAACTAATTTTTTAGAAATAAAAAAATAACATTTATATATTTAAAAATAAAAAATAATTTCAAAATGAAAGTACAAAATAAAACAGTACGAAACAGTCAAATCATCTACTATAGAGTAATAATGACCATTTCTCTAGACTTTATAGACCTTGGCCTTATTATATCGAAAGAAGGCACGAACAAGAACCTGACATTTGGCATGTTGGATTGGAAAAGCCAACTCAGTTTTCAGTTTTTAGTGTTTGTAGTTATTTTTGAAAATATTTTTTATTTAAAAATATATTAAAATGATATATTTTTTATTTTTTTAAAATTATTTTTGATATTAGTATATCAAAATAATTTAAAAACAAACACAAAAAAATTCATTTAAAATAAAAAAATATTTCAAATTTGGAGGAAACGGCGGTACAACCGCCCTCTCAGACAACTTCTTTAAAAGTAGAAAATTAGTTATTTTTAAAAATATTTTTCACTCAAAATATATATATATATATATATATATATATTAACACATTAAACTAATAAAAAATATTTTAAAGCATTTTTTTTTAATAAAAAACAGGTTAAAATTCAATGCTAAAAACTCTTTTAATACAGAAAGTGAGAGATTCCTTGTCATTGTTGTCGAGTGAAGAGGATGTGTGGAGGCTTGGACAGTTTTTTGGCTAAAGGGCTATTTGGATCTTGTTTAATTATTTTTATTTTTTTAATAAATTGATTTTAAAAATACTTTTTAAAAATAAAAAAAATAATATATATATTTTCGAGAAAAAATATTTAAAAAAAAACCATTACCAGATCTTGAACATCTTCTAAACCGAAAAATAACTTTTGCGCCTGCCTGCTGTTTACTTCCTTTTAATAGTTAGAAATGACATTGATGATAGTGATTATCTCAAGTATACAATTTTGTGATCATAGTAGAAAGTAGAAATATAACTTAAACTAGGGCAAGAACCATGCTCCAAGAAAGCATGGCTTCTCCCAAACGAAGACGACAATGCTCTCGTAGGTCGTTTTATGGAGTATTTAACACTGTATTTTTCAAATATTTTTATAATAAAGATATTATTTTAATATATTTTTTAATGAAAAACAGTTTCAATCAGACGTGTGTGACACTGCGTTTCAAAAGCGCTTTTGAAAAAAATAATTTTTTATTTAGTTTTTGCTTTAAATTAAAATTATTTGGTGTTTTTAGATCATTTTCAAAAGTGCTTTTCATGATTTTGATACATAGCCTGTTTGACTGTGCGATCCAACCTGCTTTTGACTTAAATTTGATTTTTTTTTACATTTTAAATGAATATGTTTTGGTGTTTTTAAATCATTTGATGTGCTGATGTCAAAAATAATTTTTTTTAAATAAAAAAATATCATTTTGATATATTTCGGCATGAAAAGCACTTTCAAAAGCTATCGCAACCGCACTCCCAAACAGGCACAATAATGTAAAACACATTAAAAAACAACCGCAATCTCCCAAATAAACACCAAGTGAACATTTTGTTGAGGTGTGTGGGAAGTAGACTAGCCAAGTCTGCAGGACAGTCTGGGGGCAGTGACAATGGAATCCATCGTCTTCAACCCTAGATTGGTTATCAATATCCTTTCTGAATGCCTAAAAAGATAGAAAATGAGAGTGCTTGGTGCTTACAGAGCCCAGGAAACGGGGGTTGCAAAGGAAGGGCACTGAATGGATTTGTGTGCGCAGCAACATAAAAGGCAGATATGCTTTGAAAACAACACAGTGATGAACATAGAGATGGAAACAATTAAAAAAATCATCACAAAGGAGTTGAAATTGTAATTTCCCGTCCAAGTTTGCATCCCTTACCTTTAAAATCATGTGTTTTTAAAAAATATATTAAAATGATTTTTTTAAAAATATTTTTTACATTAATATGTAAAAATAATCTAAAAACAATAAAAATATTTAATTTAAAATAAAAAATAAAATGTTTTATTTTTTTAAAGCTATTTTTAAAGCCCCATGTTAAACTGGTTGGAATGCTAGGCAGTGAACATTAACCTGATAAAGCAGCATTGTTTTAATGGTGTCTTGACTCTTGACCTTTCCAAGTGCCGACACAATTGACTGTAGCCGTAAAACCAAATATGGAAATTATTTGAGAAGGTAAGCTAAAGCATTGTTTGGGACAACTATTGTTGTAGCTTTTCAAAGTGTTTTTTATGTCGGAATATATCAAAATGATATTTTTTTATTTTTTAAAAATCATTTTTGACATCAGTACATTAAAATGATCTAAAAACACCAAAAACATATTTATTTAAAATAAAATAAAATCAATTTTTTTGGAAATACAATTTCAAAAGCTGTCCCAAATAGCTTATAAGTAGGTAGGCACCAGCTGCCCAACCGATCTAAGGCTCGGGTGATTTGGTAGGCTACAGACGCTCGCTCGTGGGCTTTAGCAAATTCGAAGGGATGCTGTGGGGAAATATTTTTTGTTTTGTTTTGTTTGTTAATGTTATATATTTAGACATCAATATGTCCTCATTGGTTTGAGGTATAGAAATAAAGTTATAAAAATAAATCTATATTTAAAAAAGTTTTAGATTATTGTTTCTAAATAATATAGAAAATAAAATTGAGTTAACTATTTTTATTTTTACAAATTATTAAATTCCTGTGATGTTGATTTCACAAGTTAAACTGAGTTGATTCGAGTAAATATGAGATTTTAAGATTATTTCTTCTTAATATTTAAAAAAAAGATAATCTTAATATTGGTGGTTCAGAATGTTTTTAAACTTGAAAAATTAGCCCGATCATATTAAATACACATAATTTTTTTATTGTTTTCCTGCTAAAATATATGTTAACAGCACCTAGATATTCTTTTTATATTTAATAAAAACCTAATCCGACTAGTAATGTAGAGCGGACAATTATCTAGTAGCCAACTAAATTACTTAAAATAAGATACGAGTGTATGTGATATCATAGAGTGAATTGACTTAATGCAATTTTCTTCTAGACAAATTAATTAATTAATGTTTGGAAAAAGAGAATAAACCTTTTCTTCTTTATATATATATATATATTTTAAGCTATCGTATATTTATTAAATTTAACAATGACTCGTTAATTCAAGATTTAATGTCTATTTGACACTATATTTGAAAAATGTTTTTAAGAAAAAAATAAAAAATATCTAAACCGTCTAAACCGTCATTTAATATTTTACTTGACATGTGATCAAGTGCGGACAAACCCACGCTAGCCAACACCACCAGAGCAGCAACAAAAAAAACGCACGCACACCATGATTTCCTTTGCCTTCCAATTTATATATAATCAACAAGCAGAAAGAAATTTATTCCTCTGACTCTACTCTCTTCCTCTTACTGTAAAATATCCCAAATCAAGATTTCTCTCTCCCCCGCTCGCTCTTTCGCTGTCTAAAACCCTAACCCCCCCTCTCTTGTCTTTCTCTCTCTACATTTCCATTACAGCAGCCGTGGAATCGCAGAATACGGTGATTTTCTTATTTGGTTAAATTTGCATGATCGAGTGAGTTTTTCTTCGAGTTTCACTTCTTGCTAGCTTTTCTAACTTGCACTTCTTGCTTTTTTAATCGGCGAAGTTTTTTTTTGAGTTCTTATCTGTTATTTTGCTTGATTTTATGGTGTTAAATTCAGGTTAGGGTTTCTGTTTGTTAAAATAAAGAGTTGTGGTTTTCTTTTTCTCTTTTCTTGCTTTCTTGGTTTTCTTAAGCAGTTTTTGTTTGGTGAGCCTAACAGTTGCATTTTTGTAGTGGTTGTTAGTGATGATTTACCTGCATTTTGGTTGATAGCCAAAAAGAGTATAAATGTGCGTGTGCACGTGTGCCAATGTGAACATATTTGGCAATGAAATCCATGGATTTGTATGTGGTTGTGGTGTTTTGATGCTACATTCGAGGTTTAGATTCACATATGGAAACATTTTTATTAGCTTTAAAGAGAATTGTATGCCTGAGTTAATGCATTCCGGTTCCAATTTGGTGATTTTGTTGTGAACATGAGCCGTATACATTGCTTTTCAATAATCTTGCATTGCCTGTGTCTAGTTTTCAGTGGTTACATTGAAGTTAGTAGTGTGCATGTATGGATAGCCGGATGTCCTCTGGATGGCAGAGGATTTTAGGTTCAAACCCAATAAATGGCAATGTTAAGAAAAGGGATGTTAGAATGTAGAATTCAAGTTGGATTGTTTGTTTTACACAGGAGCAGGGTCTGGTGTTATTCTTAATATCAGTAAGTGAAATGATGTTATCTTGAATCTGTCAAGAATTGATCGTTTGTCAAATTTGGAAAAAGGAGGACTCTGTATGTTTAGCTTTGGCATTTTTTTTTGAATTTTCTTCCTCCTGGTTTATTGCCAACTGAAGGTTGTTAATTATGTGTACATATGTATACATGCGTAATAGTTCTTTAGTTACCTGCCAAAATCTAAAAGGTGGACTCCGTATGTTTAGCCTTGGCAATTTTTTTTTAACTTTATTCCTCTGGGTTTATTGCCAACTGAAGGATGTTAATTACATGTACATATGTATACATGCGTACAATATATTGACATTTTCTGTCCTGTATAATTTTAAATAGAAAAACATACCGGAAGGGAGAACCCAGAAAACATAAGCGCTTATAAGCGAACTACCTAATGGATTGAACATCGAACTCCATCAAAGAGAAATGGCCTGCAAACCCTCTGCCTAAGGATATAATCCATTACCTTTCCACTCCTGTGACTCTGAGGGAACTACTGGTACTCGTATCCGTTACGCCCTCACGGCTCTTGGAAGTCAAAAGTTTGCGTGAAAACTCACTTGCGCTTACTTACTTCATTGCCCTCTGAAAAGGGATATCCCGATTGCCTACCAGATTGCCTCCTAAACAGGATGTGCATTTCTCCTACTCACGACGATGAAGGGATTCGACATCGGCATCTGCAGTGGTAGTTACAGGATCATCGTATGGTTACATGTGTTGGGTCTTAACTTGTTAATAGTCCCCATCCTACATGTGTGTTTGTGTGCTTTGTCCTGATATTTATACCAGTAGGAATGGATAGTAAGTGTTCTTGAATCATATCTCCTACTGATTATAAGGCTGATATGTAGTGGTGGTTATCTGTTCAATAAAATAGAATTAATATACTTCCTCTCTTTTCCTAATGTTTTTAGATATGCTTATAAACACTCTTTTTCTTAAATGATGCCTAAAGTGGAAGGTAATTCATACAGATTGGGATTGCAAAGGGTAAGTATTGCATGGGTGATCTAGAGGTCACGGTTCAGACTAGTGTCTTTTCCCCTAATGGTCTCTTGCCTAATGAAGCCACCTCTGTCACTCAAATGCTTGATCTAGAGAGATGGGCAATTGCTGAGGAGAGAACTGCAGAACTTATTTCTTGTATCCAGCCCAATCAACCATCTGAGGAGCGCCGAACTGCTGTTTTAGGCTATGTTCAGCGCCTTATAATGAAATGCTTCCCCTGTCAGGTTTGGATCGTTTATCTTTAGTTACATCTTAATTTTATTGAATGCTGTTAAATGTTGGCTTTTAGATTGGTTTAGTGTTTTTAGGATGAAGGTTGTCATAGTTTTAGTCATTTTGTTAGAACCGAGTGATCATGACTATGAATTACCAGTTGAGAGTCATGCCATCTACTTTGAAAACTTGTCCCAGGGAAAGGATAACTAACTTATGTGAGTTTGAAACTGATTACTTGTTTCTCTGGAGGGCTTAGGTTACCTAGTCTTCCAGGCCATTCTGCTGAATGTCATACTTTATTATATGCCATATGGAAATCAAGAAATGAAGTTGCAGGGATGATTGAAAAGAACATCGACCACATAGTGAGGGAAAAGAAAGATGAGAAAGAAGACCTCTAATAATTTTCTGTTCACAATGTTTAATTAAAAAGAAAATGCCGATGTTCACTTTCATTTTTTGATCCTGATTGTTTAGAATTAGATGTCTTCTGGAAAGAGTGTTTGGATTTGGCACGAGGAGTTATATGTGTGATGAACAAGCTATCATCCCCCCCCCACCCATAAAAAAAAAGAAAAGGAAAAGATAATAATTAAGGATATCTCTTCCCTTCCATTTTAGGGTTTTCTCTTTCTTTTGAAAGTTAGGAAAATTATGTGTTCAATATGTAGATGTCAAAAGAAAAACTTTAAAATAAACCCCAGATGGTACCTTTCCAAATAAATTCAAAAGATAGATGTGCAAGATATCTCCATTAGTACTGTACCCCTTACAACTTTATTTTGAAATTTTGAAATTTCCAAATGTAGCCTGTGGCGGACGTGTGTCAAGTTTTGCTTAATGATGTCAGACAGCAAGAGAATAGTGTCATTTTTTTTTTCTTTCACTTAGTTCTATTGACTGAAATTGTGATGCAGAAACTTCAATACAACACCTAAATACTATGGTTTGCAATCTTTAACAGATTTGGTGGGTTAAGACATGGAGAAATAGGCTATGGGAGGGATTGGGATGAGTTTAGTTTAAGGCTGTGCTTTAGAAAACAAGGAACTAAGGATCAAGAAAGTTAAAGGAAAAATAAACCTTGAAATCACTCCTAGGATTTATTTGGCAGTGCATACCTAATCTTGAAGGTTGAAACCTGAATTTCATTCGCTACAAGAACATCCATTAAAAGTGGGGGTTACAAACAATGTATATAGGCTAATAAGGTGGTGCACCATAGCTGGTGCTAGTTGGCGAGTCACTTAATGCTGAAGAATTAACTTTCCAAAATTACAAATTAGGGTCAAGCCAAATAGACATGCTTGTTTTAACACTAGGTCTTCTATAAACTTTGCATGTGTTATTTGCATTAAATTGAAATGGTTTTCCTGCTTCATTCCATTGTATATTCATAGGTGTTCACCTTTGGATCTGTTCCCCTCAAGACCTATCTACCTGATGGAGATATCGATATAACAGTGTTTACTGAGAGCCAGGATTTGAAGAAAACCTGGGCCGATGAGGTGAAGGATATTTTACAGCATGAGGAGAGTAGTGAGAATGCTGAATTCCATGTAAAAGAGGTTCAGTATATCCAAGCAGAGGTATGTTCTTTCAGTATATCCTTGATGGTTCCTTCCTCAGAGATGTTTCCCTTTTTTTTACTTGATTTTCATTTACAGCCATGTTACCACCTGAAAAATGATTTGGACTGAAATAATCATGTTGTGATTTTGAATCTGCTTAATTGCTGCTTTAGAGGGCTTAGGATACCTAGTCTTTTTGGCTGTTCTGCAGAATGTCATATTTTCTTTTCTGCCATATGGAAATCAAGAAAAGAAGTTGCAGTGATGATTGAAAAGAACATCAAACATGTAGTGAGGGAAAAGAAAGACGAGAAAAAAGACAATTTTCTGGTGCTCATTTTGTTTTTCTTACTCTTGTTGTTGGACATTTTCTACACTTGATTTGCTCATGTGGCTCCACTAAACTCTGGCCTATTCAACTGTATTTCTGTGGGAAACTTGTGTTGCATGCTTCAGTCCTTTTAATATAGATTAATTAAATCTGATGCTCTTTTGCTTGTTGCCCACTCATATATAATGTACTCTTTGGTTGTTTTGTTACAATACTGCTGTTGTAGTCTTCCCTTCCACTCTTGAAGTACAAGCTAGCACTTATCAAATATTCATGATTGTAGCTTCCATCATCTTGCAGGTGAAGATCATAAAGTGTCTTGTGGAAAATATTGTAGTAGACATATCCTTTAACCAGCTTGGTGGTTTGTGTACCCTTTGCTTCCTCGAGGAGGTGAAATATTTAACTCCGGGACAGAGGTTCCCAATTTATTTTTGTGATTTTCTGAGCGCACATCTCTCTTTGTCTCATCCAGCTTTCACTAATGACAAATCTCACTTTCAAGGTTGACCAATTGATAAGCCAAAACCATCTATTCAAGCGCAGCATTATATTGATTAAAGCTTGGTGTTATTATGAGAGCCGTATTTTGGGTGCTCACCATGGTCTTATTTCAACCTATGCTCTAGAGACATTGGTTTTGTACATATTCCATGTGTTCAATAATAGATTTGCTGGGCCACTTGAGGTGAAGTTGCTGTTTCTCTTAAATTTGCATTTTTTTTCCAATGCATTTGGCTTTTTATCCTGAAAATCTTTTCATTGTATCTGCAGGTACTCTATCGTTTTCTGGAGTTCTTCAGTAAATTTGACTGGGAAAACTTTTGCGTTAGCCTCTGGGGCCCTGTTCCAATTAGTTCACTTCCTAATGTGACTGGTACATGTGGATCCTGTGAATGATATTTTATGAATCAGTGCTTTTAGTGATGCTTCTGCTAGTTGTATGGCAATGGCTGTTTCTGAATTCACTTTCTGAAATGTTACAGCTCTCTCTCCACGTGAAGATGGTGGACAGATACTCCTCAGCAGATTGTTTCTAGATGCCTGCAGCTCAGTGTATGCTGTCTTTCCCAGCCAGCAGGAAAATCAGGAGCAATCCTTTGTTTCCAAATATTTTAATGTCATTGATCCTTTGCGCACAAATAACAATCTTGGCCGTAGTGTCAGTAAGGGTATTGCTCCAAACTAAAGCTGTAATAACTTTCCCATCATGTTTTGAGCTACAAATTGTTTGCACTCATGCATGCATGCATGAATGTATGTGCGCGTTTGATATCTCTGCTGACAGACACTCACACAAATACACACTATGCTTTTGATAACATGAAGTCGCAGAACTGAGGCCTGGTCGAGTTGAGTTGAATAAAAGCATGCCTGCTGTTTGTCAGCAGGAGTAATTTCTTAATGGTCTTTGAGCTATGATTTCTGTTGATTTGTTCCTATGTTTCAAGGATGAGGCAGTTTCAGTGGTTCTCACATGCTTCTCTTGTTAAATATGATAGCGGAAATATCAAATAGGGATCACATCTTTTATTTGTGTTCCTCTTTTCAATTTCAGTGTTGTCTAATTGCTTAATTCCTCATTGTTTTGCTAGGTAACTTCTATAGGATTCGTAGTGCTTTTGCTTTTGGAGCTCAACGTCTGGCCAGATTACTTGACTGTCCAAAAGAGAATCTGCTTGCTGAATTCAACCAGTTTTTCATGAACACCTGGGATAGGCATTGTAAAGGTCATCGCCCTGATGTTCCAAGTCCTAATCACATTGTTCAACGTCCAATCGAGTCAAATATAATTGATGGTTCTGAGACTTTCAGAAATTACACAAGCAGCAAAAAGACAAAAGAGGATCCTTCTGGTCATCAATCCAAGGTTGGGGTGATTCATGTTGCTCGTGTATCTGATGGTGTTTCCTCCCAGCATGGTAACCACATTTTGAAACGAACGACCACACCTGGTGATACATCAGCTATATCTGGAAATCTAGGCCAGATGATGCAAGCCAACTTGACTAACTCCATAGCCTCGGATCATAATAATCAAAATTTAAGATCCAATAGTTTGAATGAGAATGTACATAATGAAAAGATAACAAGTTCCATAATAGATTACTCGGGGAATGAAGGGCATGCTCGATATCAGTTTGCAAGGACTCAATCCAGTCCTGAACTAATGGATACATCCAGTGAAGTCCCTTCTCGAGGGAGGTGTAACAAGCCATCAGAGACACTAAATGGCCAGACTGCTTCTATGAGGTCACACAATAGTAGGAGGAGAAATTTGGTTCCTGAGGTTTCGGAGAACCATGATGCAAGACTTCCAACTGAAAATTCACTATCATCAAGGCATAGCTCATCCCATCGGAGCATTGATGCTGCTGTTGATTCTACTAGTGCTTCAAATAGCTATTTTGGTGATTCTGGTGAAGGAACCACGGAAGATCACCTTTCTCTTTCTGAAACAATGCAGTTGCATCAGGAAGAGCAAGATCGTGTTAACATGGCATCTTTCAGTGGTTGTAGTGTCAACGAACAGGGTCAGATGCCTGTGAATTTAGCTTCTGGTCAACTGCCTTTTGCAATACCACCCGCTAATCTTGGATATGGTCAAAAATATATGACTGGTACAGTTCCTATAAATGCTCCTCCTTTTGAGCCCCTTTGGGTGCCAAACATGCATTATCATCCTAGTTTTACTGCATATCCATTTTCCCGCCATTTTCCAATCATGGGAATGACCTCGGATCAAGAAGTGATGACTGAAAAGGTTGATGCTAAATTGACATCTACAGAGTTTAGGCAAGAGGTGAGTGATCATGGTTTGTGGTCTAAGCCAGTTGCAGATTCTGTAAGAAACCAACAGAAGAACAGAAGCTCCCAATCTCGATCGCAGGAGCATAGACAACCTTTAGCTTCTGTTGAGTCTAGCCATGTCCAATCAACCCGTGTAAGTAGCTCCGGCAGTTTCTCACCAAGGGATCATGAGTTAATTACAGAAGGCAGAGATCTGATTAGGGAAAATTACAGCAAGGGTGCTGAATATCAAACACATAGGGAGTCTGATGCTTATTCAGTGGGTAGTTTAAGAATTGTACCCGTTTCACAAGCAT
Source organism: Salix arbutifolia (assembly GCA_025169955.1). Lineage (NCBI taxonomy): Eukaryota > Viridiplantae > Streptophyta > Magnoliopsida > Malpighiales > Salicaceae > Salix > Salix arbutifolia. The sequence goes on along the minus strand of CM045913.1, from coordinate 1,380,954 downwards.
CTTCCTCAGGAAGCAAATCTGAAGATAATGGTGATGGATCACTTTTGAGGACTCATAAGTCAATGAAGGGTCAGCTGGGAAAGCAATCTTTTCCTTCCACCGATCCACCCATTGCATATGGGATGGATAAGAATGAAAGGCAGCATGAAGATGAATCAGCCAATCAAATATCTTCTCAGCTAGATGATGACGACGAAGAGTTGATTCGGCTGTCAACCTTAGGCGCTGAACTGTCAAAAAGCGTGGTTTCTGGTGTTGGTGCTTCTTCACATGTTTGGGCCCATCAAATACCTAGTTATGATCCATCATCAGTGAGTAGATCAAATTCAATGCTTCCAGTTGCTCCGATGTCTGTGGGTCCTGAATCACATCAGAGAACTAACAATAACCGTGGTGCACTACCCTTGGCATTTTATCCCGCGGGACCACCAGTGCCTTTTCTAACTATGTTTCCATCTTACAACCTTCCAACCGAAGCTGGAACCTCAATTGTATCCACCAGGAAATTTGATAGGGATGAAGAATTCAATAATTCTCAAAATAATCACTCAAGTCAAAATTTGGATTCATCTGAGAATGTTGATCAGTCAGAGAATTTAAATACTTGTAAATCTGTGAATAGTGCTTCTTCCTTAGTGCATTCTGAACAGAGTAGATCTGACATTTTGAATAGTGATTTTGTGAGCCACTGGCAGAATCTACAGTATGGACGGCTTTGCCAAAATGCTCCAAATAAAGATTCCTTGCCTCTTCCATATTCTGTTGTGGCACCACCAATGTACATCCAGGGACATTTTCCGTGGGATGGTCCTGGAAGACCTGCAAACATGAATCTCTTCACTCCACATATGAATGGTCCTCATCTTATCCCCGTCTCTCCTGTCCAGCTAGGATCTAGTAGGCAGGCAGGCTTTTATCAACATTATGCAGATGATCTTCCTAGATACCGTGCTGGAACTGGAACGTACCTGCCCAATCCGGTAAATTGACATCTTTCCCCCATTAAATTCTATTGGTAAAGAACCATGCCTGACATCTTTCATTTCTCTATGTAACTTGAGGGCCAGGGTATCAGCAAGAATTGTTGCCATGGCCATTGTTCTATTATATCTCATGAAAGTTTGATTTCATTGTATGTGCTATTAGTATATTTGCATAGTTGTATTCTCTTCATTTTGCTGCAAGTTTCAATTGCTAAAATATTTTACTTCTGTGGCTTATAGTGGATGCTATTTAATGGAGGCAAAAGTGCTTTTTTTCCTCCTTTCCAGTAGATAATGTTCAGATTTAAGCATTACCTCATTCTTTTAAACCAAGGGTTGTCTCTGTTTAGGAGGGTATCCTTATGATTTGATGCAGGAGGGAGGATAAAAGGTCCTGGGTTGAAATGTAAACATGTTTGCTGTAATGCTGTGGTGATCTCTTTCTTACAACAGATTAACTCCTGAGATTCTGAAAAGAGGGCTGATAGGAGTTGGGATTTCTTGAAATTTTGGCTAAGGGTGATTAGTTTGTTCTTGATTTGTCTACGATTTCAGTCGATACTTGGGTCATTAGAAAGATAAATGTCATACTCTCGTAGACTATCCAAGGTCATCTTTGTTCATATGCACATTGCACGCTGTTCTGATAGATGCAAAATAAGTATTCGATATGCCCTCTTAGAAGTATGAGAATGGCGATATAGTTGTATATAACTCTGTAGACGCGGCTCAGTGAGCCATGTATTGCTGCCTCTGAACTGATAAGACCTTGTAATTTGTAACTTGATACCGGTTTTAATTGAATCTGTGACATCATGTTTTGGTTTGATGTTGATCGACCTTTCCTTTTTATTTTTTATGTCGTGTCAGCATTGATTTCTGTTTTCAGTTGTGGAGTGTTGACTTGCGTGTTTGGAGGGGATTGTGATTGATTGTAAAATTTTATTTTCTCTTCAGAAATTATCTTTCAGGGATCGACAATCTTCCCATGCTAGAAATCATGGGGGAAATTACAACTATGACAGGAAGGACCACCATGAAGAAAGGGATGGAAGCTGGAATAACAATCCAAGACCACGGTCTGGTGCTCGTGGTCAAAGTCAGAACCAAGGGGAGAAGTCATCCTTTAGGACGGATAGGAGTACAGCAAATAATCGCCGTTCTGACAGGTCATGGAACTCAAAGCAAGATCCTCTTCCACGACACCATCCCCGCAATTCATTTAGGTTCTCAAACTCCGCGAACCGTGGTTCTACCAATGCGTCATATGGCATGTATCCACCAGTACCGGCTGTGACTACTAGTGGAGTTTCTGCGTCTGTAGTTATGTTTTATTCATTTGACCAAAATGTGGGCTACAATTCTCCTGATCAGCATCTAGAATTTGTAGGACCAGCTCATTTCACAGGTGATAAGGCATCACCGCATAGTCATGAAGATTCATCAAGAGACAGTAACGAGCAGCAAGACATTCGAAGAGATTCTGATCTTTCTTCTCCAGATCAGCCATCCTCACCCTGAGTTCACAGGTATCTTCTCTTCCTCTCATCATAGATGGCCCATTCAATGTGCATGCTATAAAGTCTTAAGAGGTTTCTAGAAAGAACTTTCAAGTTGTTTTATGAAGTTCTGTCTTGAAAAGTGGATTGCCTTACTGCGGCCATACATACTAGTTATTTCAAGTAGCTTGGATGGGAAGTGTGCTTGATTGGATGCTGCTCATGATTACTGGTTGACTCAAGGTTTGGAGATTATAAAATTTATGGTCAAGCATGTTTGTGGAGCTATTAAGATGGATAGCATTCTTGCCAGTCTACTTATCGAATTGCCATTTTCATTTGTACCTTGGCTTTTTTGATTTCCACTTATTAATTGCTGTTGCATTTTGTTTATGTGGCTAGATCAGCATGCCAAAGAATGATTCATTCACATAAACCAGATTTTCCTCTCGCATCGCATATCTGAACCAAGCAGATGATGTGGGTGGGATGAGGAAGAACTACACAGGTAAGCCTCACTTCGCCCTCCCCCTCAGTTTGCTCCTATCAGGGAAAGTTTGCCCTTTTGCTCGTTGGTTTACGCATTATACCAGCATGCCTGTTGCTTATACTTCACAAAAAGGATTGATACCGACCATACCCATTTTCATGAAGATCTGAAAGACGTGATGAAGCAATGTTAGGAAGGAGAGTCCACAATGTGGTAGATGGCAAATCGTTCCGAGTGTCCCCCTAATGGTTCCTGAGAGACGAGTCGGAGGAATAGATGAGAAGTAGGGGCTGTACTTTAGTTTCTTCAATACAAACCATGGGTTTAACCACCCATTAGGTTTTACATGAACTTGTTTCAAATGTTACAGCACAAAAAAAATGATTAGACAGGAAAATATCGAATTTGGATCTTTTTAGTGGCAGATTTCGTAGAAGGGTTCAAACCAATATGCCCAACAGCCAGCTATTGGAAGCAATTGATGTTTAATTGCGAATGTTGGTGGGCATGTTGAGTTGTAATGCATTCATACTCTAATCTCGATACAGTAAAAAAATTTCTCCTTTCTTTGCTCCTCCCAGTCCTTTTTTTTTACACCTTTAAAAAGGATATCTGGTAGCTGGCAGCTGGGATCGCTGCTATCCGAGTCTATTTCAATCACACACACACACACATATACATATATTGAAAATCACTAAATTCAAAGTTTGATGGTTAGTTTTGCTAGTGTCGATATGAAATATGGTTTGATAGGATGGGGACTAGAATAAAGGTGTCCTGGGAACGTCAGAGTTTCTCAGTCTTTGTAAGAAAACCATCTGGGTGAGTCGAGATGGAGTCATTTACAAAAGCATTTTTGTATTTATACTGGATTTGATTGCAAATTTACAAGCCGTAAGCACCGCTGTACAAAACAACAAATAAAATGGCATCTGGCTTTCCTCTCCCCTAACTTCTCTCAGCTTCTTCTAGCTACCTACACCCCAAATCTGAGACAGTGGCCTACTCGAGCTAGAGGCCTTCCTCCACCTTGCTAGACGTAACAAGAAAGTTAAAACTTCTGAAGGGTCATGGAGGGAGTAGGAAGCTTTTGTATCCTTCGGGCTGGTTGCCACCACGATTGGATAGCCTTGGCCTCTTTTTCGAATCACCTGCAAGAAGAGTGTAGGGGCTCACTTAGTAACTTAGAAGGTGTTGTTTCATACTGTGTTTCAAAAAAAAAAATGATTTTTTTTTATTATTATTTAAAATTTGAGGTGTTTTTAGATTATATTGATGTACTGCTATTAAAAATAATTTTGATATACTTTTGAATAGAAAACACTTTCAAAAATAACATAAGAGCATTTGCGTCAGGGAAGGGAATCGTTTCTTTAACACTACCTTGAAAGCATCTTCATCTGTCCGGTCATCTCCGATGTAAACTGGGAGAACGTCCGAGCAGTTTCCTAACCCTAAAGTGTCGAGCAGATATTCTAGGGCATTTCCTTTGTTCCATTCTATTGATGGTCGTATTTCCATAACCTTCATTTAATCAAAATTATTAATCAATTATAGACTTTTATTAGAGATTTTTTGATAGAATGTTAAACAGAAAATACTTGTGCAGCATACCTTTTTACCCCAGCCCAAACCAAAGTCTGGATAGTGTTTCATAATAGACCTCACCTTCTCCTCTAACATCCCATAATCCTGGAATCGAAACGATAATCATTAATCCTTGTATTTCAAAATCCTTTCTTTCTCGTAGAAATTAGCTCGCAATGTCATGCTTTACCTCATCTCGAACTTGTCGAAAATGGACAGAGACACAAAACCTGTTGTTTTCTACCCTGGCACCTTGTATTTTCATAATTACCTCTTCCAATTCTTTCAAAATCTGTTCCACACAGAGAGAATTTGTTACCATGAGGTAGAATTGGTGTCTTCTGGGACTAAAAATGGCACTTCAAAAATGAAGAAGCCGACCTACCTTTTGAATTGAAGGCAGGAATTTCTGAGCAGGTTGAAAGACAGCTCCATTGCTCTGCCAGAGTGAACGAAGCATGTGATCAGTTGTTAAGAAGGAACTAAGAACATGGTCAGTTGTGTTCTTCGTCAACTCATTCTAATGGTTCTTAGCAACCAAAAAACTGGAGAAATGGACCAGCCAGATTTACCTTTCTGTTGAGGGATACAGTATGGTATTTTCCATCACTGGACCTAGCAGGCCTAGGTGGTGCCATAATGTCCATCCCATGGCTTCCAGCATAGTATATGTTACTCAACTGAACAAATCCTTTCACCTGCGCCATTGCCATTATCAAACTTTGCCTCCTAAATTGCCCCAAAATCTAATATATATATATAGAAAGATTAGATTACCTTGTCTCTGCTTCTACCACTGATTATAGCTGTTGGAAAGTATTTTGCAACTTCTCGAACTGATGCCCGCATCTGCACATTGAGAGTTTAATGATTTACGAGTTTTCACGCTTTAACAACACTGTATATAGTTCGCATTATTTTCATGCAAGGATTTAGCTCAGATACGAGAGAGGGAAACCTTGTGCTTACCTCATCAGACATGAAAGCACGATCAGGATCATTTACAATCGGCGAGAGAGTTCCATCGTAGTCTAGAAACACGACGATCTTCTTCCCCTTTGCATCTTTCATCATCTGATCAAATGAGGTCAATGCAGAAGGATGTTCCGCCTGATAGTTTTGCAAGTGTTGCGGTCAGATGATTGCTGGAAATTAGAAGAAAGTTTGAATTTAATGCAATGTAAAATACTGGTGAAACTGAACTCACCATCCATGAACTGTAATTTGCATCATCGGAAACAGCTCCCTGACATGAATTTGGTGCTCTCTCATTTGAAGAGACATCACTGATACCAGGCTGCTCCTTTTGCCTGTTGGAAGATCTTTGAAATCCCATGGCCTGGTTAAGCTTTGCGAAATTTCTCTTAAACATATCTGTTGACCGGAGAAAACTAAATTATATGCTGTCTCAATTAGTGCCTTCGAGTTCTTCAGCTGGCTAATATCTACAGAACCTGCAATGAAACCGACATATATCGAACACTTGAGTGCTCACAATTAGATCAAAAGCCTATATAAAGAGAAAAAATCATTGAAACTTCCAAGTAAACAACAACAAAAAAGAAACAAAATAAACAAAGTGATAAAAAAATGGGCAAAAGGGTATTAACAACTACATTTCCCCATCCATGCACTTACCTCTATATATTATATTTTGAATCATATATTAATTTATATCATTGTCAAAGCATAAAACGACTGATAAGGAGTGAGTTTTGGAGCGTGGCTCAAAACTTTCTTTTGACATGCATCCTTTTGAACGTGCAAACATATTCCAGGCCTCACAAACCAAACCAAGAGATAGCTAGCTCCCATGTAAACTCAAAATGAATTGATGATTCATATGCACTTATGTTGGTTACCCGAGTTACTCTTGTTGACTCTTCATAGAGAACCCTTTTAAAATTCAATTAATGGTACTGAATGATTTCTTTTATCATTAAAGCAGAAGAGGGTAGCTGGACAAATTCTTAATAAACGTAGCGTCATGATAAAGAACTTGAAATCTACATAAAAGTCTTGGGTTCGAGTTAGAACGTATATCTCTTATAAAAATCTAGGACAACTGAGATTTTACTTGCTCAGCTAGACACATCAAATATGTTTTTCGAAAAATAAAATTTTCTCAAATCCAAAAAAAAGAGTAGCCGAACAAATCCCAAAACGTGACCTAATACAAACATGGTCTTTATATTATATGGATTCATTTAACTTCACTTCAAATTTTCAGTCTCAAGATTCCTCGACTTGTCTCTAAAATATTATTTAAAATAATACAATACTTTCACACTTGAAAATAGAAAAACGCATATGTAATTGTGGTTCATACTTCTCGGGGATCCACTCTCAACCATATTTTTTATTTTACCTAGAAAAAGCAGCTAAATCAAAGACAAGACATCTACTCCATCAAAAAAGAAAAGAGTTTGTAATATCATAGACTAGGCATGCAAACCCTAAATTCATCATGATGGCAAGAAACAAAAGGAACCAACTTTTCGTCACCTAATCGGATTTAGACACCCGCATACTGACTCAAAAACCAGATTTATACGTCCCTTCATCAAGAAAGCAAAAGGAAGCCCTCACTAGAAAAAAAAAAAAAAACACCGAGGAGGATTTTTTTTAAAGCGAGATTAAAGGTATTTTAAAAACTTCATTTCTAATATTGTTTGATGTTAATATAAATCTAGGTATTTGTATACATTAGCTAAGTATTTATTTTCTATTTGATGTTATTTTTTAAAATATTTTTTATTTAGAATTATAGAAAAAATATTTTTTTATTTTTTTAAATTATGACATCACCACATAAAAATAATTTAAAAATATAAAAAGTAATAATTTTAAGTAATAATTATATTTTTTATTTTTTTTAAAATACTTCTAAAACACAATGCAAAACATGAATTTTAATCGTGCTTAAGAGGTAATTAATGTATCTTTTAGGCATCGATCCTTTCTTTATCAGGGCCCCACAGCTCTATAGTATCCCCCCAAAATACCAGAACTTAACTGTTGAAAGAGACCTTGTCGGTCTGACTTCCAATCTCAAACGTCTACGTGTCATATAGTTGTAGCTTTGATCGGGTGAAGTAGTTGAAAGTTACTATGCACTAGCTTTGTACTTCCGGCTGACGATCAGAAGAGCATTCTTCCCCAGTCCATTTACGGGGCCACTGAGAGACACGTATGCGGACCAGATGCCACTCGTTTACGAGAAAGAGCGCACAGGATCTTTATTTCCTTAAAAAGAGTGGAAAAAACGATCACCAACTGTTTTTATTTGGGTCTGTTTGGCTGCGTTTTAAAACTTTTTTTTTTAAATATTTAATTTTTTATTTTAAATAAATTATTTTTTAGTATTTTTAGATTATTATCGTATTGATATTAAAAATAATTTTTAAAAATAAAAAATATCATTTTAATATATTTCTAAACAAAAATATTTTCAAAAACAATTCTAAATAGACTTAAATAAATAAATAAATGAGTGATCCCTACCTGATTTAAAGTGGGATTCTCAGGAACATTCATTTTTAAGCTCTTGCCTCATTTGTATTTTTTTTTAAAAAGACTTCTTCAACAATTTTTAGTACTTGCGAGGAGAGGATCGATCTTGGTCATGGTTAATGGCCGGAAATCGGAAAAGAAATAATAATAAAAAAAACCACAGCCATGGATGTGAGAACATCATAAAAGAAGATGGCAAAACATTAATTAGCATGCAAATAAATAAAATTATAGAGGGGTGAAAGGCCACACACACACCTTGTTCTTGTGATTTCTTGATTGTTTTTCTGTCCCGAGTCAAAGACAAGCTTAACGACAATGGCGAAAACTTTAGCTTACAAGGAGAAATGTTGAACAGGAAAACGAAAGAAAGAAGATGGCAGAGAGGTCAGGGAAGAGGGGTTTGCTTAAATAGGGATTTCGGAATTTTTTTTTTTTAAGTTTTCTTGATGGACGTGGTAGAGACCGAAATTTATATTATTAATCCCTTTTTAATGCTTTTGGATTTTTTGGGATTTGCTTTAGATTTTTCATTAGCCAAAATAGGATCGACTCCTAATGTATCTATTTCTATTTTTATTTTTATTTGGAAAAATATTAATTTTGTGCAAAATTATTGAAATAATTACTCTTTGGATACTACAAAATCTCTCAATAATTTGAATTGTGTGGAATAATAATGGGGGGATCAAGCTCATTAATAATTGATAATTTGATATTGTAGAATTAAAATGTTGTTTATATATATAAAAGTGGGCTATATATGTCCTCTTTATTTTCAATTGGTACCCTATCATTTCTTGTATTAAAAATATATATAAAAAAAACAAGGATTGATTTACCATAAAAAAAATATTTCAAACCTTGACCAAACTTAGTTTTAACATTTCAACTTTTTTTAATTGCAAGCTATGATTTATAAAACAAATGAGATGAAATTAATTTCTTTCGTCTGTTTCACAACTATATGTAATTAAAATAATAGTTGGTATTAAATGACCTTGCTGCTTCAATGGTAGTAATTAATTGACTCCATTGACTAGGGTTACAGTTCCAAAATATTCTTTACAATATACATTAAACAATGTACTATCATTTTTGTTATTAAAAAATAAATATATTTTTTAATTTAGTTTGTAAAATTAAATATTATTCTTAATACTTTTATTTTTCCTAGTTTATTTAGAACTCTTATTTCTTTTAATTTTCTTTCAAGTGTTCTAGTTTTTCTAGGGTTGTTTTTCCTTTATTTCTTTATTTAAGAAATTGTAAATCTTTTATACAGAAAGGTTACTTGAAGAGGAAATATTTCATGATACGATTATGAATTAGGGTTATGTGTGGCAACCCTTTATATTATAAACTTTAATTTTGTCTTTCTAGCTTATAAATGTTTTCATGATTGTGTTTTTATTTGTGTCGTTGCTCTCCAAGTTCCTCCCTTTCGACAACTAACAAGTTAATTTTGTGATTTGTCTCTACATGTTTTATATCATTAATTATTGAATATCTCTTTTTTAATTTTATAATATATCTTTGCATTTTTTTATCATTAATTCATTAACATCTTTTCTCAGGGAGTCTTGGGGGTATTTGGCACTGCATTTCAAAAATGTTTTTGAAAAAAATTGATTTTTTTTTATTTTTATTTTTTACTTGGATTTAAAAAATATATAATGTTAATAGATCATTTTCATGTGTTGATGTCAAAGATAATTTTTTAATGTATTTCTGAACGAAAAACACTTTAAAAAACAACCTCAGCCACCATCCTAAACACACAATTAATATCTTCCATTCATACATGGGTATGAGCACGTTATGTTCTACCATCTTTTTCAGCCATGATTATTCTAATACACAACAAACAAATAATGACAGGCTTTAATACCAACCACCACAAGTGGAAACACGTACAAACAAAAAGACAACACCCTAGAAAGACCATGGCTCTATAAGCCATGAACACCAGAGGACCTTCTTCTTTTTTTTATAACAAATCATTGGCGAGAATCTATCAAACTAAATGCATTTACCAAGAATTTCTCTTCTTCGATCGCCATCTTCTTTTAATCCAGGTTAGGAAATACCCATTCTTTCTCTGTGTTCGTGACAGAATTATTGCGAGAGAAATACGATAGTCTCCATTGTTGAGTCCATCAATTAAAGATTCCCAAGAAGAAAGGACGGTTTGCATGGTTACCCTAATTTCAAATGAGACACTAAAAATCGAATAAAAGTAAGAGGAAAGGGTGAATAGGTGAAGACAAAACGTGTGAATATACTCCAAAATCTCAAGAGATATACACTACAATCTTCTCTGATACTGTAAGAGAAATCCACATGCATGCTATGGCTACAAGATTTGGCATTTAAGTTGCTGCTTACTTTACGTGTGTAGAAAATAATATAAATTATATTTTGAGATTTTAGCTATAATTTAAGTTTTTAGATAAGATGGTTCGTTAACATGTTATCAGAGTCTTGTTAACCCATTGAATCTCACCACTTTCATTCTATTTAATAAATTCAAGCATAAGGTAATACGAACTTGTGCAAGTTTCAAGCTTAAAGAGATTTCAGTTCACTTGAGAGGATGCATTTAATAATAATATAAATCATATTATAAAACCTCACCTAACTAGTTAGATTTTTAGGTAAGATGATTATTTAACCGTTAGATAAAAACAAAAAAAATAGCAAAATAAAGAGATATGACAGAAAGATTACTGTGAAACTACTGATCTTTCTATAACATATCTTATATATCCTTACAAAATATTATAAACTTTGCCAAACAATCTTGAGATGAACTAAATTATTGAGTCCAGTAGCTGCATTAAATGGCAATTAATTTCTTTCATTTAAAAAGAGATTTCAGGATTTGAATACGAGATCTCTCAATTATAGCATACCCAAGCCTTGAAACTCTAGGGCGTACAAAATCATTAACTTAGTACTAGCTAGTCTCCCTCGGGGGAGCAAAAACATGTCTCCACTACCACCACCACAAGTTCCCTTCTATGAAAATTAACAATAAAATAATGCGTACATGACAAAGAAATTACAAGAAAAGAGTGGTGGTGGTAGCGTGATTGAAGTTGGAGTTGAAACCACGGTTTTCAATATAGTTTTGATTTGCTTTTTTAATTAGAATAAAATGTTTTGATGCGCCATTTTATGATTGTATTGTTTATGTATATATATATATAATATTAATTTAATATTTTTTTAGTTTAAATTCAAAAATAAAATTATTTAGAATTGTGTGATTTAATCTAAAAAGACACAATAAAATAATTTTTTTGAACAAAATTATGAACATGTATAATATTACAAGAATACTCTCATCAATATCGTAAGGTCATTACATTCTCTGATTGCTCTGAAATTTTAACATAATATATATAAATATGTCAAGAGATTCCTCGTAAAATTTCATCTCAATCTAACAGTCAGAATAAAAGATATAATTAATATTGTCAAATTATTCTTTATTTAAAAAAATATTACTTGGCCGAAACAGGACAAATGGAACAAACTCAGAACATTTCGGATGGTATTTGAACAAAAAATTTAGAATGAATTGAAATTTATACCGAAATAAAAATAATATTATTTTATTTTATTTTTTAACTGATACGAAAATATCTCGAGTATTTTAATCAAAAGAAAACAAAACTGACAATCTGGTTGAAACTGGCCTGGATACTTGGAGCTGTTGCCGATGAAGCTTCTCTTTTCCGCCATTAATTGAGCTGCATGTGTTTTTGTACTGTTTTTTAATTAAAATATGTGTTTGATATTATTGATACAGCCCTAAGATTCTCCGTCCTTGATTTGGCAGCTTGACAACTCTTCCTTGCATGGGTTTCTTGTCTTCATCGAAGACATGCGGTAATTAGCCTCCATTGGGAACTGTTTGTAAGTGCGGTTTTAGTTGTTTTTGAAAGTATTTTTTATTTAAAAATATATTAAAATAATATTTTTTTATTTTTAAAAAATTATTTTTGATATCAACACATCAAAATGATCTAAAAACACTAAATTTTTTTATTTAAAATGAAAAAAAAAATTTGGCCAAACTCCGGTTTGGCACTAAGAGTATTAATCACGTTCGCAATGACGTTTGTGAGGATTCCATCCAATTATTTCCTACCAATTAAGTTATATATTACAAACCAAATAAAGGGCGTAGGGTTTTGCACTGTTCACACTCTCACAAAACACTGTGGATTGTGACAGTGCACGCCCGATTTTGGCCCTCGGGCGCGCGGCGTAAGGGGCTGGCAGGCGGGGCTATTTTCGGTTTTTCCTGTTGATTTTTTTTTAAATATTCATTTGTGAACAGTGTATTGACGATTTCGTCCCCGATAATAGGACAAAATAAGGGTTCCGGCTGAGGGGCACCGACGTAATTGCGCGCGGTCGGACCGGCCCGGTCCGGTCCGCCGCAACTTTTTAATTTTTTATTATTTTCTGAAATGGCTAAATACGGTTTTAGCCCCTAATAAGACAAAAACACCGAATTGGGTGCAGGGTTAGAACGGTAATTGGCCCTATTTTTCGAATTTTATAATCGGCGTCTGTCAGGGCGTGAGGCACACGCGCCAGTCGGTTTTTCGCCTCACGCCCCGTTTAGGCGGCGCGTGCGGCATTCTCCGGTGGACGGAAATTGCATACCGGAGGCCAGAACGATGCGCCGCCGCGTGGTCTTCCTCCCGCGGTGGTGCGTGTAACCACCAGATGTCCGTGTACGCGGCGGAGGCCGGTTAAAGCCGCCACCCACGTTTCTCTCTCTCCGGAATGTCAAAGTTGCACTTTGGTCCTTCTACTTTCAATTTCCGGGTTGGCTGTATATAAGTCAATCAATTCGGTACAAAAGTTTCGAATTTTGCAATTTTGTCCTCTGATTTCAATTGACAATAAATGTAAGTTGCATTTCAGCCCTTTGAATTTTAATTTTTTAATTTAAGCCCTTAATATTTGATTTTCATTTCAGCCCTTACACTTTTATTTTTTTAATCTCTACTTTTGTCCATGTATATATAAGTGTATTTAACACAACAACAACAACAACAACAACAATAATAATAATAACAATAATAATCATAATAATAATAATCATGATTTAATTATTTTTCATTCTTACTCTTTTGTTATTTTTTTCCCTCCCGATAATTTGATAATTTTTCTTTCCGGTAATAGCAATGATAATTTTTTTTTTCAAATTTTTATCTTCTGTGAAAGTTTCTGGGATATTTTTAGTCTTTCATTTATTTATGTTTCTTTCATTATTAACATAACAATAATAATTATAATAAAAATCATAATAATAGTGAATATTATTAATATTATAATAATAGTGATTATGTATTCTATTATTATAATAATAGTGATTATTTATTCTTTCATAATAATTATAATAATAATAATAATTTTTAATTTGTTTTTCTTGCTTGCTGTTGTGTTCATGCTTTTCATTTTTTTCCCTCGGTATAATTTAATAATTTTTTTGTTTTTATTCTGGCGGTAATAATAATTTTAGATATTAAGACTCCGATGTTGCTATTGTGATAATATTTTAAATTAATATTGCTTCCTTTTCCGTTTTTGTTTTTATTTGCTCTTTCTATTAATTGATTTTTATAATTTTATTATCTGCACACTAATGATTTCAGTAATTTTTTTTTTCTTATTCAAATATTTTGCTCTTTTTTCTAATGTTAGTGCGCGCTCTTTTGTAATAATTTATGACGCAATACCTATATTCTAAAAAATGTAATCTATGCTTACGTGACAAACTCAACTCAAAATTTTAAACATTTTATCTTTTAATCGATAATTTTTATTTACTTATATCATATAAATTTATCGTTGTAGATTTAATTATGTTAAATTATATACAAAAAAACATCTGCGGCAACGCGCGGGCAATTATCTAGTATATATATAGAGAGAGAGAGAGAGGAGATATTTTGCTTCTGTTTTTTTAATAATTGTTCACAGATTTAGATAAAAACATAAATATGCACTTAGCATATTATATCTTACAACTAGCTAGCAGGCATAAGTTCACGCTAATTATGTATTGCATTTTAAATTTTTTTTTGAATTTTTTTTTTAAATTAAATTATTTTAGTGTTTTTAGATTATATTTTATTTGCTGATGTCAAATATAATTTTTTAAAAATAAAAAAATATTTTAATATATTTTTGAAAAAAAAAACACTTTAAAAAACAACTCCAACTACACTAAAGCAGTGTAGCTATTTAAGACAAAAAATATATAAGAAAAAAAAAGGTTGTAAGGTTTTGAATAATTATTTTGTAAATCGTAGAGAGTGCTCGTGGAAAGCCATGCATGTGAACCTTGAAAGCAACCTTCATCTTTCAATTATATGTTTTCATCTTAAGCCAAAAAAAATACTTTTCTGAAAAGGAATTTAAAATCTTATATATTTTAGATTTATTAATTTGATATTGCTGTCAAGTATGATTGCAAATGTAATTAAAAATACAAAAGAAAGCAATTTTATAACCATACTTTCAATTATATATATATATAATATATATATATAGCAAATACAAATTAAATAAGTAAATAATTCTGAAATGTTGAATTGGCAATATCTTCTTAGGTAGAAGAGTATCTTCTTAGGTAATGATTTGGAATTCTTTATGGAAAGTGACTGAAGGGTGGACTGACCTGTGGTCTTGCCATTTCTTTTTAATTAAAGTGTGTTCTTAAATGCCATCCTACAAAAACAAATTTAATATATTTTTAAATGAAAACTAGCTGTTAAGAGTTTGATGATATTGTATAAAAGGAAAAAGAAAAGAGGGAAAAAAGAAACCCATCCCCATACTCAGATTTTAAAAGAGTTTTTGAAATATAAATTATTATTTTTTAGTATTTTTATATTATTTTAATATATTAGTATCAAAAATAATTTCTAAAAATAATAATTTTTCAAGAAAAAAACAAAATATTGTGGTGAACAATCACTATCCTATTTCAGAGCACTCCGTGCACCAAACAATTATGCCAAGTATAAATGGTAACCTCAGTCAAGAGAAGAAAGGTTACAAGACTCATTGCATGTTTGATAGCGATCGATCGAGAGTGTTTTTTATTTAAAAAATATTAAAATGATTTTTATTTTATTTTTTAAAAATTATTTTTGATATTAACATATATAAAAATGATCTAAAATCATTAATTTTTTTAATTTAAAATAAAAAATAAAAATATATATTTTTTATTTTTTTAAAAACACTTTTAAAATGCAATATCAATCATCTCATCAGTGTAGGTTGATTTGTGATTTAACTTAACGACAGGGGCAGATTGATTTGGAGCTTGACCTGAACTAGGGTTAGTGAAAGAACCTAATCTTTATTTTTTATCAAGACTTTATAAAATATATGAATAATCAAAGATTGGATTGATTGAGGTCAATCTGAACCCCGATCAAGACCTCGGGAAGCCGGAAACTCGTGCCGACACACCGGCATTTGTAAAGCAACATCATCAACATGGAAAACATTCCATAAAAACTGTTCTTTTCTTATTTTGGTAGACCGGAAATGAACCTGGAGACTATGCATTGGGAAGGGAAGAAAAAACAGTGTTCAGATTCTGCATTTAACTAATACAAATCATGGAAAACCATGACTGCTGAGAAGAAACTTTCCGCTTATGAACAGCCAGCTCTAACTGTGTGGATATATATGTCTTCCGTTTCTAGATCAAACTGAAATCAAATCCTCATGGGATCATAGAAATTTATATCCACCTGCAGAGCAAGTTAGGAAAACGATAGAGTAAGAAATGAAATGCTAACCATTATCATTCAATCAACAAAACAAGTGAAAATGAAAATTTTGCTTGGAAGCCAAAGCATGGATTAAACAAAATGAGTCCAAAGTACATGAAAATAGTTCAGGCATTATGCAAAGCAATTCAACAACCAGAAATTGATGCTGGTAAGACTTGACTCTGGTCAAGGATGAGCTTCTTTATAGTTCAAGCATAATAAAATTATACAGCCATAACAGTAAAACAAATCAAAAAACTCGGGATCATTTTCCGATCCAATTACAGCTCTCCAGTTATGGCAAAAAGAAGCATCTACAGTTCGGATCAGCTTTACAAAACAAGAAACTTGCCTATATTGGTGTATGTTGAGCTGTTTCCAATAGCAAACTTATTAACTTTTGCAGGATAAGCTACAGTATTAGTTGCTTTGGCTGGCCTATGTACCGGCCTTCATGTATCAACTCCGAAAATGTTCATCAGTTTCTATCATTCCAATTCTCTTAGCTTTTGAAGCATCCTCCACCATGAGGTCTAACCTGCATTTGTGGAGAAATCTAAGCCATTTCTTCCTTGGCCTTTCCAACAGTGTCCTCCATTTGTGCAATGTTGACTTCTGTAATCACCGGAGGAAGTTCTGATGAGATGGCTGCTGGATCATCTATGGTATGATCTTCACTTCCTATCATCTCCCTAGTAATTGAGGCACCATCAACCATTCGGCTTACCTCTGTTTGTGACAAACTTTGCATTGTTTGTTTGTCAGCTTCTCTACCAGTTGCCATCAATTCTGCTTCACTGGCTTCGGTAACAACCTGGAGAAATTCCGAAGGGATAGCAGCCGGGTCCAATTCCCGACAACCCTCCGGAGCGCTATGAGCTTCTTCGCCTGTAAGCACGTGATTAGGGACCTGATGAGAGAAGCGGAACATCTCTTCTTTTGGAATCCTCTTAATTTCATTTGGACCTACATATCTACAAAACACTGCCTTGAAACCAGCAACCTTAATAAGAGGAACAGCTGATATGCCCTGTTCTTCATCATAGTCATCGAGTACTTCTACCATCTCATAATCTCGCACCACTTCATCTGGGGTGTCCTCATTCCAGTCAGGAGACCAGTTTCTGTATAGAGCCCAGACATCTCCCTTTTTTGGAAGGATGCGAACAACTCCACGTGCACCTTTTGACCATGTAACCCTATGTGAGAAAGAGTTTAAAGTTTTGCTGATTTCATGTCTGCCAGTCCAGAAATCGCCACAAGTTTTTAAAAATCCAGACCCCACCCAGTCTAGAAGGCCAAATTCACTGTTGCTTCGTGAGTTAAGCCAACTGATTTTCATCTTAAAAGGCTTCAAAGAGATCACTGAGTGAATTCGAGCATAATATCGTGGCATCCCATCGTTTTCATCATAGGCAGCCCAGACCTGGTCATCACCAAAAGAACTTTCTGTTCGATCCAAGTCAAAATTATGAAAATCAGGATCCGGAACATTGATTGACAAAGGTGCTGGTGCCTGTTTAGTAGATCCATTAGAAGAAGTGCCAGCAGAGTCACCACTCTTACGTTTATTTGCATCATTGTTCACCAAGCTTTCCTGTGCTTTACTTTCCTTCAGTTTCACCTGATTTGAGCTCCATTCTTTAAGTTTTCCCCGGACCTCCAAGAGTCCCTTCTTCATCAACATGTTTCGAAGCTCAAGAAGGGACATCTCTCGCCCAATGATGGACTTGCTATGAATATCTGAAAAACCATGAACCCTTTGTGATTCAAATTGGCCCCTTCTTGGTTCAGATGAATTCTTGATTCCTGCTCCTCCATTTCCGATGACTGCTTGATTCAAAACATCAGCTCCATGATTATTCATGCCAGTTTCTTCATATCTCCTCCTTTTAAGGAGCTGGTCTGCTCTTTGAGCAGAATTACCCACCCTTTTGGAAGCGTAACGCTTCTCCCATTCAGTGGCTGCCTGTGCATCCTCCTGCTCTCTCTTCAACTGGTCATGTGTTTTCTGAACCACACTCTCAGCATGACCAACAGTTGATGTTGATGCAATTTTGCCTCCAACACCATTCATTCTAGTAAAATTACTCCATTGGTGATTTGGACCATTAGTTGAATTGTGTGCTCCAAACCCCTCAGATCCTGAATTTTGACCACCATTTTTTTTAGAATTAAATGGATTACTATTTGTAGCATGATGTCTTGGATTCTGGGGTGACTTCAAAACACTTGAAGGTGGATCCTTCTCAACAGCCAAAAAAGGCTGATGACAATTGGGGCATAGCAGGTTGTGATTCAGATAAACCCTCAGATACTCATAATGCATCATACATCGACTGCAGATAGTCCAGAATGTATCAGGTTTTTGAGATGACGGAGAAGGGACTGATGTGGGCCTTGACTGCATATTCTTGTTCTGAGTCCTTTTATGCGAAGTTACAGTACTGTTGTGATTATGAAAGCCATTTCCCCTATGTTGGGCAGAGGGAACCTTAGTCTGGGTTGATACTCTCCCCTGCTGTCCTGCAGGATTCAGTTTCTGGTTGTATGCTCGTCTCTTTTCCTTATCAGATAACAAGCCCCAGGCCTCTGAAACCAGCTTAAATGCATCATCTGCACCCACAGACTTGTTTCTATCAGGATGAAGCATGAGTGCTAGCTTGTGGTATTGTTTTCTGACTGTCTCATCATCAGCACAGGGGTTCACACCAAGCACGCAGTACCAATCAACTTCTCCATTACTAGTTCTGTTCTCTGCAGAAATATGAACATCGAAAGCTGTCAGCATTTGGCATAAACCATCAAGCTCGGGGTACAAGTTTTGGGCCTTTAAAGCAAACTTCTTTCCCCCAGCATAATCCCTCGCCATAAACTTTTTCTCAGCAATTTCCTTTGCCCTGACTGCTTCATCTTTGTTGCACTCCATAATATCTTGATGTCCTAGAATATAGCCCTTGTCTTGTGGTTATATGAATGTTTCTAAGATTTCAACCACAGGTCATGTGTTCCATGGCTCCAGGTTCTTCATTTTTCAAGACAAATGGCACTGTCAATTCTCTGGAACCTGTTCAATGCAGAAAAAAGAAACTAAAATCAATGTCGATGTGATTTATTGTCTGTTATTGTAGCTGTATAATTACAAAACAAACATGATATTCATACAAATCGCGACCACTAGTATTTGAATTTCTTATTCCTTCCCGAAATATAACTCTTATAGAAATCACATAATTCTTTATTTTACTCTATAATGTATCACATTTATTGACATTAACAAGGAGAAGTTTTCAATATTTGACAAAAACAAATCTCAGTCTTTTTTATTATGAGCAACAAATGTCAGTAAAACTTGCAGCTTGACATACAATAATTGGATAAAATAACAAGTGCTAATGGACCACTCATCGTGTAATATATAATTCCCTAATACCCATGAAACATAGAAGCATGTAAATCACTTCATATTGGAATATTTGACCTATAAACATAGATGAGCTTGATTCACTTCATAGTGGAGAAGTTAAGTAATCTTTTTCCTATCAAAAGAAACACATAACCCCTAGCAATAACTTCCGCGTGTCTTCGTGCCTGACAATGAATCTCATGCTTCAAGCCCACAAAATCCTATCATGCATCATCTACAATATACAAATGGTTTGATTCCATTTTGAGAATATGTAAAATGGTGGGAAAACTTTTAATGGCTTAACATATATTCGAAGTCAATACATTAAAGGGCAGGAAAGAAAAAGGATAGGGCCCCACAACAGACATCATATAATTCAAACAACTAAAAATGCCACTGGTCTGCATTGTATGCTTTTCTTTCCTGTAAGTTATAAATGAAAATCATACATGAGCATGTACAAAGCACACAAGCAAGGGTCACCGTCAGTTTTCAAAGAAAGGCAGGATTCCACCAACTTACAGGATATAATCATGCTACTTGAATTTACATAGTATCTAGTATACGATTACGATGACAGTCAAACAAAAACACAGATATTGTAATGAGAATAAAGTGCAAGAAATTGGACAAAAAAGCTTCCAAGTTCTAGACACATGAATACCGGAACTGTGTCTTTCCAGGAATAACCTAAAATGGAATGTGCATATTTATGAGTTTCTAAGTAGGAATAGGAGAGATAATGTTTTTCACCTTGAAGACACTAAAACAGGGACCCATTAGGATTTTTAACTAGTACGGGTGTTTGTATGCAATGTGTCCACTACTTGCTTCTGCCAAACTCTTGCATTTTTCCCTCCCAACAAATAGGTCTTCCCTTAGTCATGTTTTCTAACCAAGACGGCCCTGTGACTCATTCAACCCCTACATATATAGTCTCAATCAGGTAGAAATACTTGGCACTTTCAAACCCTACCATATATATACATAGTGAATGGAGATATTAGGGAAAGGAGAGAACACGATTTTCTAAAAAAGGTTACGTAATATCCAGCAAATAAATAAGGTACAAACACTATTCATTTTATAGGTTAAAAACTAATGTCAAAGAATTATTATTGTTTGGCACTCCTAAACATCATGGCATAAGAGGACATGTTGGAGCAGTTAACCGATTTATGTATTCTATTGTGAACAATGCCTGCATCATGCAATCTTAACTAGCACTTGGTAACTGTGCCACACGCCAAGGTAATGGCACTTTTCTAATTTTCTCCCTTTACAAATGCAAAACATAGACATGGAAAGGCAACATAATCAGCATGAAGAACGCATTTTTACTTGAGTAACAAGAGGCTAGTTAATATTGCAAGAATGCTTTCTGTATCAAGCCTCACAAACAAGTGCTACACCTTATGCGTGTTAAATAATAAATTTGAAATCCAGGTAGGCATATCTATATGTAGATGGAAAAGGGAATATTTTTTATTCTTAATTTCTTTCTTTTCCATCTTACACATATGATGTTGGACTTACCAGGGAAAATAAATTCAGCTTTTGTATACATAAAAAGTTGTTTCTCAAATCATTTGTTGTTAAAATAGTATTTTCCATCTCTCAACAAAACTATATTTTTCTTCTAGTTGAATAGATAAGAAATGCCCATTGCAAATGGAAATCAGTTTTTCCAATTTCGTTTTTCCCTTTGTTCTCAATTTGCAGATTCAGAGAGACCATATATCTAGAGAAGTCTCATGGATGGTTGTTTTCAGATTCTTTAAAGTTCAAATCATAATGTGTAAAATATTTTTTTCCCATCAAGGATCTATGATACTCAACAAAAAATGAAACTTTCAATTTACATCGTGTACAGGCTTTTCTTTAGCTTTCAGAGTATGATTTGAAAACATACATTTAGTGGGAGGGCAAATGGAGTAAAAGCTAGCTTCAAAAGGTACCATCAACACAAGGAAAAGATAAATGTAGAAAATGACCAAACATGGTATATCCATAAATTTAATTCTTTATCACCTATAAAAGTTGCACACTTGTTTCTTTTGAATTCTGATCTTCCCTTAGCGTGTCAAATTCTCATACAATGGTGAGAGCATTACCATAACATTTGAAATTCACCATGAAATAGTTCCAAAGATAATCAGAATCTCGTGCTCGTTATTCTTACAATACACATCCCCACCTTCACAGAGCTACCATGACTGCAATCACAATTTGCGACAGGATGTAAAGAACCAATTCTGTGTAATAGATTCAGCTTTAAATACTCTAGAGTAATACTAAATTAAAACTTTTCAATAACTTGATTATCACTAGAATGTAAAAATAAGCGGTGTGCAACATTCCCACAAAATTCCTATGGATCAATTCCACAACAAGATACAATCAGATTCAGGGTTCCTACCTACTTAGATACCTTATCAACTCATTTCATCAGTCCAAACAATATAAGTAGTAGCATTTACAATAACTAACTACAATAGCCTCAAATCATCATATCATATCATATATATATATATATATATATTCATTCATTTGAGAACAAAAAATGTAAACTATAAAATTTCTCGTCTTTACTTCACCATTTCATGTTGTAAACAATTCAAGAATCACATCCAGCCCAAATTAAACATCCACAAAAACAAAACATAACAAAACCCCATTAGCAAACAGTAAAATAAATAAGCCAAAAAAACTACAATCGATCAAACAAGTTTTCCATGGATCTACAGTGATAGGGTTTTTAGAGCAACATCTAACGGTCAAATTACACTCATTTGAATTATAAGCAAACTAACTTCAAACGGAAACCCTGGATTCCAAAGTCTTCAAAAACAGTACCCAGATTGCCAATCTAGTAAAAAAACAGAATAAAACCAAAACTTTATCATATGGGCCAAAAATGCTAAGAGAATGAGAGGTTACCTATAGAAAGGAAAGTCTTTTCAAGTGAAGAGAATTTGTATCAATCAAATGCACAATGGGTTTTCATTTTTTTTTTCAAAAACCCATTAGAAACTCTGAACTCTGAAAAACTCTCTCTCAGCTCTAAAGTGCCCAAGTAAGCATAACTGAAATAAAAAGAAAATGAAAAGGCAAGTGGGGTTTGGTTAATATTTAAGTAGGAGTGTGCCCTTTTTTTTTTTTATTAACCCAAATCCTTCTTTTTTATAGTGAAAACAAAATCGACTATGGTTAAATTTTAACTCCTGAATTGGGTTACAATTTAACCTTGGAATTGTGGTGGGTTAAATTTTAACCTGGGTTGATTTTTAACTATAATTGGGTTTGAAAAAGTGATTAAATTTGAAGGATTATTATGGTGATATTACCCTTTGATGGATTATTAATGGCAAATTTAAGTGTTAATTACACATTGCAGAGAAAGTATGGTTAGATTTTCTTTTTTCCATTTTAAATAAAAACATAAAATAAATGAACATGATTAATTTCGAGGTGATATTATGAATACACAAGTTAATATAGTAGGTGATAACTAGTGAATTGTTGGTTACAAGACTAAAATAGGACGAATTAGGTATGCCAAAAAAACAACTAGAAATTTTTATATAAAATAATTTTTGTATAATGTATTAAATTTTTTGTATATACACTAAGGATATTTTGAAATCCTCTTCATAAGATGACACCACCACCTCAGTTTGCAAATCCAACTTCTAATCATGAAAACAAGTTAACTAGGGTTAAATTTTAACTCTTGAATAGGGTTTGCATTGGCAAATAAAGGTGTCTGATTAACTAGGGTTAAATTTTAACTCTTGAACAGGGTTTGCATTGGCAAATAAAGGTGCCTGATTAACTAGGGTCTAGGGTTAACTTGAGTTGTAAATTTGGTGAAATATTTAAGGTGAATTGCTCTGAAAATAATTCCAGATGTTGCAAAGAATCAATCTTTTCCTTGTAAAAGCCATGGTCAATTTTTTGTGTTATCTAAACATTCTGACAACTAAATTTCTCGAGCAATTTGCTTTAGACAGCACCTGTTAATTCTATCTCAGAAATGGGTATCTTAACCATTTATGGCATTTTCATTATTACTATATTTTATTCCATAAATTTTAACCTTTGATTGTTATTTCTGTGCTTTACCCTTTTTTACCTTCTATATGTATTTATTATAATTGATAATTAGTAGTTCATGCTGTTAATCTCTTATATTAAACTTAAACTTTGAAAAATGGAAGTGGGATAATGTCTCTAAAATATTTTTTAAATGAATCTATGTTATTTCCGAGCTTGAAATATAAAAGAAAGTACTTTCCCCGTCCTGCTAATAATTGTCTTTATCTTATAATACATTTCAAAATCACAAATCCCTATTTATCCATGCAAACTAAATTTAATAAAAGCGTTTTTGTAAGGGAAACACAAAAACGGTAATCTCATTAGTGATTCCCTTATTTGCATGGTCTAGCATTTGTCAACAACCTCAATTGCAAAAGGCCGAGGTTAACTGTGCCCGTAATCTCTCTTATTGCCTGATTTTAATGTGATTGTACAAATTCGTAGAACTTGTTTTGATCCTTCCTCATGTTAGGCTTGAAAGTATCACTTGTTAACCACAACAATAAAGCTTGAACGTAAGAATCCCATGCAATAAGCCTGCAAGAATGCTTTCCTTTTGTTTTTTTTTTTTAAAAAAAAATGATAATTAGAGTGTATGGTCAGCTTACACGCACAATAGCTAATTCCCGGATCCATTGAATATCCTGCAAGACCAGTAAACAGGTAAGACACCATAAAAATAAATCTTTTTGTAATTCTACAATCACCTGGTGTTATTCCTGTGCTAGTTTCTGTTCAAAAAGCAAGCTGTCCACACAAAAACAAAAGGGTTAAAAGTTGCATGCGGCGTTGGAAGATCAAAATACAACGGAATCATTGTCTATTCATGGTCAGAATTGTCATAGTTTTGAACGTAACTAAGATTCATGGCATGTATCATTAGTTTTACTTTTCAGGTTCTGTTAAGACGGGCTTTTCAACATTGAAAGCAGCCACTGATTTCTCAACCACAGCAATCACTCTTCATTCTTGAACCCCTTGAAGTTTCTGTTAGCAACCAAACAAAATAAATTGGTCGGTATTTTGTTTTACCAGCTGACTGTGCAAAAGGAAGGAAATATTAATTAGGCTAATCAGGACAGAATTAGTCAGTATTTTGTTTTTCCAGTAGCTGATTAATTCAAAATATCAGCTCCGTAGTTGCACATGCCATTTTCTTCATATCTCTTCCTTTTAAAGAGTTGGTCTACTCTAAGAGAAGAATTATTCAACCTTTTTGAAGCATTACACTTCTCTTCACTTGGTCATGTGCCTTCTGAACCACACTATCACCATGACCAGTGGTTGACGTTGATGCAACTTTTACATCCAGCAAGATTCATTCTGGTAAAATTACTCCACTGGAGGTTTGGGCTGTTAGTTGAAACGCGGACTTCAAACCTCTCAGATCCTGAACTTTGACCACCATTTCTTTGGGAATTAAAAGGATTGCTATTGGCGGCATGATATCCTGCCTTCTGGGATGACTTCGTAACATTTGAAGGTGGATCTTTCAGACAACCAACGAAGGCTGAAGACAGTTATGGCAAGCAGTTTGTGACTCAGCTAAACCCTCAGATACTCACAATGCATGATACATCGCTGGCAGATAGTCCAAAATTTATCAGGTTTTCGAGTGAAGGTGGCCTCAACTGCACATTCTTGTTCCAAGTCCATGTGTGTGAAGTGACGGTAGTGTTATGATCAAGAAAGCCATTTGCCCTATTTTGGCAGAGGGAACCTTGGTCTGAGTTGCTACTCTCTGTTACTTTCCTGCCAGATTGAGCTTCTCACTGTATGCTAGTCTCTTCTACTTATCAGATAACAAACCCCAAGCCTCTAAAACCAGCTTAGATGCACCATCAGCACCCGGAGCCTAGTTTTTATCAGGAAGAAGCACGAGAGCTAGCTTGCGGTATTGTTAGTCCAGGGATCACACAGTACCAACCAACTTCCCTACTTATTCTCTTCCCCGCAGAAATATACACATCAAATACTCTCAGCTTTTGCAATAAACCCTCAAGCTTGGGATACAAGGTTGAGCCTGTAAAGCAAACTTCTTTGCCCAAGCATAGTCTGTGCCAATAGACTTTTTCTCAGCAATTTCCTTGGCCCTGACTGCTTCATCTATTATATCTCTATGTCCAAGAATATAGCCCTTATGTTGTGGTTCTAAGATTTCAATCGCAAGTCACATATTCCATGGCTCCAGGTTGTTTGTTTTTCAAGACAAACGACACTGTCAATTCTCTGACACCTGTTCAAAGCATAAGACAGTAAAACCAAATCAATGTCGAGGAGATTCAAATGCAAGTTATTATAACCTTATAATTACAAAAGACAACATGGTATTCATACAATTCACAGACGCCAGTATTTGAATTTCTTGTTCCTTCCTAGAAAACAAATCTCCTCCAGAAAAAAATGACTTAGAAAAATCACAAATTCTTGATTTGACTCGAGAATGTCTCTCGTTTATTGGCATTAACAAGTAGATAAATTAAAGGACGGGAGAAAAGAAGATGACACCAAAATAGACATCAATTAAATCAGACAAATAAAACATAGCAAGGGCCACCTGCCAGCATTGCACTACTATCGATTATAATGGAAATCATACATGCACATGTACACAAGCTACAAGCAAGAGTCACCATAGGCTTCCAAAGAAAGGCAGGAAGGAACTCCACCAACTTACATAATATAATCATGCTACTTGAATTTTAGAAAGTGACTCATATACATATACAATTACCAAGACAAACACACCCAATAACAGATATTGCCATTGGAATGTAGTATAAGAAATTGGATGAAGCAGCTCCCCAAGCTCTAGACAAATGAATACCAGTGCGTGTCTTTCCAGGAATATCCTGAAATGAGGTGAAAATCTTTTGAGTTTCTTAAGAGGAATAGAAAAGATAGTGTTTTTCACCTTAAAGTCACTGAAACAACGATCAATTAGGCAACATAATGCCTATATCAAGTGGACATAATCAATATGACATGTTTCCAAATTTCTTCCTCACAATTCTAAAACATAGCAGACACAGAAAGGCAACATAATCAATATGAAGAGCACATTCGTACTTGAGTATTGAAAAGCAAGTTAATAATGCATGAGTGTTTTCTGTATCAAGCTTCACAAACAAGAGCTACACCTTATGCCTGTTAAATTATAAATTGGAAATTCAGGTATACATATTTGCATAAAGATGTAAAAGCAATACATTTTATTCTTATTTTTCTTCCTTATCCATCTTATGCATTCCCAGGCACATAACGCTGCACTTAAGAGGGAAAATAAATTCAGATTTCATATAAATAAAAGGTAATTTCTTGAAACATTTGTTGCTAAAATAGCCTTTTCCATCTCTCAACAAAAACCAGTTTTCTTCTCGTCAACTAATAATCAATGTGCATTGCAAATGGAAGTCAGACTTGCCAATTTAGTTTTTCATATATCTAGAAAAGTCTCGAGGAAGGTTGTTTTCAGATTCTTTCAGGTTCAGATCATAATATATAAAAATATTTCCCATCAAGGATCAACGATACAGTACAAAAACCTACATTAATTCTGTACAGATTCAGCTTTTTAATACTCTAGAGTAATGCTAAATTAAACCTTTCAAGCAACTAGATTATCACCAAAACACAAACTTAAGTGACGTGCAACATTCCCACGAAATTCCCACAGATCCAAAAACAAGATACAATCAGAATCACAATTCTTACCTTCTTAAAATACCCTATCAACTCCTTTGTACAGTCCAAACTCCAACATAACAAAAGGCAGTAGAATTTACAATAACAAACTAAAGATAAGCTCAAAGTATCACATAAAACAACTAATCAATTCATTTGAGAACAAAAACAGCCCATAAGCAACATACCCACATAATGAAACCTTAAAAAGCACCCATCTTTACTTCACCATTTCATATTCTTAACAGTTGATGAATCACATTCAACCCACATTGAACATCCACAAGACAAAATAGAATAAAATATAAAACATCGTTGTAGAGTGATAGGGCTTTTAAAGCAACACGTAAAATAAAAATATTTTTCATTCATTCGGATAATCAGATGAGAGCTTAAAGCTAAAACCCTAAATGCTACAGTCTTAAAAATTGCCAATCTTGCAAAAAACAGAATAAAAATCAAAACTTTGTAAACAAAACAAAATGTCAAAAATGAGAGGTTACCTATAGAAAGGAGTCTTTTCAAAAGATGAAAACTTCTATCAATCAGCATGCATAATGAGTTTCATTTTTCTTGTCCAAAATCCTTTAGGAACTCTGAAGATGGTGGAAAATCAAGCGGGGGCTTGGTTTGTATTCATCGTGTGATTTTGGTTAGTTTTATAGTAAGATTAAATCATCATTGTGATTATCGAGAGATCTTAGTGTTAAAATTACACATTGAAAAAAATGTGTGGTTAGAGTTTATTTTCCATTTTAACTAACAGGATAAAATAGATTTAAAAAGTTAATTTTTTAGATGATATTGGGTTTTAAGCTTGGGGCTCGCAATTTACATATGCTAGATCAAAATCCTACCACTATATTAAAAAAATATGAGTTTATTTTTATTTTTATAAATATGTTAAAATATTTAAAAATATAATTAAAAACTTGATAGTGTATCATGTCAAATGAATTGATCATTGTATGCATTAATAAACAAAAAAACAAAGTTGGTGTAACATGTTTGACATATCATACTAAGAGCGAGCTAGTCACTTTATCCGAGTGACAATTTGATTTTAAAAAAAAAAATCATGTTGTTTTTGTTTTTAATATGAAAAAACTAGATTACCCTTGCTTCTAGCCCCTGCTTGTGTCCCACTTGAGGGTAGAAGCGATATTTCACTATTCAATATCGAACTAAAAACCAATAATACCCTCAACCACCCTTGTCCTTTTGTGAGTTCCTAGGGGTAAATAGGTAGTTTCACTGTTCAAATAAATATGGAAAAAACTAGAATACCCCCAAACAATCTTAAAAGGTCGGACGTTGGGGGCATGGTGATACTTTCACGTCCAACTTTTTCATGGGTATCATGTATAGGTAATTCCTTCTTTTTTTTCAAAGTTATTGCAGGCGCGTCGTCCAGACGCGCTGTTAGTTTTTACATGTATGCGCCATTTAAGCGACGTGTACCGTGTCTATCGGTGGTGTAAAATGAACTAATCTTAATACATTGAATTCGATTATTCAAGTATCCAAATCTTATTGCTCTTTTAATGACGATGATAATTTTATATTGGTGATTTCGTTGAAACTTGTTAAATAAATAAATTTATATCAATTTAAAATTCATATATATTTTATTGAAAACTTGCGCTCCACAAGAATTCTGTATAAATTTATTATTTTACCAAAATTTATAATATAATAAAAAAAATTACATTGTTAATTTTCTTATGTTGAAAAAAATATAGTTTGGCCGCAATGAAATACAAGTAAATGGCTAGTGTGTGTGTGTGATCAAGCTATTGGTATTCTCCTTTAACACGCGTGGAATGCCATGCTAAGCTGCGTTTTTATGTCATTTTCCTAATTTCCTCGTCCAAGTTTCGGATACATTATTATTTTCTTTTCAAGATTTTGGTGTCTTTCAATCGATTTCAAGACTTTTCTAAGAATAAAATAATTAACTACCCTTTTCTTTAATTTGTGTTAATTTTTTTATTTTAGTTTATTGTTCTTTTTAAAATATAAAACATTTTAAAAGTTATTTTGACAATTAAATAAAATCTTGGTGAAATTCTTTGATTTTTCAAATGAAATATATTGATATTTCTTTGTCAAAAATGGAGTTGACATTTTGATATGATGAATGAAAGGTGTTGTTATAGTTATTTAGTGATGTGGTGTGACACTAAAAAGCTTGTGATATGCGTAATAAATTTTAAATTTGAATTAAGATACGCATCCTTTATAAAAATTTAGAATAATTAAGTTTTTATTTGTTTATATAAACTCATAAAATATATTTTTCAAGAACTGAGATTTTCTCGTATAAAAAAAGCGATGCTATAGAGATGAGTATATAAGTTTGATTTTTTGAGTTGTATTGCATTAGTTTTTTTATAAAATTTTAATTATTTTATTTTAATATGTTGATGTTAAAAATAAATTTTAAAAATATTATTTGAATGTATTTATCAAAAACTTATTTTAAAAAAATAAACTAATATAATTCCAAATGAACTTTAAAACTATGTGGAAAAATGGTGTTTTTTTAATAAAAATATATTTTTTATGATAATTTTAATATGATAATATTAAAAAAGCTAATTAATTTTATTTCTCAAAACTTTTTTGATGTGACTATATAAAATATAATTTTTAAAGACAGAGAACTTACAGCTGGGGTGGGTCTACACGTAATCTCAGACCATGTGGCACACTGTGGCTGGTCCATAGCCATGTAATGTTTGTGAAATTTGAAGTTGTGATGGTGACGCTAGCAAAACTTGAGCCGCGTGTCTCATCAGCGCGGGAATCGCAGGAGGGGCCAAATGATTACGTGTCGGCCGTTAAAAAGGCCTAACTTTCTCCCTGAACTTGACCTCATCAGTTCGTGGCACCCAACACATCTCACATGATATATATATATATACTAGCCAAGTGCCCCCGCGCGTTGCCGCGGGTATTTTTGTGTATATAATTTAACATAATTAAATTAATAATGATAAATTTATATGATATAACTAAATAAAAGTTATAGATTAGGAGATAAAATATATAAAATTTTAAGTAGAGTTTGTTACGCAAGCATAGATTACATCTTTTAGAATGTAGGTATTGTGTCATAAATGATCACAAAAGAGCGCAAACTAACATTAAAAAAAAGAGCAAAATATTTTTATGAGAAAAAAAAATTAATCACTAAAATCATTATTTTGCAGATAGTAAAATTATAAAAATCATTTAATACAAAGAGCAAATAAAAATAATAAAAATAAATAAATAAAGGGGAAAAGGAAGCAATATTAATTTAAAATATTATAACAATAGCAACATCGAAGTCTTAACATCTAAAATTATTATTGTTGTTACTATCAAAACAATAAAAATTATCAAATTATACCGAGGAAAAAAAATAAAAAGCATGAACAAAATAGCAAGCAAGAAAAACAATTAAAATATTATTATTATTATTATTATTATTATTATTATGAAAGATTAAATAAATAAATGAAAGATTAAAAAAATTGTAAAAAATACAAAAAAAAAATCAAAGAAAAAATACAATAAAAACTAAAAATTATCATTGTTATCACTGTCAACACAATAAAAAAATATGAAATTGTTCTGAGGGAAAAAAAACTCTAAAAAACATTAACAAAAGAGTAATCAAGAAAAACAATTAAATTATTATTATTATTATTATTATTATTATTATTATTATTATTATTTTCATTTATTTGTTTTTTTTTGTCTTAATAATGAAAGGGAAAAAATGGAAGAAAAAAAAATCCTAAGAACTTCAACAAAAGATCAAACAAAAGAATAAAACAAAAACAAAAACTATCGTTGCTATCACTGTGAAAACAATAAAAATTATCAAATTATCCCGAGGAAAAAAACCCTCAAAAACATTAACAAAAGAGTAAGCAAGAAAAACAATTAAATTATTATTATTATTATTATTATTATTATTATTTTATTTTTTATTTTGTTAATAATGAAAGGGAAAAAATGGAAGGAAAAAAAATCCTAAAAACTTCAACAGAAGATCATACAGAAGAATAAAACAAAAAAAAAACTATCGTTGTTATCACTGCCAAAACAATGAAAATTATCAAATTATCCCGAGGAAGAAATAACAAAAAAAATATTAACAAAAGAGTAAGCAAGAAAAACAATTAAATTATTATTATTATTATTATTATTATTATTATTATTATTGTGTTAATAATGAAAAAAACAAAATAAACGAAAGACTAAAAAAACCATAAAAACTTTAAGAAAATTTAAATCATAAAAAGAAATCAAGGGATTAAAAAAAACATTAAAAGTATAAGGCCCGAAAGGAAAATCAAATATTAAGGGATTAAAATCCAAAATTAAAAGTATAAGGACCGAAATGAAAATCAAATTTATTATCAATTTCAATCAAAGGACAAAATTGCAAAAATTGAAACTGCTATACCGATGCCCCCGCGTCCCGTCATGGGCAACACCATATTTTTTCCAACGAAGAAAATTAATTATATGAGTTTTTTTATTATAATATAAATTTAGATAAAATAATAAATTTGTTCGGAATTCCTGTTAAGATAAAAAAGAAAAACATTTTTACAAAAAAAATAAATAAAAAACTAATCACTAAAATTATCGTTATTATGGTGCAAACAATAAAATTATAAAATCATCTGATCCGAAAAATAGATAAAAATAACAGAAAACACAAAAAAAAGGGGAAAAAGGAGCAATATTAATTTGAAAATGAACACCAACATAAATTAAAATTTATTTTTTTGAAAGAAATCAAAAACTATATTGAAAGAAACAGTAATAAAAATGAAATCCAAAGTCCATGGACCAAAAGAAAACATTTAGCAAACATTAAGGACCGACATGTATTTATGGGCGACAGAGAGAGAAAATGGAGAAAAAGCTTATTACCATCCATTTGAGCTTCCCCGGACACATGCCGCACCAGGAGGAAGAGTACATATCGGCGCACCATGTGACAGGGCGAAAGCCAGCTTTTGATTGCTGTAATGAGGTGCACATGCCGTGTGAAGAGCACGTGTGCCGGAAACACTGCAGACGGGTCTATACAATGTGCATACAGTGTGAGCGAGAAATAATATTAAAATAATGCAAAATTACCTATACATCCCTAGACCTACCGATAACTACAAAAAAACCACTGTGGAACATTCAGAAATACCCTCGGATCCAACGCTTGTTTTTTGTCGTTTTCGGGGGTTAATATTGTAGTTTTACTGTGCATAAATGCAGAAATACCATCCATGTTCCCTCTAAATTGCTAAATTACCCTCAGTCTGGTTTACTTTCTTTTGTCGTTTTCGTGGGCTATTTTTGTAGTTTTATTGGGCAAAAAATGCCCCATGGAAAATTAGAAAATACCCTCGGCCCTGGGGGTTGAAAATTTTCGGCTCTGAGGTAAATGGTAATTTTATTGTCACAATGAATAGTAATCTGAGTATGTGTGAACAGTAAAAAACGCACAATAAACACCGATGACTTTTATATTTTAGTCAATTATTTTGATACTTGAAAAAAAGCTTTATCAACATCAAATCAATAAAATTTGAAATGAACGCATTAAAAATTGAACGTTTTGATTTTTTTTAAAATAAAACCTTTTGAGTTAATGCTCAAAATACAATAATGAAAATAAAGTAAATACATCAATAATATATATATATATATATATATCTTGATATATTTTGAAAATACTTAAAAATAGATGGTCAAAAATTAGGTTAAGACAGATTATAAACTTGGATTCATCAAAATTAATATAGCATGAAAATAATTGTTATCATAATTTTTTAAAATTTATTTCAGGGTTAACTTGAGGTCAAGGATGAGTCATGAATTGAAAAGGTTAACTCAGGTTGACTGGATTAATATAAAGATAAAAATTATTATTATTGTAGTTTAAAAACACAACTTGGGGTTGAGTACGATAAAACCTAAGTCACGAATTGTGAGTTATCATAATTTTTTAAAATTTATTTCAGGATCAACTCGAGGTCAAGGATGAGTCATGAATTGAAAAGGTTAACTCAGGTTGACTGGATTAGTATAAAGATAGAAATTATTATTATTGTAGTTTAAAAACACAACTTGAGGTTGATTATGACAAAACCTAAGTCACGAATTGTGAGTGATAACTCAAGTTAATCCATGCTAATACATGAATAAAAATAGTTATTATTGTAATTTTAAAATTAAAATCCTATTTGGCATTGCGTTTCAAAAATATTTTTGAAAAAAAATGAATATTTTTTTATTTTAAATTATTTTTTGTTGATTTTTCTATATCATTTTCATATACTGATGTCAAAATTAATTTAAAAAAATGAAAAAAAATATTATTTTGACACATTTACGAACAAAAATATTTTTTAAAAGCAACCTTAACCACACTTCAGATGTGTTTGGAACTGTGTTTGAAAAACACTTTTGAAATATTTTTATTTTTATTTTTTACTTTACATTATTATTTTTTAGTATTTTAAAATAATTTTCATTCTCTAATATAAAAAATAATTTTATTTGAAAATAATTCATTATTTTAATATATTTCTGAATAAAAATTATTTTTAAAAACAACTTCAATTATATTTATAAACAATTATTTTACGTAAATGTGAAAACCAATACAAAATAAAATCCAAGTATTCAAATTGATAGACCTTAGTTTTTTTAACAATAATTAAAACGATTTGACAATTTTTTATACTAAAAAAAATCAAGGGGTCTTTCTATCAATATCTTTAAATAAATAAAATCAAATCAATCATTTCTCCATTTGATTTTTAAATTCAAAATCGTCCATTGCCTCAATTACCCATCAAATCAGTTATTTAGTTTTAAAACAATTTTTTTTAATTATATTATTAATTTCAATATATTTAATATAAAATAAGATTAAAAATAATATTTAATTGTTTTTCAATATGAAAATTTAATGCTTAAGTTGCATCAATCTATAACACTAACCAAATGCTCCTGAAAATACACACTTTCTGTTTATCTCTCGGTGATTTAATGGATCAACTTATTATTTAATCAAAAATCAATTTATTTATTTTTTAAAATTCAAATCAACGCTTTTTTTACTAATCCAAATCTACCCTTCTTCACACCGAGTAAAGACCAGATCAAGCTGAATAAATATGCGTCTTTCGTTGTACAGTTGCAGTCTTTTAAAAAGTATTTCATCATCTTCTACTTCTTCTTCATCTTCTACTTCTTCTCTGCAACTACCACGTTCACCCTCCTCTTCTGGTTTTCTTCACTCTCTCTTCTCTCACTCTAAGCTCAAGCAAAAATTGAAATTGCAAAAGGATTTTTTCACGGGACTCCATTTTCCGGATCACAGCAATCCCTTAAAATGCATCGTGACCCAGCTGTTTGTTGGCTTCCGGATCACAGCTGAACGAAAACCCGGGAATTTTTTAAGCAAGTTTGAGTTTTCTGATTTTTGAAAACCCGGGAATTTTTGAAGCAAGTTTGAGCTTTCTGATTTTTGCTCTTTTTTTTCGGAAAGAAAAAAAATTCTCCCTGAACACCCACGCGAGATGCAAAGTATAAGAGGCTGCAAGATAATCTTTAAAAGCAGATGAAAAATGAACGCCATGCAAAGTAAGAGATTTGCAAGAGAAGAATTGAAGCTGTTGGTGTGCAGAAAGTGGCGTCATAATTTCACAGGGGCCAAGAACATGGCTTTACAGGGGCGAAGAGATGGTTTAAAGTAATTAGGTTAATTTAGCTGGCCCCGCAAACGACATTAAAGAGAAATATAAATTCACGCGAAAAACCAAAAAAAACCCTGCCACCCAAACAAAAGACCAGGCAACACCATGGGCAAAACCGGCAGCACACTGCCACAATCCACAGTGCATTAACTCACAATGCACAGTGGCTCAAACAGGAAAACATCGACAGCGTTTATTTTATAGTTAATATTTAATTTTGCAAAAACATAAAAATTATACAAGAAAGTAAAAATTATCAATCAAAATTATCCTGAATTTTGAGATCTTGATTCCGAATTTTGAATGAAGTTGGATTTAATTTTTATTTTTTATTTTTTTATTTGAATATTTCAACCCTTTTTTTGAGTAGTTTTGAGTTATTTATTTATTTATTTATTTATTATTATTATTATTATTATTATTATTATTATTATTATTATAACTAGAAAGAAAGTGAGTAAAAAAACTAGAAAGAAATGACGAATAGTCAATTCAAGAATTTTAAAACAAATTTAGCAAAAACAAGTTAGAAAATTGAATTCAATTATATCATTTAAAATTCTATTCCAAATATAAAAATTGTCATAAGTTGTTTATTGAATTTAAATCATAAATGAAATTAAATTTCTTTTTACATGTGATTTAAATTGAGAATAAATATACTTTGGATTTTAACATTTGATACGAATAAAAATGAATTTCTCACAAGTAGAATGAAAGTCTATTTATTTTTTAAATAAAAAAGTATAACTAATTAGAGGATAATTACATGAATACGAAAATAATTAACTCCCTTCCATATATGAATATGGCATGCCATAAACGAGAAACTTTGTATGTAAAAGTGTTTATAAACTTGTTAGCATGTCGTCAACACTCTTGACTTCGATCATCAACTACGTCCTGCTCATCCCTTGTAAATAAATTCCAACAATTTTTTTTTTCAAAGAGATTTTTATCATGTCAAGATGGTGTATTGTTGTAGTTTGATTCTTAAAATAGAAAAAGGATAAGAAGAAAGTGTTTTAGACGCACAATATCTCTCTTTGAAAAATCATACTCGATCAAGCCATATGCTATTTAATATAATATGATAAATCTTATGGGAGACAAGGAAAATATTATTTTCATATTATGTTTTTGTTGTCGTCTTTGTTTTGTTTCTAGGAGGTGTTTGACATTGCATTTCAGAATTTTTTTTGAAAAAAATAAATATTTTTTAATTTTCATTTTGTACTTTAAATTATTTTCAGATACTGATGTCAAAAATAATATTTTTTTTATAAAAAAAATATCATTTTAATATATTTATGAATTAAAATTACTTTAAAAAATAACATTAACCAAACTCTCAAATAAATATCTAATAACGAGTCTCACCATCGCAATCTAACCAAATGTACTATTAATATTATAAAAATTAAAATATATGAAATAAAAAAACACACATCTAAATTGATTTTTGTATTTAATTCGTATACAACATCCCATCTAATTTTAAGTCCTTGTATCCTTTGTACAAAACCCTAATTAAATGATACCTAATATAACTCTTTATTCCACTGTAGGGAGTAATTCTTTCTAAATTCAAGAGTGTGTGTATATATATATATATATAATGGCATATTAATAAAAAAAAAAGAAACTTACGCAAGACAAAAACACTTCAATTCCATAGATAGTTATGGATCATGTCGTGTTGGACTCAACTAGCTACTTAAAAGTTAAAAGAGTTGTCAAGAAATTTACGTTCATGTGTCCAAAACCTAAAACCCCACATGGTACAAAACATAAAAAACAATAAAATGAAGGATATATTCTTAATTACGTCATGTTTCATGAGCGTTACAGCTCGAAAACAGTGCGTGCATGCACCGTCAAGAAGTGAGTGAATTGATGATAGAATTCCTTTATCAGATCAGTTGCGTCTAACCCCAACTAAAATTCTTGTCCTCACCCTCAATCTGGTATCTAAATCTAATGCAAGAACTGTGAAAATTAGAAAGGAGTGCAAAAAATTTAAGATCTACATATCAGTTCTTGAGTTCGAGTCAAAATATGCATCTCTTATGGGACAACTAATATTTTAGTCGCTCATCTGGACCCATAAAATATACTTTCCAGAAACGGGATTTCCTCGAATTAAAAAAAAAAAAAAGAAAAGAATTAGAGAGGAGTTAGCATGACAATATTGATCAATCCTTGTTCAAATAGTATCCCAGTAAATCTCGAACCTGTTGTTTTCTAGCTCGAGCTGAGACTAAAAAAACTAATCTGTAATTTAGATTTTGTTGTTATTATTATTAACCAGAGTTAATCTGCCGACCTCGACTGGGAACCTGTGTTTATTCGATGTCCAGATGAGGCTTAACATTCTATGACCTTATTCATTGATTATTATAAATGATATTCTGCAGCATTATCTTTGTGTTTTTAAGTGGGTTATCTTCATCGATGAAGACAAAGTTCTTCTCAGACGATCACAAATTTAAGAATCGACAGAACATATTTAATTTTGATGTGTGAAAATTGACATGAAAATACCTTGTTTGTGAGCAAAAAATGAGCCCCCACAGCAATATCAAACAGCATATGCAGTTAGAGTCCTCGCAATTTGACATTTAAAATCCCAAGTTACACAATATAAAACCATGGAGAATGTGACTTGTAATCTTCAATGATGTATTCATAATCTCAATAATGGAAGCACTATATATATATATATATATATATATATATGATCAGTTAGCCACCAACTAAATATGATGTGACAGATTCTGCATCCAAAAGCAATTTTGACAAGAACGATGACAACAGCAACATGAAAATTCAAAAGATAAATTCTTACAATACATACTACTACGTTGTTCACTGCCTTTCAATTTATCAGCTGATTCAAGAAATCTATACACAGACCGACATTTTAAATTCACAATAAGTAATAACAGTAACTGAAGTTCATCTTTTTCTTGATCTTCTTCAACTTGAGGTTCATCTTTTTCAATAGTTCCAGAAACAATAAAGGTCCATTGATTGGACTAATGTAGAGGGTGGCACCTCTTGTTCATCAAATGACCTATTTCCCACTTCAAGATTTGATATGACAGAAGAGATTTCAGTGTTCATATCTGCAGCACTATCTTGTGAGGCACTGGCCATGTCCCTTTCAGGCTTGGAACTTTGCTGCTTCATGTTTGAGACCTGGTTCTCAATCAAGGCTTTTAAAACTGAGTTGTCTTGAATTGAAACAGGACCTGGATACTGCAAATTTCCTGATGCTGGGACAGCCTGGGGAGAGTAGAATGAATTCAAAAGTGGGATGCGAGGAGAAACCTCTGAAGGGTTTGAAGAAACTGCTAAAAGATGATTGCTGAAGCTATCAATTGTGTCTTGTTGGTTTCTTTGAACGAGATTGGAGAAGCAGGGCACGTAGGCCGAATCGGCCACCGAGTTAATATTTCCACTGTAGGTTGAAGAATCCGTCAATGGTGGCAGACCAGAAGGGCTAAATTCACTGCCAAAAGAACCTGGCCTTACTAGACCTGAAATATAGGTCTTCTTTCCAGCCGAACTCTTTTGAAACACCCTGCAAATCACCCATTCATTCTAAAACACAAGATCAAAAATCCATCAGCGTGACTAAACAATCAAAAAAAGAGTCAGAATGTTGAACAAAAACGGATGAAACAGAGGAGGGGGGTGTACCTTGGCAGTTTTGGGGAGATTGTGGACAGCGAATTTACCCTCTAATCTGTATTCATGCATGACCCAGTTGGTTTTCTCTCCTTTAGGGGCTCTGCCCTTGTAGAAAACAAGAGTCTTTTTCATTCCAACCAGAGATTTCCCTCTGTAGATCTCCTTATCTTTCCCCGTGGCTTTCCAGTAACCAGCTTCAGTTGCCCTATTTGTTCTGAGACCTGTTGGGTACTTTCTGTCCCTAACACAGAAAAAGTACCACTCTTTCTCTCCCATCTTCGCCTTCCCTTCATCCAAACAAAACCATGGCCATAAGAAAGAAATCCCAAGTTACCATAATCTCTATGAAGAAAGATTGAAAGAAATTGATCAGTTAGCTTGAGGACTTACATGGCAGTTCCCAGGGTTCAGACTTGTTCAAGTCCACATCTCCAATTGCTCTAGCAGAGAAGTTGATGTCAATAACCTTCTTGTATAAGTAGTGAGAAATAAGCTCTTCATCAGTCGGATGGAACCGGAATCCAGGAGGCATATCCATCTTCTCATCATCTTCCTTAGCATGTCCAGAAATGTTTTCCATTTCTTGAAACACTAAAACCCTCGTCTAATTTTCTACTGGAAGACCTTTGTTTCAAAAACTTTTTTTTTCTTTATCTGATAAAGAAGCAGATAAAATCCAAGAATCCAACCCCTACCCTTATATATAACCTCTTGAATCAAATGGGCACTGACCAAACTAGACTAATTCTCTAGGTTCAATGAACCCTGTAAAGAAAACAAAAGGCTTGAAAGAATTAAATGGAAATTGAGCAGCTAAATGACAGAGAAAGGGTTAATAAAGCTATGGGAAGTTACGAAGAAGGGTAGAGATTAATAGAGAAAAGGGAAGGGGAGAAGCCATGGAATTCAAAATGTTAGAAACCTGAAAGATGGAGAGTTCTCAAGAGAAAAAGGCACTAAATAGGAACAGAGGCCCCTAAATACTCTGTTATTAGAGAGGAAGAAACGTGCTGTGTAAAGCAACTTTTTGGTAGGTTGGTTTAGTATCTATCTATTTTTTTAACTATAGGGTGTAAGAAATTTTAACGATCAGCTACAGCATTAGCTGACTTGGCTACTTGTATATATCCACCCAAATGTGAGAAAATAAAATTTCAGGCCTGTTCTTCACTTTTCTTAGCTTTTGAGGCATTTTCCACCTGAGATGTACCTGAATTTGTGAAGAATTCTGTGTCATTTCTTCCTTAGCCTTTCTCTCCTCCATCTGTGCCTTGCTGGCTTTTGTATATCGGCTGGATCATCCACCATGGCTCTAATTTCATTTGTGGAAAATTCTGCACTGTTCCTCAGGTTTTCGACCAGTCTCCATCATTCGTGCCTCTCTGGCTTCTGCAATCACCCGGAGAAGTTCCAAACGGATAGCTGCTGGTCTAGTTCCTGGCAACCCTTTTGTCCATGTAACTCTGCGTTAGAAAGACTTTAAAGTTCTGATAACTTTCATGTCTCACAGTCCTGAAATCACCACAAATTTGCAGTCTAGAGAGCCAAATTCGCCGTCGCTTTTCGAGTTAAGCCAACTGGTATCCATCTTAAATGGCTCCAGAGAGATAAATGAGTGAATCAGAGCATAATCCCGCGGCATCCCATCATTTTTCCCGTATCAGAGGCAGCTTAGACCTGGTCATTTCAGGAAAAAATAGAACTTTCTGTTCACCAACGTCAAAATTTGAAAATCAGGGTCTGGAACGTTGACTGGCATCGGTGCCGGTGCCATTTCGTTAGATTCGTCCGAAGAAATGTCAGCAGGGTCACCACCCTTCTCAAGTCACACAGCAAGTTCTTCAAGCAAAAATTGTAACAGTCAAACACATTTGAACCATATGCAAATCAACTTCAAATTCATCCCCTAGACTCTAGTGTCATAAACATAGTACCCTGATTGCCAATCTTGTAGGAAAAGAAAGAAAAATCAAAACTTTTTTGTAGTGTCAAGGAGACAAGTGTACAAAATCGAGAAGTCAACATTAACAAGGAGATTCTCCAAAGTTTATGCATATATATAATCAAAATAAAATGATAACTAAGAGATTCTCAAGAATTATTTGCATTAATAGAAAAAATGATAACTAAAAAATAAGAAATTAAGAGATAGATGTAGATCAAAATATTTAATCTCACAAACCGAGATATTTACCTATTTATGTTTGCTAATTGTTTCTTAAATAGTTTTTATTCAAGTCAATGATAATAGAAATAGAGATATAAATTAAATTGATGGAATAAAAGAAAAGAAAAACACTATAAAA
Source organism: Salix arbutifolia (assembly GCA_025169955.1). Lineage (NCBI taxonomy): Eukaryota > Viridiplantae > Streptophyta > Magnoliopsida > Malpighiales > Salicaceae > Salix > Salix arbutifolia. The sequence goes on along the minus strand of CM045913.1, from coordinate 1,340,094 downwards.
GGCTGCACATATTAGAAATACTATTGATTTTTATTTTATTTTAAAAAAATCATCTATACAAAATATAAAAAAATAAAAACTATAGATGAATAAGAAAAACTCTTCAATATTTAAATGTAGACCAAAACAAATTGTCATTTAATAGAAGCTTTCTAAACAAAATAAAAAATAAAGTGGTGCTAATATAAATATAAATTAAAAAAATAGTTAAAAAATGATATAAAAAAAATTTATTTTACAAAATAATTAGAAAGAAAATAATTTAGAAAAAATCTAGGTGCTGCTGGGTGTAGCAAGCCGTACCTAAAACTGATAAATGGCCGGTACTTTTGCAAGAGATGAAGGGTCCAGCAATAGGGAGTTGCTTTACAGGCCTTTGTTTCCCTACCGGCCATCCCTGAAACAGTGTAGTAGACCAAATAAAGTTTGTTGGGGGCCCAAACGAGTTGCTTGGGGTGAAGTTTGTTTTGGGCTTCCGCCTTGTTTATTTTTTATTTTTTAAATAAATAATAACAAAATTAATTGGGCCTCGAGCTCGCTTAGTGGGCTTTTTTGACACGTTGTTTGTGGGTTTGAAATATTAGTAAAATGGTATTTGTTTTTGGCTATTTAATCTCTTTTTTATATTAAAATTTGATTTTTTTTGTTTAAAATTAGTGTTTTATGTTTTTATATTATTTTAATTTTTATTAAATGACATAAATAGCAAAAAAATAAAAAAAAAATCGTCAATACTATGGGCATAAGTAAAAAAATATAGATTGAATTTAAAAAGTTTTCCTTCAAGAGATGTTGAAAACATGAAATCTACATTGTTAATATGTATTTCTTGATTTAATTAGCGATTTAAAATACATAGGAGGTGTTTTTTTACTCAAAAATAATTCATAATAATAATTTTTATATTTTAAAAAATAATTTTAATAACATCAATTAAAAATATTAAAAAATTGAAGCAAAATAAAAATAAAAATATGAAATTAAGAAAAAAATAAAAATGTTGAGCGAGAGAACAAACAGGTTTCAAATTTGTCAAGCTAATTCTAGTCATCCACCAAGAAAAAACAGCACCTCAACTCAAGTGTTCTTCTTCTTATTTCATACTGACGCAGCCATAAAATTATCATTTTCTACATTGATGACGAATCCCTTGATTCGTTGAATGATACGAGTTGAATTTCAAGTTATTTTTTAATGTAAAAAAATAAAATATCAATGTTATAAATATATTTTAAAGTATTGTTTTTTTTTATAAAAAAAAATTGAGAAACAAAAAGATGCTGTTTAAGTTTAATAAAATAAATTAAAAAAAATATACGAATTTATAAAATAAAAAAATGTTAACTCTAATTAAATATTAAAAAAGGTTAATATTCTTATTAATAAATAAATAAATAAATAAATAAATAACTCGAAGTTTTGTCTATTTTTGTTTTTTTTCTCATGTTAATCTTTTTCAGATATTTTTTTTAAATATGAGACTATGCAAATTAAAAAAAAAAATCCAAACACAAAAAAACATGGCAACGTAAATTAAAAATTATAAAATATATTTTATGTTTGTACATTGAAATCATGTGCGTTTAAGAATATAATAACAACTATTATTAAAATCGTTTTTTTTCTGGGAAATATATTATAATATATGTATTTTAAATTATTTTTTGATATTAGAATTCTGAAACAATTAAAAAAACACCAAGAATTAATAAAAAAAAAACAAGTTAAACCTCAATACGGCGCCGTAGTAGTACTTTCTTATTTTACCCGGCATGAAATCCCCACATGTTTGGAAACAGGTGGCAGGGTAAAACAGGTAAAGAAATTTCTGGAGAAGGAGAAAAACTTGGACCCGTTTTCTTGGGAAGGAATATTCCAGCATATAGCGAAGTCTTGGACCCGTTCTCTTGGAGAGGATTCTTCCAGCATGACAAAGTCTTGACCCCCACGCAAACTTGGTCTCCAATCAAAAATAAATAAATAAATAAATAAAACACAGCTCATAATAATAAATGCCTCTCTGTTTCTTTCCCTTAAAAGTCGAATCTGGAAGCTTCCTCATCATCGTGATTATCATTATGCCACAATAATAAATAGTTTAATTTTGTCGTTTTTTCTTCTAATTTTATATATATAAATTACTCTTTGAATTACCCTATGATCATTAAAATGAAATTAATTTTTATTTAATTTAAATATGTTGATATTAAAAATAAAATAAATATATATAAAAATAATTATTTTAATTACCCTATTAGAATAATTATTAGAACAAAAACTCGTGAGATTCAATAAATTTGACTTGTTTAATTTCGAGTTTATTTAAAAGTATACTGAATTCTGTTTTTAAATATGTTTTTTGAAAATGTGTTTATTATGAAAGAATTTTAAATTGATATTTTTTTATAGTTTTAATGTAATGATATTAAAAATAAAATAAAAATATATAAAATATAATTATTTTAAAAAAAACTACTCCCGCAAAAATATCTCACACAATAATAATAAACAAGCATTTAAACCCTTAAATCTTGCATCTAAATAAACCTTTTTGTCATTAATACGTGAAAATTATTTAATTTAGTAAATTTGGCGCAGACATTCATGAACTAATTAAGGTAAAAAAAAAAATCTCAAAAAGGCAAAATAATAAACGCGTTTCTCCTAATTTCATACTACGCACCTTCCCCCTTCCAACCCCCACCGCCACAAGCCACCTAATTATAAACATAACCCTGCAATTAATTAAAATTAGGAAATTAGCCCCAAACACTAAATATATATAAATAGAGGAAAAACGTCTCTTAAACCCCAACAAAGTAAAAGACAAAAAAGTCTTTCCTCTGTCTTTCTCTCCAAACTTTCTAGCAAAATAAACCTTCGAGAAAACAAAATTTCCCTTCTTGTTTTCTTCCTTGATCCTTGGTTTTGAACTACATCTTGATCATCAAGATGATGATGGCAAGTCGCCAGGGAGCCGCCAGGTTGGCGAGTTCCATGATGTTGGTTTCACGTTCTTTCTCAACAGCCACCGCCCGTGGGATAGTAGCCAAAGAGGCCGTCCCAGCTAAAGTGGTGGGGTTTCATGGGGATGTTGTTCGTATGAATATTGGTGAATTTTGGGTTCGGGGTTCAGTTTTTGGGTTGAGGCATGGGAGTACTGCGAGTTATAGTGAGAAGGATAAACAACAGGAGAAGGTGAATCATGGCCAGGCGGTTGCGGAGGGTTGTGATAAAGCAGAAGAGAAGAATGCGATTGTTAGTTACTGGGGTGTTCCTCCTAGTAGGGTAACCAAAGAAGATGGAACTGAGTGGAAATGGAATTGTTTTAGAGTAAGTAATATTGTTTCTTTCGTTAAAACTTTCATTTTTTTGTCTTTTGCTTTGGTTTACATTGATAAAGACTCGTGGGTTCTTTTTTATGCATGGTTTTGGTTTCGTGAATCCAAGTTTCATGCTTTCATGATAAAAATCTTTTTGTTTTTTTGGGGCTCTCTGTGTTTTCGGAGAGCATGTTGAAGATGCTCTCTTTCTTAAGTTTTGTGCGGTATGGATCAGTGCTGGACAAGATATACATGCATAAAAAATCTTTTGGAAATCTGTTTGTTTATTTTTCTTGTTAAGATTGAAGATTGATCGTGTTTGTGCTTATGGTTTGTTATATGAAATTGAAGCCATGGGAGACATATGCTGCTGATTTATCAATTAATCTGACGAAGCATCATGTCCCCGTCACTTTTCTGGACAAAATGGCTTATTGGACTGTCAAGTCTCTCAGATGGCCCACTGATTTGTTCTTTCAGGTATGATTGATTCATTTTACCCTTCTTCTCTTCTGTTATTTTGATCAAATCATTTTTTTTCATGTTCTGACTCCTTAGATTTCATAAATTGTGACAGCTCGTAGTTCCTTGGATTGACAGATTATGGAAGACTGTTTTGCTGTTGTTGACAAGAATTGAATGATTATCCATGAAAATATTGATGTTGGACCCTAAATTTTGATTTCTGTGTTGGTTTTTGAGGCAATACAGGATGCTAGGGTAATCCCCTCTGTTGTTGTCAGAACTACAGTAACAGAGGACAACTACAAAATGATAGAGGAATATTCTTTCAATTGATTGGTATGTATCTATGTAATGAAAATGTCAGGGGAAAAACCAAAAACTGAGATTAAGAAAGGGAATGATGAAGGGATTCTGTTTATCACTGATATTGAATGAGCATCCATGAATTCCATTGCAAATGGGTCATGAATTTGATGATTAGTTCTTAAACACCACGAAACAAATGTCTATAATAACCAAATAGACTGTTAGATGTGCAAGGAAAAGTTTGAACAAATCTTGATGGATTAAAAACTTGTCGTTTTTCTGTATGTAACAGAGAAGGTATGGCTGCCGTGCAATGATGCTGGAGACGGTGGCGGCGGTGCCGGGAATGGTGGGAGGCATGCTGCTGCACTGCAAGTCATTGAGGAAATTTGAGCACAGTGGAGGGTGGATTAAAGCATTAATTGAAGAGGCTGAAAACGAGCGGATGCATCTCATGACATTCATGGAGGTGGCAAAGCCCAAGTGGTATGAGCGTGCTCTGGTGATTACTGTACAGGGTGTTTTCTTCAATGCTTACTTCCTCGGCTACCTCGTCTCCCCCAAATTCGCTCATCGCATGGTGGGGTATCTCGAGGAAGAAGCTATTCACTCTTACACCGAGTTCCTGAAAGAGTTGGACAAAGGCAACATTGAGAACGTTCCAGCTCCGGCCATCGCCATTGATTACTGGCGCCTGCCTCCTAACTCCACCCTCCGCGATGTTGTTGAGGTTGTGAGAGCTGATGAAGCACACCACCGCGACGTGAATCACTTTGCATCGGTGAGAACCCGATTGAAACTGTTCAAATCCGAGGAAGATTTGGTCCATTTGATCTAGATATTCAAATTCTAATTCATTGTTCTTGGATCACTTGCAGGACATACACTATCAAGGGCGCGAACTGAAGGAAGCTCCAGCTCCAATCGGTTATCACTGAAGGAGACAGGCTGAAACTTTTAACTGTAAAACTGTAAACAGAAAAGTGAAGTACTTTGGTATGGTTACGGACTTTTGCTGCTCTGTTCCGCTGAAATTTTTGTTGTAAGTAACTTTGTTGACCGCTTGAGTTTAATGTAAGCCTACTTTCTTGTAAACAAATGTTGTGTTAGTTCATTGTTTGCCTGGTTCTGGAGCTCCAAGAGTTCACTAGCAACTGGTGATCACTTCAGATGACTATAATTTATTGCTTATGAGAAATCATCTAAAGCACCCAAAATATTTTTAATTTTTTTCAATTTTTTTTTTAAATGTAGTGTCAAATAAAGCGTTAATTTCCAATGAATCTTTCAGGGTTTCAGTGTAGGCCCGTTTGAAATTTGACAAAATTTAGGACCAAACATTGCCCAGGAACGGGCTCCCATAGCATCTGTATAAGGAAAGTGGCTCGATGGCTATTGATTTTATGGCAAGCTTCAAGGGATATTCAATTGAATCAAACTATCAGGATAGATTATTCTTTTTATTTATTATTTCAAATTTTAGTTTAAAGAAAATGGTATTATAAATATAAAGAGATCCTAGCACAAAGAAAGGAAAAATGAGGAAACTTAAAATCAAATAAAAAATGAAGCTTTAGCCACCATCGCTCATCCATCCAAAGCGTATCATTTTTTAAGTCTTCCCTTGTACACAAAACCTTAGTTACTATATATATTTACATCATCCTATTAAAATTATTTTAAAAACATTAATTTAATATCTTTTTAAATAAAAAATAATTTAAAACAAGTTATCACAATATCAAACACACCTAAAAGTTTACCGCAAAAAGGAAAATCATGACGTCGTGTGGCTAAATTTGTTATTTTAGTATGAAGTTACTATAACAATTTTTTTACAATTTAGTCTCCCAATTTACTTTAATATATATATATATATATATATTGATGTATATTGGATCAAACAGTTTAAAATATGAAGATGGTGATATATTTAACAATGTATTTATCTTAAAAGGTATTGAGATAATAACATACTGGATTAACCTGAATTAATCATGATAAACTTGCAAAATCCAATTTTAAGGGAATGATACCTGAGATGAGAGGTTGAGTGATGATCTCACAAGCACTACTTGACCAACAACCCCAAAAACAAAACCAAACAAAATATCATAAAGTTAGCATATTATGTTTATATTTAAATAATTAATTTAATTATTTTTTTAAAAAAAATTAAAAATATATTTGACAAAGAAAAGAAAATATAAAGATCCAAGATAACTTGAGTTATTTTTTAAATTAGTGAAAAGTATGAAAAACAAAAAAGACCCAAGATAACCTGAGTTATTTTTTAAAATTAGTTATTTTTTACATAAAAATTAATGGGTCTCAGTCATCAATAAAATTAAACACTAAATAATAAAACTAAAAAATATATAAGATTAAGAAATAATAATTAAAAAAAGAACTCGGGTATATATCTCAAACCTGAGTTAATCTTCTAAATTTCACCTATAAAAAACCTAAATCAATGTTAAATAATTAAACATACACACACACCAATCTAACAAATTTGCTAAAGTAAAAAAAAATAGCAAAAAAAATTAAGGAGAATTAATTTGCAAAAACAAAATCAATTTTAGAAATAATCTAAAAAACTAAATAACAATAAAAATCAAATTTGACAATTTTTAAAAAAAATAAAGAAGGTGAAATTGAAAAAGAATATTCAATTCTATAAAATAATTCAAATAAATATCAATTAAATTACAAAATCAAATCCAAAAGAATAACAAATTGAAGAACTATTATGAATCTTGACTTGGAAATCAAGGAGAAGAGAAAAAAAAAACTCAATTCACATCAAATCATAGGAAATCAAATCACATGTGCCTCTAAAAAAATAGGCTCTTCTATGATGAATCAGAAATCACCAAGAAAATATATTTGTTTTACCTATTTATGTCGTTGCATATGTTGCTTGAACACAATGAATCGACCGACTCCTTAACTCATGCAATAAAGTAGCCAACACTTCCTGTTTGCTATTTTATTTTATTTTATTTTATTTTATTTATATCATACTAAATCTCTCTCTAGAGAATATGATTAAAAAAACTAAAATGAAAGTTCAAACAAACCCTAGAGATAATAAAATTTTATTTTAATAAAATAAAATAAATCATACAAAGATTTTGATTATATAGGCATTAAAGTCATTTTACTATGTCGAGAAAAATAAAATTTTAAAAAATCCTCTATATCTAAGTTAAATATATTTTATTTTTTAATATTTTTAAGAGTAATTAAGTAACATACCATGCATAAAACTATAAAACGAATGATATATTCCTTATGAATTTTATAATGACTAATGGATCATGTAAAAAGATTTTACGACCCTTGACAATTATTTTTATTTAGAAAGATAATGCAATAAATGTACTGTTTTAATCTACCGTAAATCATGTATTTTTTTCATGGGATTTAAGTTCTTGGTAATTTAAGAATTTAGAAAAAAAGATATAAATCTAAAATTTCGTATTCATGGTGACCCATGCAAGTGAGAATCTCTACTAATTTTTTAGTTTTTTTTTTTTCTTTTCAAAGTTTAGACCAACTTCGAGCCTTTTTTCTTTTACAAAGATTAAACTTCCATCGAAACACACACACACATATCCATGTACTAGGGTATAGTATGCAAGGTTGTCAATACCTTTCCGATCGTCGTTTCGGTTTTGGAACGTTTCGACGTGCCGTTTCGGGGTTGTACTGTTTATATATATATATATATATATATATATATATATATATGAAAAAATTAAAATATTAATTTAACAAATATAATTTAAATTAAAGATAAATTAACTTTAAATTATACAATACAAACACAAAGTCAAACAAACATTATCTCAAAATTAGAAACATCTCTAAAATTTCAAAATATTATGATAGTAAAATGTTCTAAAATAAAAAAATATTATGATTTTAAGTTGGAACGGCACGGCCGGAACGGTACCGAGACGTTCTGGCCTGAATTTAGCAGGAATTTTCGGAACGGATCAGAATTAAAACCAAGACGAAAACGATGTCGTTTCGTCTCGGTTTTTTTAATGGCACGGAATGTTCCGGCCATTCCAGCCGGAAAGGAATAGAATTAACAAGCCTGATATCATGCTTTAAAATTTGTTATTTTATTTTTTATAATTAATTATCTCAATTTTTTTATTTTTTATTAATGTACTTGTTTGTCTTCTAATAATCTCACAGTCAAATGATTATATATATTATTTACAAGAAATTTGCTAATATGTCTACTAAACAATGGCATAAATACCAAAACAAAAAAATTATGCGAGGAAACTTTGTTTCTCAAAAAATATATTTTGTGGATTTAAGTAAGTAAGTAAAATTTTGGTAGTCCTAGATTCTTACAAGGATTATATGTTCCGACTCAAACTCAAGATCTATTATGTAAATTGTAATTTTTTTGTCATCACGTCATGTCTTTTGGAACTATAAATACCAAAATCATAAATTAAAAAATAGTCAATACTATGGGCACGAGTATATAAAAAAAGATTTTCCTTCTAGAAATATTGTGATCTCCGTTGTTGATTTAATTATTATTGAGATGACATACTTGAAAAGAGAGGAACCTCATCTATATTCCATGAATATTCATATGAACATCTGGTTTTGAGCTTTTTTTTTTTAATAAATAACAATTAAAATATCCAATTATGAAATAAAAAATAAATTCAAACACTTGCTTAAGGTGACCAAAAGAGGTTTCAAAATTGTCAAGCTAACCAGTCCTCACGATTCTCATCAAGAACAAAAAAACAGTACCTCAACTCAATTGTACTTCACGCACCTCAATTGTACTTTCACACCGCTGCAGACATAAAATTATTAAAATTTAAAATTACATTTTTTTTAAGAAATGCCGTGATATCTTCACTGTACATTATTTCTTAAAATATTGTGTAACACAATAATGTTTTTTAGGGTTATTTTTGGTAATGTGTATAAGGTTGATTTTTAAAATATTTATTATTCTGAAATGGATTAAAATAATTTTTTTGTTTTTTTAAATCATTTTTAATATTAGTATATAAAATGATCTGAAAACACCCGGGAAAAAATAAAAATAAAACTTTTTTTTTATCTTTTACTAAAATATTTTTAAAACATAATGTCTATATATTTGTATAAAAATCTACATAAAAAATTAAACAAGTGGATGTCAAAACCATGGTATATGCAGATTGTACTATTTCATCAATTTTTTATAAATTATTCTATTTCACTAATAATTTTTAAATAAAAAAATCAATAAATTTATGGAGTTGGAGAAAAACCCGGACCCGTTCTCATGGGAAAGGAATATTCCAGCATGGCTGCGTCTTACCGCAGTCTCCTAAACTTGGTCTCAAAGAAAGGGAATATATATATATATATATACACTTCTAGTCTGGAAACTTCATGACCGTTGTGATTACCATCATGTCCTTCCCTCTAAACGACGCCGTACAGAGAAGCGATGTTAAATGGTCTTACCATGCATTTCCACTCGATTAATTTGTACTCCATTTTGCAATTTTTTATATAGAATTATCAAAGTTAATTTTTTTATATAAATAAATTTAATGATCAACGACGAGCGCATGTCAAGATAAATAATAAGTAGTGCAGCATTGGAATTAACTTGCTAATTTAGGGTTATGTTTAGTTTCTTAATTAATAATCAATTCTCTGGTGGTGACGGTAGGGAATTGAAAAGGAGGCAATGTAGTTTAAAATTAGAAGAAGTGTTTGGCTCTTATTTTGCCAATTGAGATGTTTAGGGCAAACTACTATACCTACAGTCTGTTTTTTAAAATATATTTTGTTTATAAATATATCAAAATAATTTATTTTATTTTTTAAAAAATATTTTTTGATATTAGTATATGAAAATAATATAAAAATACTATTTTTTTTAAATATTTTTGAAACGAAGTATCAAACACCCATCTAATGTGGCAATACTTGTACTTGCTAAATGGTATCAAAACATGTACTTTGTTTAATGAGATAGGTATTATATATATATATATATATATATATATATATATATATAATTCATGCCTATCTCATGAAGCTTCTTACAAAGTTCAAGTTTATGACACCATCTAGCAAGTGTGTGTATTATATATATATGTCTCTATTGGCAAAATAAAACCCAAACACTTCTTCTAATTTTATACTACAAAACCTCTGTTTCAATCCCCCCAACGTTACCGGCAACCAATTGATTATGAATTAAGAAACTAAACAAAACCCTAAAATTAATTAAAATAAAAATATAATTTTAGACTATAAAACCTCTCTTTCATTCCCCGCACTATATATATACACACACGCACTCGCTTGTGCTTTTCTAAGAAGCTTATGAGATGGGCATGAATAACATGTATAGAGAAACGAAAAACATCTCTTAAACCCCCAACAAAACAGAAAAAGACAAGAAAAACCTCGCTCTTTCTTGCTGTCCAAACTTTCTAACAAAAGAACACTTCCCTTCTGCTTGTTACCATTCTTGATCCTCGAGATGATGATGGCAAGTCGCGGAGGAGCCACCAAGTTGGCGAGCTCCATGATATTGCTTTCACGTTCTTTCTCAGCAGCCACCGCCCGAGGGATGTTCGTCAAAGAGGCTGTCCCTGCTAAAGCGACGGGGTTTCATGGGGATGCTGTGCGTGGAATTTTGGTTCGGGGTTCGGAGTTTGGCTTTAGGCATGGGAGTACCGCGAGTTTTAGTGAGAAGGATCAACAACAGAATGTTCAGCTGGTTTCGGAGGGTGGGGATAAAGAGGAGAAGAAGGAGATTGTTAGTTACTGGGGTGTTCCTCCTAGGAAGGTTACTAAAGAAGATGGAACTGAGTGGAAGTGGAAATCTTTTAGTGTAAGATTTTTATTTCTTTAAAGCTTTCAACTTTTTTGTCTTTTATTTTTTTTTGTTTTTTTGTTAAAGAATAATATAAATGAGTTCTCATCTAATAATTTAAATTCAAAGCTTTGTTGACCCAGTGGTTACGAGTTCGAATCTTGTCATCCTCATTTTTTTTAATAAAAATCAAGCACATGATAATGTGAGTTTGTGCAAGTTTTAAGTTCAATGGACTTTCATTTGAAGAAATGTGTTAGAAAATAATATAAATCATATTATGAGATCTCAACTAGCAGCTTAAATTTTTAGGTGAGACTATTTTCATTAATAAATGCTTATGGGTTCTTCCTTTTTATGTATGGTTTTAGTTTCTTAGGATCAATGTTTCGCTGGGATTTTTTTTATTCTTGCTAAGATATATAGCGTAAAAAATCTTGTGGAAATCTCTGTGTTTTTCCTTTTCTTTTGCTTATGGTTTGTTATATGAAATTGAAGCCATGGGAGACATATTCCGCTGATTTATCAATTAATCTGACGAAGCATCATGCCCCAGTCACTTTTCTGGACAAAATGGCTTATCGGACTGTCAAGTCTCTCAGATGGCCTGTTGATTTGTTCTTTCAGGTATGGTTGATTCATTTTACCCTTCTTGTCGTATGTTATTTCGATCAAATCAATTGTTGATAATCACTAGATTCATAAATAGTTTGTGCTCATATATTTGTCTTTGGATTGACAAATATGCAAGATTGTTTTTTGCTGAACATAAATTGAATGACTATCCTTTAAAATGTTGCTGTTGGACCCTAAATCCTGATTTCTGTGTTGGTTTTTGAGGCAATACAGGATGCTAGGCTTACCCCCTCTGTTGCCATCAAAACTGAAGTAACAGAGGCCAACTGCAAATTGATAGAGCAATATCTTGTCAATTGATTGGTATGTATCTATGAAATGAAATTGTTAGGGGAAAAATGATCAAGGTAAATATTCTTTCATGAATAATTACCAAAAACTGAGTTTAGGAAATATGTTTCTATCGATTTCTTGCCTTTATCAAAGGGAAATATGAAGGGATTCTGTGTCTTGCTAATCTTGAATATATGAGCATCATTGACTTACGTTGGCAGTAACTACCAAATAGATTGAACAAGATTTGACGCATTAAAAACTTGTTACGTAACAGAAAAGGTATGGCTGCCGTGCAATGATGCTGGAGACGGTGGCGGCGGTGCCGGGAATGGTAGGAGGCATGCTGCTGCACTGCAGGTCCTTGAGGAAATTTGAGCACAGTGGAGGGTGGATTAAAGCATTAATTGAAGAGGCTGAAAACGAGCGGATGCATCTCATGACATTCATGGAGGTGGCACAGCCCAGGTGGTATGAGCGTGCTCTGGTGTTTACTGTGCAAGGTGTTTTCTTCAATGCTTACTTCCTTGGCTACCTCATCTCCCCCAAATTCGCTCATCGCGTGGTGGGGTATCTCGAGGAGGAAGCTATCCACTCTTACACCGAGTTCCTGGCGGAGGCGGATAAAGGCAACATTAAGAACGTTCCAGCTCCGGCCATCGCTATCGATTACTGGCGCCTGCCTCCCGAATCCACCCTCCGCGATGTAGTTGTGGCTGTCAGAGCTGATGAAGCGCACCACCGCGACGTGAATCACTTTGCATCGGTGAGAATCCGATTGAAATTGTTCAAATCCGAGGAAGAAGCTATTCTTAATGGATTTGGTCCATTTGATCTAGATATTCAAATTCTAATATATTGTTCTTGAATCACTTGCAGGACATACACTTTCAAGGGCGCGAACTGAAGGAAGCTCCTGCTCCTATCGGCTATCACTAAAATGCTTGCCTGTTGCCACTACCAGGAGATCACAGGCTGAAACTTTTTACTGTAAAACTGTATAGTGAGGAGGTTCTTTGAATGAATTAATAAAAGTTTGAATGAATTAATAAAAGTTGAGAGTGGTATGGGTAGGGGCTTCTGCTGTTCTGTTCTGCTATGAAATTTATGTTGTTAATAACTTTGTTGACTGCTTGAATTTAATGTAAGCCTACTTTCTTGTAAAGCAATGTTGTGTTTGTTCATTGTTTGTCTGGTTTTGGAGCTGAAAGAGTTCACTAGCATCTGGCGATGGCACTGATCATAAATGACTGGTGATCCCCAGGTGATATGGTAGCCATGATAAATCAAATAAAGATGATCCCTTCGTATGATTATGCAAACGAATAAAGTAATAAATGAAGAAAGTAATTAAGATGATCCTTTCCCTGAACGGTCGTGGCTCAACTTGTCACAACCTTATAGAGTTGTTTGTTTCCTAAAGATAACCGGTTCGAATTTCAAATCAGAGTCATTGAAGATTTTAACTAATTTTAGGACCGGTAATATTAGACAAGTTGCTTGCAAACTAGCTTGTATATCTAAGTTTCAATTATGTTTTTTGTCTTATATTGAAAAGAAACACTTCTCCAAGTGTAAGTTTTTATTATTTGATGAGTTAAGTGAAAATCATGGTAAATGGGCTCTCATATAGTTGAATTATTGTTTTTAAAATTATTTTGTTTTTTAATTTTCATAATTAATTTTAATCTTTATGACTATTGGGATAAAGCTAAATAACAACTATTCAGTTTAAAAATAAATTTAATTATTGATGAATAATTATGTAATTTTATTAACAGTCATAATGTTAACGATCATAATGTTTTATTATATTATTTCAAGTCTATATAAACCTACTACTACTACTGCGCGTGCGCGTATACACACACATTTTCTTTTGTTACTAAATAAAGCAAGAAAACACCTTAAAAATAATATTTTAACGCTTCTAAACCAATTCTTTTCATTTGTTTCTAATTTATATAACAATTTATGCCCGTTTGAAATTCGACAAAATCTAAGACCAGAGCATGCCCAGGAATGGGCTCATGTGATTAAAGAAAGAACCTAGGTGACCTGCGACTTGGGACCTGGAACCGGTTTGTGTTTAAGAAGAAATAAAGTGAGGATTGGTACAAGGCAACTCGTTCAAAAATATAGGTCAACTTGCAATCCATCTGTTAAAATTTGGGTAAAAAACCCGTTGATGTTAGTGTTTTAATTGTTTTAAAAAAATTAAAATCAACCAGGTAGACTCTTCCAACCAACCTGTGACCCGAGTCTTAGATCAAATTTTAAAATTATAATAATTATTATTTGAATTGTTCTAATACAAGAATAGAAAAACATTATCATTCTTATCATGATTGCTCTTTTGAATCAGAGCTTTTGATCCCTCATCTGTAGCAGCAGCATCCAACTCCATCAACTGTTCATCCCCAGAATGATTCCATGGGAACCTTTTCCCACTATGATATGGATTGTGAAAACCCTGAATGTGGGAATTTCCACTCAGCTCAGATGAGTTATGGGGGATGGTGAGACTTCCTTGGTCCGGTTTCCTTGTCTTTTCTTTTTCATAACGTTTATTGTTCAAGTGGGTAGTAGTTTATACAATTACACTAGAGATAATATTAGAAAATTACCATATAGATGTCTCATGAGTGATATCTTTGCGTTTTGCTTATGAGCCTGTTTGACATAGTTGTTGCTGTTGTGGTTGAGATTGAAAAAAAACAGTTTCATAAAAAGCGCTTTTAGCTGCGATTCAAAACTGAAATTGAAATATTTAATTAAAACTGTGGTTGAGTTTGAGGTTTAATGAAAAACAGTTTCGAGTGTTTGGTTACCATACTTTTTATATTGCTATCAACTTGTGAAATTACTTTAAAAGATACACATATATTTTTTTAAATATTGTAGATTTAATTATCATAATAATAAAATATAAGTAATAATTCAAGTAAATTAGACACTCATTTTTATTCTCCCATCAAACTACTTGCAATTGCATCACGAATTAAATTCATACGTCAAGGCCTGTGCGATCACTTGCTATTTGATCGATGAACAATATCTAATAAAATATCATCAAGAACAACATGTGTGATCCATAAATAGTGTTGTTTCAGGATCTCTATCTACACAATTTTTATTTTTTTAAAAATATCGAACTGGGTCTGTCTCATACTTAATCGGTCGGCCATGCCAGGTTGGGCCAAAAGGGCCCAACACTGCTGGACTTGGGATGGGCCGAGAGCAGCCCGAGAATTCAAACAAAACGGTGAATTAATTCACCAAATAGTGCGCTGCACTGTTTATCATGAATTAATTCACGAAGTTACTATTCACGTTAACAGTATCTGCTCGACTGTGATGAGAGGGTCACCAGCCGATACCGACGAGTAGAGGAGGCCGAGGTGGTTTTTCCTGTGATGGTGGCGTCGCAAATGGTGCCCTGTGGTGGCTGGTAGGATCGTCGGAAGGTTGCAGCCCGTGGAGAGAGAGAGACCATCGTCGTCTTCCTGTGGAGAGAGAGAGAGATAAACCATCGTCGTCTTCCTCGTGATAATCCCTATCTAATGTCGTTGCAACGGTAATGGATCGATGCCAAGGTAGTGTTTACGTGATGGACATGAAAATCATAAAAAAACTACAACAATGGACGAGGAGGAACTCTCTCTCTCAAACATTTCTCTCTATCTCTCTGCACAAATGGCAGCTACTGCTTCTACTCTCATACAGCTACATTGTGATTGATGCTTAGTTTATCTCTCTGAACCTTTCTAATCTATAGCTGAAATTGGGGGAGCACACGTCCAATTTTCAGCTGTCAAAAAATCACCAAAAATCTTCCCTTAATTTGCAGCCATAATTTGATCAGCCCATTGTTGACTCCTTGCCAGCCTCTTTTCAATCTTTATTTTCATCTCATTGTAGCTCGAGTTTGTGTGAGTTTGCTCGTGTTTACGTGAGAGAACAATAGTATGCAGCGACTGCGATTGAAGAAAAACATCACAAAGATGCTTTTCAAAACTGAGTTTCAAACTCAGTTTTTGTGCGGGACCCACAACAATAAATCTGCGGCACAAATGTTTACCAAACAGTTTGGCTCTGCAGTGCGCCTCAACCGCAGGCCGCACCGCAGAGCCAAACACCCACTATATCTTTCATTTAGTGCACTCTAAATGTTATCATTATATCTACATATTCTCAACATCATAAATCTGCATTGAATTTATAATATGCTTATTACACACAAACTTGCATCATCATTAACGCAATATGTTGTGACTGTATATTTAACTGGAACTTGGTGAATCTTGTTGGACGAGTAACAAAACCGAGTTAAAGTTGACAATCATCGATGTGTGCATAGATATGTACAAATCATGTTAAGGTTTTTATTTAATTGAAGGGTTTAAAGATCATGCAAATTATCAAACGATACATTAGGAATAATAGAAATACTTGGTTTATGCTGCCCTGATCTGTTTACCCTGCTGTTTGTTGAAGGATGCCAGTGGATAATATATAGCACCTACCCAACCTTTTATCAAGTTGGAGATTCCAAGTCTTGTATCAGTTGCACCCTGTGATCAATTTCCTTTCATTCCAAGAGAGATGCAAGAGAGCGTGGACTCTTCAGCTTTTGACTTTGCTGAGTTATCTCTTGTGCGAAGTTGGGGACAGGTTCTACTTCAATCCATAGTTGTCTATTTCGTTCCGTTTCGGTCGAAATGACCGAAACATTCATACCAGTTAAAAAAGAGACAAAACGATGTCGTTTTTATCTCGGTTTAAATTCCAATTCATTCGGATTTTTTGGCTAAATACTGGCCGAAACGTTCCGGTTTCATTTCTCCCATTACGTTTCGGCCAATATATATTATGTAAAAATTTTAGAGCAATTAGAAAATGTATGACCTTGCGAGATTGATGATGATATTCTCGTAATATTATTAATGTTCATAATTTTATTCAGAAAAATCATTTATTGTCTTTTTTTAGATTAAATTGTACAATTCTAAATAATTTTATTTTTGGATTTGAACTAAAAAAATTTGAATCAATATATTTAATTATATACACACACATAAACAGTATAACCCCGAAATGACGCGCTGAAAAGCTTCGAAACCGAAACATTTTGTTCCAATTGAAAAAACGAAGCAACAACCGAAACGGTATATCTGACTACATAATCTCGTAAAAATGTATCTTTGTATCTGATTTAAGCTTGCATAATTCGCGTCATTCTTTCATATTCTGAACAACAGAATGTTCGGCTTCCACTGGATTTCGTGATCCTTCAGAGCAAAATGACAATGGTAAATTGCCAGTTCTTTCCATGGTGTTCTTAGACTTTCAGTCTGCCTCCAGGTTTTTGATGGAATTTCTCTTTTCATTGCACCAGTTGACGAGTTATTTGCCGATACGGTTCCTGCCCCACGCTCTCAATCAGCAGAAGAACATTAAGGCAAAACAGAGAAACTTCAAAAGTTGTCCTGGCTTTCTGGAGAGAGCTTCTGCACCAGGGTGAATTTGAAACCTCAAGTTGATCATGGCAGTCATCAACTGGCGTCCTGCTATATATTATATTCCGTTTTATTTTATCGTAGCATGGCTGAAGTCTTTGTTCAGGATTTAGACTTCCTTATTTTGAATTCCATGCAGTCTGATTTAATTATCTTTATCATCACAATATTTTCAATTACATTTAGACAACATGCGAATAGAAATCCTACTGGAAATTAAGAAGTTGCAGAAACTCTAAGTGGGCATTTCAGCCTTACAAGGAATATATATATATATATATATATATATATATATATATATATATAATAAAGAATGTCTCAGTACGATCATGTTTGGGTTGAGTTGGATCAAACTTTCCAGTTTGATATGATTTATGAAAAATATTTTTGATTTTGATTTTGATTTTGATTTTGATTTAAACAAATAATATATGATAAAACAAGTTTAAAATATTTTAGGTTGCAAGTATGATTTATACAAATTACTCCAATGTAACTTTTTCTAAGAATAAATGTAGTATAAATTAGAATTCAAAAATCAAAGATTTGAATTTTTAATGATTAAGTAAAAATGTAAACTTATGTTTCTTTTTTAAAAAATTAATTAGAGTTCAAAATTATTTTAAATCAAGATTTATTAAATTTCTTGAGTCAAAAGTCAAGAAAAAATTTAATCAATTAAATAATTTCATATTAAACAAAACCTTATAGACCTCCTCTTCCTCTTGTTTGCATGCATGGGCAAGCACTAGATGGGCCTAAATAGTTTAACAAGAAAAGGTCTGGCCCATTAGTTTTTAACCATCAAACTTGAGAGCAGCTCAGCAGCAGCATCAGCCTACCCTGAGTTTTGCAGAGGAGCGAGCAAGAAGAGGAGATAGAAAATGGCGGCGAGCTATCTGTGGAGAAAATACGCAGATTACTTGTA
Source organism: Salix arbutifolia (assembly GCA_025169955.1). NCBI lineage: Eukaryota > Viridiplantae > Streptophyta > Magnoliopsida > Malpighiales > Salicaceae > Salix > Salix arbutifolia. The sequence continues at coordinate 1,321,770 of CM045913.1, read as the reverse complement.
TACAAAGTGGGAAAGAACGATTCTTTGGGATATGATAGAGCCCTACAGGAGACCAAAATCCTTCACTCCTCTTGTTACCATTTATGTTGCTGCCTTTTACACTGGTGTCATCGGCTCTGCCCTCACTGAACAACTATACAAGGTAACTCATCTCCCACTTTCCCTCTTCCTGAAATTAGGGTTAGGGATTGATGTGTGTGGTTGGGATTTGTTTTGGAAATTAAGTAGAGAATTAAGAGCTTAATTTTTCCTGTTTAGCTGCTGAACAATAACTTTAAAACTCTAAATTTAGTCCATGATACATACATCTAATCTAGTAAATGGAATGGAAAAATGGGTTGTCTAGAGGGAAAACCCTAGATCATGATTCCGCAAAGGAACAGGGTTTCTAATGGTTCTGTGGCTTCTAATTGCGCTTAGATAGACTGGTGCCTTCGGAGTATGAAAATAATGTCTCAAGGAAACTGTTTGTTGCTGGAAATGGAAGAATTTATTACGGTGCCTCTGGTCTGGTCATTTTGTAATGTAGAACCCCAAATGACAAGGTAGCCGCAGACCTCTTATTATCAGATTTCAAAGCCTCTTCATTGATGTAGACTCTAGAAGAGAATGAAACTTGCCCAACCACACTTCAGTTGTATCTTCAAGCTCGGCATATAGATTTGATATGGTTTTACCTATGCCACTGTCCGTGTCTCTTTGCACATTGGATAAAACAGAGTTTTTTAATTAATACAGGAGAGGGCAACCATTAAATATTTATGTTTACTGTTTCAACTATCCACAGTCAAACAATTGAAATTGTTGTCTTTTGAAAATCATCGAACAATTTTGTTCCTTTGAACTGTTTTGGGGATTCAAGCTTCCAGGTTGGATTGTAATTAAAGAATTGTGTTTTCATCTGTCAAACAGGAGAAATACTGGGAAGATCACCCAGGTGAAGCAGTGCCTCTTATGAAGCCAAAGTTCTATTCTGGTCCTTGGAAGATTCTGAGAGGAGAAGTGCCCCTTTAGTGAATACACAGCAGAAAAGGAGTTTTTTTTTATATATATATACTTTCTTCCAATTTACTTGCTGTGTCGATTGTTTAGATCAAGTTAGAACTGTAATCTTGTTAACGTCAATAAATTTGTAGTCATAATGCTTCATTAGTTTTATGTGTGAAAATATTCTTCTTCTACGAAAGAACTTCACCAGTCATGGAATCAATAATGTATGCAACTTGTAACCATCTAAGTAGAGCTTAGGACTAATTGGTTTGCTTCCTCTGTGATCTCAGATTCGAGCCTTGTAGGTTGCTAATATGATGATCACTTGAGGTATACATAGTTGTTAACTTCAAGACTCGTGGAATTAATTGAGATGAGCGCAAACTAGACCGGTCATCCACATTAATAATAATAATAAAAATGTATGCAACGTGGAACTCATCCTTAAATGGAGATGCAGATATTTGAGCTCTAATGTAAGATATTTTTTTCATCATTTTCTGAAGTGCTTCATTTGGTGTTGGTCAGTCCAATGATCAAAAGCCTGCTCTGCACAATGTGTTTTGCACAATTTCCATGCAGTTAATCATGCAATCCGTAGCTTAAAACCCCAGTTTTTCGATGGAATTCAATATTTTGGTCAATGATGATAAAGAACAGAAACTGTGGATGCTCACTTTGATATGGTCTGCAGAACCTACCATGGTTATGTGTTAACTGGTGTTTTCCCCTGATGGTAAAAGATAAACCTGAAAAGTTGGTCAAGAAGATAAAAGATGGAAAAAACTGCAAATGGTCTTTTGTTACTAAACATGGGATTAAGTTAAAAAAATTATAATAATTTGTATTAAAGAAGAACATTTTCTGTTTGCTATATATAAGTCTCTTAGGCAAACCCTTACTACACACACGCACACACACACAAATATGAGGAAAGGAAATTTATGTTGAACTGTACCATATCCGGTTTGAAAGGAAGTCTATCCTGGAGGAACCTAGAGAGTTAGAATTGGCGTAAAAGAAAAACGGGAACAGATAAATAAATGACAGGAACCAAGATGTCTATAAAAGTTCTTGGAACTCTGAAGCTTATCAGAAAGGACCTAAACCATTAGAGCCAAAAACGGGAACAGATAGACAAAGAGGTTGGAAGACATTAAAGGGTTGCCAAAAAAGAAAAAAGACAACCAAGAAGAGAGTTCAGGATTAGCTCTTGCTGATAAGAAACATAATGTCTATAAATGTTTATGATTACGTACTGTTTGTTTTAGATTATGAATTTCAATTGCTCCTTCTTTTCTCAACCTCTTAAGACTGCCAATTCATTATCTTTTCAGCTCCCTTAAGACGACTCCTAACAAAAATATCATCCTCAAACCCAAAGTAAATACAGGTTTGCATGCAAGTTCTACAGTAGACAAGCTATTTGAATCCTATAAAAGGACTGGTTGCCTATATATGCCTACAAAGACCGACATTTATGCAGTGGGAAGGAAAGGTAGAAAACTAACTAATAAACCCCCTTTTCTGTCTCTTCTTGGGCTAGCAAGAAACAAGAGTTGCAAGAAACAAGAGTTGCAAGAAAGCAAGTAGTAGTGAAGGTGAGTTGTCATAAGCAGTTCAAATTGGCTGTGTTTGGTTGCTTAGAAAATGCAAGAAAGAAAATTTGAAACTTGAATGTAAGCTGTCAATTTTCAATGTTTTATTTGGCTTCTGAGTTCTTTATGAAGTAAAAAAAGCAAGATGGAACAGTCAACTGAGTATAATTTCATGAAATTTCTTGTCCTTTTGTGTCACGTGGAATCCTCACATTCATTAACTTTTGGATGTTTTTGTCATTTCATGGTCATTGGGATGTTCGGTTGCCAAGAAAATGCAAGAAATAAGAGAGAAACATGAATTCCATACTGTTTCTTTTCAGTGATTTTCTTCTCTTCTTTTTTTTGTATGTTTAGTCCTTTCCGTTTTCTCCTCGAGGATGGCTACTTTTCTTTCCTGAATCTTCTTCGTTTTTTGACTCATAGCACTCTCTTGCCCCCTAGTCAAAATATCTGTGTTTGGTTGCTAAGAAAATGCAAGAAAGAAATCCCATTGGTTTTTTTTGGTCAACTGAATTTCATGTTTTTTGTTTAATTTTGGTTACTTCTGCAGTAAGAAACGAACAAGCATTAACATATAAAGTACACAAATCTTTCAGATAATAATGCATTTACCATGCAGCATCAAGATTGATCCCACACTCAGTTAGGAGAAGTGGTTGCTTGAATTGAATTGAGATGAGCATGGGGGAGGTGCTGGTTTCCTTGTCAGAACCTGAGCTGGTAATCTGAAGATAATGTAGAGTAATGGTCATGGTATAAATATTTTTCTTCTGATTTAGTTAGATCCCTTTTCTCTTAGTTTGGTTACTAAATGAAATGAACTTTCCCAGGAGAGGCAAGATTCAGCAGAAGCAGCAAGATTTTCAGCTAAGGCATCTCAGGAGCCACCAAGAAATGAACAAAATATGACAGCCGGGGCTCCAGTGGTGGGCCCGAGTTCAGTGTCCATTGAAATAAACGGCAACACAAAAGAGGCAAGACATTTCATTTAATCTTCAACTGCGTTAGTACAAATGTTGTTGATTTATCAAGTGCAGCTGACCTGTTTTGTACTGAGATTTTCATTTTATTTGTGACAACTGGCTGTGTAGGTCCAGGATAAAATTGAAAGCTGCCTGCAACTGTATATGAATAAAGAAGATGTGGTCAAGACACTATTCCAACTGGATGGAATTGACCCTAGTGTTACAACCTTAGGTAAAGTGGTAAACCACTCATTCTAACGAGCCAATCGAAATTTCCTAGTATGTAATATTGTAAACAATTTTTGGAGCTTCTCCTCCTACTTTCGCTTAAGGGTTCTTGCCAAATCATGGCGGAAAATCATTGTCATCACCTTCTACTACGTTACAGGAACTATAAGCACTTGAATTTTGTTAAGGAACCATCTCATCTATATTATTCTCTACCACACGCCTTCAAGTGAAAGCTTTTTGGGCTCGAAACTTGCACACATACCCGCATTATCTTATACTTGATTTTTATCAAATAGAATGGGTGGTGAGATTCGAACTCGTGACCGCTGGGTTAATAAGGTTCTGATACCATTTTATGAAACCATCTCATCTAAAAGTTTAAGTTATTATGTGAAGCCTCAGAATATGATTTATATTATTTTCTAATAGATTTAAGGGGGAGCTTTAGACCTCATATAATGTCATTAAGATCAAATGTTACTTAAGGATAATCCTTTCCCTTTTCCCCTGTTCTTTTGTTATATGGTATCTTTATCTGCTGCTTACATATGGAAGCAAGGTTCAATACGAATCCACAAATTCTTGTATGTTCTTATTTAATAGCTCTGACATTTTTATTTTATTTTTCATGATATAGCATGGAATCAATTGGAGGAAGAGAAACCAGAAATTTTCGAGGACTTTTACGCAAAGTTAATTCTGGAAGAACCAAGCTCTACATCCAATCAATTACTTGAGCAGCAAAACGATCTTGAGAATTTACTTGCATGTCTAGATGATCCCTTGGCTTCCATTGAGCAAGACTTTCAACGCGTTCTAGGTAAGTTTCTTGCCATAAACATTCTACTGTGTTCCAAATATAATAGTTAAAAACATAAAGTTGGCATCTGGATAAATTTCAATGGTTTCAACTTTTGGTTGTTTACATGATCATAAAGATCGTCGAGGTCTAATTGATGAAAGTATATACAAATGAAATAAATATGGTAATGATTCGCAGCGGTATTTGACCTACTCCTTTTAGCATTGGTAGTTTCTGATATTTTTTAGCTTATGAAAGGAAAATTGGAGCTAGGCTTACTAATGCCATTTCTGTAGGCTCAAGTTGGAGTTTAAGTGCTGGACAGATGAAACTCCATACAAGCACAAAACATATGGAATTTCCTTGTAATTTTCAATTTCTCAGTCATGCCCCAGATGTAAGAGTGCTTAGTTTCTTTCTGCAGTTGACACTCTACCCTGGGGAGAGACCATTCCGATAGAGGTTCCAATTCCATCTGGTGATCCCTATATTGATTCCCTGAGCACTGTTTCCTGCAGACAACTTGTAAATGATGAAAACCCTGTATCTGACAGTTTCCATCCAGCACAAATGAATTTTGAGAGACTGTAAGTCTTCCTCCTCGTATTAAGTCTTTCTTCTTTCTCCTTTATATGTTAGAATTACCTATGAGTTTTGCCTTGAAGATAGAAGATAAGATTGAGTCAATTATTTGAATTTTGAATTTACTGTTCATAACAGATTATGCTGCAAAATTATTGCAAAATCTGTTTTCAATAAATCTCTCAAATCTGTTGAGAGTTTTGTTTCTAGCAATTTCAATTGTTGTAAGCCTTTAAATATGTGTTTTAAATCAATAAAATTAATTCATCTCTTCCAATTCAATTCTGTTCTTAAATTGTTGTTCTTCAATTAAAACAGTAACTGTTCAAAACTGTTACTATTCAAATCATCGAGAGCTTACATTATACTGGAGATCATCTTGCAAATTTACTGAACTGATGATTATATTTATGTCAGCATAATTCTACATGTAGATATATAAAATCATGATAATTTTTTATTCAAATAAGGGAACTCAATCTTGACATGCATAGAGATAAAAAAGAAGAAGCAAATTATCAAATGGTACATCAGGAATAATAGTAGGGTTTACATTGTGCTATGCTTACTGCTCGTCTGTTTATTGAAGGATGGCCATGGAAAGAAATGCAGCTGATATAGCACCTGTCCCACTCGTTATAAATTTGGAGATTCCGAATCCTGCATCAGTTGCAGGAAATGATCAAACAGAGGCAGAAAATGATCCGATCTTGTCTTGTCTGAACTCTCCAAAACCACCAGGGCCTGTCTTCGGTAACTTGACAGATATAAGTGGTAAGTTTGAAGATTCTGAATTTGTTCGAGGTTGTTACTCCCCGAGGTTAAAATCTATGACATATTCATTTGACCTTAAACTAGTTTCAAGTAATTCATTTTTTCCCCTCCATTCATCGTAACCTCACAACTGAGTTAACCTACGCTACATAACCTCATGAAGATGTACTTTTTCTTTGTTTTGAGGTGCATATTTCATTTTCTTCCATAATTTCAACAGAATATCCGATTTATGGTATATCTCCTGACCTTCCTTAGCCAAATTTCAATCCAGGTTCTGCTATATTGCCTGATCTTCCCGGCTCAAATTCCAATCCTGGTAATAGCATATTGCCCCAACCAGATTTTGGTACATTACTTGATCCTCCAGATCCAAAAATCGATGGTAAATCTCCATTCTCCCTTCATATTCTTAAACTTTCTTCAGCCTCCAGTTTTTTATGTACTGTGTTCCATTATTGTTTCAGTGGATGTACTTCAACGTTTCTTCCTTGGCTCTCAATCAGAAGAAGAATCTTAAGGCAAGGACTTACAATATTAATTATGTAAGTAGTTAGATCACCTAGATGTAGCTCAGACTAGGGTACATCTAGTGCGTCAGGGTAAATTTGAAACCTGAAGCTGATTAAAGCTGGCGTAAAATATCGGCCCACCATTGTATTTTTTTCCCATTTTAGTTCTTTTAGCAGAAAAAATGTTTCGTGTATGCTCATGTATAACTTGTTCAAACAGGAAGTGAAATTAAATGGAAAGATGCTGTTGGAATAGGCATTTCACAGGAAAATAAAACTTGTAAATGGGCTAGCAGCTGTCCCTCCAAAATAACTGTCCAACTGGCTCTTCTTAAATAACAACTGTATTAACAGCCTGAATACTCACCATATGCCATGTGTCCCCAACACCTAGCTTCTCCTTTTATATAACTGAGCCACATTTCATTAGAAAATTATGATGCATGCATGCAAAAAAGCTATAAAAGACAGGTTGCCAATAGCCCACAACAATACTCACTCTCCCAACATATTTGCAAAGTTAACTTTCTCTTCTATTATATGTTTTCCTGATCATATAGTTATGTTAGTGATCTATGCTGCACATGATTTTACAAATTTGCAGCAAGAATTGCTCATTTAATATACCAATGTTCTCGGATATTTCATTTAAATGAAGGGGTTAAGGATCAAGCAAATTATGAAATCGTATTACAGGAATTAGAAAATTTACACTGTAGTAAGCTAACTGCTGTTCTGTTTGTTGAAGGATGCTGATGCATGCAGCTGATACACCACCTTTCCATCCAAGCATTTATGAAGCCGATTATTCCAAATCATGCATCGATCGCATACAAAGATTGAACACAGAAGTCACGTTTTGGAATAGTTCATGTATCTTTAAGACGACAAATTTATGCTTAGATTGAATTCTATTCCTGTTCGAGGCTTCAGTTTGTTACCAAAGCGCACAAATAAGTTGCTAGATCAGATTTAGTTTAAACCTGATTAGACCAACTTTTGTTTATAATCATTTTTTTATTGGAAGATGAAAACGGCTCAGTGGCGATAGAGAAGCTTGAATTACTTTTGCAATACAACAGGTCACAAGTCCATGATCTCAACGTGGGCAAATTGAGAAATCAAAAGACAAAATTGAATAAACAGATGGGGTCCTTGATATGCACATTCAGCTATATGCATGCATAGATATCATGAAGTAGATAGGCAAGAACATGAATAAATCTATACATGCAAAATAAGTGGAAATGCCTAATCCTGCTGGGAATTGGTTGGATCAGTCTTGTCGTGGTGGAACCGCACTACAATGCATGTTATGTTATCGGCACTACCCCGCGTAAAAGCAGCCTCTGTTAATTTTCTAGCAGCTGCCTCAGGTTCTTCTTCTGTTCTGGCAATGGAAACAGCATCCTACACATGATGTGTGCGAAGGTTAGCAAAAACAGCCCAATGTCTAGAAGTTATACACAAGGAAAAGAAACCTCAAGCCAGCATCCAGCCAGAATTTCCTATCACCAATCAGATACTAATTCAACACATTGTATAAGGAAACCAATTATCTCTATGATGGCCGATTTACCTCGTATTCTAAGCAGTGGGCAAAAATGTGGGTGGTCCACTCACATAATCAGGTGGAATATCTCATCAAAAGTGAGAGAAGACACATGTATTCATGCAAATGCACTTCCATGCATCAGAGAGAGAGAGAGAGAGAGAGAGAGAGAGAGAGAGAGAGGGTTTCATGTTTACCTCATTGGGTACCACATCCCATAGTCCATCACTTGCAAGCACAAGCAATTCAAATTCTTCATCTATTTTCTGCTCCTGAAAGAGTAAAAACAAAATACAGACAAGTAATCATAGACTGAATGCTATATCTATAGACACCTAGATAAGCAGAAGTCCATAAACAACCCGTTAGAACATTACACAGAGCGGCACTGGGAAGATGCCCTGAGGAAACTTATTTAATTTTTAGGTGTATTATACAGCATTAAATGCTTTCCCTAACACCCTTGAACCTCCATATTTTAATGAAGATTAACAATTCAAATCTCAAATCTTTAATATGAAAATGAGGAACTACAATCTTAATTAGCCAGCACCTCCTGTTGATTTTACAGTTCAATTCAGGCAATTGAGAAAAACCACCGAGATCAAAAGTCAAAACAATGAAAACCCTACTTTTCTCTGGCTGAAACACCGCAGCATTTATGACATAGTATCCTACATTAAGACATTTTATAAATGTATACTGTCAACTGAGGAAGGTAATTTCCTTTACTGGATTATTCTTATGGTGAAAGTAAAACAAATCAACAAAATTTTCAATTATGCTACTGTTGCTCAAAATGAAGATTTCCTGAATTATTCCTTGCTTGTATTAAAACCTTGAAACCAAAAGGAAGAAAATTGATCACATGATCAAAATCCTTTTCCTGAATTATTCCTTGCTTGTATTAAAACCTTGAAACCAAAAGGAAGAAAATTGATCACATGATCAAAATCCTTTACAGGAAATCAAAATGATATAAGATTGACATTCTGGAAAAGGGGACAGATGTTTTGTAGAATACCTGGATCTCTGGTTCTGCAACAACAAATTGCTTCAGCATGCGGTTACCAAAAGCACGGGACATGGCCAATACACCCCCTACTCTCCAAGTGCCTGGCAAGAGTCAAAGCAGTATGATTCCAGTTTTTAGGAACTGTCTAGAACTTAATAAAATTTAATGCACAAGTGGTAGAAGAAAACAAATGAAGTTTCCTGTGCCCCAAATGGAATGATTGCAAAAACCCTGACCAAGGATCATAAAGGTGAACATTGATCAATAGTTGGACATTTTAAGTAACAGTGGGTTTCACCACCCAAAGACAATCAGCATTTAAAGTCAAACTGGAATGAGTAGCATGAAGTCAAGCAGGAAACCAGGGTCTGGGTAGGGATCTTCATTTCAAATACCATAGGGACGGTGCACAGTGTTGCACCATAGAGAAAGGCTTGTATATACGATTCAAGCACCGATTATTTGGACTCGTCCCACATAAATCACAATTCATGCCAAAATTTAAACAAATTAGATGATCCCTGATGTCCCAACTGCAAAAGCTGCCATCCTTTCAAAAGTCAAAAGCTTTTCCTAGACCATCCAAAGTAATATTCCAAAAATGTCTACATGAAATGGAGAACCCACTGGATCAAAGACTGCCACATGCAGATCAAACGATGTGAAAAAGCTTGAAAACATATATCACTACCAGCAAACAGATCTACCTGCCCACATTACAACACCTCCAGCACTTTCAATTCTCTTCCGCTCATCGCTTCTGTTAGGTTTATGATCCTCAGACAGAGGAATCGCTGTGCAATGGAAAAGGAGAACATAAGAAAAATCATTGAAGTAACATGATAAGAGCAAAAATAACAAGGTAATTAACTAAAATTCTTGTCTAGAAAATATTTGCCAACTGAATTGAAAATGCAATGCATAGCATGACTAGCACCTTTTCCACCCTTCAAAATCACAGCCCGTGAATCTCCAACATTGGCAACATAAAGATGATCACCAACTAGCACTGCTGTTGAAGCAGTAGAACCATCATCACGGAAGGTATCCTTTTCAGAGTCCAAAAAGTCTACATCAGTCTGTTGATATGATTCACCTGCATGGTTATTTTACAGAACCATATCAAGCCTATTTCACACAATTTAAAGCATATTGCATAAAAAGCAAATGATTGACTTGGAGCCATTATATCGGTCTCAGCTTTGTCCTAAACAGACATTTAAAAGAAACTGGCAACTACATGGGACCCTGCTTGAAGATGCTACTAGGTACCGACAAAACAAAAAATACATGATAATACAATAATCTAGCCGGTATTATGCAGTTCATAGTAATGAGCCAAAGAGAACTTAGAAGTACTGAGAGCTAATTTGGTGTCCGTGATAAATTGCGGATGCTTCAATAGATTCTCAAACAGGTGTTCCTTCAAATACTCAGCAGCACGAGAACCACCATGACCTGTGACAGTACATCATATAATTGTTAGCCCCCCTCCCCAAAAAACAGAAAGAAAAACAAAGAAAATAAAAAAGAAAAGAAAAGAAAACAAAGAAGGAAAAACTCTGTTACAGTTTTACAAAAGCACGTTCGCTACAGCATATCATCCAAGATTGAAATCTGGTGAAAACTAGATGTGAACTGTTTATTGATACATATGCGAGATGCATGACCAACAGGGACCTGACTGGTGGCCATGATAAAGAGAGTCATAGATTGTGTCCTACAGATTTCTTCTCTTGAATGATCCTATCTTAGCTGAAACCATATGGCAGCTTAGGTTACAGAAATTTGACCAATTGTCTGATAATGCAATTTTTAGGTGGAAGCCATTAAAGGCAACAGTCATGTTATTAGACACCATGTGTTTAAACATCCCTTGAACAGATCATAGTTACCATGTCGGAAACATGGAGGTACATCAATAGTTGATAACCGAACTATCACGCAACATGTGTACTCTTCCATTCACTTTGTATTGGCGTCTTCTAACTGGGTCAAAAATAGCCATTCAAGCAAAACAAATATAATTTAAAAGGGAGAACAATGAGAGGATCTAACCATCAAATATTCCAAACATGCAGACTCTTTGCCCATCAATCGTGGTGTTTTTGACATCAAAGAAATCCTCCATGGTAACCCTCTTTCCCCTAAAACTTGAATACCCACAGCTCAATTCCCCGTCTTCACTGCAAAAAAAGAAAAAAAAAAGAAGCCAAATTAGACACGGATGGGTAGAATTACATTACACAGCTTATACCACAACAAAAATCTCAACCTTGCAAACGAGAAACTGATTACTCTAGGGCCTCCAATGACAAGAAATTGGAGCTAATAAATACAGTGAAAATTCAAACTTCAATGGGAAGAAAAGGAACACAATTCCTGCACTATAGAGACTGAAATGCATAAGCACATTCAAGAAACTCAAAGACTCATAATAATATAGCAATTGCATATCAGTTCTCCAGCCACCCAAAGGTTGACAGCTGGCCAATCAATCCTATTTATAATTGCAGTAGCTAGTGTAAACAGGCCTATATCCCTGTAACCAAAAACAAAAACATTCCCTAGAACTCTCACTATAGATAGATACAACAGCAAATATAGAGAAACAAGAACCAACCTTTTCCACCCTCTACAAACAAATCCACCATCATCTTCTTTCCCCGTCAAAAGATCAACAATAGGTCCCCTTTTAGCCGTGGAACCAGAATCAACCATTATACTTGCAGCACTCATCGTAAAAATCTGCCTATTCCACTTATAATTTATACCACGGCTTGCATTCAAACTCCTTCCAATGTTGCCTAACTGCAACCTCGTTTTGCAAAAAAATCCGACTTGTACAATCACTCTCCTTATGCAGCTGCTGTATAACATCTAAATAAACCTAACTCTCACCTACAATGCCAGATCTCTACCTTGTCAACAAAGCACCTGCACAAGTCCAATAACAATATCATAACTATCCAAAAACACCCTCAAAACTTGAAATTCAAATCCAATTAACACAAATTCAATAATTTTAACATGGCCTTTTTGAGTCACAGGATTATCGCATAGAATTAAAAAACCCCGGATGAAAAACCATCAGAATTCTAAGTCTTTTTATTCATTTTAAGCCAAAACAGTCATAAACCAACCCCTTCCCCCCAACAAAAAGAAATCATACAGTTAAATTACAATAATCAATTACTCGTGGAGCTGGGAAATCATATAAGAACAATAAAAGAGCTTTAAAACAGGAAAAATGGAACCAATCAAGAAATTATCAATCTTTTATAGAAAATCAGGATAATTTTAATTTATAAATGGAAAGGATTCACGTAATGATCTGAGTGGTTCAAAAAATTGAGGATCCGAATCCGAGATTCAAAAAGGAATAGTCTTTCAGAATAAACTGACTGAATGATGAATGGTAAATCATGTTGTTCTCACTCTAGAAACAGCAACTCCAGAGAGAGATAGAGAGATTCAAGAGAGATACAGAGAGAGACATGGTGATGTTTGGTTTTGAGTCAGGCACCGAAGAGAAGAGGAAACGTGGCACATTGCATGCATCCACTCATTTAGCTGTTTTTTGGGGGTACAGATCTACCTTGGTATCCAACGGTGCCAGTCACAGTTTGACACCAATCATACAACACATTGATTTCGGCCAAATTGGAAGAGTCTCTTGGAATTTGGAGGGGATGTTTATTACTCCCTTTCAAAAATATCTTTTATTTTGTATGTTAAATTCAATTGTTTTAGTATTTTTATATTATTTTAATATGTTTATATAAAAAAAATTAAAAATATCATTTTAATATATTTTTAAATAAAAAATACTTTTAAAAACATTTATAATTACACTTTTAAAAGTTTTATATAAAACAAATACCTCTCTAAACTAAAATATCTTCGATTTTCATGATTTTATAAGGATTCTATCGAGGAATTGAAGAGCATAACACATAAAATCATGTCCATTCCTCTTTTTTCTCTTTTTCTCTATTAATAAACATATATTTCCCAAGTTGTTTGAGAAAAGGAGAGGAATTTGTAGGATTGTTATTATCAATTTCTTCAAATGAGAATATTATAAAAAATATGGAAACATTCGTATTTATTAACATTATGGATTACATTAACAATTTGTATTGTGTTTTTTTAGTTTTTTTTATTTGATTATTATATTTTTTTATTTAATCCTTATATTACATGTTTATTGGGATTTAAAGTTAATAGTTTATCTTAATTTACTTTTTATATAGTTGTTACGGTATCAAAAAATGTTTCAGTATCACATTGGTGTCAGAAAAATATTTTAATCATTGTGGTGTGGTCCATTTTAAAAAATATAATTTCAAAAAAAGTTATGTTATTAAACTTTGTGAAGTTAACAAGTTGGTTTACGAGTTTGGTGACATAACCATATTTGCTTCTATTTGTGGGTTTAACGAGGTAACTTTTTTCTAATTGAACTTAATTATGTGATCATCTATTTTTTTATCATATAGTTAAAAAATAGTGTAAAAAAAAATCATGATATTGAATTATTAGAAAGGTCATGGACATGTTCGCAAGTTTGGTAATATATATATATTGATTTCATAATTCAATATTAGGTTGATTGGGAATTAAGATTTGTAATTTATTTTATTTTGTTTTATATGGTTTGAAGCTCGATTTTTTGATTATCTATTTTTATTATCATATATTTAAATAAAAAATAGTTTAGAAGAAAAAAAAGTTATTAATCATAATGAGTTGGAGTCCATTACCCAATTTATAGGTTTGACTTGTTATCCCAGGTTACCTAATTCATGAGTTTGGAGAATTTACTCAGCATATCTCAGAAAATTTCTTAGTTTTGGGTCCTTTAATTTTTTTTTCAATATTGGATTTGTTGAAAAGGGAAATTCATGATTTATTTTTGTCTATATGCTATAGAGTTATCATGTTCTCAAATAAACATTTTTTTTAAGGTTGATGCTCGATTTTACAAGCATATATTTTTATCACAAAACTAAATGAAAATAATTTCTAAAAACAACAAAGTTATTAAATTTATTGAAGTCCATGATCCAGGTCACAAGGTAATCAAGGTCAATACAATTTTGTGTTGTCTCAATATTTAAAAACTTATTGTCTCCAACTTTTTAAAAGAAATTATGTTGTATTTTTACTGGTTATCCAAGTTATTTTTATACTCATTGAATTGATTGATACACTTTGGGTTAGCTCCCACATGATTCAATTGGAAGCTCGGGTTAGGTTAACGAGTTTCAAGATCAAACTATGGTTGATTGAATTTAATGATATTACCAAAAAGATCTTCATACTCAGTTTTAAAAAATATTAGCCTTACCCCTAATATTTTTAATAATAAGATTGATGTAATAACCATTTTTTCACTCCTAATTATTTCATGTATAGTTTAATTTTTGGTATTTAGTTTTGATTTTAAAATAAAAAATAAAAAAATAGGGAATGAAATAAGAAGAGAAAACAAAGGTGTCGCGACGATGATTTTTTCACGCTTCGCGCCCCGCCATTCCCCAGATTGGGGGAGACAATGGCACGCGGTGAAATGGAGGGTTATTTTATAGTCGTGAAAATTACGACTATAATTATCAGGAATCGTCACCTAGTATTACGGTCACTAGAAAAACTACTAGTCTGTGAGAGTCTTGGGTAAGGGGACTTGTTGTGCAAGAAGAAGACGCATCACCACAATGCACCCTACCTAAGGTAAGCTGCATTATTGTTTAATTGTTTTTTCCTAAGTCATTATTTTTGGTCTTTTTCTAAGATTCGACGTAGATTTCTCTCCGTGAGAGAATCTTTACTTCATTGGAAGTTTAAAAAACTAACCTTTCTATTGTTTGGAAATTTCCACAATGCATAAAAAAATTACATTTTTTTTCGCAGGTATACTTTACAATGTAATTTTACACCCTGATGGATAAAACAAGTAATTATTAATTATTTTTATATTTTGGCCGAATTCCAATGGTAACCATAAACTGATTACGATATCTAATTTTGTTTCAAAATATAAGAAAAAATGCAACATATTTTTTACGAAAAAATATGATGGAAAAACTTTGGAGTCCGACAGTATGCATGAAAACAAAACATTTTTTTTAAATGCAATTTTCATATCTTTTTATTTTTTTTCTGATTTTTTTAAAGAAAAAAATACAATAAGTAAATAAAAAAAAATTGAAGGCTGGACTGGGCTGTCCAGCCTTGATGGCAAAGGCCCATACTTAGTGGGCTGGTCTGTCCAGTCCTGATGGGCCGAGAGGCCCATCAACCCGGTGGACTGGCCTGCTGGGCTGGGTCGGGCAGCCCAGCCCAAATTTTAATTAAAAAAATGGTATACAAAGAAGAACGTGAACAGTGCAGAATTAACACTGTTCACGTTCATGAACAGTAAACGGTCGAATTCAACGAGAGGGTTACCTGTTGATGCAGCCGTGTATAGGGGATCGAGGTGGTCCTTCCTGTCGTGGTGGCGTTGAAAAAGGAGACCTGTGGTGGCCGGAATGAGGGCTGGAAGCTTGCTGGTCGGGTTAGTCTCTGCAACTGCTACTCGTTGCTGTCTCGCCGGAGACCACGCCTGGGGGCTTGCGTGGTGGAGAATATGGTGGCGGAGAGGATGGTGGTGCTAGGTGTGTGGCCGGTCGCCGTGGAGATGAGGAAGAGCCGCTGTGTGTTGCTGTTTTCTAGATAGAGAGAGAGACGCTACTGGAGGAGAGAGAGAGAGATGGGGCAGAGGAAAAAAAAAAGTGGCTGCGACGGGGAAGGGAGGTGAGCTGATGAGGCAGCCTCGCCGACAATAAAAAAGGGTGAAGGTGTAAGTTCGGGTCGTTGCACCGGTTGGATTATAAGTTCGGTATCGTTTCCCCCCCTTCTTTTTTTTCACCTTTCTTCTGCAATTTTTCCTCTATTTATATGCTCATATTGCAATTTGCAGGTATGGGATTATGTCCACAGCCTGGTGTGATCAGTGAGTACGTTGCCATGGCATGATTGCCGGCATGCCCACAGGTATGACTACCGGCAACGCCTCCGTACCGTCAATTCATTTCTGTTTTTTTTTTTTCATATCAAATATACTGAAAAACAATGATTATTACAAAAAGAATTTTTAATGGGAAAAATGATGTTTTTATCTTTAATTTTAGCTTTTGATTTCACCCAAAAAGTTTTATCACCGAAAATTTTGATCTTCTTAATTTAACTCAATTTAGACTTTCAAACTTGATTTCTCACCAATTAAGCCCTTAATAAAAATTAACTTGACCTATTTGAAGTATAACAAAGCCCTTGCGTTTAATTAAATCCTTCAATTGGGCTCTTAATTGATTCTCAAACATAATTACATTTTAAACTGACCGACGATTAAATCAAATCGGCCCATAAAAATATAATTATATCTTTCGACTTAAGTTTTATACAGATATATCCAATAATAATATAAACTGCTTGATATAAATTTTCTAGTTTTTTTGTAAAAGCTATTGAAAGTTTTTTTTTCTAGCATTGTTTCTCCTTATTATAACCTTTTTAGTACAGTACTAGTAAAGGTCAATCTTAAACTCCAAATTATTTTTTATGTGTTAAATTTAGAGAATCTTTCAGCATGTAAGTACAAAAAAAAATGTTTATCATTAAAAATAAATACAAAACAACTTATTTCTATCATTATATTTTAGGGTGATTTCTTTTTTTACTGGTAACCATAAAATTAGATGATAATTATTTATTATTATTATTATTTTTAGCACATCGAGGTGCCTTGCAATGATTGATATACATATGTGCAACAAATTGAGTCTATCATGTCTAAACGTATTTGAATAAACCTCTAACATATACTTATTGAAGTTAAAGTCTAAAATATTTATGCAAACATTCACACTGGAAAAACATTGCGATTCAAGGTTGAAAAGGGCCCGGTTTTGGTGCTGAAAAGGCTGGAATTTCAGGTTGACTCAGGGCTGAGATTTGAGTTGATTTAGGGTAATCAATCTAGCGTCAGTGAGCTTTCTCAATCAAGTGATATTAATCAATTTTCTTATTATGACTTCATAGACTCTAGTTTAATTGGTCATACAATTAAAAAATTACAAAAAAATAAAAAATTTTCATTGGAGAAAGATTGTTTATTTGTGTTTGGTCATAAAAAATCATAAAGAAATAAAAACTTCTCATTGGAGGAAGATTGTTTATTTGTGTTTGCATGGTTAAATACAAGTAAAAATTCAATTATAGGAGTTGAATAATAAACAAGACAATTTTGAGCTCAAATGCATGCTTATTTTATCTAGAATGGAGAAAACTAAAATGTTGGCGAATTTTTTCAATATTTTAAAATTAAAATGTTGCAGGTTTTTTATTTCAAATTTGATTTTTTTATTTAAATATAATTAAAAAATTAATGATTATAACATTGGAGGATTTTTTTAAAAGAAATTATTTGATTATATAACTTACTCATATTAATTGTATAATTAATTGCATAATTATATTATATACAAAATAATTGCAATATATTAAAATAATATATAAAAATAGCTCTTCTAAATGGTTTTTCCCTTTAGAATATACATAAATGGATTTCATGGTTAGAATGTTTCTCCCCCTACTCTTATGTTTGGTAACTTAGACTACTTTATGCTCTTCTCGGACCCAAATAGTAATTTATAATAACGAGCCATAAACCTGTGTTCCGCTGCTGAGTTTTTTTTTGTCTAATTTTAACATTTATAATTTTTTGTTTTGTATTTCGGTTTTTATTCTTTTATTTTTTGGTTTAGTTTCGATCCCTTGATATTCGGGGTCCTTTTGAGATAGTTCTTAATTTTTTTTTTGTATCTATACACCTCTACTATTGATTTAGATTTTTAATTTTAATTTTTATTTGTATTAAATGCAACTTGGATTAAAAAACATAGTAAGTTTAGCTTTGGTGGTGTAAAATGAGAGTGAAACTCTCTCTTATGCATGTCTACAAAGATTATTTTGTATTTGTATATTATAAAAAATATGTACAATATCCTTAATAGCCCCGGATTTAACTGTTGATTTTTATTTTATTAGACGGTATTATGGTTATTTTACTGTACCAAAAAACATTAAAAATCTAAAATATCTTTGGACCCATGGCTAAAATCACTGTTCACCGAGGGGTAAAATATTAATTTCACTATTACAATCCACAATAATTTGTGTTTAAATGCACAATGATTTTTACTGTGCAAAACCCTAATCTCCTTTAGCTTTTTACTATATATATATACATATAAAAGAACTGTTTAAAAAACAATATAAATAACGCTTTTATACATGACTCATGTAGAATGCAGAATACAATTGACAAATTTTTAATACATGCATATTTTTTAAAACATAATAGCTGCTATGTATAAATGTATAAGTGAGAAAGTACTGTAGCAATCCATAGTGTTTTGGAGAAGAGCTACAATGCTATGTAAAAATAATTCTTTTAGACATGACTCATGAAGAATGACGCAGAATGCAATTGATAAATTTCTAATATGTGCATATTTTTTTAAACATAATAGCTGCTATGTATAAATGGGTCCCTTCTTCTGCATCCGGGTTCAATCATTTATGTGCATGCCCGTTATCCTCGCGGGGCCTTACCTGCCCACTGCGCTTGCAGGGTGTTCAATGGGTCCGGGAATTAGTCATGGTGTGCGCAAGTTGGACCGGACACCTCGGTTATCAAGAAAATAAAAAAAAGTAGAAGTGAGAAAAAAATTGGAAAAAAATTGTAAAAAAAATGGGTCCGGAGATTAGTCATGGTGCATGTAAGCTAACCCAGACACCTCAGTTATCAAAAAAAAATTATAAGCGGGAAAAAAATAGGAAAAAAATATTAAAAAAATAACATTCGAGGATTAGTTGTGGTGCGCGTAAGCTGATGCGGACATCCTGGTTATAAAAAAACAAAAAAAATGTATAAGTGGGGAAAAAACAGGAAAAATTAAAAAAAATGGATATGGAGATTTGTCGTGGTGCGCGTAAGATGGCCCAGACACCTTGATTATCAAAAAAAGGGAAAGCCTAGTTATAAAAAAAATGTATAAATGGGGGAAAAACAGGAAAAAAATGTAAAAGAAAAAAGTGGGCAGAGATTAGTCGTGATGCGCGTAACTTGACCCGGACAACCTGATTATCAAAAAAACAAAAAAAAAGCAGTCCACTTATTAAAAAAAAGAAAAAAAAGTGCAAGGGGAGAACACTATAGTGTTCTATGAGGAAAAAAGGACAACCCAGTTATAAAAAATATGTATAAGTGTGGAACAAACAAGAAAAAATGTAAAAAAATGGGTTTGGAGATTAGTCATGGTGCACGTAAGCTGGCCTGGACACCCCGGTTATTAAAAAAACAAAAAAAAGGACAGTTTGATTATAAAAAAACAAGAAAACAAGAAAAAAATAGAAAAAAATGTAAAAAAACTGCATATGGAAATTAGTCGTGGTGCGCGTAAACTGGCCTGGACATCCTGATTATTAAAAACAAAAAAAAGTGCAAGGGGAGAGCATTGTAGCAATCCACAATGTTTTGTGAGGAAAAAACAAAAGCAAAAGGACAACCTGGTTATAAAAAAAAAAATATAAGAGGGGAGAAAAACAGGAAAAAAATATAAAAAAATGGGTCTAAAGATTAGTTATGGTGTGTGTAAACTTGTCCAGATACCCCAGATATAAAAAAACAAAAAAAAAGATAGTCTGGTTATTAAAAAAAACAAAAAAAAAAGTGCAAGGGGAGAGCACTGTAGCAATCCACAGTGTTATGTGTGGGAGCTACAATTCTTTTTCCACACCATTTATATATGCTAATGGCTTGTATATATTGTTTTAATATGATAAAATAATATAAACAACAGGATATTATATATAAAACGCATCCTGATTTTACTGTTCAAATTTTTACTATGCACACAGACATAGAAAATGGTGGATTTGAACATTAAAATTATCAGTTTACCCCAGGGCCGAAAAGTTTTAACCCCCAGGACCAAGGGTATTTTCAAATTTTCCAGAAGACACATGATATTTCTGAATTATTTGCACAGTAAAATAACAAAACTAGCCCCCCTAAATGACAAAACAACACACCTGGAACCAGGGGTATTGGAGTACTTTCACCTCCGGTTTTTTCTTAGATATCACTGGGTCCAATGGAGTATGGGTAATTGATCATTTTTTTATTATTTGATTTCCCAGGACACTACAGGCACATCGTCCGGACACGTCAGCTGTGTTCCAGTCGCACGTGTCTTTTGGGCGCCGCCTGCGGAGTATTAAGACAGTGGAAATTGGTCTTCCATCATGTTACTTGGGGCGTCGCCAAGTAATCTGTCTCCCAAAGTGGCACATGTTCTATTAATGTTATTGTGTAATCGCCGGTAGACGGTCTTTCTTTCCCCATTTTCTCCTCCTGCTGTCGAAAAGTACGGTGCGATCCTTCATATTTATGGATGTTTCATTTCCACTCCTGATATTTTGATTTCATTTTGCTTACTGATTTTTCAGTGAAAATTTTGATTATTTTCAATTATGTCCTTCAATTGAAATTGATTATATATGGTAAGTTTCATTTCAGTCCTTCATCTTTTGATTTTTTTTTTTGTGTTTTTGGTTCCTTTAATAATTTTGGTATGCAAGTTTGATTTTGTTTTAATTTTATCATCTAATTGAAATTGATCATATATGCTACTTTTTATTTCAGTCTTTATTCTTTTAATTTGTTCAACAATTACACATTAATGATTTTTTAAAATCCTTTATTGTTTTTCGATCCTGAAGTTTTAATTTGTTTCATTTTTATCCTTCAATTGGAATTAATTATATATTTTGCTTTTCATTTTGGCACTTATGCTCTTAATTATTTTTTGTGTTAATTCCTTTGGGTTTTTTTTTTATCCTCCATGGACAATGTTTATTTTTGTCCATATTTATGCATTTGTGGTTTTAGTTTTTGTTTTTAATTTTTATCATTTTATTTTTTGTTGGGGTTTTATTTTTATTCGGTTATGTTATGAAATTTTAATTTATGTCGGTTACACTGTATTTTTTTAAAATCTATTTATTGTTTTTCAATCTCAAGGTTTTGATTTGTTGCAGTTTTATCATTCAATTTGAATTAATTATATATATATATTTTTTCATTTGGCACTTATTCTTTTAAATCTTTATTTAGTATTGATTTCTTTCTTTTTTCGATCCTTCTTGGACAATGTTTACTTTTTGTCTGTATTTATTCATTTATGATTTTAGATTTTGATTTTAGATTTTGTCATTGCTTTTTTTTGGGTTTTATTTTTATTCTCTTAATTTTAATTTTAGTGATTTTTTATTGTTTTTTTTTGTCAAAATATTTTGGTTATTTATTTAGGTAATTTAATGATTTTAATTGTTTGGACAGTAATGTTGATAATAATTTTAACTGTTAGGGCAATTTATGTTTTTTTCTTTTTGTAGACAGAAAATTAACTACTTATTTTTGCTATTTGATTATTGCAGATGTTTTCATAAACTATATTTTGTTTTTATGTTGAATTTAAATTGAATTATAAAATGAATTAATCTTGATATAGTGATTCAACAATTCAGATATCTCAATTTTCTTGCTTTTTTAATGATGACTATAATTTTATGCTGGTTATTTTGTTGAAACCTATTAAACAAATAAATTTATATCAATTTAAAATTTATATATTTTATAAAAAAATTACACTTAACAAGAATTCTATATAAATTTATTATTTTATCTAAATTTATATTATAATAAAAAAATGATATCTCCCGCGACCAGCCCCGGGACATTGGCTAGTTGCTGTAGAAATCGTAGAGGGTGTAGAACGGATGCTTCTAATAGAAGAAACTAGAAAGTAGACCCGCGAAAACAAGTAGACCTGCGAAACATAGCGTTGAACATAGGTTTTAGCCAGGCTACTATAGTGTCTAGTGAGTCTTATTTCTACGCAGTCCCCTTTCACACTTGTGAGAAAACACCACCACGGTCATCATCGCAAACCAATAAGAGATATTATAATGCATTTTTTCAGAAACTTCTTCCTCTCTTCCAAATACAGAAGAAAAAAACCATATTAATTAAATCTAAAAACTCATTTAGATTAAACCAAGTTGAAAAATTAGCCAGATCATATTAATATATTTTAAATTTTAATATATTTAATATATTTTAAATTTTAATATATTTTAAATAAAAAACACTTTAAAAATTAACAAACAAAATATTCTAAACCGTCATTCAATATTTACATGAAACAGTTTGAATATAACCTGCGCGAGGCGCAGGTTGGGTCCTCATCCCCTTCCTCGGGACCAAGGTTGTCCCAGTTGCTTTGGGGGGTGCCTCCCTCATGTGTCACCTGGTGCGCTCCTTGTTTGGTATTCTTGTCATCTCTGTGGTGTTTTATATGCTCATTTGAGCTTGCAGGGTGTTCAAGTGAGCCCGAAAATTAGTTGAGATACACGCAAGCTAGTCCGACATCCGGTCACCAAAAAAAATTGCGTGGACTATATTTAGTGGTGCTAGAGATCTATTTACAAATATTTGTCACATTCACGATACCCATTTGCTCCTCGCTATGATTGCGTCCTGCGGTGGTCTGTAAATAGCATAAAATAATAGCATGCACATTTGAACGAACAGAAAAAAAAGGAACGAAGGAGACGACGGGGAGGCATGAAATAAAACAGGAAAAAAAGGGCACACACGACAGCCACCAGTGACAGTTACCTCTTCCTCAGCATCGGCGGTCTCTCTCTTTTCACACAACAGCCACCAGCCACGGTTTTCTTCAAAAACCACTGACAGCCGGCTCTCTCTCTCCTCCAGCAGTAGCAGCAGTTCCCGGCGAACACCAGTGTCCTTTCCTCCAGCTCCATTGGCCTTTCTTCTTCAACGGCAGCACCTGCACTAGTCCAGCCCTTCTTCCCCATCTTCGGCGACGCAACGACAGCAAGTTCCAGCACATACCGCCCCTTCTGACGCCTCTCCCGGCCACCATTTCCGACGACACCACCACCAGCAGAACCACCTCGTCATCCTCTACTCGGAGGCAGTGGAAGGTGAGCCTCTCGCCCCCGTCGGTCAACCAGTTCACGGAACATGTGAACAGTGCAACAATTTTCATTTTCTTTCTTCCTTTGTCTTTTTATCAATCACTTGGATTTAATCCTCTTCATAGGCATTTCCCTTCCTTTCTTTCATAAAAATCGTGTTAATCATACATATTGAATTCTATTATCGAAATCAGTCCCTAAACAATAGATCATTTGATCCCACAAACATTTATATTGATGATGAAACTTTCGGATATATAACAATGGAGAATTTAGAACATACCGTTCTCCATTTTGATCTTGAACTGTTGCATAGAATCCTTTGATGATCACTGTGTTGATCTTCTCCTCTAAACCTTCTTCTTTTCGGCAATCCCTTGATGGAGAGGAATTAACTTTTCGGTTTGCTTTTCTATTCTCTTCCAAATTCAGTATTTTGGTTTCGGGTAACCAAATAACCACCACCCTTCTTCCTTTTATACCCACCGAATGGGTGTCAACAATAGGAGGGTTGTGTCTTTTAATTAAATGACATGTGTCTTTTAATTAAATGACATTAAAGACATTACCTTAACTTTATTTTTTTTTATACACATACATATATTTAAAACCATCAATATATGTATGTATACAACCTTATGAGAATATATGTTATATTATGGTTAGAGGAGAGGGTCTCAACGTACCCATTCTAATACTCGTTTATTGAGACCGATCCATCACGGTTTCGCTTTAACGTATTAGAATCCGTAGACTTTACAAAGAACTTGAACTTTCATGATCGGACCGTTAATACATCGGCCACTCTACGGGAAATATTCTTACATTCTCCCACTTGGCCGTTGTGTTAACTTTATAGTCCAAGTCCCTTTCATGCGTATCTTTACATCAAGTTCAATATTCAGTAAGTGCCATAAAACCAGAATTAGTCGAGTCATGGCGGTTGCCCATCATTTACTGCGATGGGGTCCCTTCCAAGTACCACACACCAACTCCAACTTTACTATTTCTTTTCTATTGAGATTTCACTATAATTCTCAAAAAACTTTATGTTGAGAGAAACCAAAATTCTCAACTTTATATGTTATCTAAAAAATTTACATTCATAACTATTATGATAACATTCTTTAATTACAGAAAACACAAACTTTAATGACATCATCTTTGAGTAACAATTTTACATGAGCACAAACTATTGTAGCAAGGTCTTATCTATTATGCCCATTTTCTCTACATGGCCAATAAATATACCGGGCGGTAATCCTTTCGTCAAAGGATCTGCCAACATCATGTTTGTTCTTATATGCTCAAAAGTCACTCTGCGTTTCTGCACTTCTTCTTTTACAGACAAGTATTTAATTTCCATGTGCTTAGCACCTTTCGAATACTTGTCATTCTTTGAGAAGAAGACTGCTGCGGAATTATCACAGTAAATTCTCAGCGGCTTGGCTATACTGTCAACGATTCTAAGCCCTGAGATAAGGTTTCGCAGCCACAATGCTTGAACCGTGGCTTCAAAGCATGCCACGAATTCGGCCTCCATGGTGGAAGTAGCAATGACAGACTGCTTTCCACACTTCCATGAGACTGCTCCCCCAGCTAATAGGAACAGATAGCCAAACGTCGACTTCCTGGTGTCGACGCAGCCGGCATAGTCTGAATCTGAGTATCCGACGATTTCTATATTGTCGGATCTCCTGTATGTAAGCATGTACTCTTTGGTGCCTTGCAAGTACCTGAGAACTTTCTTTGCAGCTTTCCAGTGATCCATTCCGGGATTACTTTGATACCGGCCCAACATACCAACAGCAAAACTGATATCTGGCCGAGTACATGTTTGAACATAGTTCAAACTCCCAACCACTGAAGCATACGGAATTCTTTCCATTTCTTTACGTTCCAATTCATTTTTCGGGCATTGCATTTTGCTGAATTGATCCCCTTTCTGAATTGGAGCCTTTCCAATGGAACATTTATCCATCCCATATCTCGTGAGGACTTTATCTATGTATCCTTTCTGAGACAAACTTAACAGTCCTTGTGATCTATCACGGATTATTTCTATCCCTATCACATAAGATGCCTCACCCATATCCTTCATTTCGAAGTTACTAGAGAGATATTTCTTTACGTCACTTAACATTCCCATGTCATTCGCAGCTATTAATATGTCGTCAACATATAATACCAGAATGGCAAACTTGCTCCCACTAACCTTCATGTAGATACATCGATCAACGATGATCTCTACAAAACCATACGACAATATGGTATCATTAAATTTTATATACCATTGTCTGGAAGCTTGTTTCAACCCATATATTGACTTCCTCAGCCTACACACAAGATTTTCCGTTCCTGTGGCCACAAAACCTTCAGGTTGGTCCATATAAATTTCTTCCTCAAGCTCTCCATTCAGAAAGGCGGTTTTAACATCCATTTGGTGAAGCTCTAAGTCATAATGAGCCACCAATGCCAAAACAATTCTTAAGGAATCCTTCTTTGAAACTGGAGAGAAGGTTTCCGTATAGTCAATGCCATCCTTTTGAGTGAAACCTTTAGCAACAAGGCGAGCCTTGTACCTTTCTAAGTTACCTTTAGAATCCCGTTTGGTCGTAAATATCCATTTACACCCAACAGTTTTGAAACCATCAGGCAACTCTACTAGGTCCCACACTTTGTTGACATTTAAAGAAGAAATTTCTTCTTCTGCAGCATTTGACCACTTTTCAGAATTTTCGCTTTCCATGGCTTTTATGAATGTTTTCGGTTCTTCATCAAGACTAAGGTCGCATTCAATTTCAACATCGTAAACCACATAGTCATCTGTAATGGCGGATCTTCTTTCCCTTATAGATCGCCTCAATGGTACTTGTGGCACGATGTGTTGTTCTTGAATTGCGATAGGTTCATTTTCGATTTCCTGGTTTAGTGGGACCGTATGTTCTTCATTCTGTTGTTCTATTTCGGTATTTGGTTGTACACCAACAACAGGAATAACAACTTGGGTCGGAACTACGGGTGAAGAATCTTTTACCCGAATTTCTTTTATGTTCACTCCCCTAGATTCTGAACTCCCACTAGTTTCACCATTTTCAATGAACCTAGCATTACCCGTCTCGACAATTCTCGTACTATGACTAGGACAGTAAAAGACAAATCCCTTAGACTTTTCCGGATAGCCAATAAAATATCCACTGACCGTCCTTGAGTCTAATTTCTTTTCATGTGGGTTATACGGCTTTACTTCTGCTGGACATCCCCAAACACGTAAATGTCTTAAACTGGGTTTCCTTCCCTTAAATAGTTCAAATGGTGTCATTGGAACTGCTTTACTAGGAACCCGGTTTAATATATACGTTGCAGTCTTTAATGCGTATATCCACAACGATATGGGAAGTTTGCAATTACTTATCATACTCCTAACCATTTCCATTAATGTACGGTTACGCCTTTCAGCTACACCATTTTGCTGAGGTGTTCCCGGCATTGTGTATTGCGCACAAATGCCTTTACTTTCTAGAAGTTTTGCAAATGGACCTGGACATTGTCCACTTTCGGTGAATCTACCGTAAAACTCACCACCTCTATCCGATCTCACTACTTTCACTTTCTTTTCTAATTGCCTTTCCACTTCATCAATGAATAATTTCAGTACATTCACTGACTCCGCTTTATCATGCAATAAATAAGTGTATCCATAACGTGAGTAATCGTCAATAAAAGTGATAAAGTATTTTTCACCACTCCATGACGGAGCATCGAATGGGCCACAAATATCCGTGTGTATCAACTCTAAAAGTTGACTACTTCTTGTGGCGGGTTTCTTTGTGATGTGTTTGGTTTGCTTTCCTTTAATGCATTCTATACACACATCTAAGTCACTAAAATCTAATGGAGGTAATAATTCTTTCTTTATTAACCTCGTCATCCTTTCTTTAGATATGTGACCTAATCTTTTATGCCACAAGAGTGCTGATTTTTCATTTGATGCACTACGTTTAATTCCTTGATTCTCAACATTAAACAAAGATTCAGAAAAACATTTATCAAGATTAAACCTGTACAGTGAATCAACCAAAGTACCATTACCATAAAAGTAGTCTTTTCGGTACAAAGAAAATACACCATGTCCAATCTTAAAATCAAATCCTAAATCGTCCAACCTACTTACTGAAACAAGATTTCTAGCACATTCAGGTACAAAGAGACAATTTTCAAGATCTATATAACAACCAGTGTCAAAGATCAATCTGTACGTCCCAATGCCTACTATCCGCGCCTTCATCCTGTTTCCCATGAACAAATAACTTTCAGTTCCTTTTAAAGGCTGGATCGTACTGAATCCCTGTTTAATATGAGATACATGAGTAGATGCACCAGAATCAAGCCACCAAGTATTTCTAGGCACTTCTACAAGATTTAATTCGGAACAAACAAATAAATGTTGTGTACCTTTCTTGTCGAACCATGCCTTCCTTCTAGGACAGTCTTTCTTCATGTGTCCCTCCTTCTTGCAGAAGAAACACTTGACCACTTTACGGATATTATTTTCAGGTCCTTTGAAGATACCCTTATCCTTCCTTTTGTCCTTCATACTTGGTTTCTTAAAGCTGCTACCGGCTTTGTTTAGTCCAACGATGAGTGCAACTTGATTTTTCTGCTTCTTTAACCTCGCCTCCTCCTGTATGAGCATGGCCTTCAATTCCTGAATGTTCCATTTATCCTTTATGGTGTTGTAATTCACCTGGAACTGGCCATACTCTTGAGGCAGAGAGTTAATGATGAACTGAACCAAGAAAGATTCATGCACCTCCATCCCCATGGACGTCAACCGTGATGCCAGATTAGACATGTGCGTAACATGTTCATGGATTGTCTGAGACCAATCGAACCTCTTCGTAGTCAGCTCGCTCATCAGGCTGCCTACAATCGATTTGTCAGCTACATCCGATTGGGATTGTTCCTTTATTTTCAGAATGAATTCCCTTGCTTTCTGTGTTTTAGGCATAGATGGCTTTATACTTTCTGCCATCGACATCCTCAGTAAGTTCAGGCACAGCCGGTTAGAGCGCTCCCACGTCTCATAACGAGACTTTTCCAATTCTGAGCTCTCATTCGTAATGGCTGCTGGCTCCTCATCAGTGAGTATGGCTTGGTCTAGGGACATTACACCCAAAGAAAACCTTATCTGTTCAGACCATTCCTCATAGTTGAGTCCATTAAACTTGACCACAGAATTTGCAGAAGCAAACAAACTTGATGAAGCTGCAAAATTTTCAACGTGCTTACCGTTAGTGCTTTGAAACTTTAATAGATTCATCAACCAATAAAATCTAAACACTTTACTTGTATGTATTTAAGCAACCTGTGGGCAATACATAAATACATACACTTTGCATGATGCTTGTTTAGATTTTCTTTAATAATTAATCAAGTCATACATACCACCGATAACAATGCTACCTGTGGGTATACACATTATCGACCGTAGCATAAATGATTAATACTTTAGGTGTTACTTATTACACCCAATGATCCACCTGTGGGTGATCTCCTAGGATATATTAAGTAATTAATTGATCAATCGAAACCTTTCATGTCATTTAAGCATCATTTAATCATGATCAATTATGAATCTTTACTTTACCGTCATATTAAATATAACTAGATCACTGTGGTGATTAACAAGTTATACGTAATATGAACTCCTTTTAATAAGCTTTTATGTATTAACATTTCGTAATACATTAGCTTAATTACTTTACGGTTTGCAGCGGAAACATTTTAAGAAAAAACCTTTTGGTTTCTGCATGACCCGGTCAACCGCTTGGGTTACCAAGTGAACCGGTCACCAATTGAACCGGTCAACAATTGAACCGGTCGACCGGTTGGGTCACCAATGGAACCGGTCGACCGGTTGGGCACTTGAACCGGTCGACCTTTATCTACATGAACCGGTCAACCGGTTCACTTTTACCAAGTGACCCGGTTGACCGGTTCACTTTTATCCCATATGAACCGGTCGACCGGTTCACCTTTACCAAGTGAACCGGTCGACCGGTTCACTTTTACCCCATATGAACCGGTCGACCGGTTCACTTTTACCAAGTGAACCGGTCGACCGGTTAGTGTTTTATTCATCGTCATCTTTGACGAAAACCACCATTAAAACCAGTAATCAAAAAAAATTCATAACTTTTGATCTACACCCAACATTTTAACATATAATACACTGTTGGAAAGATAATCTCAGCCTCTACACATTGATATAATTGTTTTCATGCATCTCAATTTATCAATGTTTGATAAGATTAAATAAACAAAACCAGAATTCATCACCAATCCATTAATGGGAGATCAATGGGTTCTATTAGGCTCTGATACCACATGTTAATCATACATATTGATTTCTATTACCGAAATCAGTCCCTAAACAATAGATCATTTGATCCCACAAACATTTATATTGATGATGAAACTTTCGGATATATAACAATGGAGAATTTAGAACATACCGTTCTCCATTTTGATCTTGAACTGTTGCATAGAATCCTTTGATGATCACTGTGTTGATCTTCTCCTCTAAACCTTCTTCTTTTTCGGCAATCCCTTGATGGAGAGGAATTAACTTTTCGGTTTGCTTTTCTATTCTCTTCCAAATTCAGTATTTTGGTTTCGGGTAACCAAATAACCACCACCCTTCTTCCTTTTATACCCACCGAATGGGTGTCAACAATAGGAGGGTTGTGTCTTTTAATTAAATGACATGTGTCTTTTAATTAAATGACATTAAAGACATTACCTTAACTTTATTTTTTTTTATACACATACATATATTTAAAACCATCAATATATGTATGTATACAACCTTATGAGAATATATGTTATATTATGGTTAGAGGAGAGGGTCTCAACGTACCCATTCTAATACTCGTTTATTGAGACCGATCCATCACGGTTTCGCTTTAACGTATTAGAATCCGTAGACTTTACAAAGAACTTGAACTTTCATGATCGGACCGTTAATACATCGGCCACTCTACGGGAAATATTCTTACAAATCGTCCTTTTTTCTATATAATTCTTTTCTTTCTCTTTCAAGTAATTTATTTTTTCCTCTGTTGGTTGAGTTTCATTGTATTACTTTGTTGTTCTTTAATGTGTGCAGTGTGTGAAGAAGTTTCTGGGATTTAATTTTATTGATCAAAGGTTGGATTTTTCATTGTGGACTACGACTTAAATAAGTCACAGTCATGAATCATCCACGAGAGAAGTTTGTGAGGTTGGTTCTTTTGATCTACACTATGGATGTTTGTTAACTTTAGTGTTTTATGGCACTTTTATGCTGGAGTTGAAGGAACAAATGCAATATTTCATGAGTATATTTCTCACACATGCAAGTAAGAGATAAATATTTTGTTTATTTTGAAAGAGTGTTGCTTTCAGAATTGAAGTTCTGTATTGCTGTTCCATCACACATGTCTTTGTAGAAATAATGGTCAATATTAGCTTTCTGAGTTTTGTTGTTATATTGGCACCGACATTGATATCACCACTCATCATAGATCTTGTAATAAGAATGGACTGTTCTTCTGTTATTTGTTATTAGCTAGTGTCTCTCCCCAAAATAAATTTAATAAACTTATCTCATGATATTCATTCAACAGTGCGGTTGCTTGGAGAAAGAAAATTCTCAACCCACAAGGGCCTTTCCTTCAAAAGTGGAACAAGATATTCGTATTGTCATGCTTGATGGCTGTTTCACTGGATCCTATGTTTTTCTATGTCCTTGTGATTGATAATCGTAAGAAGTGTCTTTCTTTGGACAGCACGATGGAGATTACAGCAAGTGTTTTGCGTTCTTTCACGGATATCTTTTATATGCTACATATTATCTTTCATTTTCGCACTGGATTCATTCCTCCCTCTTCTCGGGTATTTGGAAGAGGTGTCTTGGTCGAGGATACTAGGGCAATAGCTAAGAGATATCTGTCATCGTATTTCTTAATTGACATTCTTTCAGTCCTTCCACTCCCACAGGTAAAGTAAACCTCCTTGCCCGGCCCTGCCATAAACTGTGAATTGGGATTATTTGAGATTGTTATATGAAATATCTGTGCGGGAAATCTTTGGAAATTCGACATCCAATTATTGAAGTTTTTGTATATCCTTTCAATCAATCACAAGCTAGTTGTACTGTGAGACACGCGCACACACTATCCATGTGGCAGAAACCAGGAGGATAACTTTATTGCCCCAAACTAAATACATAATTTGGCATATTACAGGTCAAAATGTTGGAGTTTAATGTTATTTGTGGGCTTCTAACTTGTTGCTCAATGTCTAGGTGGTGATTTTGATTATCACTCCAAAGATGGCCGGCTCAAGCTACTTGAATACAAAGAACATGCTAAAATTTGTTGTCATCTTCCAGTATGTTCCAAGGTTTATACGAATTTATCCATTATATAAGGAAGTTGCAACTTCTGGCATCCTTACAGAAACTGCATGGGCTGGAGCTGCATTTAATCTGTTTCTGTATATGCTTGGGAGTCATGTGAGTTTGATTTACTCAACCGGTATCCATTTAATCTTTAATATGACATGTGAACTGCATTCATGTTTTATACATTTTAATGTTCTATATGGTCTCGAATCCTCCTTTTCCTCTCTCTCTTTTGGCATGGATTTGGTGCTTGACTTGCTCTATTGAACAAGTAATGATAGCTGTATGGATGGATAATTGAAGATGAATATGAATGTGGTCGTAATGTCTCATAATCTTTTTAGCTTTTGTCATTGTTTTTCATAAATTGATTTCTTACTAAAATTTCGTTAAATTCTGCAAGCTGTATTACTAATTGGTTTAGCTCAAATTTTAGGTGATTGGAGCCTTTTGGTATTTGTTCTCAATAGAACGACAGACAAATTGTTGGAGACAAGCCTGTGGGACACAAGAGACATGCAGGCGTGAATTTTTGTTTTGTGATGGAGCTGGTGGTGCTGGAAATCTCTCCTTTCTGGATAATCATTGCCCCATAAGAACCCCAAATGAAACAGTCTTCAATTTTGGAATATTTCTGGATGCCCTCCAGTCTGGTGTTGTTTTGTCGTCTACGGGTTTTTCA
Source organism: Salix arbutifolia (assembly GCA_025169955.1). Taxonomy (NCBI): domain Eukaryota; kingdom Viridiplantae; phylum Streptophyta; class Magnoliopsida; order Malpighiales; family Salicaceae; genus Salix; species Salix arbutifolia. The sequence goes on along the minus strand of CM045913.1, from coordinate 1,289,494 downwards.
GACAAGTTCTTTTATTGTTTTTGGTGGGGCATGCGAAACCTGAGGTATGTGTATGCTTTAGACAATTGTGTGTATTTGTGCTACACCGTTTAGTGCCCTTGGTCGCTGTCTTACGACATGGTACATATCTGTTGCCATTTAACTTATTTTCAGACCTATAACTTATTTTTAGACCCAATGTACTATATGTTTGACATTATATTTTAAATTTTTTTTTGAAAAAAATTATTTTTTTTATTTTAATTTTTTAATATTTTTATATTATTTTCAGATGTTAAAAATAATTTTTTTAAATAAAAAATATTTTCATAAATAACTACAACGAACCTAGAAGAGGGAAGCAATGGGAAACAGAAATTACGGCGGAATGATGGTTAAATCTACTATAAAAATTGGAAGTTGGAACAAAATAATAGAACCTAGGGTTCATAAGAAACCTCTAGAATCTGAATATATTGATAAAATAACAAAAAGCTACTTTCTAAAATAATCTCTTCAAATTAATATTAAAGTATGTATTTATATTAGTTTAAGCCTCGTATCCTTGCAGAAAAAAGGTTTCTTGTATTATTAGAGCTCGTTTGGCACAACTTTTCAATCGCTGTTTGGCGAAAATTCAATTTTTTTATTTTAAATGAATATATTTTGGTGTTTTTAGATCATTTTGATGTGCTGATGTTAAAAATAATTTTTAAAAAATAAAAAAAACATTATTTTGATGTATTTCAACACAAAAAATATTTTAAAAAACTATCACAACAGCTCTCCTAAACAGGCTCTAATTAGTCTTCAAGTAAAACTACTTAGCCTACAAAGAAAATACTTTTAAAAGGCACATGTGACCCTGGATTAATTACGTAATCCTAATATCATAAATATAACAAAAACAATTCTGAACAAAGCCCTGCGTTAACTAAAAAATTGAAAAACATTATTAATATAACTAAAAATTGTTGGGTGGAATTGAAAAACATTTGTAATTTTAAAGTATATTCTAAAATATAAAAAAATGAAATCAAAAGGATAAAGACCAAATGTGAAGGAAAAAGAAATCGAAGGGACTGCTCTGAAATTTTGTAGGGGCAGTGCAAATTTTGAGATGGAGAGAAGATAAAAAAAATGTTACCGGCGCCAAACCATCAACACTTCTGATAGAGGCGCCGCATCACCGTGTAGATAGCATTGGTAACCGGATGACCCTGCACGTGGTAGCAAGTTTTTTTTATAAATAATATTTTAATATATGACAATTACAATAATACCTCCGAGCAACCTTAGAATCTACAACCAAACAAAATCAAAGTAAAATTTTACCAAAACAATCTCACGAGAGAGTTATATTGCTTTTGTTTTCAAGTATTTGCACTATTTTGATAGATTCTAATTTGTGTCTCGATGCAAAACGACATCCTCTAGCAGATTTAGTTTCCTTTTTAATGGTATTGACTGGGTTCTCTCATGTGCCTTTTGCAGTTCTCTTGGTCAAAATCTTAAAACAAGTACCTATGTTTGGGAAATCTGCTTTGCAGTTTTCATTTCTATCTTCGGCTTGGTACTGTTGGCGTTTGTCACTGGAAACTTTCAGGTTGGTAGTGTTTTCTTTATTTGATAGCTCTTCGTAATGCAATCATGTGAAGAGGGTAGAGTTGATCTGGCTTCTAATATCAAGCAGGATTTCATTCAATTTTTAATTATTGGGTGCATACATCTTATGCTTACATGCTATGATCTCAAAATCAGGGCCCACGAGCATTATGGAACATGGGTTCTTGAAAGTTCATTAGTAGTTAAATTTCCAATCAAACATGTGGTGCAGATTTAATTTTATGCCTTCTATATATTTTGTGAGTTGATGAACTGAAACTACTCTTAATCAGACAAATTTTCGATCCCCAACTGCAAGATTGGAGGAAATGAGAATCAAAAGAAAAGACACAGAACAGTGGATGTCCCATCGCTTGCTTCCTGATAATATAAGGGAACTGATCAGACGGTATGGACAATTCATGTGGAAAAAAACTAGAGGTGTTGATGAAGAGATGCTTGTTCAAAATCTTCCCAGGGACCTTAGAAGGGACATTAAACGTCACCTTTTCCTGGATCTGCTCAAGAGAGTGAGTTCTTCCTCTTTTTTGTAATTTTCTGTTGGTGTTACACATGATCTTGATTAGATCGATTTTTGCCTTCCTGCTTATTTTCTATTACCTGCAAATGTTGGCTCAATCACTTCTCATTGGGAATGTTCTTTTGGATCAATAGCATATAGTGTAATTTTCCAATATATTTCATATAGTGTAATCAAGCTAAGCCTGCCTTTGTGGAAAAAAGTTTATTTTTTAGTTGATTCCTAAAGGGGAAAAAAAACCTAAGTGTTATATGAAGCGGTTCAAGTTCTTCATGAGCGCTCAGTCCATGCCTCAAAATGGATGCCTTGACTAGTCATTTTAATATGCACGCATGCCCCATTACTCACAGAGAAGAAAGGCTGCAGGAAATTACTGTCAGTTGAATTTCCTTGCATCCATGGGTTATCACTAGATGTTTAATCTATTCTCATTTTCTGTATTTGCTTCTCAGGTGCCGATGTTTGAAAAAATGAATGAACAATTACTAGATGTAATTTGTGACCGTCTCAAGCCAGTCCTATACACAGAGGAGAGCTACATTGTTCGTGAGGGAGACCCGGTTGATGAAATGCTCTTTGTTATGCAGGGAAAGCTATCAACCATAACCACCAATGGTGGACCTGAGTACCTCAAGGCTGGTGACTTCTGTGGAGAGGAACTTCTCACATGGACTTTAGATCCCCACTCCTCATCTAATCTGCCCATCTCAACTAGAACAGTTAGAACCATTACAGAAGTTGAAGCCTTTGCTCTAATGGCTGATGACTTGAAATTTGTTGCTTCTCAATTCCGACGGCTTCACAGTAAGCAGCTCCGACACACTTTCAGGTTTCACTCGCAGCCATGGAGAACATGGGCTGCTTGTTTTATACAGGCTGCATGGCGTCGTTATAGTAAAAAGAAGCTGGAAGAGTCTCTCTGGCTAGAGGAAAATAGATTGCAAGATGCACTAGCCAAAGCTAGCAGGAGTTCACCAAGTGTAGGTTCTACAATATATGCCTCAAGATTTGGTGCTAACCCTTTGCGTGCTCTACGACACAGTGGCAATCGCATGGCAAGGGTGCCAGATAGAGTTCCACCCATGCTGCTGCAGAAGCCACCAGAGCCTGATTTTACTTCTGAAGAATGATTGGAAAGGTAGGTTATTTTTCATGATTTGGTGCCTCAGATTTAATGATGTGAAGAATATCTTAGGCTTGATCCAGTATTCTTTATAGACTTCATAGAGTTTTTGAGAAAGTTTCTTTACTTTCTAGGTAGAGACTATTTAAAGAGGTTTGGATGGCTCTCAAGTTCTTTTTAAATGTCACATAAATATCATGTGTTATATCCCGTGTTATGTATCAATGTTATTGATAAAGAAATAAATGAAAGCTTAATTATTTTTATGCTATTTATTTCAATTTTATTTTATCTTTTAATGTAAAAATAAAATAAAAATAACACATGGTGAAATTTGATTGATTGGTAAACAAATTTGGTTTCTATAACAAGATCAGTTGTATAATCGACAACAGGTTATCAAACTCGCGTTTCAACTCGTAAAATATTATAGAACTAGTGAAATCGAGTTGAAAAATCGAACCCCACTAAAATCGGTCCAAACTCGGTAAAATTAGGTAGAATCGTAAAATCAGACCGGATCAATCCAATTTTAAGATCCTAGTTTGTTTATTGTCCACGTGCACCGTGCACGTTAATTAATTTTGCAAGATTTTCTTCTCAGTTCTCACTTCTCGCATGCCGTCCTCACTCCTCTCCCTTATCTTTTGCCCTGATTTTCCTCTTCTCAGTGCAGCACTATTGATCCTAGCAAGTCATCAGTCGTCGTCGGTCTTTCTAAGATATGGTGGCTGGTGTCCGGCAAGGCGGCAAGAACACTTGTTGAAGGTTAGTTTTCTAATTCTTTAATTTCTGCAATCTGCAATTATTGATTTGGTGGCTGGTTTTCATGAACTCTGGCCTCTTTCTTGTCAGATTACTAGATTTTTTGGGTTTGTTTTTGCTACGAGTTAGAATTTCTTCAGGGAAAACAGGAAAGGATTTGGGGAAAAAAGAAGAAGTCTAGGGAAGAGGAGCAGAGAAAAAAAACACGCAGGCTGCGTGTTTACAGAGAATAAGAGCAGGAGAGAATTCAGGATTCTTGTTATAATTTTTCTTATCATTCTGTTTCAATCATTTGGGAATATAAAGACAATTCACGTGTTGCCAGCGTGGCTACTCACGAGGCCTAGATAGTTCATCTACTGAAATATAAAGGACTGCTAAACGCAGTCGTTCAGGTGCTGCCTAAAACGCAGTCGTTTGATTACAATATTTGAAATTCAAAAGCTTCCCTCCAGTTGTCTTTCATCTCTGTTCCTCTCTCAGCTCCCGATCTTCTCAGCTCGTGACAATGCTCCCCCCATGTTCGCAACCTTGTCCTCAAGGTTAAATTGAGGAAACCTCTAGCTAAACTCCTCCACATCTTCCTAAGTGGCCCCTATCAAAGGTAAATTCTTCCACAGTACCAAAAGTTGAGTAGTGGCAGCATTTCCTTTCTTGACTAACCTCCTCTCCACGATTTTCTGGGGTTGTAACCAGGACTGCTTTGAAGGAATGGGAAGGTCAGATTGTATGACATGATTTCCCACATGCTTCTTCAACTGGGACACATGGAACACGGGATGGATCATAGCAGCAGCAGGTAATTTTAATTTGTAAGCCACTGTCCCAATTCTCTTGATAATATAGTAGGGGCCATAAAACTTTGCTGATAATTTGTGGGACTGTCTTTGTTGCACCGATTGCTGTCGATAGGGCTGTAATTTTAAATAAACTAGATCACCTTCATTGAACACTCTCTCGCTTCTTTTCTTGTTTGCTTGCTGCGTCATTCGGTTTTGTGCTTGGAGTAGGTTACCCCTGATGAGTTTGCGCATTTCTTCCCTTTGGTTTAGATAGTGATCCACAGCTTCTACGGGTGAGTTTTTGGGAATGTAAGGGATGTGAATCGGAGGCTTAAACCCATATAGGACCTCGTAGGGAGTCTTCTGGGTGGCTGAGTGGTAATTCGTGTTATACCACCATTCACAAGAACTCAACCATTGCCCCCATTGATTAGGAAGGGAGCCAGTCATGCACCGTAGGTAGCCTTCAATGCACTTGTTCACCACCTCTGTCTGGCCATCAGATTGGGGGTGATAGGCTGTGGAATACTGCAGGTTCACCCCCTGTTGGCCGAATAATTCCTTCCAAAATTGACTGAGGAAGATGTTGTCTCTGTCACTCACAATTGTTGCTGGCATTCCATGCAACTTGTAGACATTTTCCATGAAAGCCTTAGCCACTGTAACTGCAGAATAAGGGTGAGCTAGGGCCATAAGGTGAGCATACTTGCTGAACCTATCAACCACCACAAAGATCACCTCCTTCCCCTCTGATTTTGGTAAGCCCACTATAAAATCCATGCTAATGTCAATGAAGGGTGCATAAGGCACGGGTAAGGGCTGTAACAACCCAGGGTACTTGACATTTTCAGCTTTGTTTTGCTGACAAACTGGGCATTCCCGGACAAATTGTCTCACTACCCTTTGCAGCTTCTTCCAGTAGAACACCTGCCCCAATTTCTTAGAAGTCACCGTAGCCCCTGAATGTCCTCCCACTGCCGAATCATGATACAACTTAATGAGTTGTGTCTGCAATTCCGGGTCGTGCCCCACTACTACCTTTCCCTTCCTAATAAGGGTGTTATTGACCCATGAATAACTTGGGTGTGAGCTAGCATCCTTGATCAATTCTGCGATTAGCTGTTGTAGGGTGGGGTCTGCCTCCCAAGTCCTCTTAATGTCCCCCATGATTTGGGTAGAAATGGATGAGAGGGTCAATGCACACAATTCCTTGTGAGAAACCCGAGAGAGTGCATCCGCAGCCAGGTTGTCCTTCCCCTCCTGTACTCAATTTCATAATCAAAGCCTAGAAGTTTAGTGAGCCATACCTGCTGAGCAATGTGTGTAGCCTTCTGGTTCAGCAGAAACTTTAGGCCGGAATGGTCAGTTCTGATAAGAAATCTTCTGCCCCACAAATAATGTTTCCATTTAATGACCGCGTGGACAATAGCTAACAATTCTTTTTCGTAGGTGGATAATACTAACTGTCGAGGACCTAGTGCCTTGCTTACAAATGCAAGGGGGTGTCCTTCTTGCATTAGTACTGCCCCCAATCCCACTCTTGAGGCATCTGTCTCCACCACAAAGGTTTTGTCGAAGTTTGGCAGAGCCAATACTGGGGGTTGCGACATAGCCTGTTTAAGTTTTTCAAATGCCGCAGTAGCTGTGTCTGTCCATATGAAAGAATCTTTCTGTAGCATCTAAGTAAGGGGTCTGCAAATAACTCCATACCCTTGTACAAACCTCCTATAGTACCCTGTCAACCCCAAGAAACCCCTAAGCTGTTTAATGGTGGTAGGTATTGGCCACTGCCTAATGGCTGCTACCTTGTGAGGGTGAGTTGCAACTCCCTCCTTGGTGATCACATGGCCTAGGTATTCTATTTGGCTGGTACAGAATACACATTTACTCTTCTTTGCTACCAATTGATGAGCACTCAACAATTCAAAAACTAGCTTAAGGTGGAGTAGATGCTCTGACAAATTCTTACTGTAAACCAATATGTCATCAAAGAAAACTAGAATGAACTTTCTCAAATAATCTTGAAAAATGTCATTCATTAAGCTTTGGAATGTGGCAGTTGCGTTAGATAAGCCAAAGGGCATGACTAGGAATTCATAGTGGCCATTGTGGGTCCTAAATGCTGTTTTGAAAACGTCTTCCAAAACCATTCTAATTTGATGGTATCCTACCCTAAGATCAACCTTTGAAAAGATGGCTCTAGTTCTTCTAGCAATTCATCAATTATGGGGATAGGATACTTATCTTTAACCGTGAGTTTGTTGAGGGCTCGATAATCTACACAGAACCTCCATGTCTGGTCCTTCTTCACTAACACCACTGGAGAAGCAAAAGGGCTGTTACTAGGCTGCACAATGCCCGCCTGCAACATTTCTTCCACTAGCTTTTCTAGAGTGTCTTTTTGTAGTCCAGAGTACCTATAGGACCTCAAATTCACAGTCTGCCTCTCATCTAGGAGTGGTATCCTATGTTCATGTCTTCTTGCTGGGGGTAACCCTTTAGGGTCACTAAAAATGTGCTGATATGTTGTTAATAGAAGCTGTAAAGGTGAGTTCCCTGTCTCCTGGGCAGTATTGGTCATCTCCTGAGCATGGCAGCTTAGGTTATTTTGTTCTACCACCCTTAAACAGCAAAGCCCCCCTTCTGATATTAAGGTATCTGTGCTTAACAACCCATTCAGCTCTTCCAGTCGTATGGCCTGAGCTACTTTAGGATTTTCTCCCCTTAGAGTCACTTCCTTGCCTTTCCACGAAAAAGAGACCCATCTTTCTTCATAGTTGGACAGCACATTCCCCAACAATTTCAACCATTGAATCCCTAGAACCATGTCATAATTCTGTAGTTTCATAACAAAAACGTTGGCCTGAAATTGGACCCCCTGCATCTTCCATTTCAGATTTTTACACACAGCAGCGCAGGACATAGTTCCCCCATTTGCTGCCTCAACCTCCATTGGCCTTATTGGGGTCATGGGACACCCTAATTTGTCAGCCAGGTCAGCGTGAAGGAAGTTGTGAGTGCTGCCCGAATCAATTAGGATGAAAATAGGGCTTTTGTCTATTTTTCCCCACACCTTGATAGTTTGACAACTAGCAGTACCTTGGATGGCCTGGAGTGACAAGTCAGGAATAAGAGCCTCCACATTCATGGTCTCCATTGACCCCTCCCCCTCTGATTCGTCCCCATCATCTTCAACTATACATAGGGAGTAGAGTTTACGGTTCTTGCACCTATGTCCAGGTACAAATTTTTCATCACACCAAAAACAAACCCCTTAGCTCTCCTCTCATCCATCTCTCTAGTTCGGATAGGTCTTGAAGGTTTATGGTTTGGGTAGGTAGTATTAGGGTTGGGAGCAAGGTTTGTAGGTGTTGGCAATAAGGCTTGGGTAGGGGGCTTGTAAGGGCTGGTGCTTGTCTTGTGGATATTTGCAGGGTAACTAGGCTTCATGGATTGGGAAAGGGAATTTCCCTGACCTGGTGCCTTTGGGTATTGAGGAGTAATCTTGCGGTAGGTGAGGGTGTTGTTGTGTGGTCTAGCTAGGTTGTAGGCTTGTTTTAAGGATTTTGGTTCAAACATCTTGACCAAGTTCTTAATCTCTATCTCCAGCCCCCCCAAAAAGAACACCAGGGCTTGTTTCTCTGAAATTTGAGCTCGGTTCCACAACATGTCAAATTCCTTGATGTAGCCTTCTAAGTCTCCTTCTTGTTTGTGTTCGGTGAGCTCCTCTAGGGGATCTCTTTGGCCTCCAAATCGACAACACAGGGCATCCACATATTCAGCCCATGTCACCTCCTGTCCCTCCAAGTTCCTGGTATAGTTTTGGTGCCAATACAGTGCCATGCCATCTAGGTAGTATGAAGCTAGTCTCAACTTGTCTGTTTCAGGTATTTCTTCCAAGTCAAAATACTAGTTGCACTTGAACAACCATTTGTGCACTTCTTCCCCTTCAAAGATAGGGAAATCCCTCCTGGGTTTACGTGACCTGTAGGCCAACTGTGCTCCATCTCCTAACCATTCTTGGTTGCTGACAGGGGCAGGTTGTTGAGGAGTGTGAGAGTGTTGAGACGAACTCGTCTCACCAGTTAACACTTGCAGGGCTTGTTTGATGGAAATTTGCTGAGTTGCTATTTCTGTTACCATGGCCTTGAGTTGGGCTAGGTCCTCAGATTGAGCATGTATTTTAACTTCCAATCCATTGACTCTTTGATTAGTAGCTTCCAAAGAATCGTCCATCCTCCTTGCGTCTTGGGATCTCGTTTCTGGCGCCATTTAAACTGAGTCCGAAGAGGCTGGCTCTGATACCAATTTGCTACGAGTTAGAATTTCTTCAGGGAAAACAGGAAAGGATTTGGGGAAAAAAGAAGAAGTCTAGGGAAGAGGAGCAGAGAAAAAAAACACGCAGGCTGCGTGTTTACAGAGAATAAGAGCAGGAGAGAATTCAGGATTCTTGTTATAATTTTTCTTATCATTCTGTTTCAATCATTTGGGAATATAAAGACAATTCACGTGTTGCCAGCGTGGCTACTCACGAGGCCTAGATAGTTCATCTACTGAAATATAAAGGACTGCTAAACGCAGTCGTTCAGGTGCTGCCTAAAACGCAGTCGTTTGATTACAATATTTGAAATTCAAAAGCTTCCCTCCAGTTGTCTTTCATCTCTGTTCCTCTCTCAGCTCCCGATCTTCTCAGCTCGTGACAGTTTTGGGTATTGTGATGTTCGGGTTTTTGGTGGCTGGGTTTTGGGTATTATTATGTTTGGGTTTTGGGTTTTCGGCAAGAACACGATTTGCATGGGTTCTCTATAGTGGCTTTTGTTGACAACTTCTGGATCTTCTTTTCTGTTTTTATGGTTTTGGGGTTGATGTGCTTGTGGAAATAGTGAAAAGTGATAATGTTCTGCACAACTACTAACCTTTTGATCACCCACAATCTGGACTGTGTTCTCCAAGTGCAGTTTAGAGGATTGTTGTGTATATAGAGATAATTGTTTTTACTTTGCCAATTGGTCAGGGTAAATTACCCTCAATAATGACCCATAGCTTTTCGTATGCGTCAAACTATTGTTGCTCCTCCCTCTCTTTTCCCCGCTCCCTTGTTTATGCTTGAGTACCTTGTTTATTATTACTTATGCATGCTCTATGCTGTATAGTATATTTGATACTCGAGTTTTTAAAAGACTGCAGCTCATTTTTTTGAAACCAGTTTTTATTTTCTGCTGAAATCCACCATGCATATCAGGTCATGAGGTTTTTGGATCAGGCATTGGATTCTTATGCACAATTCACCTTATTGTTTTCTTTCCTGACTGAGATCATGAATTGTTCTCTGAATTAAAAATAGGATCTAAAATTGGAGGGTGTGTTGATGTTGATTGATATATATTTGTCATTTACCTCTATGAGATGGATAGTTTCGTTGTTTTGCTACTGATTATTATACCAATGTTTATATATGTGTGTGTGTGTCTGTATTTATTTGCTGGAGTATCAGTTCTACCGTTATAGAGATGTATTTTTTTTCTCTCCATTTGTGGGACTGAACTATTCGCCACCAGCTGGTGTTATGTTTTGGTGTTCCAAATGTACGTGGGACAACTGGAGTTAGCGTTTTTTCTATTGTGCAAGAGCTTAGCAGGACAATTTACTGCCATGTATTCATTCCCTCTTGCGTAGAACTGATACATGTGTTTTTTCTATGGATTTTGGGTTAGTGTATAAGATTATTTCCATTACTGTATTGTAATGTTTTGGATTTTAAATACCGCATGGCAGTGGCTTTTTTCTTAGATTGATTGTTCTAGGCATCCACATACAAGATGTATACTAATCACAAGATGTATATTAATTTGCACTTTTTGTGTTAAAATCGTGTTATTTAGCATTATTTAGCATTAATAATTGTGTTAAAATCGTATGATTTTATGAGTTCATGTGGCATTAAAATTTGATTGAGTATTTGTTTTAAATTTTTTAGTTTTTACATAATTAAATTTCTTTGGACATAATTGTTTTCTATTGTATTCCTTAACTAATGAAGTTTTATGGCCATTATTGTATTGTATTGTATTTGGAAATATTTTACTTTTGATTTTATGATTTTTCTACCAAAATAATTTTACTTGTGATTTTATGATTTTTATACGGAAATATATTTTACGATCTGATTTTACAATCTGAGTTTAAATAATAATTCCATATCGTATTAAAAAAACGAGTTTGACAACCCTGGTCAACAACGAAAACGAGCTAGAAGATTTCTGATGATGGGAAGGGCAGCTGAAATTTTCTTAAAGATTCACTTGGTTAATTTAAAATCCCTCCAGTTCTCTTTCTTGACATGCTCCTTGAGTTGACCATACAAAAAGTATTGACCACTAAATTGACTTTCCACCGTGAAGTTTTGTCTCCAATATAATAGAAAGCGAAAATCCCTTCTTTTCAATAATTTTAATATAGTAATATTAAAAATAATTATTACAATAATTAAAAAAAAAGACACGATTCATACACACGAGTCCTGTTGCTCTCCGAATTCCAACCAGCCCGGTCACTCCCTCGCGGCAATTCAATTCCCTGTGGATACTTCCTCCATAAGCAAACCAATAAGATTTCGCAGAAACTTCCCACACAGGAAAAAAAAACATACATTACCTTAACTTTATTGAGTTTCAAGTAATTTCTTTAGTCGTGGACATTACAAGTCAATCAGGCCTGCTGAATATGGAACGTCAATGAAATAGACCCCCCGATCTGGTTTTAAAACATAAATAAATATACTAAAAAAGATCACCATATAATTTTATTTTATAATTCTAATTTTATTTCAAATAATATTTTATTATATATTATTCAGTATCGCTTTAAAAACAACATCGATGGATAAAAAAGAAGTGGGGTGGCACCAGAAAGGAAACATGCCAGCACAAAAAGCTTTATTGACACACCCTCACACAGTCAGCTGATTGAAGAAAAGAAGCCATGCAGTGCTTGTTAGGATTTATGACGAAGAACTGTCCCAGTTAATCAACGAGATTTTCTTTATTTTCTTGGTCCCATTTGAAAAAAAAAGGTGAGAATTTTCCTAAGATTCTAAAAGGAAGCAAACTACACGAAGGAGAATTTTCACCTCTTCAAAATTCACAATAATAAAATTTAAGTTTATTTCTTTAAAAATTTACAATAGTTTTTATTTATAATATTTCAGATCTAATATTACTGGAAAAAAAACAACTCATAAAAAGATAGATAGATAAATTTACCTAGATTATCTACGATTAAAAAATATACAAACCATTTTACATTTCGATCATTTACCACAACAAGAGACTTGTTGTTAGTATATTTTTTTAAAAAAATAAAAATAAAGGCAAACAAGGCTTTTAAAAAGAAAAAAATAGCAAGTTGAAGTGCCTTAGCCTAGGCTTCAAGGCCCACACACCTAGCTTTTTGGTGCCCGAGAGGGGAGAGTGATCAACTATATTTATTTAACTTGATTATCGAATTTCCTGCTTCTTTAAAAATATGATTGTCTACTATTTTTTTCGTGTTAAAAAAATTGATTTAGCCCACGATGTCACGCATATATATACAATAAATTCTTTGAAAAACAATCCAGCTTTATTAGGGTATCTCTAATAAGAGAGCGTGGGAGAAGAGAGCGACATGCATTGTCAGCTCCCACGCGATTCAACTGGAAGCTCGAGTTATGCATGGAGTTAGATTAATCATTAAGTTTCCAAATTGAAAGCTTTGGACTTTCACTTCCTTTTCTTTCTCTAATGGTAACCGGCACTCTTCTTTTTTTCCCCACTGTCATCTTCGAAGGTGGAATACATCCATGTCAGCTATCCATGTCAGCTGTCCCTTGTATTTCCCTTTATAAATCCGCGTTTTCTTTCTCTTTCTGCCTAACTGCAGTCTATCATCAATACCAGGCAGAATAAGGAGCTACTAGCTGCAATAGCTTGCTGCAGAAAGACATTTATCCTCTCCAGTTTCTGTCCAAATCTTCTCCATTTTGCCTTTGCCCTCTAATTTTCTCCCTTCTGTTGATGTTGTCTTTCTGGTGCAAATTCTGGTTACTGTTAGGTATCTGTTTGATGCTGACAAATCTTTTTCCTGAAACGTAACTTCCTCAAATCCTTAGTGTGCAGTGTGTGAAGAGGTTTCTTGGATTTAATTTTATTGATCAAAGGTTGGATTTTTCGTTGTGGACTACGACTTAAATAAGTCACAGTCATGAATCATCCACGAGAGAAGTTTGCGAGGTTGGTTCTTTTCTACACCACGGATGTTTGTTAACTTCAGTGTTTTATGGCACTTTTCTGTTGGAGTTGAAGGAACAAATGCAAATATTTCATAAGTACATTTCTTACACATGCAAGCAAGACAGAAATATTTTGTTTACTTTGAAAGACTACTAATTCCTTGCTTTTAAGATTGAAGTTCTGTATTACTTTGAAAGACACATGTCTTTGTAGAAATACTGATCATTAGCATTCCGAGTTTTGTTGTTATATTGGCACCAAAATTGAAATCACCAGTCATCATAGATCTTGTAATAAGAATGGACTGTTCTTCTGTATTTTGTTATTAGCAACTTTTAACTGCCTAAGTCACTATCTGTTTCCTGTCCCCCCAACCATCATTCATCACTGTTGTCATTTCACATCTAATAGTTTGCATCCAGGTGTGATCTTGAGTTGTTATAAGATTTCATTGACACAATTTATGCTTCTCGTTGTTGCTTTAACAAAATTAGAAAATCATTAAAATCATATTCATTCAACAGTGAGGTTGCTTCGAGAAAGAAAATTCTCCACCCACAAGGGCCTTTCCTTCAAAAGTGGAACAAGATATTCGTATTGTCATGCTTGATTGCTGTTGCACTGGATCCTCTGTTTTTCTATGTCCCTGTGATTGAAGATGGTAAGAAGTGTCTTTCTCTGGACAGCACGATGGAGATTACAGCAAGTGTTTTGCGTTCTGTCATGGATATCTTTTATATGCTACGTATTATCTTTCAATTTCGCACTGGATTCATTGCTCCCTCTTCTCGGGTATTTGGAAGAGGTGTCTTGATCGAGGATACGTGGGCAATAGCTAAGAGATATCTGCCATCATATTTCTTAATTGACATTCTTTCAGTCCTTCCACTCCCACAGGTAAAGTAAACTTCTTTGCCCTGCCTGTACACACTTTGTGGCATACCTGTCAGATAGTACTTCCAAAGTGGACTCTATGTCATTTAGCCTCAATACTTGTGATGAATAGCTTTATTGCCCCGAACTAAATACATAATTTGGCATTTTAACAAAGCAAGCTATCTGAAGGACAATAGTTTCACGATTATAGCACCTGGGAAAATCTTACAGGTCAAAATGTTGGGGTTTGATGTTATTTGTGGGCTTCTAACTTGCTGCTCAATGTCTAGGTGGTGATTTTGATTATCATTCCAAAAATGGCCGGCTCAAGCTACTTGAATACAAAGAACGTGTTAAAATTTGTTGTCATCTTCCAGTATGTTCCAAGGTTTATGCGAATTTATCCATTATACAAGGAAGTTACAACTTCTGGCATCCTTACAGAAACTGCATGGGCTGGAGCTGCATTTAATCTGTTTCTGTATATGCTTGGGAGTCATGTGAGTTTGATTTACTCAACTGGTATTCATTTTATTGTAAAATAGATGAGAGAAATTCACATGCATGCGCGCCGCTCATATATTTTCAGTTTCATAAACTATCCATACTGTAGTTTTTATTGAGATCAACTAAGGATGAGTTGACCATATAAACTCTAATTACCAAACTACTACAATGCTAATAAAAGTTTCAAGGGAATGCATTGTAAACATAGGTTGCATCAAAAGAATGATCAGTTATGTGTACTGCTATGTATAATGATATTCACCTTTGATCATACAGTTATTTCAGTAACTCTGCAATTTTTCCATTTGTTTACCTGGACATTTCATTAGCTTGTCCTTTAATATGACATGTGAACTACATTCATGTTTTATACATTTTAATGTTCTATATGGTCTTGAATCCTTTTTTTCTCTTTTTTGGCATGGATTTGGAGTTTGACTTGCTCTATTGAACAAGTAATGATAGCTACTGTATAGATGGATAATTGAAGATGAATATGAAAATGAATGTAGTCGTAATGTCTCATAATCTTTTCAGCTTTTGTCATTGTTTTTCATGAATCTTTTCAGAAATTTGGCTGCGATTGGAAGTTCACCTTCTGACTTGGGCATCATTTTTGCAGTACTAATTGGTTTAGCTCAAATTTTAGGTGATTGGAGCCTTTTGGTATTTGTTCTCAATAGAACGACAGACAGATTGTTGGAGACAAGCCTGTGGGACACAAGAGACATGCAGGCGTGAATTTTTGTTTTGTGATGGAGCTGGTGGTGCTGGAAATCTCTCGTTTCTGGATAATCATTGCCCGGTAACAACCCCAAATGAAACAGCCTTCAATTTTGGAATATTTCTTGATGCCCTCCAGTCTGGTGTTGTTTTGTCATCTACGGGTTTTTCAGACAAGTTCTTTTATTGTTTTTGGTGGGGCATGCGAAACCTGAGGTATGTGAATGCTTTATACAATTGGGTGTGTGGTATTTGTGCTACACCATTCAGTGCCCTTGGTCGCTGTCTTACACCATGGGACATATCTGTTGCCATTTAACTTGTTTTCAGACCTAATGTAGTTGATGTTTGATATTGTGTTTTAATTTTTTTTATTTTTTATTTTAAATTTTTATATATATTTTTAGATCATTTTGCATATGTTAAAAATAATTTTTTTAAAATAAAAAAAATATTCTGATATATTTTTAAATGAAAAATATTTTCATAAATAACCTCAATCACATTATCAAATAAACATATAGTGCGTGCGGGAAGAGGGAAGCAATGGGAAACAGAAATTGGAAGTTGGAACAAAATAATAGAACTTAGGGTTCATAAGAAACCTCTAAAATGTGAATATATTGATAAAATAACAAAAACCTACCTTGTAAAATAACCTCTTGAAATTAATATTAAAGTATCTATTTATATTAGTTTAAGCCTCGTATCCTCGCAGAAAAAAGATTTCTTGTCTTATTAGTCTTCAAATAAAACTACTTAGCCTAATATAAATCATATTTTGGGTCTTATCTAACAGTTTAAATTTTTAGAATGAGATGGTTTCTTAACATGGTATCATAGTCTTGTTGACCCAGCAGTCACGAGTTTGAATCTCACCACACCCATTCTATTTGATAAAAATCAAGCATAAAGTAGTGTGGGCCTGTGCAAATTTCAAACCCAAAGGACTTTCACTTGACGGGGGTGTTAGAGAATAATATAAATCATATTCTGAAGTCTCACATAACAGCTTAAACTTTTAGATGACATGATTCCTTAACAGACACATGTGACCCTGGATTAACTAAGTAATCATAATATCATAAATATAACAAAAAAAATTCTGAACAAAGCCCTGCGTTAACATTACTCGGTAAAATTGGTGTTTATGCATTGTCTAATAAGGCTGAACACTAATTACAAAGTGATTATTAATATAACTAAAAATCATTGGGCGGAATTGAAAAACATTTCTAATTTTAAAGCTTATTCTAAGATAAGAAAAATGTAATAAAAAAGATAAAGACCAAATGTGAAGGAAAAAGAAATCAAAGGGACTGCTCTGAAATTTTGTAGGGGCAGTGCAAATTTTGAGATGGAGAGAGATAAAAAAAAATGTTTTCAAGGGCTTCAAAGTATTTGCACTATTTTGATAGAAACAAAAGGACAAAAAACACCTGAGCCAAAAGCATTGCAATTTTTTATTCCAAGGCTAAAGTAGTGATTCTACTGTGCATAAAAAAGGGAATTGTGTTAAGGTGAGAAGACAATCTTACCCTCAGAGCTTAGTGTATTGCCTTTTTTTTCCAAGGAAAAATTCGTAATTACACTATTACAATGAATTCTAATTTGTGTCTTGGATGCAAAACAACATCCTCTAGCAGATTTAGTTTCTTTTTTAATTTTAATGGTATTGAATGGGTTCTCTGATATCTCGTGTGCCTTTTGCAGTTCTCTCGGTCACAATCTTAAAACAAGTACCTATGTTTGGGAAAACTGCTTTGCAATTTTCATTTCTATCTCCGGTGTGGCAACAATTGCGTTTCTCATTGGAAACTTTCAGGTTGGTGGTGTTTTCTTTATTTGATAGCTCTTCGTAATGCAATCATGTGAAGAGGGTAGAGTTCATCTGGCTTCTAATATCAAGAAGGATTTCATTCATTTTTTAATTGTTGGGTGCATACATCTTATGCTTACATGCTATGATCTCAAAATCAGGGCCCACGAGCACCTGATCATGCATTCTTTGATCAAAAATTAAAAGGACTTGCGATATAGCATTTGATGTTTATTAGGAGATAGCTTAATCGCTTGCAGAATCTCTCATTGACAATATGAAGGTGGTTGCATTTATTTATTTTACTTCTTTCTCATTTATTTTTTTCAATTTTAGTTCTTACTTTTGAAAAAACACAAAGAACTAGCATATGCCATGACACCAACTCCATGAGAATAGTATGTAGGATTATGATGCACCATTGCCACCAATGACACGCTCCTTGGTGGGTTTGCTTTTTCATTGTCAAAGGGGTGTCATCTTGATTTTTGGACTATTTATGGAACATGGGTTCTTGAAAGTTCATTAATAGTTAGATTTCCAATCAAGCATGTGGTGCAAATTTAATTTTATGCCTTCTATCTATTTTGTGAGTTGATGAACTGAAACTACTCTTAATCAGACAAATTTTCGATCCCCAACTGCAAGATTGGAGGAAATGAGAATCAAAAGAAGAGACAGAGAACAGTGGATGTCCCATCGCTTGCTTCCTGATAATATAAGGGAACGGATCAGACGGTATGAACAATTCAGGTGGCAAGAAACCAGAGGTGTTGATGAAGAGATGCTTGTTCAAAATCTTCCCAGGGACCTTAGAAGGGACATTAAACGTCACCTTTTCCTGGATCTGCTCAAGAGAGTGAGTTCTTCCTCTTTTTTGTAATTTACTGTTGGTGTTACACATGATCTTGATTAGACCGATTTTTCCCTTCCTGCTTTTTTTCTATTACCTGCAAATGTTGGCTTAATCACTTCTCATTGGGAATGTTCTTTGGATCAATAGCATATAGTGTAATTTTCCAATATATTTCATATAGTGTAATCAAGCTAAGCCTGCCTTTGTGGAAAAAAGTTTATTTTTTAGTTGATTCCTAAAGGGGAAAAAAACCTAAGTGTTATATGAAGTGGTTCAAGTTCTTAATGGGCGCTCAGTCCATGCCTCAAAATGGATGCCTTGACTAGTCATTTTAATACCCATGCATGCCCCATTACTCACAGAGAAGAAAGGTTGCAGGAAATTACTTTTAGTTGAATTTTCTTGCATCCATGGGTTATCACTAGATGTTTAATCTATTCCCATTTTCTGTATTTGCTTCTCAGGTGCCGGTGTTTGAAAAAATGGACGAACAAGTACTAGATGCAATGTGTGACCGTCTCAAGCCAGTCCTATACACAGATGAGAGCTACGTTGTTCGTGAGGGAGACCCGGTTGATAAAATGCTCTTTGTTATGCAGGGAAAGCTATCAACCACAACCACCAATGGTGGAAGAACCGGCGTCTTCATCTCTGAGTACCTTGAGGCTGGTGACTTCTGTGGAGAGGAACTTCTCACATGGGCTTTAGATCGCCGCTCCTCATCTAATCTGCCCATCTCAACTAGAACAGTTAGAACCATTACAGAAGTTGAAGCCTTTGCTCTAATGGCTGATGACCTGAAATTTGTTGCTTCTCAATTCCGGCAGCTTCACAGTAAGCAGCTCCGACACACTTTGAGGTTTCACTCGCAGCAGTGGAGAACATCGGCTGCTTGTTCTATACAGGCTGCATGGCGTCGTTACAGTAAAAAGAAGGTAAGAGTCTCTCTGGCAAGAGGAAAATAGATTGCAAGATGCACTAGCCAGAGCTAATGGGAGTTCACCCATGCTGCTGCAGAAGCCATCAGAGCCTGATTTTACTTCTGGAGAATGATTGGAAAGGTAGGTCACTTTTCATGATTTTGTGCTTCTGATTATAGAAACTAGAACAACTCCGGCCAGCAAAAAAATAGGGAAAAAAAACACCAAGAGGCTGGGACAATGTTATAGTAGATTGCTGTAGTTGGTTGGGTGTTACGAGGTCTGTATATGTATATCATGTTGTATATGTACGTGTCCTTTATGTTTTTGTCACCATTTCCTGAGTTGATTTATGCTCACAATTTCGAATGGAAAAATCAAGCAGGATGCAACGAATTTCAATTTACTGCATAGAAGAACTGTAGCTATCTGTTGCTCTTGGATTGAGATTGGGTTGCTCATGATGGTACAAGCTTGAAATTAAAGTTTCATGTATTTTTTTAGGAATTTGAATTCATAGAAATTATTAAAATATTTTAATTTATAATAAAGTAAAAGAATAAGACAATCCTATGATTCTTCCCTTGAATTTAATATATAGTGACTTGATTTATTTGTAAAATGAAGTCAAGATTTGTGCTTTTCAAGAACATGAATTTGAACATGTTTCACGAAGCGAGATTTAATGATTTGAAGAATATCTAAGGCTTGATCCAATTTTCCTTATAGACTTCAATTTTTTTATTGATAAAGAAATATATGAAAGCTTATTTATTTTTTTATGTTATTTATTTCTATTTTATTTTATCTTTTAATGTGAAAATAAAATAAAAATAACACATGGTGAAATTTAATTGATTGGAAAAGATTTTGGTTTCTATAGCAAGATTAGTTGTATAGTCGACAATGATAACGAGCAAGAAGAGTTTCTGATGACAAATCCCCAGGTTTTTATTTTATCTAAGGATATTTACAGGATTAGGGTTAGTTATGCCAACCCCTCTTCTGCTTTCCAAAATCAAAGAGAAACCTGCTCCTGCACTTTGTAAGCTCCCTCATGATTCAATTGGAAGCTCGAGTTAGGCATGGAGTTAGGTAAGCGAGTTTCAAGATCGAACTTCTGTCGATTGAATTTAATGATATTACCGAAAAGATCTTCATACTTTTAATATTTTTTAAGTTTTAAAAAATATTAGCCTAACCCCTAAATTTTATTAACAATAAGATTGATGTAATAACCCATTTTTTCACCCCTGATTATTTTATGTATAGTTTAATTTTTGGGATTTAGTTTTGATTTTTTTTTAAAAAGAAAAAAATAGGGAATGAAATAAAAAGAATAGAAAACAAGGGACTAAGATGATTAGAGACTACAAGTAATGGGGGAAATGTATGCAAAAGAGGAAAATAAAAAAAAACTAGAAGGATCAACAAAAATGAAATAAATCTTACATATTAATAAGATAAAATCTAGTAATTAGGAATTTATGGTAAAAAAAAATTATAAATTGTTTGATATAAATTTTCTAGTTTTTTTGTAAAAGCTATTGAAAGTTTTTTTTTTTCCTAACATCGTTTCTCCTTGTTATAACCTCTTTAGTACTAGTAAAGGTCAATCTTAAACTCCAAATGATTTTTTATGTGTTAAATTTAGAGAATCTTTCAGCATGTAAGTACAAAAAAAAATGTTTATCATTAAAAATAAATACAAAACAACTTATTTTAAGCATTACAAGCCATAAACCCGCGCTCCGTTGCAGGGATTAAATTTTTTTTATCTAGTTTTAACACATAATTTTTTATTTTTTATTTCAGTTTTTATTCTTTTATTTTTTAGTTTAGTTTTGGTCCCTTGATTGTTTTGGTCCTTCTAAGATAGTTTTAAATTTTTATTTGTATCTATACACCTTTACTCTTAGTTTAGATTTTTAATTTTTATTGTTATTTTTATTTGTAT
This sequence comes from Salix arbutifolia, assembly GCA_025169955.1. Classification (NCBI taxonomy): domain Eukaryota; kingdom Viridiplantae; phylum Streptophyta; class Magnoliopsida; order Malpighiales; family Salicaceae; genus Salix; species Salix arbutifolia. The sequence goes on along the minus strand of CM045913.1, from coordinate 1,268,771 downwards.
TAAATACAACCCGCATTAAAAAATATAGTAAGTTTAGTTTTAGTAGTGTAAAATGAGAGTGAAACTCTTTCTTATGCATGTATAGTTAAACGTGAAATGTTTAAAACACCACCGCATGTAACTTTTCTGTTTTGCTTTATTTGAGACTACAAAAGTTATTTTACTGTGCACTAAAAAAGTAAAATTACCGAGACACCCACACTGACAATTCTTGATTTTTTTCTTATTTGAGGGTATTATGATTATTGTACTATGCATAGAAATAAAAAAAAAATGAAAATACCTCTGATACCATGAAATTATTTTAAACACATTTTACATAATAAAATGAATATATAAAAAACTAATATATATTTTTAGAAGTTCTACGATGCCACACGCGTCATCCGAAATTTGCATGAGCTCTAAAATTGACGTCGCGCCCAACGACAAGCACACAACACCGTGACAGAAAATATAATTAAAATTGGTAAATTACCAATACACCCTTATAACCAACTCTTGGATTTTGTCTTATAGGGGGTATATACGTACATATACAACTCGTGGTGCGCATTAGCTGGTCCGAACACCCGGATTATAAAAAAAGGGTCCGAGGATTAGTCATGGTGCACTTAAGCTCACCCAGAGACCCCGGTTATAAAAAAATATGTAAGTGAAAAAAATAAAAATAAAACAAAAAAAAGTATAGCATGAAAGCACTGTAGCAATCTATATTGTTTTTTTTTAAATATCAATCCGGGAATTAGTCGTAATGCACTTAAGCTGGAACGGAGACCTTGGTCATAAAAAAATATATAAGTGAACAAAAAAAGTATAAGGAAAAAAATAATAAATTGGTCCGGGGATGAGTCGTGGTGCGTTTAAGCTAGTCCGGAGATCCTGGTTATAAAAAAATGTATAAGTGAAAGAAAAAAAAGTATAAGCGTGAAAACACTGTAGCTATCCATATTGTGTTTTAAAAAATTCAGCCCAAGAATTAGTCGTGGTGTGCTTAAGCTGGCCCGAAGACCCCGGTTATAAAAAAATATATAAGTGAACAAAACAAAAGTATAAGAACAAAAAAAGTACCAGCAGGAAAGCACTTTACAAAAAGAAACAGTGGGACCGGGGATTGTCGTGTTACACATAAGTTGGTCTCGACACCCTGGTTATCAAAAAAATTGAATCTGGAGATTAATCATGGTGCTCTTAAGCTAGCTCGGACACACCGATTATAATATATATATATATATATATGTGTGAAAAAAGAAAAAAATATATAAAACAATCAGTCTAGGAATTAGTCGTGGTGTGTTTAAGCTGACCTCGAGACCCCAGTTATCAAAAAAAACATTTGGTCTAGGGATAAGGAAAAAATGTATAAGTGAACAAAAAAAATATAAGGAAATTTTTTTTAAAAAAATAATAAATTGGTTCAAGAATTAGTCGTGGTTCACGCAAGCTGCCTTGGGTATCCTGGTTATAAAAAAAATGATCCGGGAATTCGTCGTGGTGCGCTTAAGGTGGCCTGGAGATCCTGGTTATAAAAAAATATATAAGTAAAAAAAATAATAAAAAAAAAGTTTAAGGTGACTTAGAGACCATGGTTATAAAGAAAATGTATAAGTTAAAGAAAAAATTATAAGCGTGAAAGCACTGTAGCAATCCATATTGTTTTTAAAACAAATTCGGTTCAGGAATTAGTTGTGGTGTACTTAAACTGACCCGTAGACCTCGGTTATAAAAAAAAATATATAAATGAACAAAATAAAAGTATAAGAAGATAAAAAAGGAAAAAAAAAGTACCAGCAGGAAAGCAGTTTAGCAAAAAAATAGGTCCAAGGATTAGTCGTGGTACGCATAAGCAGGTGTGGACATCCTGGTTATCAAAAAAAATTATATCCGGGGATTAATTGTAGTGCACTTAAGCTAACCCGGACACCTCGATTATAAAATATATATATATATATATATAAGTGTAAAAAGAAAAAAATTAAAAAAGTACAACCATCAAAAAAATGTTTCATGGAAAAAAATGAAAAAAAAATATAATCAGAAAAAAAAACAAAAAAAAATTAGATTCGAGGATTAATCGTGGTGCGCTTAACCTAGCCTAGACACCCTGATTATAAAAAACAAACAAACAAATATATATATATATATATATATATATATATATATATATATATAAGTGGAAAAAGAAAAAAAATATAACCAACAAAAAAAATATTTCATGAAAAAAAAATTAGAAAAAAAAAGTAATGAAAAAAAGCAAGAAACGAAAAAAAGAAAAAAATAATTAAAGAAAAATAAAAATAAAACGTAATCAGAAAAAAAAAGTAAAAAAAAAAGGGGAAAGCATTGTTGCAATTCATAGTCCTATGTGTGGGGAGCTACCGTGTTTTTCCCATAATATTTAGTGTATTGTTAATATTTTAGGGTGATTTCTTTTTTCACTGGTAACCATAAAATTAGATGATAATTCTTTTTTATTATTATATTTTGCACATCGAGGTGCCCCTGCAATTATTGATATACATATGTTCAAAAATTGAGTCTCTCATGTCTACACATATTTGAATAAACCTCTAACATATTTATATTTGAAAAGTTTATACATGTATTTAATAAAATAAATCAATAATTTTATATATATATATATATATATATCGAATAACTTAATATGCATTTTTATCTTTGCTTCTATCAACAAATTTATTATTATTATTATTATTATTATTATTATTATATATATAATAATAAATTTGTTGATAGAAGCAAAGATAAAAATGCATATTAAGTTATTCGATCTTGTTACAAAAAGCTTCTCAAATCTTTTTTTTTAATTTAACTATACATTAATAAACTCTTTTTTTGTTAGAGAATAAATAATTTAAACTCAACTGAAATATATATTTTAACACATCATATAAGCTCATGAAGCGTGAATTTAAAATCCCTCCAGCTCCTCTTCTTTCACATTTTCCACCATTTCAATGACTTGCTGCGATAAATTTTTAAATTTTAATATAATGGGATTGGATTCACTTTTCGTTGACCATTTCAACATTGCATCCTGCTCCTCCAAAATCAAAAACATTGCAATGAAGCGAAAATCCTTTTTATCAAATTTAAGAGTCGTTCATGTATATTTTGCTTTTAAGAAAAAACTGTAGAACTGTTTGCCAAGTAGTTGGTAAATTGATTAAATAATTATATTAAAATTAGTAATAAATAAAAAAAATTATCAATACCAAATATGTTAAATACAAATAGGTTGTTAAAATAGTTTTTATTACTGGAGCCCATAAAAAACATTATACTATTCTAAATGTCATATTAACAATTTTAATATTTTCCTTTAAACCATTTTTTTAACTATTCTAATTTCTAAATGAGTTTTGTCATTGGAGATGCCTTTAGTGTGTTATATGATTAATGTTGTTTTTACCAAAGTTGTTTTAATTAAAAATATATTAACATATTTTTCATATATTAACACATCAAAACAATTAAAAATACCTAAAACACATCATATCACAACGGTGAAAAATAAAATATTTTTAATATTTTTTTGAATAATTTTAATATAGCAATATTAAAAATAATCATTACAATAATATAAAGAGTTTGTTTGGTATTATGGTTGCTGTTGTGGTTGAGATTTAAAACAAACAGTTTCATGAAAAACACTTTTAGTTGCGGTTCATAATTGATATTGAAGTGTTTGGTTAAAATTATGGCTGAATTTGAGGTTTAATGAAAAGCAGTTTCGTGTGTTTGGTTACTATGTTTTTTATATTGCTGTCAACTTGTTAAAATACTTTAAAGGACACATATATTTTTTTAAATATTGTAGATTTAATAATCATAATAATAAAATATAATTAATAATTCAAGTAAATTAGATATTTGTTTTTATTCTCCCATCAAAATTTGCAATTCCATTACGAACTAAATCCATACGTGAAGGTCTTTGCAATCCCTTGCTGTTTGATCTAGGAACAACATCTGGTAAAATATCATTAGAAACAATATCTGGTAAAATATCATCAGAAACAACATCTGCAATCCATACTGATTTTCAGGATCTCTATCTACATGTTGTAGAGATAAAATTGTAAGACCAAATTCAGTTGGAAGTTTCTGAATTTCATCCAGGACTCCGTTGATCTTCTCAACTTTCTGATCCATAATCAGTCGAAAAGCAACAGGGCTGCGGAGTGAAACGAAGTCACACATCTTTCCCTTTCATCAAGCTAATTTCTATCTATATATTTTTTTTAAATATGATTTTTATATATTTTTTAAATCAGGATGGGTCTAACCCAATTAAATGGGTCAGCCCAGCCCAGTTGGGCCAAAAGGCCCAACTCTGCTGAACTTGGGATGGGCCGAGAGCTGGTCCAACCCAAGAGGTTTAAAAAATAAAAAAAAGTGTGTTGGTTCACGACTTGCGTGAACAGTGCAGAGTGAATTAATTCACTCTTGCACTGTTCACGTAACACGTGAACAGTAATATGACTGACGGTGACGAGAAGCTCGCTTGTTGCTGCCGCCAAGTAGAGGAGGCCGAGGTGATTTTTCATGCAGTGACGACATCGAAAATGGTGGCCTGTAGTGGCTGGGAGAAACGTTGGAAGACAGTTGTTGCTGCTTGACACCGGAGTTGTGGGAGAAAGTTGGACTGGTGCAGGTGCTGTTGGTGAAGAGAAGAGATTGTCGACGGTGAAGAAGAAGCTGGTGATAATCGCTAGTGACCGCTACTACTGGAGGAAAGAGAGGGCTGCATCCATGATATTTTTTTAGAGATAAACCTGCGACTAAGATAGAGGGGGAGCTGCTGGCAGTCCTGCTGGCACCAAGGATGGCAAGGTGGTCGATAGTTATGCTACTATTTTTTTATATTGTGACATTGTTTTCTCCTCTCTGTTATATTCTTCTTCTTTTTTAGCCAAAATCATCGCCTCAGCCAAGCACCCCCTTTGACAGCGACTCCCGTTGGACTTTCACTTCCTTTTCTTTCTCTATCTGAAGATACTGACCTAAAAGTCAAACAATTACAGATTTTCCCGGAAACTCCCTCCTCTCTTCCAACCCAAGTGTTTGCTGAGTTTTATTTTTATTATCCAATCCACGCAGTCAAACCAACTAAAAAAAGGTAGTCTTGTTATCGTCCTTCAATAATAGCGGACAAAACCCAGGTTTTGTTTTTCATCAATCACTTGGATTTCATCCTCTTCATAGGTATGTCTCTTCCTTTCTTTCATAAAAACCCTTCCTTTTTTTCTATATAATTCTTTTCTTTCTCTTTCAAGCAATCTATTTTTGCCTCTGTTAGTTGAGTTTCATTTTATTTTCCTCTGGGGTATTTTAGTTCTGCTTATCTTAGTTTTTTTCTCCCTTCTGTTGATGCTTTAATCGAATGTGTATTTTCACACGCACACTGAATCATGCTTAGTTAACTTAACCATACGATGGGGTTACTTTCTAACCCAACTGCACTGGTCGGAAAAGATGAAAATTTATTTTTTAGTTCATTTATTATTATCTAATATATTAAAAGAGCTCAGGTTTGGTTATTATAGTATGTGAGTCAAATCACTGTGGATTACAATACTATTGCTCAGTTTTCGGTTCGGTTCGTTGATTTACTGATTTTTTGATTTTTGCACAGTAAAATAACCATTGTATCCCTTGAAAAAGACAAAAAATAGGCCCTGTCGAGAGGGGTGCCACGGTAATTGCATATTTTTTGTCCGGTTCGGGTCACCGGTTTATTGATTTTTTTATATTTCTTTGCACAGTAAAATAATCATTCCATCCCTCGAAAAAGACAAAAATCAGCTCTGTTCGGGAGGGATGCCATGAGAATTTCACATTTTTTGAAAATAGCTAAATACAAATATGCCCCCAATAAGATAAAATTGAGGAGTTGGTTGCATGGATTGCCAGGTAATTGACCATAATTTTTTTATTATTTTTCTTGGATTACTGTCGACGTGTGTGGTACACGCGACGGACAGTATTCAGCCTCACACCCTCTTCGGGAGGCGCATGCGACCTCTTCTGATGGAGGAAATATCCGTCCAGCGTCTCAATCGATGCGCCGCCGTGTCCTCTTCCTCATTGAGTGACGCGTGTCCTACCCTGATGGGCTAGGGACAAGCTAGTGGGCGGTTGAACCTTTTTCCCCTGTTCTCTCTCCTGTAACCTAAACTACACGTTAGACCTCGATTTTATGTCTTTTTCATTTCAGTCCCTTTCTCTTTTAATTGTATTGTATGGTCCTTATTTCTGTTATGTAAATTTTGATTTGTTTCAATTGTGTCATTCAATTGAAATTGATTAGACATTGCATTTTCATTTCAGTCCTTATTGTTTTAATTTCCGGATTTCTTTTAAATCCCTTAATATTTTCGATACAGAAGATTTGATGTTTTCAATTTTATCTTTTGATTGAAATTAATAATATATTTGTTTTTCATTTCAACCCTAATACTTTTAAATTTTTATTTTAATTCCTTTATTTTTTTATATTTCTTAAATAGTCCCTATTTTTGTTCATGTTTATATATATATATGCTTTTAGTTTTTGTTTTTGTTTTTTATTATTTTCTCTTTTGTTGAGATAACATTTTTTTTCAAAAATTTTGTTATTAAATTTTAGTTTGTGTTTATGATCATTTGAATATTGATTTTTTTTCCTTTGTTCTTTCTTTTGCTTTTTTTTATTAGTTTTTTGAAATTATTTTCACGTCAAATGATTTTTTTAGCTGATATTTTTTATTATTTTTTTGTTTGCTCTTTTATTAAAGTTTTTGGGATTTTTTTATTTTTTATTGAATTTATTTTCTCATTATTCACGCAATAATAATAATAATTTTAGTTTTTTTTTATTGCTTCCTTTTTTATTAATATTTTTGTTTTTTTTTCTTGGGATAATTTAATAATTTTTATTGTTTTAGCAATAATAGTAATGATATTTTTAGATGTTAAGTCTTTGATGATGTTATTGTTATAATAGGGTGTGTTGATGTATCTATTATATCAAATATTACATATATAAATATTATATTTTATTTTTAAACTAGTAAAATTTATTAATTATTTCAATTTCAATAATTATAAAAATTATTTGTTCAGTCCACAATATAGTATAGACAATTTAACTAGTTTAACTCTAAATTGCATTGTTGTAAAGACAAAATCTGAATAAGTTTTCGGTCCATATGCTTTAATTAAATGTGTACTTTAAGTCCACGTACACTGAGTCATGTTTAGTTAACTTAACCATGCGAGGGGGTTACTTTCTAACCCAACTGCACTGGTCCCCTCTTTCAAACGAAGGGAGAAACACCACCCCGGTCAACCTCGCGACAGAATTACCGAGTTTCACTTCATCCTCCATAAGCAAACCAATAAGAGATATTATAATGCATTTTTCAGAAACTTCCTCCTCTCTTCCAAATACAGGAAAAAGAACCATATTAAATAAATCTAAAAACTCATTTAGATTAAACAAAGTTGACAAATTAGCCACATCATATTAAATAAATCTCCACATAATTTTATTTTTTTCCTGCTCAAATATATGTTAATATTCTTTTTATATTTAATAAAAACCTAATCCGACTAGTAATGTAGAGTGGAAAATTATCTAGTTGCTAACTAAATTACATAAAATAAGATAAGAGTGTATGTGATACCATAGAGTGAATTGACTTTGATGCAATTTTCTTCTAGACAAATTAATTAATTTTTGGAAAAAGAAAATAAACTTTTTATCCTCCTTAAAAACCCTACTTTGTCTTTTTATCAATCACTTGGATTTAATCCTCTTCAGGTATTTCTCCTTAAAAATATTTTTTTTTGCTTTAAGTTAAAGTGTTTGTTGAGTTTCATTTTATTTTCCTTAGTTGGACTGAAAGTAGAATTAGACAGGGAAAAAAAACATTTGCGCATGGCGCAGGTTTCCTCCTGCGTATGTCCATAAATAGCATGCACACCAATCCAGCCCTTCTTCCCCATCTCCGGCGACGCAGAGACAGCAAGTTCCAGCACATACCAGCCCCTTCCTACGCCTCTCTCGGCCACCATTTCCGATGCCGCCACCACCAGCAGAACAGCCTCGACATCCTCTACCCGGAGTCAGTGGAAAGTGAGCCTCTCGTCCCTGGTCAACCACCCTATTACTGTTCAAGGAACACGTGAACAGTGCAGCAGTTTTTATTTTTTCTCTTCCTTTGTCTTTTTATCAATCACTTGGATTTAATCCTCTTCACATGTATTTCTCTTCCTTTCTTTCATAAAAATCTTCCTTTTTTCTATATAATTCTTTTCTTTTTCTTTCAAGTAATTTATTTTTGCCTCTGTTTGTTGAGTTTCATTGTATTACTTTGTTGTTCTTTAATGTGCAGTGTGTGAAGAAGCTTCTGGGATTTAATTTTATTGATCAAAGGTTGGATTTTTCATTGTTGACTACGACTTAAATAAGTCACAGTCATGAATCATCCACGAGAGAATTTTGTGAGGTTGGTTCTTTTCTACACTATGGATGTTGTTGACTTTAGTGTTTAAGGCACTTTTATGCTGGAGCTGAAGGAACAAATGCAATACAGAACTTCAATCTTGAAATACTTTGTTTACTTTGAAAGAGTACTAATTCCTTGCTTTCAAGATTGAAGTTCTGTATTACTGTTTCCATCACACATGTCTTTGTAGAAATAATGGTCATTAGCTTTCTGAGTTTTGTTGTTATATTGGCACCAACATTGATATCACCACTCATCATAGATCTTGTAATAAGAATGGACTGTTCTTCTGTAATTTGTTATTAGCTAGTGTCTCTCCCCAAAATAAATTTAATAAACTTATCTCATGATATTCATTCAACAGTGAGGTTGCTTTGAGAAAGAAAATTCTCGACCCACAAGGGCCTTCCCTTCAAAAGTGGAACAAGATATTCGTATTGTCATGCTTGATTGCTGTTTCACTGGATCCTTTGTTTTTCTATGTCCTTGTGATTGATGATGGTAAGAAGTGTCTTTCTTTGGACAGCACGATGGAGATTAACGCAAGTGTTTTGCGTTCTGTCATGGATATCATTTATATGCTACATATTATCTTTCAATTTCACACTGGATTCATTGCTCCCTCTTCTCGGGTATTTGGAAGAGGTGTCTTGATCGACGATACTTGGGCAATAGCTAAGAGACATCTGTCATCATATTTCTTAATTGACATTCTTTCAGTCCTTCCACTCCCACAGGTAGAGTAAACTTCCTTGCGCTGCCTATACACTCTTTGTGGCATACTTGTCAGATAGAACTTTCAAAGTGGACTATATTTCATTTAGCCTCAATACTCGTGATGAATAGCCAACTCATTTTTCCTAAGGTGACTTTGGAAGAATTTGTTTCCTATTTATGACCTCATTTTTGGTCCCTAAACTGTGAATTGGGATTGTTTGAGATTGTTATATGAAATATTTGTGGGGAAATCTTTAGAAATTCGACATCCAATTATTGAAGTTTTTGTATATCCTTTCAATCAATCACAAGCTAGTTGTACTGTGAGACACGCGCGCGCACTATCCATGTGGCAGAAACCAGGAGGATAACATTATTGCCCCAAACTAAATACATAATTTGGCATATTATCAAAGCAAGCTATCTGAAGAACAATAGTTTCACGATTATTGCACTTGGGAAACTTTTCCAGGTCAAAATGTTGGAGTTTGATGTTATTTGTGGGCTTCTAACTTGCTGCTCAATGTCTAGGTGGTGATTTTGATTATCATTCCAAAAATGGCCGGCTCAAGATACTTGAATACAAAGAACGTGTTAAAATTTGTTGTCATCTTCCAGTATGTTCCAAGGTTTATGCGAATTTATCCATTATACAAGGAAGTTACAACTTCTGGCATCCTTACAGAAACTGCGTGGGCTGGAGCTGCATTTAATCTTTTTCTGTATATGCTTGCGAGTCATGTGAGTTTGATTTACTCAACCGGTATCCATTTTATTGTAAAATAGATGAGAGAAATTCACATGCATGCACGCCGCTCATATATTCTCAGTTTCATAAACTATCCATACTGTAGTTTTTATTGAGATCAACTAAGGATGAGTTGGCCATATAAACTCTAATTACCAAACTACTACAATGCTAATAAAAGTTTCAAGGGAATGCATTGTAAACATAGGTTGCATCAAAAGAATGATCAGTTATGTGTACTGCTATGTATAATGATATTCACCTTGGATCATACAGTTATTTCAGTAACTCTGCAATCTTTTCCATTTGTTTACCTGGACTTTCATTAGCTTGTCCTTTAATATGACATGTGAACTACATTCATGTTTTATACATTTTAATGTTCTATATGGTCTTGAATCCTTTTTTTCTCTTTTTTGGCATGGATTTGGAGTTTGACTTGCTCTATTGAACAAGTAATGATAGCTACTGTATAGATGGATAATTGAAGATGAATATGAATGTAGTCGTAATGTCTCATAATCTTTTCAGCTTTTGTCATTGTTTTTCATGAATCTTTTCAGAAATTTGGCTGCGATTGGAAGTTCACCTTCTGACTTGGGCATAATTTTTGCAGTACTAATTGGTTTAGCTCAAATTTTAGGTGATTGGAGCCTTTTGGTATTTGTTCTCAATAGAACGACAGACAGATTGTTGGAGACAAGCCTGTGGGACACAAGAGACATGCAGGCGTGAATTTTTGTTTTGTGATGGAGCTGGTGGTGCTGGAAATCTCTCGTTTCTGGATAATCATTGCCCGGTAACAACCCCAAATGAAACAGCCTTCAATTTTGGAATATTTCTTGATGCCCTCCAGTCTGGTGTTGTTTTGTCATCTACGGGTTTTTCAGACAAGTTCTTTTATTGTTTTTGGTGGGGCATGCGAAACCTGAGGTATGTGAATGCTTTATACAATTGGGTGTGTGGTATTTGTGCTACACCATTCAGTGCCCTTGGTCGCTGTCTTACACCATGGGACATATCTGTTGCCATTTAACTTGTTTTCAGACATAATGTAGTTGATGTTTGATATTGTGTTTTAATTTTTTTTATTTTTTTTTAAATTTTTATATATATTTTTAGATCATTTTGTTGATGTTAAAAATAATTTTTTTAAAATAAAAAAAAATTATTCTGATATATTTTTAAATGAAAAATATTTTCATAAATAACCACAATCACACTGTCAAATAAATATATAGTGCGGGAAGAGAGAAGCAATGGGAAACAGAAATTGGAAGTTGGAACAAAATAATAGAACTTAGGGTTCATATGAAACCTCTACAATGTGAATATATTGATAAAATAACAAAAACCTACCTTGTAAAATAACCTCTTGAAATTCATCTTAAAGTATCTATTTATATTAGTTTAAGCCTCGTATCCTCGCAGAAAAAAGATTTCTTGTCTTATTAGTCTTCAAATAAAACTACTTAGCCTAATATAAATTATATTCTAGGGTCTTATCTAACAGTTTAAGTTTTTAGGGTGAGATGATTTCTTAACATGGTATCATAGTCTTGTTGACTCAGTAGTCACGAGTTTGAATCTCACTACACCCATTTTATTTAATAAAAATCAAACACGGGGTGGTATGGACCTGTGCAAGTTTCAAGCCTAAAGGGCTTTCATTTGAGGGGGGTGTTAGAGAGTAATATAAATCATATTCTGGGACCTCACCTAACAGCTTAAATTTTTAGATGAAATGATTTCTTAACAGGCACATGTGACCCTGGATTAACTAAGTAATCCTACTATCATAAATATAACAAAATAAATAAATTGAACAAAGCCTTGTGTTAACATCACTCGGTAAAATTGGTGTTTATGCATTGTCTAATAAGGCTGAACACTAATTATGAAGTGATTATTAATATAACTAAAAATCATTGGGCGTAATTGAAAAACATTTCTAATTTTAAAGCTTATTCTAAGATAAGAAAAATGTAATTAAAAGGATAAAGACCAAATGTGAAGGAAAAAGAAATCAAAGGGACTGCTCTGAAATTTTGTAAGGGCAGTGCAAATTTTGAGATGGAGAGAGATAAAAAAAATGTTTTCAAGGGCTTCAAAGTATTTGCACTATTTTGATAGAAACAAAAGGACAAAAAACACCTGAGCCAAAAGCATTGCAATTTTTTATTCCAAGGCTAAAGTAGTGATTCTACTGTGCATGAAAAAGGTAATTGTGTTAAGGTGAGAAGACAATCTTACCCTCAGAGCTTAGTGTATTGCCTTTTATTTTTCCAAGGAAACATTCGTAATTACACTATTACAATGAATTCTAATTTGTGTCTTGATGCAAAACAACATCCTCTGGCAGATTTAGTTTCTTTTTTAATGTTATTGAATGGGTTATCTCGTGTGCCTTTTGCAGTTCTCTTGGTCACAATCTTAAAACAAGTACCTATGTTTGGGAAATCTGCTTTGCAGTTTTCATTTCTATCTCCGGTGTGGCAACAATTGCGTTTCTCATTGGAAACATGCTGGTTGGTGCTGTTTTCTTTACTTGATAGCTCTTCGTAGTGAAATTACATGCAGAGGATAGAGTTGGTCTGGCTTCTAATATCAAGCAGGATTTCATTCAATTTTTAATTGTTGGGTGCATGCATCTTATGCTTACATGCTATGATCTCAAAATCAGGGCCCACGAGCACCTGATCATGCATTCTTTGATCGGTAATTAAAAGGACTTGCGATATAGCATTTGATGTTTATTAGGAGATAGCTTAATCGCTTGCAGAATCTCTCATTGACAATATGAAGGTGGTTGCATTTATTTATTTTACTTCTTTCTCATTTATTTTTTTTCAATTTTAGTTCTTACTTTTGAAAAAACACAAAGAACTAGCATTTGCCATGACACCAACTCCATGAGAATAGTATGTAGGATTATGATGCACCATTGCCACCAATGACTTGCTCCTTGGTTGGTTTTCTTTTTCATTGTCAAAGGGGTGTCATCTTGATTTTTGGACTATTTATGGAACATGGGTTCTTGAAAGTTCATTAATAGTTAAATTTCCAATCAAGCATGGGGTGCAGCTTTAATTAATTTTATGCCTTCTATATATTTCGTGAGTTGATGGACTGCAGCTACTCTTAATCAGACACATTTTCAAACCCGAACTGCAAGATTGGAGGAAATGAGAATCAAAAGAAGAGACACAGAACAGTGGATGTCCCATCGCTTGCTTCCTGATAATATAAGGGAACGGATCAGACGGTATGAACAATTCAGGTGGCAAGAAACTAGAGGTGTTGATGAAGAGATGCTTGTTCAAAATCTTCCCAGGGACCTTAGAAGGGACATTAAACGTCACCTTTTCCTGGATCTGCTCAAGAGAGTGAGTTCTTCCTCTTTTTTGTAATTTTCTGTTGGTGTTACACATGATCTTGATTAGACCGATTTTTCCCTTCCTGCTTATTTTCTATTACCTGCAAATGTTGGCTTAATCACTTCTCATTGGGAATGTTCTTTGGATCAATAGCATATAGTGTAATTTTCCAATATATTTCATATAGTGTAATCAAGCTAAACCTGCCTTTGTGGAAAAAAGTTTATTTTTTAGTTGATTTCTAAAGGGGAGAAAAACCATAAGTGTTATATGAAGTGGTTCATTCTTAATGGGCGCGCAGTCCATGCCTCAAAATGGATGCCTTGACTAGTCATTTTAATACGCATGCATGCCCCATCACTCACAGAGAAGAGAGGCTGCAGGAAATTACTGTTAGTTGAATTTCCTTGCATCCATGGGTTATCACTAGATGTTTAATCTATTTTCTGTATTTGCTTCTCAGGTGCCGATGTTTGAAAAAATGGACGAACAAGTACTAGATGCAATGTGTGACTGTCTCAAGCCAGTCCTATACACAGAGGAGAGCTACGTTGTTCGTGAGGGAGACCTGGTTGATGAAATGCTCTTTGTTATGCAGGGAAAGCTATCAACCACAACCACCAATGGTGGAAGAACCGGCGTCTTCATCTCTGAGTACCTTGAGGCTGGTGACTTCTGTGGAGAGGAACTTCTCACATGGGCTTTAGATCCCCGCTCCTCATCTAATCTGCCCATCTCAACTAGAACAGTTAGAACCATTACAGAAGTTGAAGCCTTTGCTCTAATGGATGATGACCTGAAATTTGTTGCTTCTCAATTCCGGCAGCTTCACAGTAAGCAGCTCCGACATACTTTGAGGTTTCACTCGCAGCAGTGGAGAACATGGGCTGCTTGTTCTATACAGGCTGCATGGCGTCGTTATAGTAAAAGAAGCTGGAAGTGTCTCTCTGGCAAGAGGAAAATAGATTGCAAGATGCACTAGCCAGAGCTAATGGGAGTTCACCCATGCTGCTGCAGAAGCCAGCAGAGCCTGATTTTACTTCTGGAGAATGATTGGAAAGGTAGGTCACTTTTCATGATTTTGTGCTTCTGATTATAGAAACTAGAACAACTCCGGCCAGAAAAAAAATAGGGACAAAAAACACCAAGAGGTTGGGACAATGTTATAGTAGATTGCTGTAGTTGGTTGGGTGTTACGTGGTCTGTATATGTATATCATGTTGTATATGTACGTGTCCTTTTTGTTTGTCACCATTTCCTGAGTTGATTTATGCTCACAATTTCGAATGGAAAAATCAAACAGGATGCAACGAATTTCAATTTACTGCATAGAAGAACTGTAACTATCTGTTGCTCTTGGATTGAGATTGGGTTGCTCATGATGTTCCAAGCTTGAAATGAAAGTTTCATGTATTTTTTTAGGAATTTGAATTCATAGAAATCATTAAAATATTTTAATTTTAATTCACCCATTATGTTGGTTACAATTTGGGTAATGCATCCTTTAATATGGAATTAGCTTTTTATTGGGTTATATTCATTTCATGACCTAGATAGTGGGTTTGATGAGGTAAACCAAATGATCTTTTTTTTACTCTTCCCTGATTTCATTAATTATTAATGTGTTTGGTTGAGAATTATGTTTTATGATTTATTTTTTATTAGGTTATTTTATTTTCATAACCCAATAATAGCGCTTAACATGTTGATTTAGACTATTTTTTGTGTCATTTTTTTAATTAAGATTCTTACAAATTTCATCGTTTAATATTGACTCTAAAAGGAACAGTTGAGAATCGAACTCAATAATTTGTTTTGATTACTCTCTATGGTGTTATATTTAATCTAGGTTAAATCAAGTTTTTTATTGTATTTTTACCACAAGGTTATCTCAATTTGATAACTCGGGTCATAGGTTTGGTAGATTGACTCATTGTTTTTAATTGATTTCTTTTTTTAATCTCATGCTTCAACATTGAGTTAGTTGATGATTGAAATTTATAATTTATTTCAATTTGCTTCCCACAAACCTAGATCGCGATTTTAACAGGTTAACTCAGATCACTTTTCAAGGTCTTCTTTTAATATATTTATTTTTTAATTTCATCATTTAACATTAAATTGATTATAAATTTCACTTCATGATTTATTTTTATTTAATTTCTATAAGGTTACTTGACATGTTAACTAACGTTGACTCAAGTTAATTTAATATATTGTTATTTTAATTATATTAAAAAGATGTCATCTTGAAATTATTTTTTAGTCAAACTATATTTTTAAAGGTTGTATAAATTATTATTAGACCGGTAAAGTCAACCGGATTACACTAGATCAACACTCATGATATTTATTTATTTATTTTGTTAGGAAAAAAACATTATTAATTTCTAAATATTTATTTTTTGTATATATATATATATATATATAATTGATCTATCCCATATATTACGAAAACATGACTCTCTTATTCCCCAAATAACTAACTACTAATTTTAACCTTCTATCTTTGACATAAAAATCATATCTTCAACTTAAAAAATTAAAAGAAAAGAAGGAACAAAAAAAAACACAAAGAAAATAAATCTTAGTACAAGTAAAAGTCCATGACGATGAAAGTCTCTTACACTCTCTCTTTTTTTTCAATCTTATTTAATGCTCCACCAGGATTATACAACACAACCACTTGGCTTGTTATTCGATGATCTATGACTGAATGAAAGTTTACTTAGACGTTGTTTTAAAAAATAGAGTGGATGTTGATTTTTAAAATATTTTTTATTTAAAAATATATAAAAATAATATTTTTTTAATTTTTATTATTTTAATATTAACACATCAAAATTATCTAAAAATAATTTAAAATAAAATGATAAAATAATCTTGTGTTCATTTTTTCCAAAAACACTTTTTCATTTTGTTTTTTTCTTGATTGTTTTGTTGACCAAATCAAAGCAATCCAACATAAACAGTGCAAGCATGCACTCATTATACTCTTGTGGGTCAATATTATGAACTCGTGATTTGTTTATTTTTATTTTTTACTGTAATCAATCAAGATAATTCCGACCAAAGTCTAGGGTCACGGTCTAAGTGGGTTCTAATCAATTTATTTTTTTAATTCTATATGAAAAAATAAAAATATTTTTATTTAAAAAAAATCAACATATTTTAATCAATTTTTTTTCTGAACTAACCGGGTCATGAATTAATCTAGGATTTTTACTAGGTTAAAAATCGTGTGATATTTGAGAAGACTAGGAAGCTGTTTGGGACAGCTTTTGAAACGTTGTTTTCAAAAAATTTAATTTTTTTTATTTTAAATAAATATATTTTAGTGTTTTTAGATTATTTTAATATGTTGATGTCAAAAATAATTTTTAAAAAATAAAAAAATATCATTTTGATATATTTCAGCACGAAAAACACTTTGAAAAGCTACAACAACAGCTGTCCCAAACAGGCCCTAGTTCTAACCGGTGAGGATATCTCATTGATTTTCAAATTTTTAAGTAATGATAGCACCGATAGGGTAAAATAAATATATTTGTATTTATAAAAATATTTTAAAATTATTTAAAATAAAAATAAAAAGTAGCTTTAAAAAACAAATTAGAAATTTTTATCAGTATTTATAAAACGATCCTTAATGCTTATCCTAAAGTCAGCCAGCCAAGGAAAAAAGGCAAGTCGTATCCATCATAAGTCAATCAGGTCCTGCAGAATACTGAAATAGACCCCCTAGCTGCCCGAATTTGTTTTTTGAAAAACAATTAAAAAGAAATTTAATTAATTTTTTTAGTATTTTAATGTGCTGATAACAATTTTTTTTTAAATATACATTATTTCAATATAATTAAAAAAAATACTTTAAAAAACCCATCGAGCACACTTTAAATGTATGATTTTGCCTACAGTCCCCCTCTTCCATTTTGCTATTCCTGGTCTGATGCCATGGGCCACTGGGTGCTCCCGTTGAAGGTAAATCACTGTCTTCAAGTTGAATATTCTATGTAAACTATCATTGTCAATCTAAATCAATTAATTTAAATTTAAATAAAAATAAAAATTCAACTCATCAAATCAATTAAATGATCAGAAACTCATTTAAATTAAACCAAGTTGATGTTTTTTCCTCTAAATTCGTCTTAAAATTAACTTAGATTAAGCGTCGAACCATGGATTTTTTGGATTAATCTAGTAGTTAAAGATGTTATTTGATAAATTTATATTACAAAATCCTAACTGACAAAGTTGATAATCGTTATATTTATAAGTTTTTTGTTCTTAATAATTTATTTGCTTGCTTGATATTTTTTTTTGAATATTATAAACTTGTCAAAACCATTACAAGGTTACGTGCAACATATAGTACCTGTTTGGGAGAGTAGTTATGATTGTTTTTTAAAGTGATTTTCGTTCAAAAATACATTAAAATTATATTTTTTTTATTTTTAAAAAAATTATTTTTGATATCAGCGTATCAAAATAATTTAAAAATACCAAAAAATTTTCATTTAAAATGAAAAAAAAATGAATTTTGAGCAAACGACGATTGTACCGCCGAAACAAACAACTTCATAATATACATGTTCCTATTTATAAATACAATGAATTGTATTTTACTTAGAAATTAAAATAAAATTAATGCATATAACACACAAATATATTTCATATTAAATATTAACATGACTTATTGAATCATTTAAGCACTATAATATGATATTTAAAAGCTTCTATCTATGGCATGTATCATGATTTATCAATATAACTTAATTTATATGCATTAATATGCATATGCAATCGTTTTAAAGACTTTATCTAAATACTTGATAATAATTAAATTATTCAATAAAACCCGGCAAATAAAATCTCATTCATGAACAATAATATCTTTGATATCAGTATTTTTTAATGGAAGTTTTAGTGTGTGTCAAAGATTTCTCTCTCTCCTTGCTATAATCTACGAGGAGAGATGAGAGAGAGAAAAACTCTAAATGCACAATAAAACTCGGATTATGACACCACTAATATCGTAAAAAGATATCAACAAGAGGAATCCAACGATATCAAGGATGACCACCAACAAAGACCAAAGTGGATTGGATTTATCGTCAAAAGCAAGCGAGTCATCTATCATCTTAATATTATTGATTTGTTATATCAACAATGTCATAATCAAAGTTTCAATATGCCTCCGAAGTATTTATTTTTTATTTTGTTTCCCCGCTTTTTTCTTTATCCATGTGAATCTCATTTAATTTTTTTTTAAGATGTCATGATTTTGAACACCTAGCATTTTTTATTTATTTTTTGTTACATATATAAACTATGCTATTTTGTCAATTTTAAAAAAAAAAAATATATATATATATATATATGTTATTTCATTAATATTTTTTTAAAAGGCAAAAGGTTATCCCATGGTTGTAAAAAATCGAACCTATTAGCTTTGACTTGTGTAAAAAATTAAAAACGTACATAACAGTGTTTGTTGTACAATTAGGTGCTTCCATGTTTATGTTATAGATGAATTGACTTTCATCCCATTTTTTTATTTTTATTTTTTTAAAATATTTTAATATAATAATATCAAAATAAATAAAAAAATTATTCTAACACCTCATATCAGCTCATGTAGCCTGAATTTAAATCCCTCCAGTTCCTCTTCTTTGACCATACCATTCTTTTGCATTTTCCAGGTGCTATCTGAGTTGACCATTTCAATGACTAGCCGAGTATGATTTTTAATTTTTTTTTATTAATGTGGATCATCGTTTCAGCTTTCGTGTTTTTCTGATTAATTTTATGAATTTTAAAATTATAAATTATATAAATCTTTAATAATTATTATATTATTATTTATAGGGTTTAAATCTGAAACCACGAGTGAAGCAAATTTTTTAGTACCAATTTCTTATTACTGAGTAAACTATTTATATTTTTAAATTTTAATATAATGGGATTGGATTCGCGAAACTCGATTGTAATTCCATTCAACACTGGACCGGGTTGATGATGACTGCCTTCTCCTCCAAAATCAATAAACTATAAATTAACAAATAATCTATCCAATAAAAATAAATTAGCTTGCGTAGTATCTTGAATACTTCTCGTGATTTTGAGTAGCTAGACGATTGAACATGGTGGGTTGAGATTAGTGGTTGGCGAGATTAAATAAAATGAAATAAATATGTTATTATAATATAAATTAAATTGATCACTGCTGCAAAGTCAAGAGATTATTTTGACTTTCTATAATAAAGAGATATCTTTTTTATTTATTTATTTATTTACCTCCTTAAAATTGCAATTAGTTTACCAATATCTAGAGGAAAAATATAGAATAAATTCTTTGAAAAACAATCCCACTTTATTAGGGTATTTCTAGAGGAATTTAGACATGAAAAGCCAAAAAGTATTAACCACTAATTGACTTTCCACCGTGAAATTTTGTCTCCGATATAATAGAAACTGTTGAGACTTACTCTAATTCTAATTGAATGTTATTTTTAAAAATGATTTTTATTTAAAAAATATTAAATTGATATTTTTTTTTTATTTTTATAAAAATTATTTTTACATCAACATATGAAAATGATCTAAAATATTAAAATAATTTAATTTAAAATAAAAAATAAAAATAAAAATAAAATTTATTTTTTTAAAGTATTTTTGAAAGATAATGTCAAATAGTAATGCCAAACAGAAACTTTGTCATTCATGTATATTTTGATTAAAAAACTGTAGAACTGTTTGCCAAGTAGTTAGTAAATTGATTAAATAATTATATTAAAATTAGTAATAAATAATTTTTTTATCAATTACCAAATATGTTAAATGCAAATAAGTTGTTAAAATAATTTTTATTAATGGAGCACACATAAAAATACTTTTTTTTACCATAGTTGTTTTTAATTAAAAATATATTAATATTTTTTTATATATTAACAAATTAAAACAATTATTAAAAATACCTAAAATACACCATATCAAAACTGTGAAAAAATAAAATATTTTTAATATTCCTTAGATTCTTTTCAATAATTTTAATATAGTAATATTAAAAATAATTATTACAATAATAATAAATAAATAAAAAACACGAGTCTAGTTGCTCTCGCCTCAGCCAGTCACCCCCTTTGACAGCGACTCCCTTTGGACTTTTCACTTCATTTTCTTTTCTTTATCTGAAGTCTGAACAATAAGAGAGATGGTAAACGCTTCGCAGATGGGACCTGTACACATTTTCCAGGAAACTTCCTCCGCTCTTCCAATCACATGAATGATTTCAGAAAAAAAAAGGTAGTCTCTTTATCGTCCTTCAATAATAGCGGACAAAACCCAGTTTTTGTTTTTCAGCAGCTCTTGGATTTCATCCTCTTTATAGGTATGTCTCTTCCTTTCTCTCATAAAAAACCCTTCCTTTTTTTCTATATAATTCTTTACTTTTACTTTGAAGTAATTTATTTTTGCCTCTTTTTGTTGAGTTTCATTTTATTTTCCTCTGGGGTATTTTAGTTCTGCTTATCCTAGTTTTTTTCTCCCTTCTGTTGATGTTTTCTTTTTGGTACAAATTCTGATTACTGTTAGGTATCTGTTTGATGCTAATTTCTTTTTTATTTTTGAAACGTAACTCTCTCAAAAAAAAAAAAAACCCTTCATTGTACGCACATGCCTATTGCTTGTCAAGATATTATTATTGCAAGGATGTTAGTGGCATATCTGCATATGGGGGTGTCTTTTGGAATATCTCTCCAGGTGTCACCCTTATGTAATCAAGTTTTTCAAGTCTTTGATTCATTGTTGAATCTATAAAAATTCGGCAAATCTGTGAGGATAAGGTTTCTGAGTTTGTTTTATCCAGTGCTACATAACCCATTTTGTGTCTTAACACTCGTTTAGTATTATAGTTTTTGTTCTTATCATTTATGACTTAAAATATTCAGGTCAAACAGGACTGCATTAATACAAGTTCTTTTAATGTTGTATTACTTTGTTGTTCTTTCTTGCAGAGGTTGGCATTTGAGTTCTGTAGTGTGCAGTGTGTGAAGAAGTTTCTTGGATTTAATTTTATTGATCAAAGGTTGGATTTTTCATTGTGGACTACGACTTAATAAGTCACAGTCATGAATCATCCACGAGAGAAGTTTGTGAGGTTGGTTCTTTTCTACACTACGGATGTTTGTTAACTTTAGTGTTTTATGGCACTTTTATGCTGGAGTTGAAGGAACAAATGCAATATTTCATAAGTACGTTTCTTACACGTGCAAGCAAGAGAGAAATATTTTGTTTACTTTGAAAGAGTACTAATTCCTTGCTTTTAAGTTTGAAGTTCTGTATTACTGTCCCATCACACATGTCTTTGTAGAAATAATGTTCATTAGCTTTCCTAGTTTTGTTGTTATATTGGCACCAACATTGAAATCACCACTCATCATAGATCTTGTAATAAGAATGGACTGTTCTTCTGTAATTTGTTATTAGCAACTTTTAACTGCCTAAGTCACTATCTGTTTCCTGTCTCCCCAACCATCATTCATCACTGTTGTCACTTCACATCTAATAGTTTGCATCCAGGTGTGATCTTGAATTGTTATAAGATTTCATTGACACAATTTATGCTACTCGTGGTTGCTGGCTGCATATAGGATGTTTCAATTTAAGTAGATGGTTTAGAGTGAGAGTAACCCATTATGTTGGTGATGTGTTGTTCAGGTTTCAAGATTGGAAATCAGAGAAGAGTACTGAAGGGAATTATTCTGCAAGTAATGATATGTATCCAGGAAAAATTAGAGCCACAATAAGCACAGTTTCTGAGAAGTTTCAAAGAGGATTGGAATCTGGATCTTCAAGCTTTAACAAAATAAGAAAATCATTAAAATCATATTCATTCAACAATGAGGTTGCTTCGAGAAAGAAAATTCTTGACCCACAAGGGCCTTTCCTTCAAAAGTGGAACAAGATATTCGTATTGTCATGCTTGATTGCTGTTTCACTGGATCCTTTGTTTTTCTACGTCCCTGTGATTGATGATGGTAAGAAGTGTCTTTCTTTGGACAACACGATGGAGATTACAGCAAGTGTTTTGCGTTCTTTCACAGATATCTTTTATATGCTACATATTATCTTTCAATTTCGCACTGGATTCATTGCTCCCTCTTCTCGGGTATTTGGAAGAGGTGTCTTGGTCGAGGATACTTGGGCAATAGCTAAGAGATATCTGTCATCATATTTCTTAATCGACATTCTTGCAGTCCTTCCACTCCCACAGGTAAAGTAAATTTCTTTGCCCTGCCTCTACACTCTCTGTGGCATACCTGTCAGATAGTACTTACAAAGTGGAATATATTTCATTTAGCCTCAATACTTGTGATGAATAGCTAACTCATTTTTCCTAAGGTGACTTTGGAAGAATTGGTTTCCTGTTTATGACCTCATTTTTGGTCCCTAAACTGTGAATTGGGATTATTTGAGATTGTTATATGAAATATCTGTGGGGAAATCTTTGGAAATTCGACATCCAATTATTGAAGTTTTTGAATATCCTTTTTTATCAACCACATGCTAGTTGTACTGTGAGACACACGCACACACTATCCATGTGGCAGAAACCGGGAGGATAACTTTATTGCCTCAAACTAAATACATAATTTGGCATTTTAACAAAGCAAGCTATCTGAAGAAAAATAGTTTCATGATTATAGCACTTGGGAAACTTTTACAGGTCAAAATGTTGGAGTTTGATGTTATTTGTGGGCTTCTAACTTGCTGCTCAATGTCTAGGTGGTGATTTTGATTATCATTCCAAAAATGGCCGGCTCAAGATACTTGAATACAAAGAACGTGTTAAAATTTGTTGTCATCTTCCAGTATGTTCCAAGGTTTATGAGAATTTATCCATTATACAAGGAAGTTACAACTTCTGGCTTCCTTACAGAAACTGCATGGGCTGGAGCTGCATTTAATCTGTTTCTGTATATGCTTGCGAGTCATGTGAGTTTGATTTACTCAACTGGTATCCATTTTATTGTAAAATAAATGAGAGAAATTTACATGCATGCGCACCACTCATATATTTTCAATTTCATAAACTATCCATACTGTAGTTTTTATTGAGATCAACTAAGGATGAGTTGGCCAAATAAACTCTAATTACAAAACTACTACAATGCTAATAAAAGTTTCAAGGGAATGCATTGTAAACATAGGTTGCATCAAAATGATGATCAGTTATGTGTACTGCTATGTATAATGATATGCACCTTGGATCATACAGTTATTTCAGTAACTCTGCAATTTTTCCATTTGTTTACCTGGACATTTCATTAGCTTGTCCTTTTATATGACATGTGAACTGCATTCATGTTTTATACATTTTAATGTTTTATATAGTCTTGACACGTGCTCATATCCTTCTTCTTTTTTTTCTTTTTTGGCATGGATTTGGTGCTTGACTTACTCTATTGAACAAGTAATGATAGTTGTATGGATGGATAATTGAAGATGAATATGAATGTGGTCGTAATGTTTTATAATCTTTTTAGCTTTTGTCATTGTTTTTCATGAATTGATTTCGCACTAAAATTTGGTTGAATTCTGCATGCTGTATCATGCCAAAGTTTTTTTTTTTGAGTCAGAACATTTAGCTGTAATTGGAAGTTCACCTTCTGACTTGGGCATAATATTTGTAGTACTAATTGGTTTAGCTCAAATTTTAGGTACTTGGAGCCTTTTGGTATTTGTTTTCAATAGAACGAGAAACAAATTGTTGGAGACAAGCTTGTGGGACACAAGGGACATGCAAGCGTGAATATTTGTTTTGTGATGGAGCTGGTGATGCTGGAAAGCTCTCGTTTCTGGATAATTATTGCCCAATAACAACCCCAAATGAAACAGTCTTCAATTTTGGAATATTTCTTGATGCCCTTCAGTCTGGTGTTGTTTTGTCGTCCATGGGTTTTCCAGAGAAGTTCTTTTACTGTTTTTGGTGGGGCCTGCAAAACCTGAGGTATGTATATGCTTTCTTCATGAAGATGTCACGCATTATACAATTGGGTGTGTGGTGTTTGTGCTACATCATTCAGTGCCCGTAGTCGCTGTCTTACACTTGAATGATCCCTGGTGGAGGGGACATGGTGGGATTTTTGCCAGGGACATGGGACATATCTGTTGTCATTTAACTTATTTTCACATTTGATGTAGTGTGGGAAGAGGGAAGCAATGGGAAACAGAAATTACAGCAGAATGATGCTTAAATCTAGGATAAAAATTAAAGTTGGAACAAAATAATAGAACTTAGGGTTCATAAGAAACCTCTAGAATCTGAATAGATTGATAGAATAACAAAGAACTACCTTTTAGAATCCTAGAAGTCGATTAATATTTGTTTAAGCTCCATATCCTTGTAGGAAAATGATTCCTAGTCTTAGTCTCCAAGTAAAACTAAATGGCCTATAAAGGAAATCCCTTAAAAACACACTTGCTAATCACATGACCCTAGATTAATTAAGTAAACCTAATGTCAAAAATATAATAAAATAAATTCTGAATGAAGCTCTTTTGTCATTCTATTCAAGCGAGAAGAAACTATTCCTCAAGTTGAAATCATATTGCCTCATTCTTGTGGATATCCAATCAAGAGTCCCCAACCTTTTTCCCCTGGCATTTCAAGTACATATCAAAATTGAATAGTTGTTGCCTTTAACATATGGTAGCACTAGCACAACAAACTTGACCTTGTAATTTATTCCCCACCCATTGTTGTCTTGGGAGGCACAACCTTTCATTATCAACATGCACAACCAACATATATCTATCAAGCACATAGTCAGATCAAGATATCATAGACCGATGTATTCCTTTTGCTGCATTGCTACTATGATGTTCTTTTCTAACTTGACCTTGGACTTTTCAATGAGGGTATCCTACGGATCAATACTGTCATTGTTGCTACTATAATTAACATCATAATCTTTATCAAAATAAACATCATAAATTACTGAAAAATCCCAATCCATGTCTATTTCATTTTAGATGGACAGAATTCCTATCCACCATTTCTTTTCAACAAATAGAGTGTCTTGCGCCTTTTTCCCCTCAACTCCCTTCCTCCATTGAAGTGAAGTGTTTCCCCCGCTTTCAATCCACCTCGTGCCATATGATTTATGCTCCAGTATCATGAAGGCAACTTTCATCCTTGTTGCCTCTAGTATGTCTAAGGGTCATGGTCACCTTATGGAATCTAATTTCAGCTCCCACTAGCTCCCTTTGTTGCAAAGCATCAATAGTGGGCAACAAACTATTCAATTATACTACTATCTCAACTAATATTTTTTGCCAATCTTGATTTCTCCACCTACAACCCCCAACACATTCTGCCATGGTTTAAGATCAAAACCTAGAGGAATCCTAGGATCTTTTATGCTCTGATACCAGAGGGAATAGTAGAAAAACAGAAATTACAGCTGAATAATGGTTAAAGATAGGATAAAATTGAAGTTGGAACAAGATAATAGAACTTAGTGCTCTTTAGAAACCTCTAGAATCTGAATATATTGATAAAATAACACATAGCTACTTTTATAAAATAACCTAGTATCTATTTATATTAGTAGCCTCGTATCCTTATAGGAAAAGGGTTTCTTGTCTTATTAGCCTTCAAGTAAAACTAATTAGCCTATAAAGAAAATACTTTTAAAAGGCACATGTGACCCTGGATTAATTAAATAATCCTAATATCATAAATATATCAAAAAAAAAATTCTGAACAAAGCTCCTGCGCTAACATTACTGGGTAAAATCGGTGTTTATGCATTGTCTAATAAGGATGAACACTAATTATGAAGTGATTAGTCATTGTAACCTTGTTTGGTTAATGACCACTACCCATTTATATTCCATCTTGACTCTTTAGAGGGAGTATGTGAAACAGTCCTGTCGATTAGCATTTTCTGATGATGTGATGTGATTGTATTGAAACCTGCAAATTTGTAGTTGCAAACCCTGGAATGTCCTTATAGAAATTGAAAAACATTTGTAATCTGATAGATTATTAATATAACTAAAAATTGTTGGGTGGAATTGAAAAACATTTGTAATTTTAAAGTTTAATCTAAAATAAAAAAAATGTAATCAAAGATAAAGACCAAATTTGAAGGAAAAAGAAATTGAAGGGACTGCTATGAAATTTTGTAGAGGCAGTGCAAATTTTGAAGTGGAGAGAAGGGAAAAAAATGTTTCTCGCACCAAACCAACAACACTTCTGATACAAGCGCCACATCACTGTGTAGATAGCACCGGGATCTTCCAAATACTGCCCCCGGAAGGCAGCGTTTGGTGACCGGATGACCCTGCACTTGCTAGCAAGTTTTTTTTCTAAATAATATTTTAATATATGCCAATTACAATAATACCTCTGTGCAACCTCCAAATCTACAACAAAACCAAGTAAAATGACCAAAACAATCTTATGATATTGCTTTTGTTTTCAAGGGCTTCAAAGTAATTGCAGTATTTTGATAAAAATAAAAGGACATAAACACACCTGAGCCAAAAGCATTACAATTTTTTTATTCCAAGGCTAAAGTAATGATTCTACTATGCATAAAAAAGGGAAATGACAATTATAATCTCATACATTATGTTGAAGAGTCAAGGTGAAAAGACAATCTTACCTCAAAGCTTAGTGTATTACCTTTTATTTTCCAAGGGAAAACTTGTAATTACACTATTAAAATGAATTGTAATTTGTGTCTTGATGCACAATAACATCCTTTAGAAGATTTTTTTTTGAATGGTATTAAAGGGTTCTCTGATATCTCGTGTGCCTTTTGCAGTTCTCTTGGTCAAAATCTTACAACAAGTACCTATGTTTGGGAAATCTGCTTTGCAGTTTTCATTTCTATCTCCGGCTTGGTACTATTTTCGTTTCTCATTGGAAATATGCAGGTTGGTTTTGTTTTCTTTATTTGATAGCTCTTCGTAATGTAATTATATGCAGAGGATAGAGTTGATCTGGCTTCTAATATCAAGCAGGATTTCATTCAATTTTTAATTGTTGGGAGCATACATCTTATGCTTACATGCTATGACCTCAAAATCAGGGCCCACGAGCACCTGATCAAGCATTCTTTGATCAGTAATTAAAAGGACTTGCGATATAGCATTTGATGTTTATTAGGAGGGTAGCTTAATCGCTTGCAGAATCTCTCATTAACAATATGAAGATGATTGCTTCTTTTTTTTACTTCTTTCATTTATTTATTTTTCAATTTTAATTCTTACTTTTGAAAAAGCACAAAGAACCAGCATCTGCCATGCTGCTTTGAGAATAGTATGTAGGATTATTATTCACCATTGCCACCGATGACATGCTCCTTGGTTGGTTTGCTTTTTCATTGTCAAAGAGTTGCCATCTTGATTTTTGGACTATTTGAACAAGGGTTCTTGAAAGTTCATTAATAGTTAAGTTTCCAATCAAGCAAGTGGTACAGCTTTAATTTCATGCCTTCTATATATTTTGTGAGTTGATGAACTGAAACTACTCTTAATCAGACATATTTGCAATCCACAACTACAAGATTGGAGGAAATGAGAATCAGAAGAAGAGACGCTGAACAGTGGATGTCCCATCGCTTGCTTCCTGATAATATAAGGGAACGGATCAGACGGTATGAACATTACAGATGGCAAGAAACTAGAGGTGTTGATGAAGAGACGCTTGTTCAAAATCTTCCCAAGGACCTTAGAAGGGACATAAAACGTCACCTCTGCTTGGCTCTGCTCATGAGAGTGAGTTCTTCCTCTTTTTTGTTATTTTCTGTTGGTGTTACACTTATGATCTTGATTAGACCGATTTTTCCCTTCCTACTTATTTTCTATTACCTGCAAATGCTGGCTTAATCACTTCTCATTGGAAATGTTCTTTGGATCAATAGCATGTAGTGTAACTTTCCAATACATTTCATGTTCCTTCTCTTTCTGTGCATTCACTTGTGTTGGTACATATTCTGTTCAGAGAGAAAAAAAATGCTCCCATTTGAAGATTATCTATTTTGTTTCATGCTTTTGTGCTTTTACTTAGCTTTTTCAGTACACTGCTTTTAGCTACCCTGGAATCTTTTTCTCTATTTAATGAACTTTTTTTTATTACCATAAAACTGCTACCTTTCCGGGGAGGGATAATAGATAGCTTGACCTGTTCATTTGTAATTAACATCTTTGAGTAGCGTTTTCTTGAGATGACTAGACTTTGTAGTACTGTTATTGGAGATGACTTGTGTAGTGTCATGACAATCCTGCTAAACCTGCCTTTGTGGAAAAAACTTTTATTTTTTAGTTGATTCCTAAAGGGGAAAAAAAACATAAGTGCTATATGAAGTGGTTCATGTTCTTAATGAGCGCTCCGTCCATTCCTCAAAATGGATGCCTTGTCAAGTCATTTAAATACGCATGCATGCCCCATTACTCACAAAGAAGAAAGGCTGCAGGAAATGACTGTTAGTTGAATTTCCTTGCATCCATGGGTTATCACTAGATGTTTATCTATTCTCATTTTCTGTATTTGCTTCTCAGGTGCCGATGTTTGAAAAAATGGACGAACAATTACTAGATGCAATGTGTGACCGTCTCAAGCCAGTCCTATACACAGAGGAGAGCTACATTGTTCGTGAGGGAGACCCGGTTGATGAAATGCTCTTTGTTATGCGGGGAAAGCTATTAACCATAACCACCAATGGTGGAAGAACTGGCTTCTTCAACTCTGAGTACCTTAAGGCTGGTGACTTCTGTGGAGAGGAACTTCTCACATGGGCTTTAGATCCCCACTCCTCATCTAATCTGCCCATCTCAACTAGAACAGTTAGAACCATTACAGAAGTTGAAGCCTTTGCTCTAATGGCTGATGACTTGAAATTTGTTGCTTCTCAATTCCGGCGGCTTCACAGTAAGCAGCTCCGACACGCTTTCAGGTTTTACTCACAGCAGTGGAGGACATGGGCTGCTTGTTTTTTACAGGCTGCATGGCGTCGTTATAGTAAAAAGAAGCTGGACGAGTCTCTCTGGCAAGAGGAAAATAGATTGCAAGATGCACTAGCCAAAGCTAATGGGAGTTCACCAAGTTTAGGTTCTACAATATATGCCTCAAGATTCGCTGCTAACATTTTGCGCACTCTACGACAGCGTGGCAATCGCATGGCAAGGGTGCCAGATAGAGTTCCACCCATGCTGCTGCAGAAGCCATCAGAGCCTGATTTTACTTCTGAAGAATGAGTGGAAAGGGAGGTCACTTTTCATGATTTTGTGCTTCTGATTATAGAAACTAGAACAACTCCGGCCAGAAAAAAAATAGGGACAAAAAACACCAAGAGGTTGGGACAATGTTATAGTAGATTGCTGTAGTTGGTTGGGTGTTACGTGGTCTGTATATGTATATCATGTTGTATATGTACGTGTCCTTTTTGTTTGTCACCATTTCCTGAGTTGATTTATGCTCACAATTTCGAATGGAAAAATCAAACAGGATGCAACGAATTTCAATTTACTGCATAGAAGAATTGTAACTATCTGTTGCTCTTGGATTGAGACTGGGTTGCTCATGATGTTCCAAGCTTGAAATTAAAGTTTCATGTGTTTTTTTAGGAATTTGAATTCATAGAAATTATTAAAATATTTTAATTTATAATAAAGTAAAAGAATAGGACAATCCTATGATTCTTCCCTTGAATTTAATATATAGTGACTTGATTTATTTGTAAAATGCAGTCAAGATTTGTGTTTTTCAAGAACATGAATTTGAACATGTTTTACGAAGCGAGATTTAATGATTTGAAGAATATCTTAGGCTTGATCCAATATTCTTTATAGACTTCAATTATAGATGAAAAAGACTTAAGAGTTTTCTAGAAAGTTTCTTTACTTGAAGTGTTTCTTGAAATTGATTTTGTATGTCTAAGAATTATCCCTTTTCTAGGGAGAGAGACTATTTAAAGAGGTTTGGATGGCTCTCAAGTTCCTTTTAAATGTCACATAATTATCCCGGGTTATGTATCAAATTTTTTATTGATAAAGAAATATATGAAAGCTTATTTATTTTTTATGTCATGTATTTCAATTTTATTTAATCTTTTAATGTGAAAATAAAATAAAAATAACACATGGTGAAATTTGATTGATTGGTAAAAGATTTTGGTTTCTATAACAAGATCAGCTGTATAGTCGACAATGAAACGAGCAAGAAGAGTTTCTGATGATGGGTCGGCCAGCTGATTTTTTTTTTAAATTCACTTGGTTTTCAAAGATGATCCATTCCAGCTTCCACAACAGCTGGTTAACGAGCTTCAGAAAACTGAGACTTTCCAAGTTTGTTTCGGCACTTTCCTTGCAAACAAAAACATATGTGATGGAACTCTCAGGGGTTCGACTGGCCAGACCCTAGGCTCGAGGTTTGTTTTCTAGAGATTATCAATTCGAGTCTCACAAAACTCAGGGTCATTAGAGACTTATCTAGTCATTAATTTTAAAACTAGTGAGATTAGTCGAGGTGCACGAAATCTGGCCCGGATCCACGTACATTAAAAAAAATATGATGTTGTGGCTAGCAATGTTTTAGAGGATGGTTTTCTGTCGAGATACGTAGTCAAACCAGTGGTTGAAGAAGCACAATCAGCGCTTTCTTAAAACCTGATAGCTTTCACGTCGTCATCAACTGCTACTGTAAAAGTTGCTCCTGCAACTCAGGAAACCAGAGAAAGCGACACTGCTGCTTCAGTGAGTCCAGTAGTGTCTTTAACTGAGCACGGGCCCATCTTCTGACATGACATCTCTGTTTGTTTCTGCAAGGAAAAGATTGAGATTCCAGACAGCGGATGACAGAGAAAAAACAGTGGAATGCGTTTTATATGCTGCTGAAATTAATACACCAAAACTCTGGCTGAATTTGTTTTAGAATGTGACGATCCTCCTTTCTGACAGGAACACTTCTTCTTGGAATTAAACCGTTGCATCCATGGTAATTGCTGTCCAAAACTATGGCTGAATTTGTTTTTTCTCTTCTGAGCTTGCATTGTTTGTCTGAAATATCCACTTTCCACTATAAACTATGACTGTTTTCCCTAGGTTTTTTCCTTAACTATGCTACAATCTTGGCCAAACTATATCAATCACCGTTATTCCATCACTGCAGCCATATATAAAGTTTGAAAAAACTAGGCATTTGGCAAGTTACAGCGTTACTATATAGCAAGATTAGATTCGTATTTTCACGTTCCATTTGCTGACTATAGCAATTAATCTTTTTTGTTTTTGAATATGAGAAAAACTCACTTCTTGAAAAATATATTTTGTAGATTCAAATAAACGAAACTCTTACTAGGTATACATGTTCTAACTCGAACTTGAGATCTGTTGTCTATAATCATGCCAAGCTCCTTGAGTACTATAACAAGTAATCGTTTCATGGGTTCCCCCATTTAACATTTTTGAATATATATTTGTGATTTCATCTTTGCATTTGCTAGCTATCATGCACGGTTCGTTCAGTCATTGGTCTACAAAGATGACACCCGGTCTGGGTCAGGTCCTAGATCAGGGTTTATCCACAGACTGGACAATGTTCGGTGACGTTGGATACAAGTTACCAGCACATCATCCAGGGTGTTAAAACTCATAATTTTTTATTTTTTTTGCTCTGATGTGTTGACATCAAATTTCTAGTTCTTGAACATCAAGAAACCACAACAAAATCTTGAAAAGTTGACTTCAGCAACCCAAAAACAAGCTTTTAACCGTTTCACATTGAATTCCAATCATGCTTTTCAAAAAAAAATTATTCTTTTAGAAAAAATCTCAAATTTATTTCTTTTTTAGGGTTTTTTTTATTGTATTGATAAGCTAATATCAAAAATTAAAAAAATAATAATAAATATAATTTTAAAACAAAAATTACTTTGAAAAGAAATCACACAGACATGATTATCCTTCAATTCAAGAAAAGACTTGTGATTTGGCTATTAATTCAAAGATCCTTACATCATATTCTCGTATAAAATGGGAGACCAGGTTTTTGTTTTAACTAAAGATGTTTACAAGATTAGGGTTAGTTATGCCAACCCCTCTTCTGCTTTCCAAAATCAAAGAGAAACCTGCTGCTGCACTTTGTTAAGAGACAGGTATCCACTAGAAAAGAACACCTTTTTTTTTATCGCAAATGGTGGCTAGAGAGTAAAATGGGCTTGACGTCTACTTTCCTTTCTGCAAATTTTGAATGGAGGATGTTATCCAAAGTTGAAACTGCTTTCACAATGTGTTTCCCTTTGTTTAGCATGACACAGCTTACCCTGCCATGGAGATGAGAGAAAATAGAATCAGAAAATCTTCTAAGAAAACTGTGTATAAATCTGAAAGATTGTTGGTAGGAATCTTAAGGCATGAACAGGTTGTCTAATCACTATTGACTTTACTGGTTTGATGTGGCTACATAGATTATAAGAGGGTTTTGGGAGAGGATGGAACGCAAGAAATGAAATGATGATATATAGACTGCAGTGGTCTAAGTCGAAGGGTGAGTTTATGAGGATCTGCTGCTTCAATATTAAAATATTTGCGTGCTTATATAATCTCATACAAGTGAAGAACATGTTATTCAAGAAGCTAGTTTTATATATCAGTAGATGAGATAACCAGAGAATGGATCATGGATAGTTACCTCCTTCCATGGGCTGCATCGGTGATAAAAGCTTAAGCTATTAGGTGAGGTCCTAGAATATAATTTATATTATTCTCTAACACACACCCTCAAGTGAAAGCCCTTTGGGCTTAAAATTTGCACAGGCCTACATCACCTTGTGCTTAATTTTTTATCAAATAGAATGGAGGTGGTGAGATTCGAACTCGTGACCGCTGAGTCAATAAGGTTCTGATACCATGTTAAAAAATCATCTCATCTAAAAGCTTAAACTGTTAGATGGGGTCTCAGAATATGATTTATATTATTCTCTAACATGGTAGACACACACACCAGACTTCACAAGTGACTCCAGGACCTGAGTTGCCCAAATGACTGGTATATGGGCGGCACCACAAAGAGAAATAATTTCTTCTTGCATATCAGCCAGCATTTCCCATCCACACTCCACGGCAAGATCTCCTCTAGCAATCATGACTCCTAAAGGATTTGAGGACTTCATTGCCTCCAACAGCATAAGTGGCAAATTCTCAAACCCACTCTTTGTCTCAATTTTCAGAATAACCCCAAGGTTTTGAAGTTTGTGCTTCTCCAGTTCTTGGCGAAGCACAACAATGTCATGAATATCTCGAACAAAAGAAACACCTACAATATCAGCATGGGCAGCAACAAATTCAAGATCCATAAGATCCTTTGATGTCAGGCCTTCAAACCGAATATTACTCTCTGGGATGTTAATGGATTTGTCGGATCCAAGTTTACTTCCTTTTGGACTAGCATGGGTGATAGAGACAATGACTTCAGATATATCTGTTCCTTTTATGACTCCCCAAATCTTTCCATCATCAAAAGCAATTGGCTCACCAGGTTTGACAGAATCAAACAGATAGCCAGAAGAGCAAGTGATCTTATGAGTGCCTCTCGTAGACACAGACAATTCATCTAGTTCCGAAGAGCTGCATCGTGAAATGACTAGCAAATCTCCAACTCTTACGGCTCTATAGCTGGGACATCAACTACTTTCCCAAGTTGTGACCTCCTTTTCTTTCCCTTCAAGAGGAGTTCTGTTCCAGACTGAACATATGCAGTCCTAGTACACTCAGCCACACATCCAGTACCAGAGAAAACATGAATTTTTTTTAAAATTCGAAGGATCCTTTTCTTCCCTCTAGCATCACTGAATCTTATAGTGTGCCTATCTCAAGCTCACTGAGAAATTGTTGGTCATCTACGAACAGGACTGCATCCAGAGATAAATGAGTAGGAGGAGGACCTGCTTCTTTGTGAGACAGCCAAACTTGAGCGGGGAATACCCCATTTCCAGAAGCATTTTTCTTGGGAGATAGTTTGACTACAGATGGACCAGACTTCAGCTTCCCTGTTCGGAGCTTCGGTCCTACTAAATCCATGAGAATTCGACAAGGTTTTTCCAGCATCTGGGAACTTTCTTTCACTCTTTTGATTATCTCACTCCAGATGCTAGGATTTCCATGCGCACAATTGATGCGAATAATGGAAGTACCTGCCTTGATGAGATCACTAATAAATGTTTCCTTCTCGGTAGCTTCTTGACCAACAGTTATCATGATGTGAGTAGTTCTGCCATCTCGTAGACGACCCAATAAGAACTCACTGTTGGAGGATGCCTTCTTCTTCATTGTTTGTATTGTAAATTTTCCACCATTCTGTGGGTCTAATCTTTTCTCTGCGAAAATTCCTGCACTAATACTATCTTTAGGTTTCACAGAGTTTGATTTCATGGCCTCCAAAAGTTGAATACTGGCATTAAGACTTGAAAGAACATGCAAATTGATAATCTCCAAATTCCTGAGACCGACCAAAGTGAGATCTTCTTTCAGTTGCCGAATGTCAAGGCACCTCAAACCCAGATAATGTATGAAGTTTGTTGCACTGTCCCAGTAATCTCTGGAAGGCCACATAACCAAGCATTAGAAGGCAGAAATTGAAGGAAGCGGGAAAAATAAAACTCTAGATTAAAGAGTTTCACAATTGTGAATAATATTCAGCATAATTTCTTATTGAATTTACTTACAATTTATACAGGAGAGTATACAATTACAAGCCTGATTTGTAGATGTTCTAACGTTAACATACTAACGGTACTATTACATTTACTGTCAAAAATATTTAGAAAAGGAAACTGCCATATAGAGTTTATGGTGACAGTTGTGGTTTTGATTTGGGTTCGGGTATTTCCTTAATACGCCCCCGCAAGAACGGGCTACCATCGGATAGGCCGAGCTTGTTGCATAGGTAAGAGGTCCTTTGCCTTGAGAGAGGCTTTGTGAGAAGGTCCGCGAGTTGATCATTTGTGTGAACATGACGAACGTTGAGGAGCTTTTTGGCGACCAGATCACGGACAAAATGAATGTCGAGCTGAATGTGTTTCATCCTTGAATGTTGAACAGGGTTGAAGCTTAAGTGAGTTGCCCCCAAATTGTCACAAAGGAGCAATGGTGGCTGTGAAAGAGGAACCTTTAGTTCATGGAACAGGGACAGCAGCCACATAGATTCAGCAGCAGCCATGGCTAGAGCCCTGTACTCAGCCTCGGTTGAAGAGCGAGCAGTGGCACGTTGCTTTTTGGAGCTCCAAGAGATGGGTGTACTGCCAAGAAAGATGAGGTATGCTGAGGTGGACTTGCGATCATCTAGGCTGCCAGCCCAATCAGCATCTGAAAAGCAAGTGAGAGCTGTGTTAGATGATTTACGAATATTAATCCCGTGAAATATAGTGTTCTTTAAATATCGCAGCAGTCGCTTAGTGGCCGTCCAATGATTTTGAGTTGGGCTGTGCATAAACTGGGACAGTTTATTGACGGCGAAGCTGATATCTGGCCGGGTTAAGGAGAGGTACTGAAGTGCTCCAATCATGCTGCGATATTCAGTTGGGTTCACTGGGGAGGAGCCATCTGCAAGTTTCAGGGGAGCAGAGGTAGATAGCGGAGTTGTGACATCTTTTGCACCATCCATGCTTGACTTTGACAGTAGATCCCTGATGTATTTATGTTGAGTCAGAAATAACCCATCTTGTGTAGGGATGACCTCAACACCAAGAAAGAAATTCAGGGGCCCCAAGTCTTTTAGGGAAAATTTCTGTCCAAGCTGAAAAATAAGACTAGTAACAAAATCTGAATTGTTTCCTGCGATAATTAGATCGTCAACATAAACTAAGCAATAGACCAAGATTTTGCCATCATGAAATACAAACAATGAAGTATCAAATTTTGCATTAACAAAACCAAAGTCACAAAGTGCTTGTTTAAGGGTAGTGTACCAAGCCCGAGGGGCTTGTTTCAGCCCATAGATAGCTTTGGTGAGACAGCAAACATGGTTTGGTGTCTCGGAGCTGTGAAATCCAGGGGGTTGGTGCATATAAACTTTTTCACTAAGATGTCCATGCAAGAAGGCATTATTCACATCTAATTGACGCAAAGGCCATCCATTCATAACAGCTAGGGTTAACACAGTGCGAATGGTGACTGGTTTGACTACAGGGCTAAATGTCTCTATGTAGTCTAATCCGGGTCTTTGATTAAACCCTTTGGCCACAAGTCTTGCCTTAAATCTGTCAATGGAACCGTCGGCATGCCTCTTAATTCTAAACACCCATTTGCAGCCAACAATGTTACAATCGGGGGGAGGGGGTACAAGATGCCATGTATTGTGACGCATAAGTGCTGTTAACTCAGACGACATGGCATCACGCCACCTAAAATCAGCTAAGGCTGAGGTAATAGATGTGGGTTCCAGTGAGGGGGGTAGAGAATGCTTGGTTACCACAAAAGATTTTTTTGGTTTATATATATTGTTCATTGATCTAGTAACCATGTTGTGTGTGCGTAGTGAATCATGCTCAACAGGTGGTGCTGGAATTATTGAAGGAGAAGAGGGAAGAGGACTTACCTGGAGCGGTGACGGTTCAGACGGGGACACGGTCATAGGCGATGATGATCGAGTGTTACCCACAGTCGAAGATGATGATGACGGGGGAACCAAGAGTACTGGGGAGGACTCAGTTGGTGTAGATGAGTTGTGGATGGTGGAATTTGGGGGTGGGTTTAGATGAATTGAAGGATTGAGGAGTTGGTCGGGTGGGTGTGCAAAATAGGGATTTGGAAATTGATTTGGGGGTTTTTCGGGTGTGGCAGACGGGACAATGGGTTGACATAAAAATTTGTGAGTTTGGGGCTTTTGAAACGGAAAATCATTTTCATGAAAAATAACATGTCTAGATTGAAAAATTTTGCCACTGTTTGGCTCATGACATAAATAAGCATTTTGTGAAAGAGAATAACCTATAAATGTACACGGTTGAGCTTTTGGCTCAAGTTTGTGATGATTATAGGGTTTTGTTAAGGGAAAACATAAACACCCAAATTGTTTCAGTTTTAAATAATTGGGGTGTTGATTGAACAATTTTTGAAACGGGGATTTATTTTTTAAAGTTGAAGTGGGCATTCTATTAATAAGATAAGCCGCGGTTTGAAAAGCATATGGCCAAAAAGATAAAGGCATGTGAGCATCAGTGAGAAGAGTAAGACCGGTTTCAACTAAATGGCGATGACGTCTTTTGGACATGCCATTTTGTTGAGGTGTGTGAGGGGCAGTGGTATAGTGACTAATCCCATGGAGGGAAAGATATGGTTTGAGACCAATGTACTCCCCACCATTGTCGGAGTAAAGACTTTTGATTTTAGTGTTAAATTTATTTTCAACAAGATTTCGAAATTGAGGAAAAATTTTATGAACACTAGATTTTTGAGAAATGGGATATAGCCATATGTATTTTGTAAAATGATCTATAAAAATCACGTAATATTTTGACCCGTCAATACCAATTTCATGAGAGGGACCCCAAACATCAGTGTAAATGAGCTCAATGGGTGCAGTGCTGGTGAGACCATGATTATTGAAAGGTAAACGATGAGCTTTATTTTGGGAACATGAGATGCAAGGGGATACACGACCATTTTTATGTGTTGGTAAAGAAAAAGCAGAAATTAAATGATTGACTAATTTGGACGCAGGATGGCCAAGTCTTTTGTGCCACCCATCAATAGAGGTACGATTGTGAACATAAGCCACAATTTTATTTGACGACAATGGTAAATTTTCCGGAAATGGGTACACTCCATCTTCACATGCGCCTTTGAGCAGTGTCGCCCTCGTGATCCGATCCTTCACCAAAAAATAATCAAGGTGAAATATTAGATAAACACCATTCTGTTTAGTAAAATGATGAACAGAAATAAGATTTTTATGAATTGTGGGTACACATAAAGTATCATAAAGATTAAATTTGCGATTTGGAGAATTAAGTGACAATGATCCAATATGAGATACGGGCAAACTTGTTCCGTCACCAATGACCACTTCATCCGTGCCATCATATTCAGAGTGAATTGATAGTTTTGACAGATCCGTAGTCATATTGTGGGACGCTGCGGAGTCAACTAACCATTGGTGATTTTTTTCATAATTGGATACTGCACAATTTGCAGTAAATTCTCCAGATGACATTTTTTGGCAATTTTTTGCTGTGTGGCCCAATTGGTCACACCATTGACACTTGGGCTGATATCTTCTTGGGCCAGAATTTGGGAGCCCATTTTGTTAAAGCCCATTACTTATCCCATTCCGTTGAAAACCATTGTGATTTCAGTTGCCGCTTTGAGTAAATCGCTGTGGGTTGCGATATTGACTCTGTGCGCGTCCTTGCCGAGAAGACTGAGTGACGCCGTGGGCGAAGGAGGATGACTGCCCAGAGTTACGTCCTTGCCGATGAGAGTAATTGGCAGTCGGGATGAACGATGTTGGTTGCTGATTCTGCAGGCGTTTAAGGTAGCTTTCATGGCCAATTAGTAAATCGTGCAGTTCTTCGAAGCTTAGGGATTTTTCCCGAGCACGAATGGGAGCGGCAATCTCCCTGAATTCTTGACCCAGACCATTGAGGATGTAAAGAGTTAAATCATCCTCGGATACATGATGATCAATGATTGCAAGCTCATCTGCAATCAATTTCACAGCTTGAAGAAACTCAGTTACTGTGCGATTTCCACGGGTGCTCAAGGTAAGTTCTTCCTTGAGTTGCATTGCCCGTGTTCTGGACTTGCCTGCGTAGAGGCGATTCAACGATGTCCAAGCCGCATGGGAGGTTTTGCACGCTGCCAAGAGGGGAGTGATGGTGGTCGATGTGGATGACAGAATAGTGTGGAGAATTAATTTATCTTGGCGAATCCAGTGGGAAATTTCGACTTTGGAGGAGGTGGGGTCTGCTAAATCGACCACTAGGCATGTTTTGGCTCCGGTAACAAAATCGATTAAATCATAACCGATTAGTAATGCCTCAAACTGGGCTCTCCATTGGGGAAAGGTGGAGGGGGTAAGCTTTTCATTGATGGTTGTGTGGCTGTTTAGGGTGATGATTTGTGGAGTTGCAGAGGAAGAAGATGATGTTGTGGCAGCCATGATACAGGTAATTAGAAGTTTACTCGTTGGAGTTTAATTAGCTCTAATACCATAAAGAGTTTCACAATTGTGAATAATATTCAGCATAATTTCTTATTGAATTTACTTACAATTTATACAGGAGAGTATACAATTACAAGCCTGATTTGTAGATGTTCTAACGTTAACATACTAACGGTACTATTACATTTACTGTCAAAAATATGCAGAAAAGGAAACTGCCATATAGAGTTTATGGTGACAGTTGTGGTTTTGATTTGGGTTCGGGTATTTCCTTAATATAGATAAAACAGAGAGCCTAAACCAAGCATGGCGCAAGAAACTTTTCAGGTTATTCCTGTTTATTTTCTCCGTTTTAAGCATCACATAGCTTTTGCGCAAACCAGATAATTCATAAAGCAGTAGAGTTAAAAGTTGCGTGTAGCATAATTAAAGCAGGAAAGAAGCCAAAGATTTCAATTACTGAATGTTATTAGAACATCAGCTCGAGTAATGATGCAAACAAAGGAGCACGAGACAATCTTTCTCTTGTCAACACATATCTATCTACATAGACACGTATGGATATTTCTATCACAAGATTCTCATCAAAATTACTTTAACAAAAAAGCAAATAAAAAAACAAATATTAGCTAAAAAAAATTATTTGACATGAAAATAATGAGAGAGAAAATTAATAAAAAAAACCAAAAAAAAGAACAAAGGAAAAAAAAAAGAAATATCAATTTTCAAATAATCATAAATTCAAACTAAAATTTAATAACAAATTTTTTGAAAAAAAATGTTATCTCATCAAAAGAGAAAATAATAAAAATTAAGAGCACATATATATAAACATAGACAAAAATAGAGACTATTTAATAAATAAAAAATAAAGGAAATAAATCAAAAATTAAATGTATAAGGGCCGAAATGAAAACCAAATATATTATCAATTTCAATAAAGGACAAGATTGAAAAAATTAAATCTTTTGTACCGAAAATATTAAGAGATTTAAAACCAATTTAGAAATTAAAAGAATAAGGACTGAAATGAAAATATGATATATAATCAATTTTAATTGAATGACACAATTGAAATATATCAAAACTTAAATAACAAAAATAAAAACAATACAACACAATTCAAAGTGCGAAACTGAAATGAAACAACCATAAAACTGGGGGACTGACGTGTAGTTTAGAGTGAAGGAGAGATAAAAGAGGGGAAGTTCAACCGTCCACCGTGTAAGGACACGCGTCACACCATGAGAAAAAGAACACTGTGGCGCATCCATGAAGATACCAAATGGATATTTTTTGTCACCAGTAGATGCCATACCCACCATTCGAAGAGAATGTGGGGTCGAATACTGTCGGTCACATTTGTCACACGCACCCACAATATTTGGAGTAAAATATTTTTAAAAAAGTAAATTATCGGGATACTCCTGCAACCAACTCTTCAATTTTATCTTATTGGGAGGCATATTAGTATTTAACTATTTTCAAAAAATTTGAAATATCTGTGGCACCCCTCCCGGCAACTGCTTGTTTTTGTCTTTTTTGAGAGATAAAATGATTATTTTATTGTGCAAAAAATATAAAAAAAATCAATAAACTGGTGATCTGATCAGACCGAAAATGTGCAATTACCGTGGCACCCCTCCAATAGCACCTTTTTTTGTCATTTTAAAAGTATAAAATAGTTATTTTACTATGCAAAAATATAAAAAAATCAGTAAATTAGTGAACCGAATGAACCAAACCAACCTGAACCAAAAACTGAACAACATTATTGTAATATACAGTGATTTGTCTCACAATGAACAGTAACCGAACCTGACCACTTTTAGTATATGTTATAATATTAATAACTATAACATAAATATACATATATATATATATATATATATATCACAATAAATTTATTCTCTAAAAATAATTGTAGCGCTACCGTTTAAAAATCTAAATGAGTTTCATTAAGAATAGTATAATTGCTTACTCGCTAGAGTTTGGGAAACTTCTACTTCGGCTCAAAGATTTAGGTCTTATTTGAAACTGTATTTCAAATTTAAGACATGTGTCCCCTGTCAAATTTGAGATGAGACAATATTGTACGAGGTCAATGCCAAAACCTCAAACATCAAATATCTTGAGCAAACCAGCCATTCATGTCCCAGACAAATTCGAGATGAGACAATATATTAAGAGGTCAATTGCAACTCAAGCCAAAACCTCAAAATATCTTTATCCTGTGCTCCGATTCAAATCAGAATCCTAAATGGTTCGTTTCGAATCCAAGATGATAACGTTAATAGCAAAAATTATGAATTAATAATAGCTGGTTTGATGGTTTGCTTACATCAAGGCACATCAGTCCACAACAACATAAGATAACAGTTGACAACCAACCATTATCCATAAAACACAACATCAGCAGATAGGTCTTTTACTAAATTAAGTAGGTTTCGAAACCATAATGATATATTCTAGAATAAAATAAAACTCTCACTAAACTATTAAAGGCTCCTCTCTCACATGTCACGTGCATCTACATTTGTACTAGCTAATCACTTGATATCTATTGCCCCCGTTCATGAGAAATCCAGCTCGTCGTAAAAATCCAATGGCCAAAGCCATTCAATAACTACAAAAAGTGGAAGCAGTGCTTTTGCGGGGGATTGTTGAGTAAGCTCTCACCTCCCTTGATCTTGGAGTAAGCTCACCTCCCTCTTCAAAAATGTTGGCAATGCAAAAGAAGCTGAGTGGACCTGTCAAGAAATGTCACAAACAATAAGATCAATGACAGGATCTAGTTTCCACGGTGCAAACAGAGAAAAATGCAAATTTGGAGTTTTTGCAACATGCGTTGGAGATATAAAGAAACAATGAGATGAGATTAACTTAATATAAAACTTGAAGAAGGAGCTACTACCTCAGAGTTATAGTACTTGAGTTCTCTTTTATGCTTGGTAGCTCCTTCTAACTTCTCGATAGGATTGACAGGATTCAAGAAATCAACAGGTGGGCCCTCTGTTGAGCATAGGACAAACCCGATCACGCCACTGCATGCCAGATAAAAACACATAAGAATCACTTCATGCTCTGCAACCTATTTCACCTAACCCCATTTGATGAATTTCCCTAACATATTATTGAACAACGGCACAACTGTGAAGACAAATACCAGGGAGACCATTTGCTGACATTTAGCAAAAACCAAAATCTCAAATTCATGAACACGGAGTGAGATTACTCAGTAATGTGTTTTCATCTTAATCACAGCAAAGGGTGTGATTGCAGAGCTGTACTTCAAACGGTCATGATTTAAGCATCCATTGGTCCCACAATTGTCAGAAAATTATTTTATAAATAGTGCTCATCGTTACCTTGGATATGTTGGAACACTTGCCCAGGCATAATGAACAGAACCCTTGAATGTTTCACGGCAAATAGAGATCATATCCTCAATAAGATGTGTATGAAGCCACATACTTTCTGCCATGTTACAGAGGACACCACCAGGCCTTAATGCTCTAGCTATTGTCTCGAAAAATGGCTTCTCTACAAGCTCTTGAGCAGGACCTTAATCAAGAAGAGGAATCCCATGAGCAACATTCCTAAATGCATTAAGCCATAATACAGCAGAAGTTTCTCTGAGGATCACAGAAACCAAGTTTTCAAATAGTTCACTTCTCACCTATAGAAGCAGATTAGGGAACTCAGAACCAAACAGTTATATCTAAAACCCAGACGATAGTTTCTAGCAAAAGTTTTCAAGCATATCAAACCAGAAACCAGAAGTTACACAGAATTCATTCATTAGCACAGTTTCAGTAGTTCTGCAACATGATCCTACAATCAGTCACAGGCCACACATCCTGATTTCCCTTCTGGTGTTATAAACACTTAAAGAAAAATATAAATTATTCATATTCTAGAACATACCTACAGGGTCCGAGGAATCAACAATAATAGCATCGTACTTCCCTTCAGGAGTTGATCGGAGAAAATCTACAGCTGTAAAGTTTTCAGAAGCATATCAGCTAAGATCAGTTCAATTCGCTTCAATTAACCCAAGGAAAATTCATGCAAAAATAATTAAAGTCTTTATATAACTGGGACAAAGTAGAAAAAGGAACATGAAAAACATGTTTGAACATACCATCACCAACATGAAGTCGGACCCGAGGATCCTCAAATCCAACAGCCAGTTCAGGAAAAAACTTCTTAGACACCTACAGTATTTTGGAGTAAGATGGAGAAGCATGGTAGATTGTGATGCAAGAAGGGTTTCACCGAATCATCACTTACATCTATAACCATCTGATCTATTTCACAAATATCAATATGTTCCACAGAACTATGGCGAGAAATTTCCCTAAGAACACCACCATCACCACCACCAACAACCAAAACCTGCATTATTAATGGCGTGAAATGAGAGTTAACCAAACATGATGATGAAATTAATTATAGCAAGTTCAAAAGACATCTAGAAACAAAATTTGAAATGACTGGATGATGTT
This sequence comes from Salix arbutifolia, assembly GCA_025169955.1. Lineage (NCBI taxonomy): Eukaryota > Viridiplantae > Streptophyta > Magnoliopsida > Malpighiales > Salicaceae > Salix > Salix arbutifolia. Next base: position 1,224,729 of record CM045913.1, on the reverse strand, counting down.
TCCAAGCAACCAGTCAAATTTAAGCTGTAAGGTTACCAAAAGAAAGATGGATGGCAGTGAAATAAGGTATGATGACAGAAGACTCAAGCTTATCTTTAACTCAGGTTTCATTCTACTCTCATTAACATACAGGAGGGTGATAGAGTAGCTTCAGTACATCTAAAACAATGAAAAGCAAGGGTGGGAAAAGTACTGTTTCATACAGTTTTGGGAGATGGGATTGAACAAAGGGGAAGATGAGTGATCATCTCCTGGTATGCTAATTCATCTTTCTCAGTTAATTGAACAATACCATCAAGAACAAGCACTTTCCCATATGATGTTGACTGCAAACAAACAACTCTGTATCAGCCAAATTATATAAAAACCATAGATGCAGCAAGTCTAGGTAAACGTATTAGCGCACACTCATGGAGGGAGGGAGAAACAATAGAGCACATGAAGAATTCATAAAATCAGTGAAATATATAGAGTTGAGATGGCCAAACCTCAAAAACCAAGACCTCTTGATACTCTGACTTTCCCTTGTATAAAATCTCTTTCACTTCCAGTGAATGTGCTTCTCCTGCAGATGGATACCCAAAAACACAAGCCCTGGATACAGTCAGGAACTCAAAAAGATAGCCATTTCTATTCATCGCAAGAAAACAGTAAAAAGGGCAAAAAAGTTTATAGGTGATAAATAGTCCATATAGGACAATATTTTCTGCAGGGGAGAGAAAGAAAACATAAGTGAGCATAAAAGGAACTCTGTTGTGGGAGCTAAATGTGGCAGGTTGGACCTCTGGCATTCTCTATTCCTAATATTTTTTTTCCCCAAAAGGTTCTCCTCTGTTGTGCAATGTTTTCAAATTATTTTAAGCAATAAAAAGGTCACAAAATGACATTGGGAGATTTCTATCCACATCACAAATTTCAGAATTCAATACAAAAAAATATTAAGTTGCAGGTGATTTACTGTCATCGGTAATACACAACTCACATAGGCATAAAAAAGATCAATAAGTGGAGACAGTAATGCATTAAACGAACATGCATAAGAGGAGTGATACATACCGGGCCACATGGGGTTGTTGAAGTAAACCTTTTTGCTAGTTTTGCCTACAATAAAAAGCAAAAAAAAGAGTCATCAATAGCAACCAATTTAAACCAAATATCCCCAAATAAATAACAAGAAAATAAAAAACTGGAACTGGAAAAGGAAAAGGAAAAGGAAAAGGAGAAAAAATAAATAAAAGATACCAGAGCAAGAATGAAATTCCGAGAACCACCCAGAAACAACAGTTGAATGGCATTTTGCATCTAGCTCAGGGGCAGAAGCCCTAGCCTTCAGGCAACAAGAAGGAATAGCCTTCTCTGAAACATTCCCATTATTCTCCTTCCCATCCATAGTCTTCTGGCATTCCAAATCTCTTCTTGCACCGCCCTCCATAGATTATCCTCTTCTTCTCCTGCCCCAGCCTCTAGACACCAAGTAGAATTCTGAAAAATCAGCAAATGCAAAAAAAAAAGGAAAAGAAAAAAAAAACACTAATAATAGTGGTTAATCAATGATGACAAAATCAAAACTTAGCACATACACAAATGCAGATTCAATCATTCAAAACATGTAGAGTAGAGATTACCAAAAGAACTGTATAAAACTGTATGCAATACCATGCAAGCACAAAGGAGATCGATTTATATAATAATCAAAACCCATCATCAGAAAGGAAAGCCGCATTCTTTTCACAAAGTAAAGATTGAGAAGGATTCTCCAAATAAAATTTTCAAGACAATGGATATCATTAATGCATAAACACCACAATGGTCACAGGATCAAGAGTCATAGAAGCCAATAATTTCCAAATAAGTGGTTGCTTTAGTACCAAATAAACACACAAATATCTATAATTAAGATTCTGATTCGGAAACAACTGCTAATTTCCCTGAAGACTCGAGAAGCAATATTTGATTTCCATTTTGAGCAATATCACAGCATGCAAAGCGATATAACTTGAAAAGAAAAGGAGAAAATAAATATTACTATGTGCACAGAAATAATTTATTTAAAAAAAAAAAAAACAAGGAATGAGATTATGAGTTGGGTTGTTAAAAAAATACAAAAGAAAAGTCAAATGCAGTTAGTTCAACCTCATTCATTAAGCACGAAAGCAACAAACAAAAAAATAAAACATAAAAGAATAATATTAACACATTCTTTTACTACCGACAGTATTTTTCTTTATTTTCTTTTCTCTTTCTATCCTGAATAAATTAATAAAAAAGAACAAGAGATCATTTTTTCTCGAGAAACAAACAAGAAAAGGCTAGGTTTTACTAAAAAAGGCACAGGAAACAAAATCTGTAAAGTTGCAAATACCTTCACTAATTCACTTAAAAAATCCGAAAAAACGAATTCAGGAAAATGAAAAAACTAGAAAATAAAAAAATCATAAAACAATACAGTAATGAATGAAAAAAATAAGAATAGAATTCTAGAGAGAGAGGGGAAATTTCTTGCCTGGTGTTGATGACAGTGAGAGAAATGAGAGTGTTATCGTTGCTGATAGTACTATGAGGCTGAATTTGTGTTGATCAGGAAGACAAAAATGGAAGGGAAATGACAGAGAAAATCTCCCACTCGTCTTTCTCTTCTTCTGTTTTCTCTCTTTGGCAGCCTTCAATGGTGTGCAGTGTCCAGCTTGCGAGCTCCTCGTCCATGCTATATAGACGGGTCTGTGAAGGGTTGAGTGACGTGTCAGGACTACTAAGCCCACCATGACTTCCTTTGTAGCCCATCTTTTGTATAATTTTTTTTCGAAATCAGTTTTTAATCCCGCACAGGCCCGGTTAAAAAATTAAATAATATTAAAATTTGATTTCTTAAAATAGTTTTTTTTAAACGAGGTAAAAAGAGAAATTATTTCACTCTTAGCTGGTATTTTTGGGACTAAATGTTCTTTTTTCTTTTCTTCTATATATATATATATATATATAGAGAGAGAGAGAGAGAGAGAGCCACGAACATAATCCATCAAAATTTTATTCCATCGCATCTATATTAAATTTAATTTGACCACAATCATGGCCTAAAACCAAGACCTTATGTTATTTAAAAAATAGCTAAAAATATTTTATTATTTATTTCGAGCGGGTTACATTTTAAAAAAAATAAAAGAAATAGATAAAAGAGTTAGATTCTTATTACAAAAATTATTATTATTATTATTTAAAAATTATTTTTGATATCAACTCATGAAATTGCTCTAAAAACACCTAAAAATTTAATTTAATTTAAAATAAAAAATAAAAATTATTTAAAAAAAAATACTCTTGAAATACATTGCCGAACAGGACCTTACTCAGTACTAATTTATTTAATTCAAAATCACTAGAAAAAATATATGTTTTGAACAGACCAAAAAGCTTGAACTTTAACTTGACACCAAATGCTTTGTAAATGCTCTAAGACGTAGAAGTTGTTTGGCTCTGCGTTTCAGCCGGTGTTTTATGAAAATTTGAAATTTTATTTATTTATTTTAAATGAATATGTTTTGGTGTTTTTAGATTATTTTGATGTGCTAATGTCAAAAATGATTTTTTTATAAAAAAAAACATCATTTTAATGTATTTTAACACGAAAAGCATTTTGAAAAGCTACCACAACTTCTCTCAAATCCCGTAATCATATTATTATTATATGTGATTATGATAAGGGAGAGTACTTTGAGGCCATGATTGGAAGAACGAAGGCTTTATCACATCAATAGCTTTTGATAAAGAGAATAAGAATAACTCATCTTATCCTAATCCTTTCAATTCTGACTGGAGATCATATTATTTTCATATGGGATCTCTTTTTTCTTGTTGTAAACTTAAATTAATTAACGAAAATAACCTTTTTCATTATACACGTGTGGATGAGAATCGATTCTAGATTAATTTTCAGAATATTTTTTCGAGCAAGTTGTTGTTTTTTGTTTTTATTTACATGTGAGTGAAATTTACATGCTAATTTGTTGTGTCTACCATCTTAGTTATTAAGATTTTTTTTTAAATGAAAAATATAAAATAGCTTTTAAGTTATACATAAATAATGGGTGTCAGAAGTAATTTAGTGACCGTTGATTGAAGTTGTTTTTTTAAATATTTTTCATTTAAAAATACATCAAAATATTATTTTTTTATTTTTTAAAAATATTTTTGACATCAATATATAAAATCGATCTACAGCTTTAAAAAAACAATCTAAAATAAAAATAATTTTTTTTATTTAAAGTATAGATGTAATCTAAGATAAATTAAAAACATCACCCAACATTTAAAAAGCATTGAAAGAAAAGACGTATCCACTTTATTTTGCTGACCAATATGCACCATGTATTTAAAAGTAATTTCAAATAATTCCTTGTGGTGTTGATAAAAGCAAAAAGGCCCATCTGCTACCATACAAGAAAAACGTGGTTAAAAACTATGTGGTTATGATTGAATTTGTGGTGTTTGGTATCTTTTAAATTATTTTTTATTTATAAATATATTGAAATAATTTTTTATTTTTAATATAACACATTAAATAAAAAAAATTGAAATTTTTAGAGAAAAAAACAAAAAATTTAAAATTGAGATGCAACTGCACTCCAAACAATTAACTTTAAGCTAAAAGAGGACGAGATTTTGCACATTAAAAATCACTGTAGCTCTAGATATAGATTATGTTAGACTATAATAGTGAAATTACTATTTTAGTTCTCGGTGCACAATTGTTTTAGCATTGGGTTCAGGAGTTTTTAGATTTTTTATGTTTTTGTGCACAATATTATAATCATAATACCCCTAATAAGATAAAAATAAAGAATTTCGGGTTAGGGTGTCATTGTAATTTGATATTTTCAGTGAACGGTAAAATAATACTTTTATTGTCCAATAAGACAAAATAGAAGAGTAACCTGTGGAGGTGTTTAGGACATCGCACTTTTTTGAAAATTTATAAATACGAATATGCATCATAAAAGAAAAAAATTCAAGAATTAGTTGTAGGAGTATATAAGTATTTTTTCCATTTTATTATTATTTTCTACCAATTATTATTTGCGCGTGCCAAATTTGTCCGCCTAACGCCCCTTCAGGTGACGCGTGTGCGGCGTCTTTAGGCAGTTAAAAATATTCTTCCGGTGTCTTTACGGATGTGCCTCCATGTTCTCCATCTTATGATGGTTCGCGTGGCGTCCCACGGTGATAGGGTATGTGACGGTGGCTGGTTGAACTTTTATTTTCCCTTTTTTCTCTCCTGTATACCTAAGTGAACGGCAACCCTGTTGTTTATGAATATTTTATTTCAGTCCCTACTATTTTGATTGAGTGGTATGGTCCTGATTATTGTTATGAAAATTTTGATCTGTTTCAATTGTGTACCTAGATGGAAATTGATTATACATTGTGTTTTCAATTCAGTCATTATTCTTTTAATTTTTGATGTTAAATCCCTTAATATTTTGGGTACAATAGTTTTGAATTTTTTAATTTTGTCATTCGATTGAAATTAATTACATATTTGGTTTTCATTTCAGCCTCTATACTTTTAAGTTTTTGATTTTAATTCCTTTTTAGGCACAACACTTTTGATTTTTTCCATCTTCGTCCTTCAATAAAAATTGATTTTATATTTTGTTTTCATTTCAGTCTTTATATTTTTATTTTTATTCTTTTATTTTTTTATATTTCTAAATAATCTTTATTTATTTTTTTCGATGCCCTATTTCGACTAAAAGTTAAGTTGAATACTATATGAAGTATCAACCTGACCTGGACGGACCTATGACCACCCCTATTTGTCCATGCCCTAATTCGACTGCATCCTATGCTCTTAAAGTTTATATGTGGGCCCTAATATTGAGCACGGATAGGGTGGAATAATGCGTGATGTGATGTGATGTGATGTGATATATATATAACTAATGGTCGTCAATAAAAAAAACTTAATTAAAATCTAATTATTTATATATTTATATATAGATGATATTTTTTATAATATATATATTAAAATCCACCAACAAAATCCTTATTAGTAAATAAATGAGCAGAGCGATTAATATCTTTCATAGCTTATGATGGCATCGGGATTTGCAAGGCTTGATTTGACACCAAATACAAATTGAAATTCGACCAGAAATCAATTTTATAAAATTAAATGATTTTTTTCAATTAAATAAGTAAGAAATATCAGAAAATAAGTGTTTTTTCTAATCAAAACACATGGTTTATTTGGAAGTGTGATTGAAATTATTTTTATTAATAAATACAAGAAAATAATATATAAATATAAAAAAATCTTAAATAAAAAAATAAATAAAAAAGCATATGCAAATTCTTATCCTCACACGTGCTATTAAAAAAAAAAACTCAAAATCAACACCTCCATTACTATATAGTATAGCGAAAGACCGTGCTGTATTCAGCCTCGCCGACAAATTACTCGACACCACGTGGACCCTGCGAATGTGAGTGACGAGTCAGATTTCTTCGTTGCAGATTCCGTAGAGGATGAGATCTTTCATATTCGAAAAAGACAAAAATCCGTATGCATAAAATATATGAAACAATTAGTTTTCACCGTGTCAACAATGATAATATTTGCATGCATGCTGCTCTATCCACTTATATGTGCACACGTATAATGTATATGACCATGAAAGAAAGGCTACGTTAACAATTAAAAAAAAACTTATTATTATTTTTTAATTATCTCCTTTAATGTTATCTATTTATTAAAAAATGAATTTCGTAATATAGAATTGACTAACCCAATGCAACTTTTTATTTCATTACAAAATGTTTTTATTATTTTTTTAATATAAAATAACATTATTTTAATTAATCCAGTAAACTGCACACGGATGATATCATGTCAAATGAATATTGACCACACGAGCCGGAGAAAATATCCACCTCCTCCGGTCACTGCAATCATAAAAACCCGTCTCTTTCAAAGCCCACGACAACCACCTCATTTTGTCTTTGATCGATGGCAACATCAAAAACGACGGTGCACTTGGGCATGCCACGCCTTGGTGATGGGTGAAGGCAGGTGTTTATCAAAAAAAAAAAAAATTAATTTTTTATTTGAAATTAAAACTTTTTTAATATTTTAAAATTATTTTTACATGATGATATAATAAAAATATTTAAAAAAAAAAACAACACAAATATACTCTCAAAAGTCGCTTCGAATATGACAGAATAAATCAGTGCTTATCATTATGGTGAATTTAGGACCATAGCTGTGAGTAAAAAGCAGGATGGCTTATACTGACATTAGAAAATTATTATTGATTTAACCTCACACGTGTTGGTATACGATTTGTTTAGGGGAATTATGTCTGAACACTATTCTAGTGGTGATTACTTTCCAGAAAGGATCAAAAGCAAAATGATGAGTCTTTTACACGTGTTCTTGGCTCATTCTTCATTTTTCTGTGGCAATACGCTCAGAAACAGTAAAAAGAAACAAAACAGTAGCAATATGAATCTGGCAGCAGCCTTCACTATCTTTTTTCTCGAGGAAATCAGTTTCCTGTAAACTATATTTTATAGGTTTAGGTGATTGAATTGAATAAAATTTTGGTTGTTATAACTTTTATAAAAAATATATATTTTAATTTAAATTTGAAATTTATTATATATATTTTAAATTTTTTATCACCATGCTACACTCACGGGACCTTCACTACCATTATTGAAGAGCCATTACAACTTCAAGAAATAATAATTAGATGGATCATGAACTTCTACTTCACCTCAAAAACACCAAAACCACGGCAAGTTACCATACACTTTTTTTCTATAGTAACGGTAAGAAAAATAACTTCAAAATAATATATTTTTTAATTTTTTAAAAATTATTTTTAATATTAATATGTGAAAATAATTCAAAATACTAAAAAATAATTTTAAAATGAAAAATATTGTTTTTTGATTTTTTTCAAAAATATTCTTGAAATATAATGTCGAACAGGTCCTTACTCGAAGCGCAGTGTAATTTTATTTTTTTTTCTTATCTCCTGGTTAATTAAAAACAACTTTGTAGATGCAAAATAACAAGAAAAAGTATATGCTTTGAGCAGACCAAAAAGCTTGAACTTTAACTTGACACCAAATGCTTTGTAAATGCTCCAAGACTAATCATATTATTATTATTATTATTATATGTGATTATGATAAAGGAGAGTACTTTGAAGCCATGATTAGAGAACAAAGGCTTTATCACATCAAAAGCTTTAGATACGAGCATAAGAACAACTCATCTTAAAAAAAAACAAGGTAGTACAAGTTAGAATCAAAGAATTAAAAAGGAATATTATTTTTTTATTACTAATTAAAAAATCTGAATCGAGTTGTTATAACATTCTTCTGATTTGAATCTTAGATTAATTATAACTATATATATGACTTATTTTGACTCAACAATAAAAAAATATTTTTTTAAAAAAAATCATACTAAAATAATCAATTTTTTAAGAATTTATTTATAAGTATTAACGTCTTGTAAATTATTGTTTTCAAAAGACGTGACGTGATATCAAAAAGCTTGTTATCTGCATAGTAAGTCTCGAGTTCGAGTCGAGGTGCGTATCCCTTGTAAAAACATGAAACAATCAGAGTTTTATTTGTTTAATTGGATTCACAATATGTGTTTTACAAGAGTTGTAGTTTTTTTTTATTAAAAAAAACAAATACTATAAATTCTCTAATTGTTGCTTATATATTTTGTATTGATGAAGTAAAATATAGATGTAATCCTAACAAGACCAAAATGAATTAAAAAGATCATCAAACATTTAAAAAGCATTGAAATAAAAGACGTATCCAATTTATTTTGTTGACCAATATGCACCATATATTTAAAAGTAATTTCAAATAATTCCTAGTGGTGTTGATAAAAGCGAAAAGGTCCATCTGTTACCATACAAGAAAAACGTGGTTAAAAATTATGTGGTTATGATTGAATTTGTGGTGTTTGGTATCTTTCAAATTATTTTTTATTTATAAATATATTGAAATAATTTTTTATTTTTAATATAACAAATTAAATAAAAAAACATTAAAAAAATAATTTCAGAGTTTTTTTTTAAAAAAACACAAAAAAAATTGCTATGCAACTGCACTCCAAACAATTATTATATAGTAAAGAATTTTTTTATCCATATGTGTCTATTTGACATTGTATTTCTAAAATGTTTTTGAAAAAAATTATTTTTATTTTATTTTTTGCTTTAAGATATTTTTTTTGTGTTTGCAAATTATTTTATGTAATGATGTCAAACATAATTATTTTTATTATTGAATAAAAAATTCTTTAAAAAATAACATCAGTAACATTTACAAACAAATTATATGTTTTGGTTAGAAAAAACACAATTGTCCTATGATATTTTTTAGTTTTTAAATCAAAAATAAAAAAATATTTTTTTTATAAAATAATTAATTAAATATTTAAACTAATAAATCAAAATTTTTTTTGACATTAATTAAATACTAAATTAATAAGCTAATTTTCATAGTAAACATAAAATATGGATACACATGCAAATAGTTTATTCAAATACAACTAATTTATGTTAAATACAACGAAAGAAAATTAAATTAATCTCTTTGAAGCATTTTATATATAAAAGAAATAATTAAAATATTAATCACCATTTAAAAAATAAAAGGGATATTAACGTATATTTAAATTGAAAAAACTAAAGCAACAAGAAAAACCAAAAAATAAAAATAAAATTGAACGACGCTAGTGTCCAATAAGCCACGCACACGTGCCTAGCTTCTAATTAAAAATCCCGAACACACTTGGGCCTGGAAGTTCGTGCCAGTGTCTGATATTTTCTTCTTTCACATGCCATGCACTCCTTTTTTATTAATATTTATAATGGGGTGACAAGCTCGCCTGGTGGACAATTCTTCGTTCTTTTCCGATGAAAAATAAATCAAATCAAGGTTCCTATAACTTAAAAAGTTAATTTTAGTTTTTTTTACTTGAAAATACCTCATAAATTCAACGGGTACCTTAATAAATTAATTCATAACCCAACAATATTTTAAAAAATTAAATATAATTTAATCTGTAAAATATTAATACTCTATTTGTCATGGTATTTCAAAAGAATTTTTTTTTTAAATTAATTTTTTCTATATATTATATATATATATTTATTTATTTTTATGTGCTAATATTAAAAATAATTTATAAAAATATAAAATATTTTAATATATTTTTAAAGAAAAAATAATTTTAAAATATATATAAAAATCCACCAACAAAATCCTTATTAGTAAATAAAAGAGCGGAGCGATGAATATCTTTCATAGCTTTTGATGACATCGTGATTTGCAAGGCTTGATTTGACACCGAATACATATTGAAATTCGACCAGAAATCAATTTTATAAAATTAAATGATTTTTTTCAATTAAAAAACTAAAAAATATCACAACACAGGTGTTTTTTCTAACCAAAACACATGGTTTATTTGAAAGTGAGACTCAAATTATTTTTATTCATTAAATATATCAAAATAATATATAAACATAAAAAAATCTTAAAGCAAAAAAATAAAAACAAACACATGCAAATTCTTATCCTCACACGTGCTATTAAAAAAAAACTCAAAATCAACACCTTCATTACTATATAATATAGGGTCTGTTTGGTATTGCGGTTGCTGTTGTGGTTGAGGTTGAAAAAAAACAGTTAAAAAAAAACGCTTTCACTGTGGTTCAAAATAAACAGTGAAGTGTTTGGTTAAAACTATGGTTCAATCTGAGGTTGAAAAAAAGTAGTTTTGTGTGTTTGGTTACCAAACTTTGCATGTAGCTTTTTACTTTTGAAATTACTGTAAAGGACGCGCTTAAGCCAGCCAGGATACCCCAATCATAAAAAACAAAAAAAATATATAATTAGAAAAAGAAAAAGAAAAAGAAATTAAAAAAATATAACCAACAAAAAAATATTTCATGGAAAAAAATGAAAAAAAAATCAGAAGAAAAAACATAATCAAGAAAAAAAAACAATAAAAAAATTGGATTCGAAGATTAATCATAGTGCATTTAAGCTAGCTCGGACACCTCGATCATATATATATATATATATATATATATATATATAAGTGGAAAAAGAAAAAATTAAAAAAATATAAACATAAAAAAAAATTCATGGAAAAATATAATCAACAAAAAAAAGGAAAAAAAAAGCTATAAAAAATTGCATTTGAGGATTAATCATAGTGCGTTTAAGCTAGTCAAAAACACTCTGATTATACAAAATATATATATATAAGTCGAAAAAGAAAAAAAATATAACCAGTAAAAAAAATATTTTATGAGAAAATATGAAAAAAATAGAAAATAACATAATAACAAAAAAGGCAAGAAACAAAAAAAATAGAAAAAAAAAGTAATAAGAAAAAAAAAAGCAAGAAAGAAAACCAAGAAATGAATAAAATGAAAAAAAAAAAGAAATGAAAAATGTAAATAGGAAGTAGAAATCAAAAAGCGGTCTGTGTGGTTTAAAATAAAAATAAAAAATGAAATGGCAGATATTTATTTCAGAAATAAAATAAAATTAATTTAGATGATGGTCTGTGTGGTTTGCTGCAGTTTGCTGTCGTGTGGAGAATTAATTTGCAATTCTATTTTGTCAAAAAGCAGTTATCTGCTTTGCAAAAACCGGTGGTTGGAACACTTTTATTGGTGGGCCCATGGAATTGTGCAGCTGGTTGGGTGTTACCAAACAGCAATTACATTGCTTTTTTTGGAACGTGGTTTGGACCACGTTACCAAACGGGCAAATAGTATAGCGAAAGACCGTGCTGTATTCAGTCTCGCGGACAAATTACTCGACACCACGTGGACCCGTCTGCGAATGTGAGTGACGAGTCAGATTTCTTCGTTGCAGATTCTGTAGAGGATGAGATCTTTCATATTCGAAAAAAGACAAAACTCCGTATGCATAAATGATATACGAGACAATTAGTTTTCACCGTGACAACAATGATAGTATTTGCATGCATTCTCTGTCCACTTATATGTGCACACGTATAATGTATATGAGCAATAAAGAAAGGCTACACTAACAATTAAAAAAAACCTTATTGTTATTGTTTAATTATTAAAAATTGAATTTCATAATTATTTTTAATTTATTTTTTTAATCACGTTTTGACAGGTCAACTCGCTTAAATGAGTTTCCCCCCTTTTTTTCTTGAATATTTATTATGAGTGAAATTATATTTTTATTGACTATTTGGATTGCTCTTTAAACACTCCAAGTTGTATCAAATTACTCCTCACATAATTTAATTTCTTTTACTAGAAAAATAACATTATTTATTTACAAATATTATTATTTTTTTAATATAAAATAACATTATTTTAATTAATCCAGTAAACTGCACACGGATGATATCATGTCAAATGAATATTGACCACACGAGCCGGAGAAAATATCCACCTCCTCCGGTCACTGCAATCATAAAAACCCCTCTTTCAAAGCCCACGACAACCACCTCATTTTGTCTTTGATCGATGGCAACATCAAAAACGACGGTGCACTTGGGCATGCCACGCCTTGGTGATTGGTGAAGGCTCGCACTGGTTTATATTTGCATTTTAAAAATGTTTTAGAAAAAAAATATTATTTATTATTTTAAATTAAATTTTTATAATTATTATTTTAAAATAATTTCACAACACAACAATATAAAAAATATAATAACACAAATGAAATTATTTTTTATTTAACTTCAAACCCCAATCATAATTTTAACTAAACACTTTAATTTCAATTTTAGCTAAACACTTTAATTTCAGTTATAAATTATAACTAAAAATACTTTTTATAAGATTGTTTATTTTTAAATCTCAACCAAAATAAATATAATACCAAAAATACCCTTAATCAACCGCAACTGCACCTCGAATAGAATATGGCAGAATAATAAATCAGTACTTAATCCAACGTGATAATGGTGAATTTAGGACCGAAGCTTTGAATAAAAGCAGGATGGCTTACACTAACATCAGCAAATTATTACTGATTTAACCTCACACGTGTTGGTAAACGGTATGCTGAGGGGAATCATGTCTGAACACTATTCCAGTGATGATTACTGTCCAGAAAGGATCAAAAGCAAAATGATGAGTCTTTTACCTGTGTTCTTGGCCCATTCTTTATTTTTCTGTGGCGAGATACGCTCAGAAACAGTAAAAAGAAACAAGAGTAGTAGCAGTATGAATCTGGCAAGCAGCCTTCACTATCATTATTGAAGAGCCATTACAACTTCAAGAAATAATAATTAGATGGATCATGAACTTCTACTTCAACTCAAGAACACCAAAACCACGGCCACAGTTACCATAAACATTTTTTTTCATAGTAACCGTAAGAAAAATAAATTCAAGGTCGAATACAATGGAAAAAAATAAATATACCGTGGTATACGCATATACATACTAATTACCATTAACAGGGAACACGGTTGCGCCTTCTGAGCTCAACAACGATCACGCTGATGTTATCTTTGCTGCCCCGAGCCATTGCTAGCTCGGCAAGCACTGCTGCAGCCTCTGCTGCGCGGCGGCTCTCGCTCACAACTCCCTGGGACTTCCTCCTCATCCGGCCATGCAGACATCTCTTTATAATCTGGCATGCGAACTCGTTGGAGATGACATCCCAGAGGCCATCACTGGCTAGTACGAGGAACTCATCGTTTTCAGCTCGCTTATTCACGGTGACTTCTGGTTTGGAGGATACAAATGGTTTGAGATACTGATCACCTGCATCAAGATGTTCAAGCCATGAAAGGAAGGAAAAAGATAATATTGATAGGGTTTTTGATTTACAATGGCATCCGTCTGGTTAGGGGGATGACAGTAAAATTTACGATAATTAGATAACACTTTATTCATGAAATTCAATCTCTTAATCCTGCTCGTGCCAAATATATTTTCAATATGACCTGATGACATTACTGAATTTCTATATTTGAAGTATAATCACTCTTAATTAGTTTAAAATGATAGATAAGTATGATCATAGTAGTTCTCAAGATGGTTAACATCAGTTTACTCGTGATTAATGTGATCTGGTTGTGCTCTGCCACAGTTGTAAGGCCTGCATTTTATACTAATTATAAATTTAAATTTTAAAAGATTTGGTAAATCAATCCGTTAGCTTGCATGGTCTACTGAAAACTCTCCTTAAACCTTAATTAAAAAAAAAACAATACAAATTCATAGCATTTCTTAAAACTAGATGAAAACATGCACAGAGAAGCCGCCATGGAAGAATCCTGAGAGAACAAAATAATCCAGGTCCTGAGATGTAATAATTGATGAAGAATCACATACCTATAGATCTTGAAGTGGCAAGAACTCCTAGAACACGGTGTCCGTTCCAATTTATAACTCTTCCACCAGCAGCTTCAACTCTCTCCAACTCATCAGGTCTGTCAGGCTTAGCAAAAAAAAGATGTCAACAAATTATTCATTTTAAACATTAAAAAAGAGACCAAACCCTTAAATTATCTGCTCAACCTCAGAATTTTTTCCCCAAATTATTTGCAGTAACTGTCTGTTCAGTTCATGAGAAAATTAGCACCACAGATACCATCATTGTCTTCATATTTTACAATATTTTGTAGTTTAACACATTCTTTATCGTTTCATTTTCTTTTTAAATTTTAATAGGACCTTGGCCTAAAAGATTATATAGGGTGGACCATCTGATCATCAAAACATTCTATATAGTATTACCAAACGATTTTAATAGTAATTAAACAACACAACCTAGATAGAAATTCCATGGAACCTTCTTTTGATCTTGATTAGGTTAACAAACACATATTTCATATCTGAGAATAAAATCCAGGAAAATTCCAGAAAAATTTAAGTCATGAAACTAGCAATAGCTTCACTCAATTACGAGATTGATGGTCTGAATCCAAATTGAAGGTGGGGAAAAAAATAATTCGATCAATTTCAACAAACCCAAAAATCATTACCTTATGATCAACTGACAATGGCACGGCAACCCCACCTCTACAAATCACAGCTCTCGAATCGCCACAATTAGCCACAACCACCTCGTCCTTCCCCACCACCGCAACAACAGCCGTAGACCCAATCATCTTATCCTTCACCACCTCCTCATCCATCTTTCTAAAACACTCCTCCATCACCTTCTCCCACTCCACACCGCCACCCCCTTCCTTTCCTTCCATTATCTCCTCCACAATAACTCTATGCAACCTCTCCTTACACGCCTCGGCCACAAGAGCTCCACCATGTCCATCATAAACACCAAAAAAATCATACTTCTTTTCACCTTCATTAAAACTCAAAAATCCCAACTCCACCTTCACTGCATCTTCCATCTCTTTCCTCCCCCCTATAACAGACACCGACCCATATGATAAAACAACTTCATCTTCCAAAACAACATCATTTCTCGGCGATGTTAACGATATTGATATCTCCTTAGAGCCACCATCATCACTAGCTTTTGCACCAAAAATTTCTCCTTCTTTTTTCTCTTCACCACACAAATCATCCCTCTTCCTCTCGTCCCCACCATCCCCGCCGGAGATGGTGACATGGGATTTATTATTTTGACACGTATACTTCAATCCTCGGATTTTTATTCTTCTCTGACGAGAATTCAACGTCTTGATCTCGCTGAGCTGATTCATCCTCCTCCTTATAAAAGAATCTACAAGCTGTCGCAAATGAAATCAAATTTCAAGTATTAGAGTACCAAAACAATCACAAAAAGCAAATATTTTGGTGCAAACTTCTTCATTTTGCATTAAAGAGAAAGGCTTTGAAGTAGAAAAGGATAAACACAAGGAGCTAAATGGGAATATAAAACATATAAGCAATGATGATCAAGTTAAAGCAGATGAAGGTTAGCCGTCGATTGTTCTTTGGCCCACTTGTACGCTGCCACATGGGATCAATAAAAGCCACCAATTGGGGGCTGTATAAGAGAGACGTGGACGGAAGAGATGGATTAAGGGGTACGTGGAGGGTGGATCTGGGTGTTGGGGACTTGATTTGATTGGGTGGGGCCTAATATGGAAATCTAGAAGTCATTACGTGGCGTCTCGTAGTGCTTAAAGTAGTAAAAGTCAGGCTTTGATGTGTTTGGATCTGACAAGGAAGATGTTAGACTTGGAAATGAAAAAGATTCTTAAGACACGTGTTGAATGATGCTGAGTCGCGTGGCCGATGAGAGCTGTTTGGCCCTCTCTTATGTCGGGTGTTAAATTCGAGTTTTTATCATAAAATTAGCACTTTTTTTTTTTATCATTTTCAAACTGTCACGGACTCAAAAATATTATACACAACTACCCGATTTAATTAATTATTTTTAGCTTTTAAATTAATTTGATTTATTAATATAAAAATAAATTTTAAAAAATAAAAAAATATTATTTTAATATATATTATTTAAAAAATATCTTATTTTTTTTTCTATCATAATATCAAACAATATTCTTTATATTTTTGTGAAGATTTTAATAGAATAAATTCTACAATATAGAACAAAATCACAACGATTCTTTGAGTTGTGCTTGCTGAGATTTTTGTCAATTTATAAAAAATGTTGCCATCAAAATTTTAATATATTTTATTTTTAAAATTTATATCAGCATTTTTTAACCATCTTATTTAAAATATTAAACTTTTCAACTTTGACTTTTTAAGAAGTCACACTTTTAACATGCAGCTTTTATTAAATTGTGTTATTTTTTATTTGGTGTTAATGTTATATTAGATTCAGAAATTAAATATTAAAAATAATTGAAGTTTTTATTAATAATAAATATATATTTATACGAATATAATAAGATTACATGATATATTAAACTAATAATTATGAAATACATATCTCATATTACATTAGAAATTAGATTTATAGATTCAGTTGCTTCAATCAATGTAGATGGTGATCACGTTCGATTCGCATCACCAGCAATATCAAAGCCGATGTACCTTCAGAATTTAGAGAAAGACTTTGGAGGCAATGTTAGGCTTTCTACTTCTTGTTCCACCGATTAATTTCATAATATACAGAAATATTCATGTTAAATTATTAAAAAAAATTAAATAATAAGACAAAAACATACTTGAATTTATATTTGAAAGTCGCTCTCTAAAATTATATAGATGACCTTTTAAATTAATACATTTTTTTTTGATAGCCCTTTGATTCTCTCTATCTTAACTTTATTTTCTCTCTGATGATAAGATGTTAAAATAAAAATGAAATCGGACGTGTAATCTGAGGACCATGATTATATATATAGGTAACAAAATACCTTTTGACATTCTCACCTTTTGATATTTATACCTTTTGACATTCTTACCCTTTGATATTCCTATTTTAATTCTCATTAAAATATGAATAACTCTTTAATCTCTATACATTAAAGGTCCACATCCTATTAGATATATCAAAAACTCAATTACCTAAAAATACTTAACAAATTATTTTTAATTATTTTAACGTTAGATTATTGATACAACACCAACATCTCCACAACTTTGTTCATTGGAGGACGGTTGTCAGGATTCATTTGTATGCACCATAATGCAACCATGACCATCTTCTTTGCTATTTCCTCCTCCTCCGTGGCACCTCCATTTTCCACTGCATTCCCGTGCAAAACTTGGTTGTAATTAGCACATGTAGGGAAGTAAATCTGGCTCGAGTTTCTTCTTCAGCTGCCGCTTTGTTCAAGCTCTTCCTCTCGCCTGCCATTTCCATTGACAGCATGCCGAAACTGGAGACATCAGCTTTGTAGGGAACACTTCCGATGTTTTTGTAGAAGAGTTCTGGTGATGTATTTCCTATGGTTCCTCTAGCTGCAGTAATAGAGAGTGTTGCTATTCGTTGGATACAATTTCGCAAGTCCGAGATCAGAAATTTTTGGAGTGAAACTCTCATCGAGAAGAATGTTATGAGGCTTGATATCGATATGAAGAATTTGCATATCACAACCTCGATCGATGCAGGTATTCGATCCCACGAGCCACCCCCAGAGGTATTTCGAACATTTTTTGCCAACTCGAGAAGGCATTGCCTTCTCGAGGAAGAACATATTTATCGAGAGATCCATTAGGCATGAAGCCATACACCAAAGCATGTTTTGATCTCTAGGCACAAAATCCAATGAGCCGGATGATGTTAGAGCAACTCCAATGGTGAATCCTTCCCATGGTGGCAGCTTCATCGATGAAGTCCTGATCATTTTCTTTCGACTTGCCTAACATCTTTATTGCAACAAAATTCCCACTTCGGAGCATGCCTTTGCAGAAAATTTCCTTGAAATAGTTGGTCATCTTTTTAATTTCCGAGTAAGAGTACCTTCTGGGCATGAAATATGGTGACTTTGCAGAAAATCTTCGATATTGTCATACGTTGATAAATGCCGCCTCCTCCATTTGTAGATCAGAAAGATGAAGACACATGGAGCTAGCCCCACATACAAGTCTTATCGCAAGACATAATCCTGCGTTGGAGTGTCGGAAACCATAACTAGTAAGAGAGATGCAATGATGAGATGCTACCAAAAATATTCTGATACAACAGAAATAAGGTAAGATTTTTCTTGATAGCTATATATTCTAGTTATGCCCTCAGTTTTATAGTTTAATGTTTCCTGAATAAGAGAAAGTCTTACCAACCAGGCACGGGAGTGCGTAAAATACTATACCTGCAAGAAGAATGACATGGAAGACAAAACCAGCCATCGTCAGAAGTATAACCCAGAAAGATCAATTAAATCTGATTGTAGGAACAACTTTTTTAGTGAATACAATCGTGATGCTGATGTCTGAGGATTTTGATTGGGAAAATCATTTATTTATTTTTATTGGTTATCGGGATCAGAGGCACAAGTGACACGGATTTAAATTTCAGGGCTTAAGTTTATGCATCCAATCCTGAGGTTTAACGTGATTTAAGCCAACGTATAACCACAAAATTTCAAGATCACCACGGCTTTAGCTAGAGAAAATTCTTATTAATCATGCCTTTAACCAATTATCTCAAGGCTAGAGGGGAGAAGCTTCCTTGCATTTCTGATTCTTTGTGGAAAATTGATTAACCTGTGAAGTTATTGCATCCATTTATCTTTCTTTCTGTAATGGAAATAGTAAACATCTATAAAATTCATAACAAACAAACAAATAAGTAAACATCTTTAAGGACAGAGAATCCTTACATAGACCAATGAATGAAGCAAATTGACCCAGAAGCTGCAGGGCACCTAAATTTTACACATGGTGAATGTCAGATCTTCAAAAGCTGAAGCTATCAAAACAAGAGAGTAGCACCATGCTGCTGACGCAAATTAATGCTATTTACAGGATAAAGAAACATGGCAAATGTGCAAGCATGGATTTCAGAAATATTGTGAGAATTCAGGAGGACAGTCAATAGAAAGTTAGGTGAAGGAGTAAAATTTCGATTGTTTCAGGCTCTTATAAAGAATACGATATGCAAGAATCCTTTCCGGTGATACAAGAAGTAGTGCTGATATATAGAGGGGGATGGATAGGATTCCGGCAACATATAAATATGTTTTCGCCGGAGCCATATATCATATATGGATCTCCATAACTGAAGTTGTTCACTGACAAATGATTCAGAGGAATCGTAGAGCAATTATCTTCTTGTAGACCAATATCAGCTATCAGAATCGTTGAATTTTTGTAATCGATCTCCTTTTACACAGTACTTTTCTGAATACAGGCTAAGAATTGCACGACTGTTCTTGCAAGTCAACTGATAGTTAGGATCACCGCAGTTTTCCGGGTCTCCTTCTAGTCGAAAAGGGTAGCTAATGTTAGTAAGGTTTCCACACGAAGGATGTTCACAATTATGATTTGTTTTAGCAGCACAGGGCTCATGGTTAATGAGTAGGATCCCAACAAAGACAGCAAATAAAAGTATTCTGCTAGACATGATTTTATTAGCTATAGTAAAAAAATAATATTATGAAAGTAACTAGTGATATTCTATTGATTAATTTTTGGGATTTATCTAGAAAAAAGAAATGGGTATAAGTAGCATATAATAATAATAATAATAATATTCTTATTATTTTTTATGGTCATATTTTTTCATGCTACTTGTATCATAATAAATAAAATATCACTATTTGGTATGTTTAAACGTGTGATTGTGGTTCTTTTTAAAAATATTTTTTGTTTATAAATGTATCAAAATAATATTTTTTTATTTTTTAAAATTATTTTTGACATCAGCATATAATAATGATCTAAAATACTATCTTTTTTTTTATTTAAAATGAAAAAAAAATCATTTCTTAAATAAAACTGTTGATGCAGTGAAGAACAAGACCTTACTCAATGCGCCATGTAATTATTATTTTTTTGTTGTATCTCCTGGTTAATAAAATAACTTTGTAGATGCAAAATCACACGAAAAAATATATGCTCTGAGCAGACCAACAAGCTTGAACTTAACTTGACACCAACTGCTTTGTAAATGCTCCAAGACGTAATCATATTATTATTGTATGTGATTATGATAAAGGAGAGTACTTTGCGGCCATGATTGGAGAACAAAGGCTTTATCACATCAAAAGCTTTTGATAAGAGCATAAGAACAACTCATCTTGTTCTAATCCTTTCAATTCTGATTGGAAATCATATTATTTTCATACGGGTTCTCTTTTTTTCTTGTTGTAAACTTAAATTAATCAATGAAAATAACTGCCTCCCACGACAGCTTAGAAACTTTAGTTTATCTAAATCTCCTTTCAAATTTGCAGGCCAGGACCAGCAGGATTATGCCCTTTTCAACTGTACAACAAAGCATGGAGATTTTGATGGGCATATACCTTGCCTTGTGTTCCTGGATATGATATCTATACCTACGGTTCTGGTTATTTCACCACTTATAGAGACCTGACTTCTTCTACCAAGATGTATAATGTTCCATCAATTCCATCCGAAATGATCTGTGATAATATCCTTCCCTTGAAATGGTCAGAATCAGCAGGATGTGGAGTTTGTGAAGCACATGGCATGTTCTGCAGATGTAAGAATAACACTACTAAGCTTGAAACTGAATGCTATGAGAAGCCTAAATCAAATGAAGGTACGGTCTGTATTAGATTCTGCTTTAGTTTTCTGCAGCTAATCTACTTTTTTGTGCTTAATTTGGAACTATCGGTGACTCCTTGGTTAAGAAAATCAAATATTTTCACGAGTTCTTCGATTTTAGTTATGAAACACGTGGTTTTCAGGCAATGGAAGTTGGATGCTTGATACATGTTGAGATTTAGTAAATTTCACTAAATAGTCATGGTTTACATAAGGTCCATGAATTATGATTGTCGAATGCGTGCTGTTAAAGAACCTAATGTTACTATATATTTTCTCTTACAGGCAAAACAAGATAGAAGTTGCAGGCGAGGTTTCTGCAAATTTGGAAATTTTAAACTTGTTTCCATATCTTGCATCTTCTAAACTATATTGACGAGTTCTTGATATAAGAAATGTTTTATATGCAGTTGTGACCGTGGGTTCGGCTCTTGTATTACTGGTATTGTTCGCTGCCTACCGTGTCTACAGCTCTGCTAAAGCAGCGAAAAACAATCAGAAAAGGATTGAAAACTTTCTGGCAGATTATAAAGCTCTCAAGCCTACAAGTTACACAAATTCTGACATTAAAAGGATTGCGGATGAGTTTAACTCAACAGGAAATGGAAAAGAGTTCATCAATGAAGTGGGAACAATGGGGAAGATCCATCGCGTCAATTTTATACGCTTAGTTGGTTACTGTGCTGATGGATTTCGAAGAGCTTTAGTCTATGATTACCTGCCAAATGAATCTCTAGAGAAATTCGTATCTCCAGAACTTGGGAGAAGCTTCAGGATATTGCTCTTGGCATAGCTAAAGGTATCGAATATCTTCACCAAGGTTGTGATCAGCGAATCCTCCATTTCGACATCAAACCTCGTAACATCTTGTTAGATGACCATTTCAATCCAAAAATGGTCTGGTGTTTATAGTTTCGGAATGGTGTTGCTTGAAATGGTCGGAGGGAGGACGGCTATCGATGATAAGGCAGAGAACAGCAACCAAATCTACTTCCCAGAATGGTTCTACAACAGCCTGGATAAAGGAGAAGAGCTGGGAATCAGAATTGACAAGGAGGGAGACACACAAATCGCAAAGAAGCTCTCTTGTAGGACTACGGTGCATTCAGTGGCACCCCGTGGATCGTCCGTCTATGAATACTGTCGTGCAAATCGTGAATTCAGTGACACTGCAAGTTTAGGCTTGGGGCCAGAATTATGTGAACTAGTCAAGTACAAGGGCTGTGCAAACATATCTGCTGAAAGTTAGGCGTTCTATAATCTTTGAGGTTATCTAATATTTGTCCAACTGAAAGCGAGGCATGTAATATAATCTTCGTACATTGAACAATGATGGTGTTTGGAATGTATTACTGACGCCAATATGATCAATGAAAACTAAGCATAAATATATGAACTTTATTCTTTTGATTCTCAAAGTGATGAGAATGGCTGTCATTTCCTGAGTCCAGTTTTTCCTCCTTCCGCTAGTTTGGGAAAGGCTATGATTCCAAACTACAGTTTATATTGAGTTTTTCACCAAAAATATCACCTCTGCTAATGGCAGGCATTTGCCTGTGCATTAAAAAATAATAATTCAAGTTTATAAAGAAAATCCCTTGAACATTTTTTCTGGGAATAGAATCTTGCTTTTCATGCTGAAGTTCTTTCAAAAGGTACTAAAAAGGGCTGTAATGGAATTGAGCCAAATGTTTGAGATATCTGGTTCAACAAATCTGTGTTTTGGAAGAACTCGAGTATTCTTTTATCTTCAAGTTTATACTTGGCCCTTCATATTTGAAATCCTATAACTTGAAGTTTTTTCAAAGATAATTTGCACTGGCCATTTTATCCCATCTTTCATAGGGAGGCTTACCAAGTCAAAATAAAGTCATTCTTGAATTAAAAATATCGTTTATCAAGTACAGTAAAGACCAGACACGACTATTCAGCCAAACCATAGCATGAGGAGTTATAGATACAGGAATATGTCCTCCCAAAAAGCGGAACATTCCTCGGTTCACATTTGAGAATAGGAATCTGCATTATCATTTACCCTAACGAAGCTAGTCGCCTACCTTTTTTTTCCACCAGAGTAGCATCTCCTGATTGTTCTGCAGATGCGTTGGGAAATTCTTCTACCGCCAACAATTCCCCACAACTCTAAGTTACTGCTGCCAACCATACTGTTGGTTGCGGTTTCCTCCCATCATATTTGAGCCACGGCCAGCACCAGAACCACCATATGGACCACCTTGAGGATAATTTGGAGCACCAACTCCATATCCACTACCTCCACCACGTGGAGCACCACCAGGCATGCCACTGGAAGGGTATGGTGGGGCTCGTCCTTGTGGAGGATATGGACCGCTGCCGTAACCTCCTCCCCCTTGACCACCATGACTCTGGTGGTTGTATCCCCCACTTGCTCCACTTGAAGGGTATCTACCTGGACCAACAGGAGGTCCGCGAGGCCTCCCATAATGTCCAGGACCTGTAACTGGGGGCTGAGAACCGTGCATGGACTGATTAGGCCCTGTCCGCATTTGGGGGCGTGCCCCAGACTGCTGAATGGGTGGAAGACGGGAATGCGGCTGTGGATGCTGTAGTTTTTGCCTTTTGGCATTTTCTTCATGCTGTCTTTGTTGCTGGCGCTTTTTCTTTGTCTGAAACTCATGCGATGATTCATATTTTGGTAAACTGAACCAGAAAAAAGGAAGCTGGTCAGGAAAAAATACCAAGTAAGACAGTCCAGTACCATGTACTATAGAACAAAACCAAACCTCTTGGGGTCACATGGTGGTGGGTCAGTCCAGAAATACTCAGCATCAAGTGCATCCTTGGCTGAAATTCTCTGTTTAACAAAAGCATCATAAAATGAAATACTCAGCATCATATGCATCTTTGGCTAAACCATATAGAGGAACATAATTAATAGATACATGTGGATAATCAGATTTCTTAGTGAAACGACAGGTATATATGCATCTGTTATGCTCGTTAATTTCTTTCTTTCTTTATTAATTGTTATTGTGATGCATCTTTTGAAATAGAAATAAATTGCCTATATCAGCAGGGTTTTTAATTATAAAAAAATCAATCATTTAAAGAATCATACAGAAGGCCCTGAAGAAGTTTCGATCATTTAAAGGAGTCATACAGAAGTCCCTGCATTTACCAAATGATATAATTTAGAAAACAAGCTACTGTAAGACATTGAGAAATCCCATCCATCGATCCACTTTCCCCTTCAAGATATCTTTTGAAATCAATATTATTCCGTACTGACCTTTTTGAAATGATCAAATCAATTCAGTAAATTATATGATAAACTTTTCACGTGAACAAAATTTCAAACACCAAACCAATGGTAGGACACGAGGCATCTGATGCTCTGATCAAAATAATCAATCAAAAAGCATAAAATAGAGAGATGTCTACTAAAAGGATACCTGAGCAGGATCAAGAGCCAGCATCCTCTCCAGCAACTCCAAGGCATGGCGGTCAAAACTGTGACAGAAACACAAAGTAAATAGATATCATAGATGTACTTTGACTAATCCAAAAACTACACACATCTTGGCTGGTCCAAGTGGTTTGTGTATTCCCCCCTTTCCCTGGGGATTCAGGTGTTCTCCGTGACCTGAGAGAAAAAAACTTGGCCAAGCCAATTGACAAGTCCTATATACCAAGAAAAATAATAAAAATAACCCAACACCAGTGTCAAATTCCTATTACATGGATAAATAAAAGATAGATTCAATGACATTATCTCACTTACTGTCTAAAAACCTCTCTGAGACGTCTCTTCATAGGCCTTGTTGGCTTAAAATTGTTGTACCAAGGAATCTTTGAAACTCCAGGCCAGTTAACCTCATCCGGAGCTCCACACAGCTCAAAAATCTTATTTAGTTGTTCAGGCTGCAGCACTCAACCAGAGATACTTCAAGACATTGGTATGATAACTACACCTTTAGTTATGACCATGAACTAAATATAAGCAGCAAATATTTATAAACTTTTCAATAAATTATTATTTCTTTTCTTAATACTAATTAGACAATGGAAATTCCCAGATAAAAGTCTAATGCAGGCCACCCAATCAAGCATAATCTATATATAGTACAACAATTATAATTTAGCATCTCTAATAGTACATTCCAGAGTTATGCAAAAAATGATTTACCTCATCTTTCCCAGGGAAAATTGGCTTTCCATGCAGAAGTTCTGCAAAGATACAACCAACAGACCACATATCAACAGCTGGACCATACTTTGTCGATCCAAGCAGCAATTCTGGGGGCCTGCTCAAAATGGAGAGCTAGCAGATGTTAAGATTATTTTACTTTCCTAATTTTTCCAGCCTTCAGCTCTTAGCAGGGAAGAACTAGTTTATACTCCTTAAACGAAAGCACGAACTTTCATTATTCTAAGTTCAAGGTGTCATATTTATTGCTTACCTGTACCATAAAGTAATAACACGATTTGTAAGATTTGATTGGTGCTCATTTGAGAATGATCGGGCAAGACCAAAATCTGCAAGCTTCAGATTACCCTCATTGTCGATAAGAAGATTAGAACCTAAATTAAAAACAAGATTTCAGGCCTCAAGGTGAGAAACTAGATCCAATAGTAAGTTAGCTTGCTTTAACAGCTACCTTTAATATCTCTATGAAGCACTTGATTTATGTGACAATAGTGAAGCCCTGTTAGAAGCTGCCTCATGTAGCACTGCAAGAGAAATAAGCATGACCTGTTCAAATAATGGTCCATGTATTCTAAAAAGACAAAGCAAGAGAGGGCAAAGAACTGCTACACATGATATTCTTATTGTCAAGAAAAAGGAAGTTCATTAAGTCTAATAGAATACCTTAATCTGTGGAACTGTAAATCTAATCCCAGGACGATCAGCAAGGCCTGTCAAATCATGGTCCATGTATTCGAAAACCATGTAAATCCCACCTTTATACTTGTTATCATCTGTAAGCAGAGCCAGAAATCAACAGCTATTGACTTCAAATAAGATAACGTTTTGCAAAACAGACAGAGAGACCAATTGATAGGCATTGCACAAGCAAAGGTAGAGCACTTGCCTGGCTTTCCTACATCATCTTTCTCAGGGCCTGAAAACAGTCACACGACATAAGATATCTGAAGGAAACATGTTAACAATACAATTTGAGGTGAATAAAGAATGCAGCACAGATAACTAAGAGTATTCATAGCATTACCTTGAGATGTCACTATCTCTTTTAGCTTAATAACATTTTCATGGTGTAGTTTCTTCAGAATTTTGATTTCCCGTATCGCTGTTATAGGAAACTGCAGAAATACAAGCATTGTTTAACATTACCTTGAGATGTCGCTATCTCTTTCAGCTTAATAACATTTTCACAATGTAACTTCTTCAGAATTTTGATTTCTTGTATGGCTGTTAATAAATGTTTTATTAAACAGTCCATTCTATTAGCCCATTGAAAGTTTAAGATTGTTGGTAGAAAATACAAAATCTACAAGTTCAGCTGGAAGCTATGGATGATTTACCATCAGCATCGTCTTACAAAATCATGTGCTCAAAATCACGAATTACCAATTGATCTAGCTATATAAATGAATATGTTTAACAAGAATATAAAACACACCCCTTCTCTCTCATTGTCCATTCTTATTTTCTTCAAGGCAACTATTTCACCTGTCTTTATTTCTCTAGCCATGTAAACCTGGCTGCAAGAAGAAAGTGACGCACACAAGTGCAAGTCAAGTTCCTGCTATCATTGCCAACAATCACAAGAGAGCAAATACAAGAAACAAGATTTCTAGAGCAGAATCTAAAAGATCACAAGCTGTAGAACAGGAAAATATTTTTTCCATCAGTCTTTATTCAGGCAATCAAACTTGCACGACAGTTCCACTTCAATAATCCAATGATATTTTGCATACACAATAAGAAATAAGAATTTAACAGCCATTACAATGAGAGTTAAAGCTCATTGGTATTCTTGCAAACAAAGAGGGGCTAAGACTCGAAATCCCAGCTTTGACAAAACAACACTAATCTCAAATATGCATGTTTTATGATGATTTTTTTTCTTTTTATTAAATCTTTTTATGTTATTTATCATTATATCCTAACCAACTAGGGTTAATTTTAATATTTTGTCAGTAGCTCATTATATGTATAACAATTAAACAAATAAACATCTAGCTTACAGGAATGATACAGCAATGTGAAAAATATTTTGCCAGTCATTTCAAAAATATTTTCAAAGTCAATAATTTAGATTCTTAAGAGATTTCTGCATGGAACAGTAACTAGTGTAAATTTTATTCTTGACAGCAAAAGCTTTAAATATATTACTGTTAGGTCAACAATTTGTTTTGGGATTTATTTTTTGCATGGGCATATGTGTGAAACTTCTTCCCTTTCCTGAGGGAAGGGGGTTAGTTTGGAATTTAGTGCTGCTAAAGACTTTCAGGAAATTCCCAGTCTTAGGCTTTTTTTTAGCCAATATCTTCCATTAAACCTACTGGTATTTATGAATATTCCTCCTAATTAGGACAAAGATGTGTATGTCAGTCAATTTCTTGAGACATCTAAATTCTAATAACAAAACGATGACTTTTTGGTTTGATGTTGAAACTTGAAACCATTTGCAACTGATGGTTTTTCTAACATCTCCCCCTTCCCTGTATTTAGCACACTACTTCTTGTTCAAAAACTCCACCAACCTACCACAAAACATCCTATTTGCTTAAAAAATCTTCCAAATATAGTCACATTCAATTATGCACCTCCCCTGAATATTCGAGGATAGTTAAAACCAAGCAAGGTTCAGATGGTGTAATTTTCTTTGCTTCATCATGGTGCTTTTTGAAGGATAACCCTAAGAGGTCAGGTCAGCAAGATCTTCTATTTAAGTAGTCCTTCACTTGTCAACTAGGAAGATTATGTTTTCTCCATTTTTGTTCATTATCCTTTTCTCTATCTTACTGAGGTTTCTTTAGCTAATTTCATGCTTAGCTAACCACAAGATAAAGCAAAGGCATAATATCATTTTTAATCACTTGCAACACCTCAAAGACCAAACCCATGATTCCAAGGAGACAAGCATCACAGAATACCAAAACCGCATGTATCAAAATAATTGGCAAAAAATCCATGTAGCACATCCAATTCTGATCTCTCCAATTTATCCCAAAAGCAGCTATCAATATCCGATCAACAACCTTTTAAGACATCCAATAAGAAAAACATTTTAAAACAAGTAATGCTTTGAAACCTGAAAAAAGTTTCTAACAAACTGATCTCAAATACAGGCATTAATAGATGTCTAGAAAGTTGCATCAAATTATCGCTTCTTCCATTGCCTGTATTCATGATGGTTTCATTAAAAAACTCTTGATACAGAGCATTACTCTTTTAGAATCCAACAGCTTAAACCCCTAATTTACTCTACATGCCCGAAAACCTACTACCCAGAAGTTAAAAGAAGCAATTCTGAGACAATATTTAGCACATGATTGGTAAAAAATTGTTCCCTGAACTTGAAAAGAAATAACAGCACAAAACCCTAGTATCTGTATATGCCTGTTAACCATAATGCTAAACTTCTATACCCCACAACGCCAAAAAAAGAAAACCTTTCTCTCTCTAAATGCTTACAAACCCTGATGCTAAATTTCCAGACCCGATTGAAAATCCACACCCACAAGCTAAGAGAAAGAATCTTTACTGCACAGAATTGAGTTCATAATATTGTTTATTGGAAATTAGTAGAATTTAAAATAACCAAAAAAGATCCAACCTTTAAAGACAAGAAAAAAAGAGAGGAGATTGATAAACTGGACTGACCCATAAGTTCCTTCACCAATCTGTTCTAATTTCTCAAAACAATCAACGCTTCTCGAGCCCCAATAAGGTGATTCTGTCAGGTTAAGTTGGCCTGGCGCTGCTAATGCTCCTGCTGCGGCCATTTTTTTATTTTGCGCTCTGTCTCTCGCTCTCTTTCAGCACCACAATATATTCAGAAAGGAAAGAGCTTGGGTTTTATGAGAGAGAAGTCGGTGAAAGATTTTTTCAATTGAAAATTAGAGTACAAAACAGTCCCTAAAAGAAAGATAATATTCAATTGGGTTCTTTTAGGTTTAAAAGAAATGGTTTTTTCTTATGAATTTTTGCCAGGATTTTGTAGTTAAAACTTTCTTTCTTTGTTTACATTTTCTATATATAATTTTTTTTGTGATTTGGTTTTTAAACAAAAACTTATCATAGAAAAATAAATTTTAATAAAAAAAATAAAAACAAATATTTCTTTATCATTTTGTGTGATGCATGTAAGAATATAAAATAATAAATTGAGATAATTTTATAAAAAAAAACAGAGCAAGAAAATTAAAAAATATATATTATTTTTATGGAATATTCATGAGAGATTTTAAAAAACTAATGCAAATTAAGTTCATATATAGTTATTTATTAAATAATTGCTAGCATTACAATAAAAAGGTACAATCTTATTTGGAAAATATTATATAATCATATGATTTTTAAAATATCTTTGTAATTATTTAATTTAAAAATATTTAATTTTAGAATATAAAAATAAAATAATTAAAAAAGGCCAAGAGAACCAAGCCTTGTCGTGTCCAGTCTTTTTAAAACACGAATAGATGATTATAGAAATAAATTTTGAAACTTGAAAACCAGCCGAGAAGGAAAAAAAGAAGTTCAGGGGCTTCTAATAGGTTAGCCCAACCTAATTGTATCCGTTAAGCCCAGTCCAATAGATTTAAAAATAGTTGGGTCCACCCCAGAAATATAAATCTATAGTCTACATGACAGATAGGATTGCGTCTTTCTGCAAGTAGACAAAGAGGAAGGTAAAGTTTGGAACTTTGAAGGGAGAAATGGGAGGAGGAGCAGCAGCAGCAGCCGCGGTCAAGAGAATTCCACGCATTAAATTCCCTCAAAGACACGCAAATTCTTCATCTTCAGGTTCCCTTTTCTTACCTTTTTTTTCTTTTCCTTTTTGTTGCCTTCATAACTAACTATAAATAACTTGATTTTTGTAGACTTTTTGCTGCATTTATTGCTGTTTTCTGTTTGAATTTCGGTTCCAGTATGATTTTTTTTTTAGAAATCAAGAAATGGGCTCCGTTCTTATGAATCTAAAGTTGTGATCTTTGAAATTTTTTGACCAATTTAGCTGTAATTGTTAGGGTGATTGACCTTTGGAGTTGGTTGGTTGAGTGGAATCTAAAAACAAGTTGCTTGTGTTTTTGCTCTGTATTCAAGCATAAATTATAAGCTTTTGTGAGATAAATATATTGGAATTTGAAGAATTATTTGGGAACTTATAGTGGAGGGATAAGATATGGCTAGAACGAAGGCAGTGATTGTCTGAGAAATTAGATTCTGATAATGTGATTTATGATGCTATATAGATGAATCGATGCTAGAGGTCAAAAGTTCCAATTTTTTATAAAGGAAATTTACAGATTTATTTTTATACTGCTAGACGGTTCCAGTAGTTCATCTTATTTATAGCATATTAAGCAACTATTGCAAGAGGAATAAGTTTCTGAGTCAGAGTGAGTTAATATCAAGTTGTGAAAGCATGGATGCTGCCTTGTCAGGTTACAATTGAGTTCAAGTATCATCATCATCATGATGCAATCTGATTTATGACTCTGGCAGTCACTTGTTTTTCTTGATCACTA
Source organism: Salix arbutifolia (assembly GCA_025169955.1). Taxonomy (NCBI): domain Eukaryota; kingdom Viridiplantae; phylum Streptophyta; class Magnoliopsida; order Malpighiales; family Salicaceae; genus Salix; species Salix arbutifolia. Next base: position 1,193,857 of record CM045913.1, on the reverse strand, counting down.
AATGTGGCACTAGCCAATCATCTGCATTTATTGTACATGTGCACAATGAGACCTTTCTAAATTTCTGCTTTTGGATGAATAATGTAAATTTCACTTTCAGAATTTTATGTATTTGATTGTCTACTATTTTCACTATTTTATTTGCCTTTTCTTCTTCTTATATTCCTCATGATCTCAAATCATTTATTGTTTTCTTCTGCATAGGTTTTGTCCCGCAAACTCAAGGCGCGTCAACAGATACAGAGATTCATCATTTTATCATGTCAAGCTCAGAAGTTCCCGCATCACCAGCCAATATTGCTGAGGGAGGCAAAGCTTCTCTTCAGCCAAAGCGCACACCTGTCTCAGAAAGGGAAATCGAGGCTGTTCTGGTAAGCAATGTTTGTTTTTCCCATTCATAGATATTAGTTAAGAACACATGGAGATGAATTAAAAGAAGAAACAATTATAGAAAATCTTCTTTGAGATTTTTTTCCTAAAAAATCCTCACTGTCTGAACAAAATAAGGAGGGATCTTCGATTAATTGCTTTCAAATTGTCCACTTTCATTTAAAACTTGTGTTGTCTATAAACTAAGGAACTATGAGCAAGGAATTGGGAGGTACAATGAATACAGTTTCAACTCCTTCTGCTTGTTTCATCAAAATATGTTTTCCTCGCAAAACCAATTCCTTTTGTCACCTCTTGCAGCTGGGTGGCGTCTTCTGACTCTATGACCAATAAGCTAATGAAAGAAGGGCACCGCTGTCTTATTTTCTGGTACAAAATCCCATCCTTTCTGTACTACTATTAGCCCTTGTTACATATGTATGGAGGTGTGAATAAGGAAAGGATGAAACAATGCCTTAATATCTTTCGAAGTGAGGAGGATACATTCTGTCAAAATTTCTGTAATTTTCTCCTGTTACCATTGCATTATTTTTGGCTTTTTACTGGCAAGTTATCATCCTTTTTCTGTAATTGATCTGGTCTGAGCAATTTAGTTCCAGGGACATCACCCCTACAACTCAACAGCCAAGACAAAACTAGATTACAGAGACTAAATGTGGCTAAATCCTGGTACTGATAGCTTTTACCTATGGCGAGCTCCTAACAGTTTGGCAGAACCTCTTTTTCATCGGTCATATATATATATATATATATATATATATATATTTAGTCCCTCGAAGGAGAGTATTGCATAGGATATTGCTACCTATAGCTCACAAACATCCTGCGAAACTCCTAACTCAGTTGATTATAGGGAAGAGTGATAGAAAAGAAAATACTGAACTGTACAAGAAAAATCGGCAGTAGCAAGATTTAAATCCATCCTCCAAACCTCAGGCAGAATAGTTTTTACTTACTTGAGAGATCAAATTCAGTAGAACTTTGCACTTCTATGTTTAGAGTAGCACCCCGTTACATTATTAGATTAACATCGAGGCACAAGGCTATCCATCTCACAAAAATTATCCTAAGATTCACGAGAAGAAATAACTGGACAATAAAGAAACAAATAATTTCCCCACAAATTTTCATAAAATATTCAAAAGACAAAACTGCACATTATTTCTCAACACTACCATAAGAGCTTAACGATTTTCAAGCCAGCAAGCTGAAAGCTATGAAAGAACGAACACCGAAATCGTTCTAACTTCTATGCCAGCTACACACATACTTCTACCAGTGTCTACCTACCCAGTCTTGCATGTCTTCACATGTGGGAACACGACATTGCTCCCCAATTTATTCCTTCCATGGCATCATTCTCTGCGATTATTGATCTCAGAAATGATTTATGTATCCTGTGTATCAGTTCCATCTCTTTTCTGTACCGTGTGCTTGCTGCAGATGAAAAATTCATGGGTTTATCATTTCATGACAGTGTGCTTGGTGCTGTCTTGATGCCTCTTGGTGAGGTCTTGGTGCCTCTTGAGAAGTTCATCCGAGGTGTTGTCAGTGCTAGTGGTAACATCCTCTTCTGTCATGAGATATTTGTCTACCTGGGAAGCAGCTTGTCGTCCTTCTGATATTGCCCAAACAACTAGCGACTGCCCTCGCCTGCAATCCCCGGCTGCAAAGATCCCTTCCACATTGGTCGAGAAGCGGCCATATTCTGCCTTGAAGTTTGATCGATTATCTTGCTCCAACCCCAACTTCTCTGCCACATTCTGGAAAAAAAACAAAACAGCATGAGAATTGGTGCGCAAACTAACTCCAACCATGCACAATAGTTAGTGGATTAAAAATAAATCAGCTTTTAAGAGGTAATGATTGCTAAATTGAAATAAATCTGAAGGAAGGTAGAAGGCGAGAAAGGAAATACCAACCTTTTCAGGACCAAGGAATCCCATAGCTAGCAGGACTAGGTCAGCCTCGATAATTTCCTCAGAGCCCTCGACCTCCTTAAACTGAAATCTCCCACCAGCATCCTTCTCCCAATGGACACGTACCAGCTCAAGCCCTTTAACATTCCCATCTTCGTCTCCAATGAAACGCTTAGTCAACACCTCATAAGACCTTGGGTCTTTCCCAAACTTGGATGCAGCTTCCTGGTGCCCATAGTCTACTCTGAATACTCTAGGCCACTGCCACACAAAAAAGATTAGAAGTCGCTCATGAAATCTTATTCGAGTTTGTGAAATTATGAAAAAGATCAACGCAGTTTAAAGGCAACATACAAAAACTGAACAAAAGCTCGTACCTGTGGCCATGGGTTGCCCGGAGCTCTAGTTTGTGGTGGCTCAGGTAGAAGCTCTAGATTTACAACGCTACTGCAACCGTGGCGAATAGATGTCCCAATGCAATCTGTTCCAGTGTCACCTCCACCAATGACAACTACTTTCTTGCCCTTTGCAGATATGTAGTTACCATCCTGTAGATTGCTGTCAAGCAAACTTTTGGTATTTTTGTGAAGAAACTCCATAGCAAAATGGACACCAGACATCTCCCGACCAGGTACCGGGAGGTCCCTGCACCAAAAAGAAAATTATTTCCTCCACACCACATAAAGTTATTGAATTTCTATCAGGCAAGCAAGAATGTTCTTCAGAATAAAATCACATCCCAATTGACCAACGCTTTGCCAGCAAAACAATACCATTTGTTAAAGAGGATGCAAAATCCAACAATGTCATCTAATATTTAGCTCTTCACTTGTGACTTACCTAGGTTTTGTGGCACCCACTGCCAAAATAACAGCATCGTTCTCCTGTCGAAGCTGATCAGGAGAGTACTGAGGGTCGACACCAACATTAGCATTGACCACAAATTTGATGCCTTCCTCAGCCATAAGATTAACCCGACGTTGAACTATATCCACTTTGTCAGATTTCATGTTGGGAACTCCATACATCATTAGCCCTCCAATTCGATCAGCACGCTCATACACAGTTACCAAATGACCCATCTTGTTTAGTTGATCAGCAGCAGCCAAACCAGAAGGCCCACTTCCAATAATAGCCACTCGTTTCCTGCAAGCGAAAAAAAATATGAAATGACATTCTTCATTGATCTAACATATAGCAAACTCATACATAAGAATTGATAACTATCTCAATTTTACAATCCACTAGGGTATGGCCACTCCAATCAATGAACCATTTAAAAAGACCAGTTGCAGAGAAGAAACCGCAATCACTTCAAAAGATGCAGAAAGATGGAGAGAGAGAAAAAGCAGCTACTCATAATGCCAACAATAAAAATAGACATACCCAGTTCTCTTGAGGGGAGGTCGCGGCACCATCCAGCCCTCCTCAAAAGCCTTGTCAATAATTGAACATTCAATGTTTTTTATTGAGACAGGATCATCAATTATGCCAAGAACACAGGAACCTTCACAAGGTGCAGGGCACACTCTGCCAGTGAACTCTGGGAAGTTATTTGTCTCAAGCAACCTTTCTAATGCTTCACGCCACCTATTTTGGTGCACCAATTCATTAAATTCAGGAATTTTGTTTCCAAGAGGGCATCCCGAGTTTTCCTGAAATATCCAATCAAATAAGATACAAGGTGAAAATTTTTGATTTAAAATTGTCAACCGTGAATACGCAGGAAAAAAAGTAGAACCACTCTTGCCTGGTGACAGAAAGGAGTGCCACAGTCCATGCAACGGGCTGACTGCGTGTTTAATAGAGGGCCAGGTTTTGACGACTCCGCAACTTCCTTCCAGTCATTCATTCGAACATTTGGATCTCTGTATTGAACACCTTCACGCTTATAAGAAATAAACCCTCTATGTTTGACAGCATTGTGAACCCGGGTAGGCCTTTTCAGTGATTCATCTTCTTCTACCTTCTGTGAATATCAAAATCTCATGATATATTCTAAAAACCATTTCACCGATCATAAAACCACATGTGCTCCATTAATAAAGCAAAAATAGGCTCAACTTAAATGCAACTGAGTTATATCATAACTTTGTTTCATACACTAAATAACAAAGAACGTGAATAGAGGCTTTACGTTTTTTAAACTGTCATCTATATAGTAACTTCCAGAAGCTTTGTTTTCTTTGTAGAAGATTAAAGCAGAATACAAAAGTTGTATATTAAAGGTAGACTACCAACGAATTTACCTGATTGGATTTCCCATTCAAAGATGCAGCTGCCAGCTTCTTGAGCTCCTCAAAAGCATCTTTCTCCCTCAACTCTGCTTCATTTTTCACGGCTTCTTTCGCGGCAATCTCAGCAGCCTCTTTTGAGGCAGATTCCTCTTTCATGTTTGCAAGAACACGTTTGTAATCCCGGGGGTAGACCTTGATAAACTTAGGCAGAAGATTATCAAAATCAGCAAGTACTTCTCTAGCTAGTTGGCTGTTTGTGTGACGTTGGTGTTGTTGTATCATCATTTTTAGAGTCATAATGTCCTCTCCTTCCTCAACTTTATCAAGATCAACAAGTTCAAGATTGCAACGAGATTTGAATTTCCCATCCAAATCAAGAACATAAGCAACGCCACCACTCATACCAGCAGCAAAATTCCTGCCAGTTTTGCCAAGAATAACCACGGTCCCACCTGTCATGTACTCGCAGCCATGATCTCCAACACCCTCTACAACAGCCCTTGCCCCAGAATTACGGACACAAAATCTTTCCGCTGCCATTCCATTAAGATATGCTTCACCAGCTGTGGCTCCATAAAGTGCTACATTACCAATTATAATGTTCTCTTTCGGATCAAAGAGGCTTCCTTTTGGAGGATAAACTACAATCTTCCCACCTGATAATCCTTTACCGACATAGTCATTGCCATCACCTTCCAGCTCCAGCATAATGCCTGGGGAAAGAAAAGCTCCCAGGCTCTGCCCTGCACTTCCTGTGAGTTTGATGTGGATAGTATCTGCAGGAAGCCCTGCCAAGTGGTATTGCTTAGTAACTTCATGGCTAAGCATGGTTCCGACAGCACGGTTCACATTGCAGATAGGTGTTTCAATGTACACAGGAAGACCTTTTTCCAATGCAGCCTCAGAAAGTTTGATGAGTTTTTGATCCAAAGCCATGTCCAGGCCATGATCCTGCTTTTGGACACAATATTGGGCAGCTTCTGGGCGAATGTCAGCAGCAGGTCTGAGTAACAAGGAGAGATCAATATTTTCCAGCTTCTCATTGCTCTTAACAACCTCTTTATCAACTTCAAGCATGTCTGAACGACCAACCATCTCATTCATAGTACGGAAACCGAGCTGAGCCATGATCTCTCTGAGCTCCTCTGCTAGCATAAATAAGAAGTTAATAACGTGTTCTGGTTCGCCTGCAAACTTTTCCCTCAGCACTGGATCTTGAGTAGCAATGCCGACAGGGCAGGTGTTCTTATGGCACTTTCGCATCATGATGCAGCCAAGTGTTATAAGGGGGGCAGTGCTGAAGCCAAACTCTTCAGCTCCAAGAAGCGCCGCAACGGCTACATCTCGTCCAGTTTTTAGTTGACCATCAGTCTGAAGAACTGTTCGGCCACGAAGGTCATTGGCAACAAGTGTTTGATGGGTCTCAGCCAAACCAAGTTCCCATGGGAGCCCAGCACTCTTGATGCCAGTCCATCTAGAAGCACCTGTACCTCCATCATGGCCTGAGATCAAAACGTGGTCAGCATGTCCCTTCACCACCCCACTGGCAATAACTCCCACACCAGCTTCAGATACCAACTTGACACTTATTCTAGCTGATGGATTGGCATTCTGGAAGGGGGGAAAAGGTGTTAGCAGGAGTGACCAACTGAATGGATATGAAGCAATGACATTGCACATGAGGCAGCAAATGCCCATACCTTAAGGTCATGAATCAATTGAGCAAGGTCTTCAATTGAATAGATATCATGATGGGGAGGAGGACTAATAAGACCCACCCCTGCAGTAGAATGTCTGGTAACTGCAATGTCTCCTATGACTTTGTGACCAGGAAGCTCACCTCCTTCACCAGGCTTGGCACCCTGTGATCCAAGGTATACAATAATCAGTCTAAAATGAATCAATAAAAGATAAACACATTCAGTTCATATATAACCTCACCAAATGCCAAAGATACCGGTTAAAAAATGCAATGCACCCAGGGGTGCTTAGCAAACACAACATCATCTACCATGAACATAAACCCATAAACAGCAGGAACCTCTGTTCCAACTTCCAACAGGAATGCACGGCTAGAGAAGAACACCCAGGACAACAGCAAGACCATGATGCATAATTAGAAAGCTTTGGTTCAAATGTGTTATTTTGACAAATACCTGAGCCATCTTTATCTGCAGTTCATCGGCATTTGTAAGATAGTAACTAGAAACACCAAATCTCCCACTTGCGACCTGTTTAATAGCACTCCTCCTTGGATTCATTGAACCATCAGGAAGAGGCTCCATACGAGATGGTTGTTCACCACCCTCACCTTCAGCAGAATAAAAAAAAAAGACAGAATTAATAATTTAGATAACAAAAAAACAAAAAGAAATGGTGTTCTTGTGAAAGGTACGAACTTCAATATCCTCCCCTCAAACTGACAGGTGTTTTTGCAAGAGGAAAAGTTAGACACGATATTCAAGACTGGCACACTAATTTAAAGGGATTAGCAAATATCATTAGAAACTACATCACACACACCTGTGTTTGATTTTCCTCCAATTTTATTCATAGCCTGAGCCAGTGTAGTGTGTGCCTCCAATGATATTGATCCATAACTCATAGCCCCAGTACAGAACCGTTTAACAATTTCACTGGCTGGTTCCACTTCATCCAATGAAACTTTCACATCTGCCACTTTAAACTTCAAAAGCCCCCGCAAATTACAAGCTTTGTTCAACTCCTGAATGCGCTTAGAATATTCCTTATATGCAGCCACACTATTAGTTCTGGCAGCTTCTTGAAGCTTTGCAATAGCAAGAGGATCATTAAGGTGAATCTCACCACCTTTTCTCCAATGATAATCACCAGGATTGGGAAGAGCTACAGCTTCGGCACTTCCAGGAGGGAGAGCACGGGAGGGAAACGCCAACTCATGCAAACGAAGTGAATCATGAGCAAGCATCTCAAATGTTGCTCCTTCTACTCTGCTTGGGGTTCCTGCAAAGCACTTGTCGATCACTTCTGATGAAAGGCCCAGCCCTTCAAAAATCTGAGCACCCTTGTAGGATGCCAAAGTTGAAATCCCCATTTTGGCAAGCACCTTCATCATGCCATAGCTGCTTGCCTTGAAATACTTCCTGACTAGCTCATCCTTTGAGTGTAACTCGCCCGTGGATTTTGGTGGGATCTTACCATCAACCTGTAATCTCCAAATGGCATCTATGGCCAGGTATGGGCAGATGGCATCTGCACCAAAACCAACCAATGTACAGAAATGGTGCACTTCACGTGGTTCAGCAGATTCAACTATCAACCCAACTTGAGTACGCTCAAGCTTTTTTACAAGATGTTGGTGGACAGCACCTACAGCCAAGAGGGAGCTAATAGCAACACGCTTTGATGAGAAGGCTGGACATGAAAGAAAAAAAAAAAAAGTTAATTCACTGCCCACGTAGATAGATTACTATGCTGTAGTAAACTTCAAAATGCATGAGTTAACATGAGCTTTGCTAACTGTAAATTAAAGAATAGATGCCATACCCCTGTCAGAAAGAATCAATACAGTATAGCCTTCCTTGATTGCGTCATGAGCTTCAGCACAAATCCTGTCTAAAGTCCCCTCCAATCCCTTCCTACCCTGTTTTATTGAATAAGTTATGTCAAGAACTTTGCTTCGCCAACCATTATAGTTCATTTTTTTGATCGCTTCCATTTCCCCAGTTGATAAAAGTGGGTCTTTTAGAGATAGACGGTGGCATTGTTCTTCAGTTGTTTCTGTCAGATCTCCTTCTGGCCCAATCATGCATTCCATGGAGGTGACAATCTTCTCTCTGATAGGATCAATTGGGGGATTTGTCACTTGAGCAAACATTTGCTTGAAGTACTCAAAAGCGAGTTTTTCCCTGTTTGACATGACAGCCAAGGGAGCATCATTTCCCATCGAACCAAGAGGCTCATTACCGTCCTTTGCCATGGGAAGCATCAGCATCTCCAAGGCTTCAACAGTATAACTGCATGGGATTAATACAAAATCAGCATAAAATGACTTTTATAGAAGCATCAGCTCCCCAAGTTCAAGAAAGTTGATGCAGCACACAAGATCTACGTACCCAAAGGCTTTTAATGGTGCCAACAACCCGCGAATGCCCATATTCACCATACTTTCATCATCATCAGATGCCTGAATTGAAGGGAAATCTAGTAACAATTAGACAAGCACGCTCACAAGGAGGGGGAAAATTGAAGTTATTGAAATGTAGTACAAGACATACATCGACAACCCCAGAAATGGCTGGAGCAACTCTCTCAGATTCTTGAACTGAGTTAACTATGTCACTGAGTTCAATCTTTTGCCTCTTCAACCACTCCCCATAGGGCCTTGCTAGGGAATATTGTTGCTTCAAGGCTTCATCATCCACTACCATATGCTTCTCAAAATCCACCAGAAGCATCATTCCAGGGTTAAGTCGTCCTTTCCTAAGGACATCTTCAGGAGGAATATCCACAACACCAACTTCACTGGCCATGATAACTCGCCCACTTCGTGTAACGTAAAATCTACCTGGACGTAACCCATTGCGATCCAGAGTTGCTCCCAAGTATTGGCCATCAGTAACTGAAAATAAAACAAAACAAGAAATGAGCAAAAGGCAACAAATCAAACATCGCACATGATGGCATTTGAAGAGGTACAAAAATTTGTCCAAAACAATTACATGAGATAAGAGCAGGCCCGTCCCATGGTTCCATAAGGGCTGAGGTATATTCATACAGTGCCCTCTTTTGAGGATCCATATTCTTGTCATTTTGCCAGGCTTCAGGAATCATCATCATGACAGCCTCAGGGAGACTTCTCCCAGATCTAATTAGAAGCTCGAGCACACCATCAAAAGCCCCTGCATTTAAAAAGGAGAATATTTTCAAAAAACAAGTAGTATAAAAATCCTACTAGAGATGCACGGAGAAATACACTGCTATTATTGATTTATGCCTCCAAATATTCAAACAAAAATAAAATCACCTGAATCAGAAGAGTTAGCATCTACAATAGGAAGAAGTTTCTTCATCTCATTCTTTGAGAGACCGAGCTCCTTGCACTTTAAAAGGCCCTCACGAGCCTTCATCCTGAGAAGCAATGTTTAAACTTCATGTTTGTTTCCCATACAAAGAAGAACCCATAATTGTTCCAGAGAAAGAGCATATAACCATGCATCTGTTACTAGAGTACTTACCAGTTCACATTGCCTCTGAGCGTGTTGATTTCCCCGTTATGGCCCAAGACACGCATGGGTTGAGCACGATCCCAGCTAGGAAATGTATTTGTTGAAAACCTTGAGTGCACCTAAACCATAAGAAAGGAACCAAGAAGTTATTCTATGATTCCAGCCACTCAATTCATGAAAAGAAAAACTGGTCTGAAAACAAAAGGAATGATTTTTTTGTTCAGGGCACTTCAATAAACTTTTATTGCAGCGCATATACAAGAATCAAGCAAACCCTAGGCTACCTTGACCAAACAAAATATTCCTTTCAACCACCAACTGGAAGTTACCCTCTCAAAAAAGTGATCATAGAGAGCACTGCAGTAAGTTTCTTGCTTTCAACAATGAGGTTTCTTACCAACTTACACATGGCATCCAATCCAGCATCCAAATTCAAATAGTATTCAAGGGAGTGGAAGAACTTAAGAGATCATTCAACTTCAATGCCTCAGAAGTCATTCCTCAACCTTGCATATCTTCGGTTACCAGTGGTTCCCATGCTGTTTGTTGAAGTACGTGTCAGTGTAATAGGATAAAAGTGAATGGATAAAATATTTACCAGGGCCATGTAGCTCGTAAACCTTTCATTGCCAAGATCTGCATAATAGTAATCCTTCAACTGGTCAGGCCTCAACTGACCTTTATAAACAACCGTCCTACAGAATTCAATCAAAGGAATTAGTAATTCTGTAAAGAGAAGCATTATACAAGCCCGTATGAGATAGCTAATGACGCACAAACCTTGAGGAAAGGGAACAGATATAAAAATCCTTAACAGCACCATATTGAAGGTTTAGCGCAGCTCTAATAGCTACCATTGACACCCTCCTTAATATGTACATCTGCAAAACCAGTTCAAACAACCATCAACATCATAACTGTGGAACCTGAACGTTTAAAAATGTTCCCTTTCATTTTTCATTTTTCATTTTTCATAACCTGAAGCAAATCCCTTCTTCCTCTTCATCTCCCCCATTTCTACCTCAAACATAGACAGCAACAATTGCCTTGTGATGCTAATTACCCCTTATGCTACTTAACATTTCTAGAAATTCGGTTATAAAAACTACCTGCTGCTCAAAATCAGCCTTCGACCTAGGAGTGGCTGTAAGAAACACCTGCTCAATGACAGGTTCGGTCTGCAGAGCACCATTTCCCAATCCAGAATTATCTGTTGGTACTGGTCGCCATCCAAGTACTGTATGCCCAAGAGACTCCGCAACCTTCACCATAAAAAACAAAAACATTAAAAAACAATGAAATTCAACTTGATAAAACTTAAGACAAATGAGGCTCAAAATTACCTTGGTGAACACATTCTTGCTTTCTTCCCTGCGATTATCAGATGTGGGCAAAAAGAACATGCCCACTGCATATTCCCCTGATGGAGGCAGTTCGAACCCCATATCCTTAGCCTCCTGAGCAAACCAAATTTAAATAAAATTCAGTACAAAAATCCAGTAGGGAAAGTCAAAATTCAATGAAGATATGAAATTTAATATTTTAAGAAAATAAATAAAGAACACACACCTCCTTGTAAAAGTCATGAGGAAGAGCTACAAGAATCCCAGCACCATCACCAGTATTGGTTTCGCATCCGCAAGCTCCTCTATGTGCCATCCTCACCAACATCTCCAAAGCATCGTTCACCTTTAGAAAAATACACAACTTTTTTTTTAAATGGAAAAAAAAGCGGCCTTGTAAATAAAAACTCAGCAGTAATATCATACCGTTTTCCGACTGTTTTCCCTTGATAATTCAGCCACAAACCCAACCCCACACGAATCCTTATCAAACGACGGGTCATAAAGCCCAAGCGGCTTCTCAGGGACACCGGACAATGCAGACCGGACCACAACTCGTAGTTTCGGCTCTCTACCCGGTCCATCCGAGAGCCAAAAATGCAACCTCTCCGGTACAGACCCGCGCACTTTACTTCCTAAAAACGATTTTCTCTCAACAGCCGAATTCCTCGCCGAAACGCATCGTGTCGCCCTCCCTCTTCGTCGAGAAACAGATGCTGCCGTGGCAACATTAAGCGAAGGAGAAAAAACACAGGGTGGTGATTTGTTAAGCGAGGAGATTGAAGATTTCACAGACTTTGGTTGAAGGATAGCGCTCGAGCTCGAAGCAGCAGCCGACATTATTGTTATTGCAACCAACACCGGTTTTACGAGATGGATTTGGATAAAGAGTTGAGGTTGTTTCGGATAACAATTATCTGTTTTTACCGTTTAATTTTTTTTATATAATAATTAACCAGAGAAATCAAGAGCTGATTGAATACTACAGATCTAATCGGTTCCAAAATATCTGTAAACTTTCAAACAAGATTTGTTCATGCAGACGGAATTTAAGAGATCCAGCACGGAAGAATACTTAGGAAAAAAACAAGTCAAAAGAGGAAGAGAGAATACAAGAACTAGATTGAGATGGAGAGATAAGGGTGGAGAAAAAGAAGAAGCACCGTAACACCGACGGTGGTGGGTGGAGGAGGCTGTAGAGGGTCTGCGAGAAGAGTTTGATGTTAGGTAGCGAGGAAGATGTTTGTTGAAAGCCGGGGAGAGTTAAATATATAGAGGGGAGTGTGATAGAAATAGTTTGACAGCTTAGGTGACACGTGTGCAATGACTTATGCGGCACGGGACAACCGCTCATGGTGGGACCAAAGGAGGGATGGAGGTAGGGATTGGGATAGACATAGCTCCCGTTTTCCATAGGGGGCGTGAGAGCCTGCCGTTTATTTTTGGTTCGTGCCGGACCTAAATGAGGTTGATTTTAATTCGGAAAATAATGTTTGGTCAATGGATTTATATGGAAAATAAAATAAAGGTTATCCAAAACTCTTTTTTTAATAATAATTTTAACAAGATATATATTAAAATTTTCCAGTGATGAATATTATTTTATAGTATGACAAAAATCACTACATCGTTGGGTAATCAAAAATTAAGTTAATTTAATTAATAATGTAAATTAGATTTAATATAAATAAATTTCCTTAAAAGAAATACTTCCATATCAAAACAAAATGTATTAAATAGCATTAACAAGAAAATCAAATATAAAAGGATCGTTAATGAAACAAGCAATAGTTTTTTAGTAAATATAATTACTAAATGATTTAACCATTTTTACGTAATTTAATCAAACAGAATTACTACATGATAAAATGCATTCTTTTTATTTTCCAAAAAAGAGTTATTTAATTACTAAGATCTTGTCTAGCTAATATTCTAAAACAAAAGTGATGGATAAAGAGAAACCATCAAGTTTTATATATATATATATATATATATATATATATAAAAGAAAGGTAGTAAATTTGTTTATGACATGATTTGAGAATGAATTTTTTTATTTTTTTCTAAAAAAAAGCCTGTTTTCATTATTATTAATATCTAAGTCTATTCTATTTTAAAAGAACTATTAAACTTTTATTTTAAAAAATATATAATTTTAGTTAGATAACTTAGTTTTTACCAAATTTAAACAAGGTTTCCAGGGGCAAATGTTAATCAATTTGAATAGTGCACGTAACGAGATGATATTCATGTCCTAATTTGCAGATTTCAGATTCGAGTGTGTATGTATTTATTTTATAAAAAATTAAAACAATTGATTTTTTACTTGTTTAACTCTAATTTATATATAAAAAAAAAGGTGATGACATTCATGACGAAAAATAACATACCAAAAGAGGAGGAGAAATTTAATAATTCATACGCGGCCAATTGTATACGTGACTTCTTGCCGGCTGGTAGTTTTTACGCGGCCAACAGTTAACGGTTTGTTTCCACGTCAGTTGCCACTACAGCTTTAAGTAGCTTGCCACCTTGTTAAGGTGATTCCCAGCTTTACAATATTTGAGGGGGGAAATCAATAATACATCCGGAAAATTGATATACACTTTGTGATATCTTCTGTGTAGTGTTTGAGATTTTCTGATTTTTCAAGTGTTTTTTTACATAAATTACATCAAAATAATTTTTTTTTTATTTTTAATATCAATAAGTTAAAAATGATAAAAAAAAAACACTAAAATATATATATTAATTTAAAAAGGTTATAATTACAATATATATTAATTTAAAAAGGGAGAAAGATGGCCGACATTGTTGCGTTTATCGATTGTGAAAGGGAGTAAGGTTGCTATGTTTTTCTCTCCAAGTTAATATAAGTTGTATACAAGTATTATAAAACTTGCAAGACTTATTAATTCATTTAAATACTTGGTTATATTTATAGAGTTTAATAATTTAACTAATTAATTAAATATATATTTTTTAATAAACTAGTCTACCGCAAATCTTTTTCGAGAAAAAATTTATATACATGCCATGACTTTTATGCAACAATTTCATACCCTTGTTTTTGTAATATTTGAAATTAAAATTAAGGTTTTATTAAAAGGAAACAATCAATTTTGAAACTAAATATGGAAAAAGAAATGGGTGTTTCTAGAATGCAGCACACAATATGAGCATGAAGGAAATTAAACTGTTGTCAGCACCCATTGTTTATTTCCGGTTAGTTAGTGCAGATTTAATTATTCATATTCGAGTGACATATGTGATGAGGTGTACTCTGACTAGATCCTAGAGATTGCTTCCATTAAAAAGATATCTGGCGCCATGCCGGTGAAGAAGCCAAGTCACGGTCAGATGAAAGAAACAAAAAAAAATGATTTCCTTTAAATTTATTTTTTGTAAGTTGTTTTTGGAGTAGAGCACGGAGAGTTATTGTGTTGTTTGGATTTTTCTTATTTTTTAAATAATAATAATAACAACAATAATAATAATATTGTTGTTGCCGCTTAAAAGCCTGTTTGGGAGTGCGATTGTGTTAGTTTTTTAAAGTATTTTTTGTGCCGAAATACATCAAAATGATATTTTTTTATTTAAAAAAAATTATTTTTAACATCAGCACATCAAAATAATTTAAAAACACCAAAATATATTTATTTAAAATGAAAAAAAAATTCATTTTTTTGATAAATATCGTTATAACACACTCTCAAACGGGAGCTAAGTAGCAGAGAAAAAATTTGAAAATAAAAATCTCTCGACCTTTTTTGGCAGGTCAATTTGCACACAATTTATTATATCATAGAAAACAAATCTAATAAGTTCGAGTGAGATCGTCCTGGTTGATGTAATAAAGGTGTGGTCGAATTTAGTAAAGGAGCCATGTCCATCATCATTCCATCGTGTAAATTATGAAAAAATTATTAATAAATTAATAAATAGTGAGTTCCATTCAATTTGCAAATTGACCTGTCAGCACCCATTGTGATTTTTTATTAATATAGATGTTCGAATCAATTTGCACGTATTTTAACTAATTTTACAAATCTTAAAATTAATAATTATATAATTATTCGGTGACCATTATATTAACAACTGTAGGACTCGAACTCTTACCACTAGACCACCTACTAGATGATTAGATGATTGTGTTTTCTTAAATTCTCTAGATTTTGATATGGATATTTTATATTTGATTTAATTATAGAAATACATTTTTTACCTTAACGTGTACAATTTTTTTAATATTATATCATCTAAAGGCTACATGTTTATTTTCATTGAGTTGTCACCCGGTGATGATTTATAAATCTATTTTCTCTTTGTATAATAACTTAGGGTTAATTTGCATTTTATGAGAAATTGTGATAAATAAATATTTTGTAATGATTTGAATTTGGATGACCTTCTTAAAATTCAATTAAAAAAATATCAATATTTAAAATTAGATCCAGTAATATTTAGGGTTTGAGTCAAATAAAAGGTTATGGAAAGGAAAAAAAAATGGCGAATGCATAGATGTTAAGATAGCTCTATTGGAAAATTGACTTCATGAGCATATTAAGTTAATAGATTCAATAGCCTTTTTATGAGTTTTAACTGTACATTAAAGATATATAGATATATATATATATATATATATATTAGTTGAATTTATAAAACATAATGACCAAGATTTTGCATGTTTAAATATAGTTGAGATTGCTTTTTAAAATATATATTTTTTATAAATACATCAAAACGATACTTTTTATTTTAAAAAAATAATTGTTGACACTGACATATAAAAATAATCTAAAGATATCACGAAAATTAATTTAAAATAAAAAATAAATAAATAAAAAAATTATTTAATTTTTTTTTTTTTTTTAATCTCAGTACTAAACAAAACCCATTTTTACTATAGCAACTCCATCACTTATATCAAGTAATGGAGTGAGTAAGGTGGGTTTTTTTTATGTTTTAAAAGTATTTAAAAAAAAAAAACTTTGATTTATTTGTATATTAATGTTTTTGGTATTTTTATATTATTTTGATATATATTAAGATTAAAAGTAATTTTTTAAAAAGTATTATTTTAATATATTTCCAAATATAAATACATAAATAAATAATAATCAAATAAATAAATAAAATAGAGGAATCGACACTTGTACGGAGCATCTATGAAACAGCAGGAAAGGAACATTGACCTTCTGCACCAATAATGAGGGATCACGACGACCTAATAAAGAAATTTAAAATAAATAAAAGAAAACGCCATGATTCCACTCCCTCCCTTTCCTCGAGGTTCCCCATGGTTTAAACTTTCAATACGGCAGCTTATAAAAGCGACTGTGGTGCCCCCTCGTCAATTAGCATGCGTTTAATGGCAGTGGCCTGTCATCGAGGCAGGAGAATTTACTTTAATAGATTTTCATGGGGAAAGGTGGATTTTCAGTGCGGCAAAAGTGAGAAAGCAGAATTCACTTTAATAACTTTTTCACGGGGAAAGGTAGATTTTTCTCCCACTTTTATGATGGTGGCATCTGCCATTTTAGCAACGTGGAAACTGCTCGACTGAAAAAGTTGCTGGACCAGAAGTTCAGGAAAACCTCATATAATTACAAAAACTATCATCTTTGTATATATACACACACATGTATGTATGTATATATTAAAAAAATACTATTATTGCAGTATATATTATTAGTTTTTTTAATTTAATCTTTTAAAATTAAATTAATTATAATTAAATTTTATGAATTTATTTTTTATAAAATTATCTCGGTTTCATGATTATAGTAACTTGATCTAGAAAAACTAAAATGTTACCAATAAATTACTATATATTTTAATCTTTCACGAAAAAGAGAGAACCAATTGGCTAGTGTTATTTTAAACGATGATTTGAAATGTGCATGCAACCACCTTTTACTTTTTAATCTAACCATGAACCTCTAGGAAATCGTCCATACCGATTGAGAATAGGTTATGGTTGTTTTTAAAATTATTTTTTGTTTAAAATTATATATTTTTATTTTTTAAAAAATATTTTTGATATTAACATATGAAAATAATTTAAAAATAAAAAATTTAAACTTTTTCAAAATATATTTTGAAACAAAGTATAAAACAGTCTTATAATAAGGTCAAATTGTTTAATCATGGTCCAACTCACATGCTCCAATCCCCGCCTACTCTCACGTCTCAATCACTTAGCTGGCTAACAAAGGGCAGAAAATTAAATCCAAATAAAGTGTGTGTGTGTGTATATATATTATAATAGTGACTATTTTAAAAAAATAAATTAAAACGATATATATTTTTTATTTTAAAATTTATTTTTAATATTAAAAAATAAAATCGAAACAAAATTTCGAGAGCACAACTTTACCATAAAAACAAACAGTACAAAAGTCAGGGAACTGCTTCGTCATGAAAAGTAATAAGGACTCCTTGCTATCAAAGTCTGGAGAAGTACGGAATTTTCTTCACACACACAGAACCCTAATGTTCTCTTTAGAAGTCGTTGCCCCTTATAACAGGGCAGCCTTTACCTGTCTGCTAAACTTCCGGCAGACTTTTGATTTATTTTTGGAAATATCAACGATTTAACGATTTTATGACTGATTGAGATTGTTGTTATTTTTTTTTTGAAAATATTTTTTATTTAGAAATATATTAAAATTATATATTTTTTTAAAATTAATATATCAAAATGATCTAAAAACACTGATTTTTTTAATTTAAAATAAAATATAAAAATAAATAATTTTTTTTAAAACACAATGATAAATAACCCAACGACTTGTTCAATTAAAATTAATGTTTTTTTTCCAATCTAAATTAACTTTAAAAGTAAATCCATAAGCCTATCGATCAGAACCTGAAAGGATACGCTGGGCGTGGGAACTAAACCCTTTGTGTCCCTACATGGCTACATCCATCAAGAGAAATTAAATGCAAGCAAATAAAAAAATATATTTTTTAAAATATATATATTTTTAAAACAAATGAATAAACAATCATATATCAGTAGTTTCGGCTCGGTTTTTATCAGTAAAAACAATCAAATTAATTATTTTTTAAAAAAACCTGAACAAGACCCATTTAAACCGACCGGGTTCGGTTCACTTTTTTTTTTTTACCAAAAGAACTGAAAAATAGTTTTGGTTTTTTTAGGGTTTTTTTTTATTATTTTAACCAAGTTTTCCCTTCTTCCATTTAATTAAAATAAAAGCAAACCAAAAAGTTGAACTAAACCGGAAAAAAATATTTGAACCGGCTCGATTCGATTTCGGTTTACTATTTTTTACTTAAGAACCAAAAACAGAACTAGACCGAATTTTTTTTTTAAATCTAATTGATTTAATCGGTTTTTTTCTCTCCATTTGGTCTTTCTCAATTAATTTTTTTCAGTTTTTTCAATTTAATTGATTTTTCAATTACCTTGCTCATCATCCTATAAACAATATCTTGCATGCCCTACACCAATAATGAAGATATCTCATGGCCACACTCATGGCAACCAAGTATTTATGGCCATCCATTGCAGCGACAGTATTTCACTGCATACTAGGCAGTATACTGTCTTGTCCAAGTTTCTGGAAGGTCCCAGGCGGAGCATGAAAACAAGATATGTCACCCACTTCTTCCCTTGGCATCAATCTAAAAACTATTTTTCATTTTTTTTCAGAAATATATATTTTTTTTATTTTAAATAAAAAAATGATATTTTTATATAATTTTAATGTGTTGATGTTAAAAATAATTTTAAAAAAATAAAAAAATATCATTTTAAAGTATTTCTGAACAAAAAATACTTTCAAAAACAACTTTAATCACACTCCCAAATAATTATCATCGGGTCAATAATACATTGAAAGGTCATATATGCTCACTTATAGCAAAAATCCAATCCTGTCATTTTAATTGGACATTTATGCAACGATTGTCTGTATATATGCAATGAACTGAAATTTATTGAATTTTTTTTTAATATTTAATAAGAAATATTTATTTTTAATACAAACTCTAAATAGTCAATATTTTGTAGGTTGGGGCTAGATGCTCGAGACCATCACCCTTTATGAGACGAAGAATAAGCAAGTGTAGGTTTTTGACTGGAATTTTGGGTGAAAATTTTGATCCCAAATCCCAACTAAATTATTGTCAATAGATTGATAGACTTTTGCTCGTTTTTGTCAATGATTCTGATGTTTTTATTGGAGGATAAGATTATGACTTCTCCGTTATCCTATCCAAGTTTGACTTCTCTTTCATAATCCTTAATTTGTGTGTGGCGAATAAAAATTATGTGATGATAAATTTATATTTAAGGATTGGTTCAGGTTATAAGAAGAAGATTTATTCAAGAATAAAAAATTGGATTTGAATTAATTTTCTTCTTAGAGAAGTGGCATGCTTATCTTTATCTAAATCCAACCATAAAAGTACCCTACATATATATATGACATTCAAAATATAACTTGGACGAGGAGAATAAAGTGCTTGTTTGGGAGTGTGATTGCGGTAGCTTTTCAAAGTACTTATTGTGCCGAAATACATCAAAATGATGTTTTTTTTATTTTTTAAAAATCATTTTTGAAATCAGCATATCAAAATGATCTAAAAACACTAATTTTTTTTAATTTAAAATAAAAAAAATTCAAATTTTTTCATAAATACTTTCCAATCGCAATGCCAAACAGCCTTGTACTCTCAGCTATTTAAAAAAAATTAATAGTGAGATACATGATAGAACAATCCATACGTAATGGTAGAAAACCATGAGAAAATCACTTTTTTTAATGTGATTAAACTTTATTTTTTAGAAATTGTATTTTATAGGTACATGTAAAAGCAAATACAATTTTAATTATTTTGAATTTTTATAAAAAATATATATTTTAACTCAAATTCAAAATTTATTGTAAAGATTATCGTAACTCTCATACAAAAGAAGGTTCGCAAGGAAAGTTTCCAAATCAGTGAATTTGTGAAAGGACTGAAATAATTTGTTCATGAATTTGCCTTTTGACTTTTTGAGGAGATAAGAACATGAAGTTTGTCTGCTAGTGGCAATGAAAACAATGTGACGTGAGTTTAAACGAGAGGTGAAGAAGCGCGTGGCAGGAAAAAAAAATAGACAGGTCCTTAAAGAGGAGGACAATAGACGACGTCGTGTTGATAACATCAACCTCTTCCTCCTCCGGTAATGTTTCCCTTACCATTTCTGAGAAAATATTGATTTCAAGGGAGGGACAAAGATTTGCATTGTCATTTACTATTTTTTTAAAGTTGTTTTTAATATTATTTAATATTATTTTTAGAGATAATATAAAAACCATCAAAATTTTGTATATAAATAAAATAAAAATCACAATCAAACATTTGATCAAATAATAAGGGTGCAATATGATGCAAAAACAAATTAGCAAGAAAAGACTACAAAGTATTTTTGCGATGTGATTTGACTAGAAAAATAAAAATTAAATTTATTTTTTTAATATTTTCACTTGTTTTTTTGTGATATTTTCAATCCGGATAGGGATTCTAAATGTTTAAGTCCTTGGCAACAAAATAAATAAATAAATCTCTAATTTTGTATATATTATTTAACTCAAACAGTTGTAGGGACTTGTAATCATCATTGTCCCCGAGGTGGTGGTGTAATGGCGTGTGATTGGGAACTGCAAATGCAGGACCCAAGTTCGAGTCTCAATCCCCCCTCATAAGAGCCTGGTACAGCCATCGGTTTACTCGTTTTCTGGACCCACAAAGTGCGCTTCCCGGGTAGTGGGGTTCCCCTGTTCTCCAAATGGAGATATCAAAAAAAAAAACTTGTAATCATAATTTTCAGAATTTTTTTGAGGTTTCATCTACAACTACAAGCTAGAAAAACTTGTGGACCAAATTACCATATAAGAGATGATTCAATTATAAAAATTTGGAATTAAGAGATTTGTTTTTTATGTGATCAAGTTCAAGTTTTGTGGTTGCTACTACGAGGGCTATCAAAAGCTTATATATTTATTATCTTCAAGACTCACGAGATTAATCGAGATATGTACAAATCAAACACGATATTACTAAAAAAAATTCTTCTGTACAGTCACAGTTTGAAAGGAATAGAATAACACGGAAAAGGTTCTTTTACTTTTCTGCCAGGTGACAAAGAATTTGTATATTTTTTTTCCATTTGCATAGAATATTCTTTAACCAAAGCATATCTTCCCGAAAAGGAATAGATTCAAACTTGGAACTTCTTCTTTATTCTATATGATTACTGTCTCAAAGCAATTATTGGTCTGGTTAATTTGTTTCTCTAATGTGTTGATGCCGAGTGCATAGAATTCTAAGTAACTTTCATCCAAAATTGACACCCATATATCATAAAAGTGTAAGATATATGTTTAGCATAGTGTTTTCATTTAATATTCGGATGAAGAGGACGTACATTCCTTATAAATATTTAAAATAATTTGTATTTTATTCGTTTAAATAAATCTATAAAATACATTTTCTAGATGTATTTCCTCGTATTAACAAAAAAAATATAGAAGCGTTGAATCTCAAATTTATAGAAGGCCATCAATTCAAAAAATTCCAAGAATATTTTTTTTTCATAAATCCCTATAGTAATATGAATCAATGGGTTTTTTTTCTTAATCAAATTAGAAAACTAGATTTTTCCGAAATGTTGCAAGGAAATAAGTTATAATTATGAATGGATGTGAATAATTGCCTACTTAACGTTAATATTGGAGAAAGAATTTGTCTTAAGAAATCTAGCCCAAAATATCATTTATACTACAAATATTAAAAGGAAATTGATGGAAATTCCATATATAGCAATTGCTACTATAGTCAAGAGACTTGGAGTATTAGTTGTGTTGGGAACTATGTTTCAAAAATATTTTTGAAAAAAATGAATTTTATTTTTATTTTTATTTTAAATTAGAAATTTTTGATGTTTTTACTTTTTAGATTATTTTCACGTGTTAATATTAAAAATAATTTTTAAAAAATAAAAAAAATATTATTTTAATATATTTCTGAATGAAAATCTTATTTTTGAAAATGTAAGAGACTTTTGAAACAACCACATTTCCAAACTAATACTTAGTCCGAGAGGAACCTATAAATTCAAAAATCCAATGCAAACTAATTTTATTTTTAACTGTAAAAAATTCGATACTTCAAAATTCAATTAACTTGGTTAATTTGGCCAAGCTTGTTCAAACTTATCAGTCATTAACATATATATTTTTTTAAATAGAGTAATATTATTTTAATAAAAATAATAATTGATATAATGACTCGTAACTCAATGATCCGAGTCCTTTTCCATGTCAAATCCCAGGCAAAATATGACAACTATATATAAATTAGTTATTGTTATTTCAATAATAATAATAATAATAGATGGATTTAGTTTTATAAACATTTACGATACTCCTCACCAAACATGTTGGAGCTTAATGTGGTAAAGAGATTTACCTTTGTCATAATGCAAGCTTCATAATATGCAATGGAGGAAGGGAATCTCTAAACTTGTTTCTTATAGAATCGACAAACACACAAGGAGAGTATCCAAATTAAAATTTATATAGTTTTTTAATTAATTCTTAAATTGGCAACAATACTATATATTAATTAAGTTATTATTCTAATATGACACCATGTTTAATATATAAATGGTGACTATAATTAATTTTAATAATCATCATGACGGTTGATTGCCTGGATTTTTTTGTTTGGTAGCAGTCACATATATAATTTTCAAGTAGCTAATAATTCAAAATTAATCATGTACTAGCCTTGCGATTCTTGAACCACCACCCAAATGAATAACGTATGGCAGCTTGGATAAAACAATATTATTAGATTCAAGTCAAAATTAATTGGCTTTTTCTTTAATCCAATTTGCGAGATTGAATCTTTGAATCTGAATCTACAATTATTGTACAATTATTAATTTCCCATTAATTTTTATATACTTCTCATGCTTCACTCAATATTGCAACAAATTAATTTAAAATTTTAATCACTATATATATATATATATATATTATGAGCTTCAATTACGTCAGCAGATTAATCAGTAATTATGAAGCTATCACATTAATTATTAATTATATATTATAATCACGGAGTGATCATTTTTTATGCCTGCACAACAAGGACAGTGAAGTAGAAGTCAAACCATAGAAAAACGACAACATGGGCAATTGATATTTCTTTGCTATATGTCGACGACGCTAATTACCTACCAACCAATCGAGTCCCTTTCAGAAGGATCATATCAATCTTATTAATATTGAATTAAATATAAATAAATCATCATTCTCACATTAGCTGCATCAAGAAAAAAAAATATAACTTACTATTTTTTTAAATCGACACCGCTGATAGCATACGATGTATTACTATAAACTATTAGAGAATAATATAAATTATATTCTGAGATCTCGGTTAATAGTTTAAGTTTTTAGATGAGATGGTTCTTTAATATGGTATCAGAACCTTGTTGACATAGCAGACACGAGTTCGAACCTCACCATTCCCATTATATTTGATAAAAATCAAGCACAATATAATATGAGCATGTATAAGTTTCAATCCCAAATGATTTTCACTTGATGGAAATGTTAGGGAATAATATAAATCATATTATGGGATCTCGACTATCAATTTAACTTTTTAAATGAGATGATTACTTGATAAAAACTAAAAATTACAAGAATTTTTAGTTTTTTTCAACTTGTCAGGAATGATCCTTTTTCAACGGTTCGATAATTTTATTAAATTAACTTGAATTGATTATAGATATTTTCCTTTTTAGTGAATATTTTCTTATACCCTAAAAGCAAGTCTCTCATTTGAATTTAATAATTTTGAAGTTTAATCGTGATGTTGTTGGCAAACATAATATTTTCTTACTTAAGAAGAAGGTGGAATTAATTTAGCTAGACTCACGAACCTAGCTATAGTTTGGTTAGGAAAATGAGCAGAACCAAACCTAAGTTAGGTCATCACTCCTCAACCAAGCAACTAAAAAACAACTCTTTGCATGTCTATCATCGAGGAATAAACAAAGAAGGTAGATGAAAGGAAGAAAGAAAGGGGTTTGGAGCATAGCGAATTTAATTTCGTAAGCTCCGCCAACTATAGTTTATTTATTAATATCATCCTATTCAAGAAGCAATAAGAACAAAGAATAAGCTCTAAACAATTCAAATTTGACCCTATATAAAACATATCTTTTGTGGATTTTAAAATAGAATATATGTACAAACACGACGCATTAATAATATTTTATCTCATGACAAGAAATATATAGCTAGTTCAAATCTCAATCATTATTTTAAACCCTAATTTTTATGATGCGTGGTCCTTATAAGAACTAACTTCATAAGAATCTGAAGATCAAATTTGTTAAGGAACCATCTCGTCTAAAAACTTAAGTTTATAGGTGAGATCCTAGAATATAATTTATATTATTTTCTAACACACATCCTCAAGTGAAAACCCTTTGGTCTTGAAACTTGCACAAACCCAGATTGCCTTGTGCTTGATTTTTATCAAATAAAATGGGGATGGTGAGATTCGAACTCGTGAACGCTGAGTCAACAAGGTTTTGATATCATGTTAAGGAACCATCTCATCTAAAAACTTAAGCTTATAGGTAAAGCCCCAGAATATAATTTATATTATTCTCTGATAAAATTTGTTAGAAATCACTATTTTGGTACGCATGAGTGTAGGTAAATATATATATAAAAGACCTTATTAGAGTATAGTATCTCATACAAATGATAACGATAACAATAATAAAAACAATGGACTTTTGGTGTTATGGTAATCACAAAAGAGCGTTTTTGGTTTTTCTTTTATTATTTCATACAATATTTAGAGTTTGTGCCAAACTTGCTTTGTTGGAGTGACTCATTGACAAATATAAAATAGAATATTTAAAATGAATTAAAAAAAATTAAAACTAAGTTGGGAGCATTTGCATGTCCACTAGCTGAATAAATAGAATCTGAAAAATCACTTGTTTATAAAGGGATAGCATCTTGTTTATTATTTAATATAATCTCCAGGGGACGCAGAATCGTATAGTGTCCGCAAAGGGACAGTGGGATCTTAAGACTTAGCTCTTGAGCAATAAAAAATAAAAATAAAAATAACTTTTTTTTTAATTATTATTTGTGAGGATGTGTATCATGCTGTAATCCTTCCAAACAAGACTTTTTCACCACGTAAAACAGTTGCTCTTTTATTATATATATATATATATATATATATATTAATCATTGATCAAGGGTTTAATCTCCTAATCTTTTGTGGTTAAGCGTCTGTTTGGGAGGGCGGTTGCGGTTGTTTTTGAAAGTACTTTTCATTTAGAAATACATCAAAATGATATTTTTTATTTTTTAAAAATAATTTTTGATATCAGCACATTAAAATGATTTAAAAACACCAAATTTTTTTATTTAAAATAAAATAAAAAATCAAATTTTGAGGAAACAGCGGTACAACCGCTCTCCCCAACAGCTTCTAAAACTAATGAAATTTATTAGAAGATTAAAAACCTTTACCATTCTTTCTATAAATTAATGAAAAATCCATTAAATCTACCCTGTCATGCACACTAAACTTGTTGGCTTGAAAGTTAACAAAGGGCTCCCCATTGCCGACCTTTGCCTCTTGGTGCTTTAATTAACTTGCTGTTTACATATAATTTTTTTTTATGAAAAACAAAAAGGGGCAACAATGGGCTTGCAGTGCTAAACAATGGACACAAAAAGAGCACGATTATTATTAGATTATTATTATGATAATTTTAAATCATGAGTTACTTCAATATTTCTTCTATAAAAAATAACTAAAAAGTTTCTTTTTTGCAATTTAATTATAAAAAATAAATTAAATTTTACTAAAGTGGCAGAAACTTTAAGTCATTGACACAAAAACATATAAAAAAGAGAAAATAAATGAATGTGCGAGATTCGAATCACATATAGGGCCTGTTTGGGAGAGCTGTTGCGATAGCTTTTCAAAGTGTTTTTCGTGCTGAAATACATCAAATGATATTTTTTTTATTTTTTAAAAATTATTTTTGACATTAGCACATCAAAATGATTTAAAAAACAAAATATATTTATTTAAAATAAAATAAAATTCAATTTTTTTGAAAACGACGTTGAAACACCACCTCAAACGGGCACATAGAGACAACCTTAATGCAACTCTTGGTGATCTTCTTGCAGTGTTTTGCCTCGTCAAGAGTGACAAAGTTATACTTTCTCACCAAACAACTATATATAATGCCGAGAGCATACCAAAACAATTTGCATAAAATAAAAAAAGATATATCTCCTGTTATTTATATTTTTAAAAGGATATTCATTCATTTCAAAACTATCTTAAACTAATTTATCCCTCATTTTCTGTATTTTCTAACGAAATATGTTTGTGTTTTTATTATTTTCAACTTATTGTTGTTAGAAAATAATATAAATCCTATTTTATGACCTAACCTAACATTTTAAATTTTTAGGTGATATGGTTCTTTGACATGGTATTAAAATTTTATTAACCCAGCGGTCATGAGTTCGAATCTCACCACCCCATTCTATTTGATAAAAAATCAAGTATAAAGTAGTGTGACCATGCGCAAGTTTCAAGCCCAATTTTTTTTTAATTGAGGATGTGTGTTAGATAATAATATAAATCATATCCCGGAATCTCACCTAATAACTTTATCTTTTAGGTAAGATGGTTCTTCAGAATTGCAACGCAAGATATGTTTCTCAAAATGTTTCTTGATTTGTAAATCATGCAATTCAATCAATCAATGGATTCCAAACATAAACAAACCCTAATCTTTGCAGTTAGAATCATGGAAAACAATAACCAGAGCAGCCAGATGCGGCTTCTCGGAGCAGATCAGTGTCAACACTCCTGTATATTATTTTATAGAGATAGTTAGATCCATGCAAGGAAGAGACACAATAATAATTAGTTGAAAAAAAAGGGATCATGTTATGAGGTTGGTGGTCACGATCCTATAGCTATCAGCTGGGTCGGCAAAACTGCAGGCTCAGATCTTATAACAATGAATGGTCAAAAGATTAGATTAAAAAACCCTTTTGGCTCGATCCTGCTTTATAAACCCTTTTGATTGCAGAAGAAGCAACTTCTGAATCATAGATATGGCCCCATGGAGGCCATTGATCGAGAAAATTATGGCTGCCGTTTCATCAGGCGAGAAGTCCTCCATTCTGTGATCCTTCACAGACTCTAAGGGTCAGAGCTCAGGCAAGGAGCCAGGCCATGACGCTTTTTGTTTTTTCTGCCCGGGATGGTATTGGATCGCGTTGCACAAGTAGGGGTATTGTGGAGGACATGGGATCGATGATCAGTGGGGTATAGCAGGCAAAAATTGTTCAAAGTTTTGACTATTTTCTTGATTGAGATATTTATTTGGATTTGATTGAGGTTGTTTTTAAAGTGATTTTTGTTTAGAAAAGTATTATAATAATTTTTATTTATTTTTTTAAAAATTATTTTTAATATCTATATATCAAAATGATCTAAAAAAAACTATTTTTTTAAATTTAAAATAAAAAATAAAAATAAATAATTTTAAATTTTTTAAAAACAATTTTAAAACACAATGTTAGTTAGTTAATTATACTTTGACCTTTGACTACATATGCATGTGTCCGTATGGATATATTTTTCTGTCACAAAAAGTTAAAGGTTGGGTTTGGTAAAAGATTATAAGTGGGTGTTTGATATATACTGTTTTAAAAAATAAATTTATTTAAAAAAAATATATTTTTCAGTATATCCCATATAAAAATGTAATTTATATTACTTAATCAAATACTTTTAAGTATTTAAATGGATCAAAACATAGATTGCAGTATTACATGAATAAACAGAGTCTAAAAATATAGATAAAGTATTTGTTTATCACTGCATTTCATTTTTCTAAAAATATATATAATGGATGGGAGGTTGGTCTCTAATTAAATTATTGGCTGGTCAGGGACCTACACTGGTAGTTGGTAATTGAAGGAAATGGGTTCGAAACTAGTGAAACATAATAGATGGCATTATGAAAATCATGCTGTAAACTATTTCCCACCAACCCCAATTTCCCATTGCTTTTCTTCTTGTAATTTTCTTTTTGAATTCGAGGAAACCTACTTTTGAAAAGCGTATTTTATAAATTCAGATGGACGAATAAAATTTTAGTTATTTCAGTTTCTTAGCATGTCCTGATTCGAATTTAAGATTTACTATGCAAATCTCAAATTCTTTGGCACCATGCGATATCCATTGAGACTCTTCTTGTAAATGCATAGGATGAACATGAAGATTCACTTTAAATCATCCTCCGCTTTAATAATTGCATTTGACCACAACCAACCTTGTGATTAATCATAATTCATCTTGTTTCCTCTTAAAAAAATTCTTGCTAAAGGAGGCTTTTGATTTATTTTTTTATTTTAGCTCGATACTATTATATATTTTGCTGCTTATAGTTGTATTTCCTAGCATTAAATTGCACTTATCTTAAATGAAGTTGTGAATTTTATAATAAAATTGAAATTGACATGAAAGATTTGATAAGTTTTAGTTGCTCGTGAACCTACAAACTGTAATTTTAGGTTTTATATAGGATATGATACAAAGTCCAAAAAGTAGAAAACTTTTTTTCACCTACTTTGATTTTAACCACCTAAGAAGCTGTTTGGAAAAGCGGTTGCAGTTGTTTTTTAAAATGCTTTTCATTTATAAATATATCAAAATGATATTTTTTTATTTTTTAAAAATTATTTTTAACATCAGCACATCAAAATGATTTAAAAACACCAAAAAATTCATTTAAAATAAAATAAAAATCAAAATTTAAAAAAACAGCGATACAACCACTCTCCCAATCAGCTTCTTAGTTGGTTGAAATCAATTCGAGAGAGATTCTAAAGGATATAAATGGAGAATTTTGTGCACTTTGATGAATAAATTATAACACAAAAAGCTGTGTACGAGAATGAATGATGCTAATATTTCACATCGTCGAGGTGATGTCATTTATGAGTGTTGGCTAGGTTAGCTTCTCTTTTCAATGTTTCATGGCCCATATGCTTCGGACAGTTGAACATCATCAAGAAACATCTACGTACCATCTTTGGGGTCATATGATTCAATTATTTTTAAGCCCAAAGTCCTAAAGTTGCTTCCAAAATCTAGCACTAACATTCACATTACAAGAGATTATTTGGTACTGTTGTAGTTGATATTAATTTTAAAAATACTTTTTATTTATAAATATATTAAAATAATAATTTTTAAAAATTATTTTTGATATCCATATATAAAAATGATCTTAAAAATATTTATTTTATTTTATTTTAGCAGATGACATTTACACCACAAGTTATATAAAAAAATCAAGATCGATGAGCAATCATGTCGCTTGACTTTAATTTGCATGCAGGCCATGCTAGGGCTGGGTAATGGCATTTTCCACATTTAATGCAGACAAGGACTTATCATTTGCCATTATTGGTACAGTGAGTAGGTGCTAATATTGATGAAAGCTTTGTCTTCTTAGACAGAAAGTGTTGGGAGTGCTTCTGAAGATTTTCTATATATGATTTTGTTTGGTGTTTTGTTTTTTAATTAGAATAAAATATTTTAATTTTGGAGTGTTTTGGCATATTGTTTTAGGATTGTATTATTTATATGTGTGTATATATATAATTAAATATTAAATCAATTTTTTTAGTTCAAATTCAAAAATAAAATTATTTAGAAATGTGTAATTTAATTTTAAAAAAACAAAATAAAATGATTTTTCTGAATAAAATTATGAATATGTATAATATTACGAGAATATTATCATCAATCTTGCAAGATCATTACATTCTCTGATTGCTTTGAAATTTTAACATAATATATATAAATATATCAAGAGACTTCTCGTAAAATTTCATCTCAATCTAACGGTCGGATTAAGAGATATAATTGATATCGTAAAATCATTCATTATTTAAAAAAAACACTATTTGCCCGAAACGGAATGGGTAGAATGAAACTGGAATGTTTCGGCCAGTATTTAGCCGAAAAATTCTTAATGAGCCAGAATTTAAACTAAAATAAAAAAAATATTTTTTTATCTAATTTTTTTAACTGATACAAAATATTTTAATTATTTCAGCCAAAATAAAATGAAACTGAAAACCCCAACAAAGACACATTCCATTCAGCGGCAGATAGCTACCACTAAGGTTGTTGAAGGCAGATCTCACACGTAATTTAGGTACGGAGTTTATATCATCCCAGGTCGCGATTAGGTTGTGGCCAAAACATGGATGTGGAAAGCTGTCTTTATCATTTTTTTACCTCTTACGATCGAGTTGGAAGTATCAGGGCTTTCAATAAATTTGGCCCGTTTGAGTGTTAATGCATTTCCGGTTTTGATTGGAAAACGCTGGCATTTTTGTTATAAATTCAATTTGGAGAATACTATAATATTTAATTATTTAAATTTTTAGATAAAATGAATTTTCAATTACATCAAGTTGTTGATCTAGCAGTCACGAGTTTGAATTTCATCACCCTTATTCTATTTGATAAAAATCAAACACAAGATAATATGAGTGCAAGTTTTAAGCCCAAAGAATTTTCACTTAAAAAAATATATTGAAAAATAATATAAATTATATTCTAGAACCTCACCTAACAACTTAAAAAAATACTACTTCCCAGTCTTTAATTACTCTTTACTAGGTCTAGGAAGTATGTAATTTTATGTGGAATTTGCTGAGGTGCATCCACTATATATTCCTCGCAGCCCAATTCTTTTCACCTTCTACAAATTACGCTAGCCATTATGAAGTTTCTTTAAGAGCACGTACCATCTGGGATGGAGTGGAAAATTAAGGCTCTTGCCCTTTTCTTAGATGTCTTGCCTCGATAAGATTTAATAAAAAATTTAAAATAAAAGGTTATTCTTGATGAGAAAATCGGTGGGAGCAGTTGATTTCAAGTTGAAACGATCTGGAAACAGTTGCTCTTCACATATATATATATATGTTACAAAATTTATAAGAAGAAAGTGTTAGCATTTATAAGCTTATGTTATGCCTGAGGATACTAATCCAAACAGAAAACCTCGTCGAGAAAAAAAATGATTCCTTTTCAGCATGGCCTTCATCTAATCAAGAAAGGAACAGAAAAATCTTGACACGTAGAAGAGTCAACTTCTCAATCACTCCTAAAAGCTGAGGATCCGTCTGACAAAATTCTTCCCACATGCCCTTCAACGAATTCAAAAAGAAAAGATGAGACCACCAACAATCAAGACCCGGGAAGGTTTCAAACCCTAATGAACAATCTCAGGAGCTAACTGAACTTTATACATTTTGAATCTGGGAAACTCAATCCAATCCGGACTAGTAAAACGTTCTGTCAAGTCTGCTCTCATTGAACCAGCCCTATACCAAGTACATCTCCAGCCTGTGAACTGAATTCAACAAGGTAGCATAACTTCAGAAAACAAATTAATCAGAGTTATAGCACCCCTACTGTTAATACGATGACTACTCTCCTCAGCATGAAGAATTTCACTGTAGTCACTAAACAAAAGCCAGCTCACATCATAATTAGTGAATTTAAACTGATTCATCCCTCAGTACGATGCTAAATAGGAGAAAACTTACGATGGTTTGAGACAAGTGTTGCTGGTTACGCTAGGAATGATAATTGAAATGGAAATTGTTGGCAAGGGGGCTCTATATATGGTCCATGTTCATAGGCTCAAGACTGTTATAGACAGTCCAGAAATGGCTAATGTCCAACATCTCCAACATGAGAGGAATTCCCATATTCTTCTCAATGCAAGTTTACAGGACTGCTCCTCAGAGTTTATATGCTAGGGTTAACTCTCTATCGACCACCAACCAAAGGCATGCCATGAGTTATATAAATGGTGCTTGCTGCATCCTATTCACAAAATGCGGTAAATGTAGCGGAAGCATGTCAAAAACCATGTGATCTGCAGATGCGGACAACTTGCCCATCATAGATGTCCTGGTAGGGAAAATGAAAGTTTAATATAAAGCTTGCTATAGGACTGTTCCACGTATTATGTAAAATAGTCTAATAAAAGACATGCTACAAGATGGCAGTAATCCTTGTATATTTATTTGTATTAGATAATACACCTATATAAAATGGCCAAAGAACAACCCTGTAAAATTTTGAAAACCATTGAAATCTCGAACATCAAACTAGTTTTCTCAAGGCACTTCCCAATGAATAGTCTAAACAGATTGAATTTACATCAAATTGGTAGAGCATGAATTACTAAACCCAACTTTAAATTGAACTGCAAAAGTTAAACTTTAGATTTAATGAACTCCTCAGAAGCAATTCCACTGTTTTATAGACAAAGATTGAGTTCAAGAAAGAAATTTGAAACCTTAGACACAGATATAAACACAAAGGCTATAAGCTCCTTGCAATATTTCAGACAAGAGCATTTCTACCATTAATTACTTCCAATTTTTCCACTTCAAAAGCTAAACTTATTACACATTACCAAAAATCACATTAAAATCCAATCACTAACATCGCACGAAGAGCACATTTAATGCTTCAATTCAACCCAAAAACAAACAAAAAGATAAATTCCAACCCAAAAGATGGACATACCAGAAACAGAAGAGCCAAACCAGCGATCAAAGAAGCAGCAAATGCATACATTCGCTGCATTAACAAAAACCCAGATAGCCAAAAAAGGCCTTAAAAAATTAAAAAAAATATGAAAACTTTATAATCAACAGAGATACCAGATTTGAGGTGGAATTAGGAAAACAAACCTGCGTAGGAGAAAGTGAACAATACCCATCTGATTCTTCTTCCAAGAAACCCTCTTCTCTCTCTCCATCATCACCCGATATGAACTGATTTAGCTTCCACAAGGACATTTTTTTGCTAAAAATTTAAGCTTTTTCAACCCTTATGATCTTTGTTGTTCTTTCTAAACACATTATAAAATCTCCTGAAGACAAAAAAAAATCCCTGGAGAGAGAAGGCAGGAGCAATGTTTACATAAGCTGGCTCAATGAAAGGCTATGAGTCATTCTAGTCCCTGTCATGGAAATTTGGAGTAAAGAAGCTCTGAGTTTGAGTAAATTATATCGGACCCCTTGAAAATTTGAATATTAATACCTTGACCACATATGTACAGGTTTTACAATTAACATCGAAAATTTAATTCTAACGTTATAGTTTTGTTTTAGATTATCCTAATATATTTGATTTGAAATATTGTATTTATTCGGTTATTTTCCTTTACATTCCTAATTGTGAGATTTAAATAAGATATCATATAAACGTACTTAAAGAACATCAAATTAAAATAATAAAAATAGTTGAATAAAGGTGAAGAGTATTAAAAATAATAATAATAATGTTGGTGAGAAAAAGGTCATAAAATAATGAAAGGATTTATAAACACCAATAAATACTTTTTTTTAGTATGGGCTTTGATAGTTCTTAAGTTTTTTTGCATCTATATTTACGACGCCGTTATAATCTAAAACAAGAGACGACGCCGTTATAATCTCTCAAACATTTTTCCTTGGACAATAAAAATCGAACCTCACTAAACCTCTCACCTCTGCGACTTCTGTCAACAGAGTACTCTGAACAAAACCACACTGAAATCCACCACAAGTTTCACCGGAGTCGGAGGCAGAGACAGCCGTGAAGATGTCGTCAACTCTATTAGAGGTGACTCGCACCTCTCACGAGGAAGTAGAGAGACTCGAGCGGCTCATCGTTAAAGATCTCCAAAACGAACCAGCAAATAACCAGGACCGACTTTTTCAAAGCCACCGTGTCCGTAACATGATCGACAATATCATTTCCATTACTGAGAAACTCGTAATTCCTTTCTCTCTCTCATTAATTTACTTTAATAGTAATTATAATTATTAGTTTCTGGTTTTTATTTTTGATATATTTTATTTTATTTTATTTTATAGGTTGAAATATACGAAGATAAAGATAATGCGAGAAGAGATGAGATTGCTGCGCTTGGAGGACAAACCGCGATGGGGACTAATGTGTTTAGTGCTTTTTATGATAGATTAAAAGAGGTAAGTTAATATTTTTAATTAATTTTAATTAAGAAAATCATTGATAATTACTGGTTGTTATGCAATTTCCGCTGCATTTTTTTTGTGTGTGTGAAGATTCGAGAGTATCATAGAAGGCATCCAGCAGCGCGTGCTGTTGATGTGAATGAGGATTATGAGGCAATGCTTAAAGAAGAGCCAGTAATTGAGTTTACAGGCGAGGTTAGTCGCTTTAACTTGTGTGCCACTTAATGGCTGTTTTAGCTTTGTGCAACTTGTTGGTATTTTAGGGCTGTAGTTTGACATGTGAATATTCAAAGAGTTTATGCTAGGCAACTGGAAATTAGGGTTGAGGTAGTTTACAGAATTTGAAGAAACTGGTCTGGGTACTTTTTGCTCTATAAATGAACCGACTCCATTAGATGGTAGTGTCATGCAATGTATATATAATGGGAGCAGTAAATTAAGTGTCACTTTACAAAATTTTGAGATTCTGTTAGCATTTTCAAGTTCATCGACTGTGAGATTGGAGGGATTATTCTTTTCAGCTTGATATTTTAGGACGTAGTTTCATATGCCAAGATTCATAGTGTTCATGCTAGGTAACTTATAATTTAGGGATGTGGTATTTCTAGTTTTTCCCCCTTGTATAAAAGGGAAATAGTGCTTGAACAAAACTTGTTATTGTAATTGATGGATTATTTATTATGTGGAAAAAAATTATTTTCTGTTTTTCTACCAGGGACTTCTCCTAATTATTTTGTATTATTTTCCCCTGCAATAACTAACACATGAGCTGGATTTATATTACAGGAAGCATTTGGGAAATGCCTAGACATGCATGAATTGTATAACCAATACAATAATTTAAAATTCGAGAAGCCTATTGAATACTCTACTTACCTTGACATTTTCTCCCTACCACATATTGTACCCCGCAAATTGAAGTTTACAAGGTAGACTCTCTCTCTATCCCCCCCCCACCCCCAGATTTTTTTATACATTTTTTGGTGTTATATTCACCAGCATCTGCTTCTCACTGTAAATTTTTTATCCAAATTTTAATTTCTGTTTTTGTTTCAATTTTCTTCAGGCAATACAAGGAATACATGGAGAATCTACTTGAATATTTAGTTTATTTTTTCCAGCGGACAGAGCCCTTGCAAGATCTTGATAGGATTTTTTCGAAGGTTTGTTTTGAATGATTCTTTCTTTCTTTTTATAATTCTTTTTCTCAGTGTTTATGATGCTGTAGGACACTTGCCTGCTTGATTTACCAAATGCTAACACTAGTATCAAACAGAAGTTTTTGTTTCTATCTAAATGCCATGTGCTGCTACATTTGTCTCATTTTTTACTTTTTTTCTACAGAACAAAGAATTTGACCATGCTTGGTTATATCCAATTATGTACTTCATATGACATTATAGGATTGTTATTGTTGTAGGTTACTACTGAATTTGAAGAGCAGTGGGAAAATGATGCAATTCAAGGATGGGAAAGGACCAGTCAAGAAAATGGGCACTCATCAGCTGATCATACTGTTATTGATCTTGATTTTTACAGCACTGTCGACGAGCTGAAAGAAGTGGGCCCTGAAAAATTAAAGGAGGTAAGCCTTATCATTGTTTTTGGCTGCTTTGTTTTTCCATCAATTGCTTTGTGCTTACATAGAAATCTAAAATCATAGAGCATTCTCTTGCTTTTTTACGATAGTTTATGTTAATTTCAAGAAACAAAGATGTACTTCTATATTACCAAGTGATAGCTGTTTATGACATGTTATCATTAACCTTATAGTGTTGAGTGCATGATGGGATGCTCCACATTTCTTCATTGCTGATTGACTAGACAATTTAACATGAAATATTCTGATATCAAACAGTGTGATCGACACTGGAAATTATTAATAATATCCAACATTGCTGTGGAGTCACATATTTTGTCATTGAATACTTTGGTAGTTTAATGAGAAATACTCTGGTATTAAACAGTGTGATCAACACTGGAAAGTATTAATAATATTCAGTGTGTCACTGTGGAGTTACAGAAGTTTGTAATGGAAAAAGTATGTCATGACTTGGGCAATTGTTATTGTTCAGTTGCTTCATAAATGTTTCTAAGTTCATTCCATGTGCTGTAACAGTTTTGTTTGCAGAATTCTATGTCAATGGTTTAAGTTGTCCTTTCCAACTACTTATTTTTAATTTGTATGCTACATGTTTTCCTGTCAGGCATTGGCTGCATTGGGGCTAAAGAGTGGTGGTACTGTACAGCAGCGTGCAGAAAGGCTTTTCCTCACAAAGGTTGGACTAGTTCATTTACTAGATACGAGTCTTACAAGTTTAGGAACAAGAGAGATATGATGGATGTTCTCTTTTGCTCTAATTTCTTAGTTAAACATTAATCTTTGTCATGGAGGGAGTGTGCCTTGTCATTTCATATTTGGTCAATTCAGTGGTGAGCATGAATTTATAGTCTTGGGTAAGAGAAGATTGTATTAAGAATTTAATAATTACAAAGTGATGACCAATAAGATTTCCTCCCAAAGAAGAGAGGAAATGGATATTTATGTAAGAGTAGCCCAATTGTGCTGAATATCAGCCAAGGAAACGCCCCTAAAGGAAGTACTTGAAGCTTGAACCTGCAAAGACACACACACACACACACACACATGTTTGCTTGTTTGTTCTTATGGTAAGAGCCTCTTTAACTACATCTAACTTCAAGCTACTTTGTGGTATTTTATTTATGAAGTAAAATCCTCCTTATGGAACTATTCTTCATTCGGAGGATGCCTTATTTCCATAAGCTAGATTAGATTGCTTCTCAACATGACTTGTTTTTTTTTTTTAAAAAGAAATTTGTTTCTTCTGTGTCTCGTTTCACACACATGTTTGTTTGTTCTTATGGTAATAGCCTCTCTAATTATATCTAACTTCAAGCTACGTTGTGATATTTTGTTTATGAAATTGAATCCTCCCTATGGAACTGTTATTCATTCAGAGGATGCCTTATTCCTTAAGCTGGATTAGATTACTTCTCAACAGGAGTTTTTTTTTCCTTAAAAAAAAATCTTTTCTGTGTTATTTATTTGTTTATTCTGTGCAGGACACACCTTTTGAAAAGTTGGACAAGAAACATTTTGTGAAAGGGTCACGTGGATCAGTACCGAATGGGGGTGCTGCAACCTCAAAAGAAGTTGACAATTCAAAAGAAATTGCCCTGATGGAGGCCAAAATTAATAAATTGTGCGACTTACTAGATGAGGTTAGATTTGGTGCAAATGTACCCTGTTTCTCCTCCATTCTCTTGATCAGTATCACATTAAGATTTAATTTTTGCTTGCCCGCCAGATTTTTTGTATGTTTTTAATAGTCTGCATTTGAATATTGACCGCATACGCGCCTTAAATAATTCGTTTTTTCTTTCTGTTTTTGTTTTTTGGTGGTGGATGGATAATTGATTCTTCTGTGATCTTGTGCAGATAATTGCACACACAAAAGAAAATCTTGTGAAGAAGCAGGCTTTGACATATGATGAAATGGAAGCAGAACGTGAGGAGGTAAGTTGTCATAAGTTACCACAATTTCTAATGTTCTAGCATCTAATGTAGTGTGAATAATAACTTTTAGCATAGCATTTCATATTGACCTTCTATTTTCTTTTGTTACCTGGGCTAAATTGAAGCAAGCCATTTGTCCCATGATGATATTATGGGATCAATCCCCATTGCAATCCAGTAGAAGCAGAATATCTCTTTCTTCTCTTGTTGTGGGCAGGGTTTGCTAATGCAATATTGTCAATTGTGCATGACGTAGCTGCATATAGAGACCATTTGCAATACAAAGCAGCAAGGCCTTTTGCGTGAACTTTTTCTTACTGTCTGCTTGATTTGGGCATCTGATAGTTGTTGTCCAAGAAATGAGACTTGAGTGTTTTGGCTTGCTGGCAATAATTGATGATATGATTTTGAAACTGGTGCAGGAAGAGACACAGGCTGACAGTGAAAGCGATGATGATGAACCACAGATTTACAATCCTCTCAAGTTGCCAATGGGTTGGGATGGGAAGCCTATACCTTACTGGCTGTATAAACTTCATGGTCTTGGTCAGGTATTTTTCCTATTAATTGTAGAAGCCCGTTGCTGTTGTTTAATTATAGCATTTGATAGTTTCTATTGCTAGAGGATCTCAATTATTTTTCTGCATGTCAGGAATTGAAGTGCGAGATATGTGGGAACTATAGTTACTGGGGTCGAAGAGCCTTTGAGCGGCATTTCAAGGAATGGCGTCACCAGCACGGGATGCGTTGCCTTGGCATTCCAAACACGAAGAACTTCAATGAGATCACATCGATTAAGGTGCACTATCTCGGACTTTTTTCTGAAATCTGAACCTTTCTTTGTTAAATGCCTTTTTATTTTTCTCGTTCAAATCAAACTCCCTGAACCTTTTTAGCGTGAAATTCTTGATGCTGATTTTGCATGTTAGTTTCAAATTTAACACCCGCATTCGTTTAATCATTGTTCTGTTTGTCATTTTTTTTTCTTTTTTATTCAGGAAGCACAAGAATTATGGAAGAGGATACAAGAGCGGCAAGGAGTGAACAAGTGGCGCCCAGATCTCGAAGAAGAATACGAAGATAAAGAGGGTAACATTTACAATAAAAAGACATACACTGATCTCCAGCGCCAGGGCCTTATTTGAAGTGCAATATATTGCTAGAGAAGCTTCTTAATTTTGAACGGTGAGAGTGACCTCCCAACCCAGTTGCTAGCTAACTTTTTTGATAGTATTAGACCTCTGTCCATAACTGATTCACATTCTTTTTCTGCGCGTCAAAGTAACATGCACAGGCTATCCCTCAATCTCTTTTGTAAATGATATTAATTGTTTTTAATCAAGATGCTATGTATCTCAAACTCTCTCTTACCTTGCAAGGATGATAGTTACCACTAAATTCATGAGATTTGATATCTACAATATAAAGGGAATCAATGTTCTTAAATCTTACATTTGTTTCAAGTGGCTGTAGTTCGAAGAGAGCATTGTCAAAGATTGCAAGTTTCATATATTTTTGGCCCTGATGCTTATGGCTAGTTAAATAATGTTTCTCAAGCCCTCTCTAGTTCTAAAGAATATTTTAATAGATATCCTAGTTGAGTGAGACGTCATTTAAGCCACCAAATTCAGAAGTTGATCTTTGTGTGCTTTGATTCAAAGCTGTCTCAGTCAACCATGACCTCATAATGATAATATTTTTATAAATTCGAAGAAGAGAAAAGTCAAAATATGAAGTTTTGAATATTCAGATGAACAGATTTGTTTTTTTAATGAGATGTGAACAGTGGAACCTGGAATGAATGGACTTGAACGTAATTTCAGGCCATTTACAGGGCTTAAGGAAACAGTCCAATATGGCCCGAACAGGATGCCAGTTGAACTGCGTTCAGCCTAGCTAAATTTGAAACTTGTAATTTGCTTCTTTTTTAAGCTTTCGCTACCAATAGTTAAACTCGTAATTTGAGGTGTGAGATTATTATAAAACAAATAAAACAACTAAATTAGAATTAACTAAGTATTGAATGCTAGGGGGAAATAATTTTAAAGGGGAACAAAATCTCGGTGGCTAATGCAACATTGTGAGCCAGGCCAAAATTTTTAAATGTAAAATGAACAAAGTCAAAATGTGACTAGATTAAAATAAAATAAAATAAAATAAAATCCATTTCATTTCTGAAGTTAAATTAACTAAGGTTTCTTAAGTATTCAAATATACAATGAGTTCCAATTTCATTTCTGTTGGAGATTTTCTGATACGCAATCCTGCTTTGTTTATGCGGGCTCTCCTGTTCACTGTTTTTCTGCCCCATAATTTGTGCTCTGAAACACTACTCTACTGATTAAGGTGTGTGGTGTGTAGTGCGTGGTCTCTCTTTCGATGATGCCTTGCTTTGTGTAAATTTCCCTTCTTCTAGAAAGCTTTGTGTAAATTTCCCTTCGCATGCTTTGCATCTGGACGGTGAAAGATTCATTTGAAAAGTATTATTTCTTGCCAGTGAAGACAAGAGCCTGGGTCGGGTCATAGTGGTGGAAATAATTTAATTTTACCATCATTTGACAAGTGTGTTTTGGATTAGGTTAGTAAGCAAAAGATATTAGTGGTATTGGGACGAAGTATAATAAAGATTTGGGCTACATTAGGGTTTAATTACTTGGCTAAACCTAATTAATACTCAAATGATACCAACATATGCTTGAAGGGACCATTCCGGCAAGAGGCCTTCTCGGTGACCTTCATTTGGTAAGAGACCATGAAAATTGAACATCTTGAAAGATCCTAGCAGTTTTAACTACTACGGTCTCCCCTGTCTGGTGCTGGACATTCAAGTCACTGAGGCAGCTACGATTCAGAGAGTCAACTTCATTAACAAAGCAAAAATAAAGAACTAAAGAAGAAATAGTGGAGGCAGATAGGATGGTATATTCCATTCTCAAAAGTAAACTCAGGAGAAAGTAAAATGAGAAGGTATAATCGATCAACACGAGCAATACACCCCACAAAACAAGCTACATACTTCTTGTCAGCCTATTATTTACTAGCTCGTGTTACAGATTCAAAAAGGAAATGGGCTAGCATGGAGCATAGCCAATAATAGCACCAAAAATCTTGATTCCCTTTTCAGCTCGAACTTCGTAAAAGGTTTCTGCAGTAGCTCGATTCTTATATTTGCAAAAACTGACCCTATCGCCCATTTTAAGTTTCTTGCTGTCGATGAATGCCATCCAACCCCGTGTAATGACTGGCTTCGGGTGCCCTCTCCGACGGATGGAGCATTGAAAGGTCCAAGCTTTGCCCCTCTCATCTCTTGCTTCAAACTCTACGGCATGCCCCCCGTTGAATGACGGAAGAGATTTGAGAAACTTCATCGGCACCGTCAGTCTCCTCTTAACATCAGTCTCGGTGATGAACTTTGAGAAATTTGCCATTTCCTAGGACAAACAGAAACAGAAAGGATGCTAATAATCTGGTTTTTTTTCTCTTGTTTGTGGGAGCTTCTCAAATCACTTTGTATATATATCCGAAAAGGATGTTTGTCTTTGTGGCCATCTCTACGTCGCAATTAACTGTCATGAAAATTAACGTATCCGAACGCCGTGAACTCCTGTTTTTCCACAAGCAAGGGGTATTTGTTGACCATCGCGCGACTCCACTGGATGAAAAAAATAAATCTGGCGATATCGACATTGCCTAAAGTGATGAAAGAAAAAGAAAAGTTTAAGTTAAAACAATCTCTATTTAAATTTTCCATTTAGATTTGCTAAAATATAGATACTGTTTGTTTTTCGTATTATTTTTTTTAAAAAATAATAATAATATTTTTTTTGTTTTTTCAGACAATGTGTTGCTGTCAAAAAGATTTTTCTTAAAACTACTATTTTTGGGCATGTTATCTAAAATAAAAAAGCTTTAAAAAAATAAAAAAATATTTTTGGGCTTGATTAATAAATAAATTGGGCTTGATTTTCTAGATAATTGATTGTAATCAACCAATTTAAGTTGGATCTTACAAAAAATATCTTGTATTTAGGATTGAAGAGTTGATTTAAGGGATTTGTTCTTCTAATTTTGTTTTTCTTGTGATTGATTTATGACTAAACTGAATTAAATTAGTTCAATTTACCTAAATCAAAATTAATGTGGTTGGAATCAATAATCAACTAGACTAAATTGAATTATTTTAATAGATGAAAAATAATCAATAGGGACTAAAACTAATAGATGAAAAAGTTGAAGAAGGATGAAATTGAAAAAATACACTTAATTTAATAAATTATTTTAAAATAAATCAAATAAATAACAAAAGGAATAGGAACCAAATCTGACAGGTGAAAAATTTAAAGGAAGATAAAAATAAAAAAATTATAAATTATTTTAAATAAACAAATGACAATAAAATAAGACCAAATCTCATGGATAAAAATTAAAAACAAATATAAATTATTTCAATAAATAGTAATCAATCTAAAGAATAAATACTAAATATGAATAGATAAAAATAATATAATAAGAAGCAAAGTTAATATGAAAATTAAAGTAAATCACACTAAAAGATAAAATAAATTCAAAACAGAATATATATATCAATTAAAAGTTAAGTTTTTGAAAGTGTATTCCACTCAAAATAAAATAAATTTTTTTCTAGAAACTAAATTAATTAATTTTTAATTAAAAATATTTTCCATTAACTATTTGTTTTCAAGAGGAACTGAAATCTATAGATAACTTTCATGAAGCTTCTAGACTACGAAGGGAAAGGCGGTGGAGAAAAATGTGGATTGATATTTTAACAAAAACATCCCCCTTTTATTTGTATTAATTAACGAACGTGAAATTTAATTAATTCACTGGAGCTCTCATGCCTTTGACTTTTCTAGACTCCTTGTAAGACCCACTTGCGACATCGTCAGATTAGGGCTTCTCTTACATTGTTCATCCAGTGGTATCGTGCGATGATCACTACTTCTAGTTAAGTTTTAACATATAGTTTTACGCAAA
The DNA here is from genome assembly GCA_025169955.1 of Salix arbutifolia. NCBI lineage: Eukaryota > Viridiplantae > Streptophyta > Magnoliopsida > Malpighiales > Salicaceae > Salix > Salix arbutifolia. The sequence goes on along the minus strand of CM045913.1, from coordinate 1,151,042 downwards.
GATTAAATAAAAATAGGAAAAATCTCCTCTTTAAACACCATTCCATCGAGAAGCAGTGTGTCGATGAAGAGATAGTTTGAATTTTGGGTCAAATCCAATTATCGGCACCCAAAAACCAATACCATATACTTCTAAATTTCAGGAAAATCATACCTTGTCAATCAAGTCGGCACCAAACTAGCTAAGAGCTTACACCTTTTTGTCTGTTTTTGTTTTTCTTTGGTTGATAGCGATAGTTCCTGTGCCCAAATTAACTGGCCTCTCGTGCCTTGTTCTGTGCATTTTATTTTCCCTTTTTGCTTTCAATATTACATTTCCCCCCCTTATGAGCTGCATTAAAACAATCTCCCATTTTAGCCAAACACAATATTTCTACATATTAAATTAATACAGTATGATAATTTTAGTTTGTTAAAGTTAAAAATCTAAAAATATATATTTCAACACAGTAAAGAAAAACACCATCTAAAAGATGAATATAAAGTTTTCTTGTATATCATTGACAGCTTTGCCTCGTCTAGTTGAATTATGCCAAGGAATTATATAAACAATATACTGGGATCTCATATAAAAATTTAAAATTTAAAATTAAATAATTATTTGACCTAATATCAGAGCATTGATAACCACACGATCACGAGTTTGAATCTCACCATACTCATTCTATTTGATAAAAATTAAGCACAAAATAGTATAAAATTGTGCAAGTTTCAAGCTCCAAAAGATTTTCACTTGAGTAAATATGTTAAAGAATAATATAAATCATATCTTGAGATCTAATATAAAAATTAAGTGTTTAGTTAAAGATAATTTTTTAATAATTTTTACAATTAGATACACACAGGCAAAACAATGGTAGGCAGCAGAGAGGCATCAGAAAGCTTCTAGAGAGCCGGGCTGTGATCAACCTGAGCTAACTATTTCGGCGACAAGGGTGTGAAATGGTTTCAGGAGTCGAAAATTTCTGCTTTGGGGGATCGTTCTTGACAAGTCGAAATTGAGAAACAACAAAGCTGGCCCAAACCACAATGCTGGCCCAAAAGAAGCAAGATGGGCTTCGTCCACTGCAGTTTAACCAAAATGCACTTCAGACTTGTTGTGCTTTATCTGCATCCAGAAAAGAACAGCAGTCTCAATGGCCAGGCCCATACGTTTTCTCATCGATTAAGGCCCAAAACAATCGCGCGACCATTCTTTTCTCGTCTGATTAAAAATCTAAAACGAATGGATAAATAATTACGTGGCATAAGGCATGTGCCTTTGTCGCCGCCATCCCGTCCTACGTGGCATAATAATGTGAGAGCAAAAGAAAAAGCTAAAGAGATTTCTCTAAAAGGTCGTCGTCATTAAGTGATTATTAATTAGAAAAACACCATCATGAATATTTTGAGTTCAATCAGAAAATTCTAAAGAGTCAACCTCTCTGGAGTGACTATAATTAATCCAACGTAAATATTCCGATTATTTTACTTAGGCCCACGAAGACAAAAGCGTCGCTGCCTTTCAAAAGTATCTTTGAAAACAAATAAAAAATATATTTTTATTATTTATTTTAAATTTTTTTTGTGTTTTTAAATTATTTTTATGTGCTGATGTTAAAAATAATTGTTTATAAATTAAAAAAAATATTTTAATATAATTATAAACAAAAAATAATTTAAAAAACAACTAAAACTATATTCACAAGTATTCACAGTCACGTACTCGGCCTCTCTGTAGTGATTATTTCTGTTTGCATTTTACGATTTGCAAGCCCAATAATAGATGAAGATTTAAACGATGTCCAAGTAGGGAATTTAAGAGAAGAATTCTGTCTAATTTCCTAATTAATTCAAGAGCATGATTTGCATGCCCCCTAATTCTTGCTCTGATTTCAATAATCAAGACAATATAACCAATTTTTATTAATATTATTTTAATTATAATTAGTATTATAATTATTTTTGTCATTATTTTTATATTATTTTATAAATTATTGTTATTATTATCATCAAAATTATTATTATCACTATTTTTATATTATTTGTTATTATTTCATGAATTATTGTTGATTTTTATCTTAATAGAAGGTATTATGATTATTTTACTGTGCATGAAAGTTTAAAAATTCAAAAATATCCTTGATTCCAAGGGTGAAGCTGAGATAAACTGAGTAAAATAATAATTTTATTATTATAATTTATAGTAATTTATGTATAGTGCTACAGTGAAACCGAATTTAATTTAGCTTCATGTATAATGTATAATAATATAAAAAAATAATATAAATTTATTTAACAATATTTTTATTCAAACATATATTTAAAAAGAAGAAGAAAAGACCATGAAAGGTTATAATTATGATGAAATAATTGTGTCCTGTATCAAATTTTTAATTAAGTTGTAAAACAAAAACAAAAGCCATGGCCTGCAACGGATATTGATTTCTCCAACACTTGTACTAATTTTCATTTTGCATTAGAATAACCATTAGAATGAAGAACAGATCCAAGAGGGAATGGAAGTGTAAAGCACTCGGCGCACAGCATCCAGGGAATTCATTACAAAACGAAAGATCCAATAATACATCATGGAACTAAAGGCAGCTAAAGTAGCGGAATTCAAAGATAGAATGGAAAAATCACACCCATTACCTGCAATCACACCCATTACCTGCAATCACACCCATTGCTGTTAACATCAAGCTCAACAATGCAAACAGCAAAGAACCCAAAACCCAGTAACATAAAACCTCAGAAGAATAGCAGGTGCCAGTCAAAGCACCAAATAACTCAAAATCCAATAGAAAACTTGTACAATTTTTCTACAATATAAGAAATCAAAACCCATCAATTTTAAAACCTGAGCGAATTGTCGTGACATCAAACCAATCGAAAGGAGCCATCCATAAAAACAGCTGATGCCATAGCAGCGCAGCTGAACCCAAATCAATCAAAGAAAACGCCCGATTGTAAACCAGAAAGAACCCCAAACAACAACACTAACCCACTCCTCATGAATCCTAACCAGTGATTCAGAAACATCACAAATCAACAATCGAAACAAAATACGCAGAAAAACACGCAATACACCCATTCACTGATCTGTCATCACAAGCAAATAACAACCCATAAAAGAGAGGAAAGCAAAGACCCTTACCGGAGAAGAAAGGAGGCGCAGAGAGAGAAAAATTAAAGCGAAGAGATGAAAAGAGAAGACCTGAATGAAAAAAAAACAATACCCCCGGAATTTTGTTTATTTTACCTCAGAAATAAAAAACTCGAAAATACCCCTGTTTTAAAGGCCACAGTCACTCCGTATAGAGGGATAAAATAATAATTTCCCTATAAAATAAGTAATCTGAATCTAGAATACAGTAATTCCCCGACCTTCTTTAGTTTTTAGTGTAATGTAATGTAATAATACTGAATTGGTATGCTACACAACGCAAGAGTGCATGGATGCAAAACTAGTTGCGATGAGGAGCAGTGGTCTTCCTAGGGAACCCTATGCATCTGGACGGTGTCACCTTCAATATTATAAAAGCTTCATTTCAAAAGTATTTCATGCCAGTGAAGACAAGAGCCTGGGTCGGGTCAGATAAATGAAATCACATAAATGAAAAGTTCCATTAACAAACCAAGTAAGAGAAGTAGTTTTATTTCAGAAAACACGACAACACAAAAGATAGATTTCACGGTGACTTTGAAGGGAATAAAGCCACCTTACAGTACTTAAGCTCTACCGTCTAGCACAGCAGTGCAGCCTTCCATTAACAAACCAAGTAAGAGAAGTAGTTTTATTTCAGAAAAGACGAAGACACAAATTAAACCCACGGTGCCATTGAAGTTTGAAGTGAATAAAGCCAGCTTACAGTACTTAAGCTGTACGGTCTATTACAGCACTGCAGCCTTCCATGAGATAGATTTCTTTCATGGAATTGATGGGGCTATGATGGGTGAATAGCCAAAGATAGCACCAAATATCTTAACTTCTTTTTCAGCTCGAACCCTGTAAAAAGGGGTTGCAGCGGTTTGGTTCAGGGAAAACTTGATCTTGTCGCCGACTTTAAGGTTCTTGTTGCGAACGAATGCAAGCCAACCCTTTGAGAGAACTGGCTTCGGGTGTCCTTTCTTTCGAGTAGAGCACTTGAAGCTACAGACGAAGCCACCCTCATCCATGGCTTCAAAACTCACGGCATGGCCACCGTTGAAAGATGGGAGAGACTTGAAAAACTTGGTGGGCAGTGAGAGTCTCTTCTGAATGTCCGTATTGGTTAGCGGCTTTGCGAACTCTGCCATTTTTTTTTCTTGCTTGCTTTGTTGCCACTATGTTGAACCATTTTAATGATTTTATACACGCAAGACTGCAAGGGATTCCGAGGGGGTATGGCATACGTGGTGGCATAATAGCCTTAAATGTCACTTTTTTCCAATTCATGGCCGTCAAAGAAATTGCCAGTCAAAGTGTTCTCTTTTTTATTTTTTCAAAAAATCTCGTGGCATATTGCCGGTACCCGTCCTACGTGGCATATTGCGGCTATCCCGTCCTACGTGGCATATTGCTCCTGAAATTTATGACAGCTTGAATTCCCTCCCTCTAGCTGCCACGTTCTTCTAGTCCTGAATGCCTTTTACTCATGAATATGGTAGATTTATGTGCTTAAAGTGAAGCATTCTATAAAAAATCATAACACAAATACTCGTAAATTTTCTTGAAAAAAAATGTTTTTTTATTTTTTATTTTAAATTAAAATATTTAATATTTTTACATCATGAATTTTTTCGTACAGTTGAGGAGCATTCAAGAAAACGAAGAACGGTCGCTAACGAAAATCCAGGACCATAAATTTTCTCATCGATTAAGGCCTAAAACAATCGCGCCACCATTCTCTTCTCATCAAATTAAAAATCTAAAACAAATGGATATATAAAACAAAGGCGCAGGTTTACATCTTACGTGGCATTAGGCATGTGCCTTTGTAGTCTCATTCTCCGCACATGTCTCTCCTAAAAAAATCTATCGGTAACAAATTGCGTCCAAGATTCATAGCCTATATATCAAAAAAATATTGTGAGTTATAAATATAAAAAAAATAAACAAGAAGTAATGTAATTAATTTTTTTTTATCTATTTTCAAAATATAAACTAACTCATAGCTTTTTGAATCTCACTTTAATTTTTCTTGCATGATATTTTCTTAGCTCATGTTTTCTTTACTTTTATCCTTCAATACATTTATTAAATGAGATATTGAGCTTTGTTAATTTTATTTATTTGCTCCATCGATGCAAAGCACCATCGATGCATGTTGTGAAAACAATGACCTTAAGCATGCGATATATTATACCCGCCTCATTGTAAAAAATAAAAAATTAGAAGAAAGAAGTTAGAAAGGTCATGGCCCACACTCAATGCACCGTGTATTAGAACAGTACAGCTGATGATCTCATTAACTTTCTTTGACAGCTGCCCAAAATGTTGATGACCTCATAGCTAACCTCATCAGCTGTCTCACACTTCAGTCAGCAACTCTGATAGCTGATGATCTCATTGACTTTCTCTGACAGCTGCCCAAAAGGTTGATGACCTCATTAGCTTTCTTTGACAGCTGCCCAAAATGTTGATGGTGGCTGTTGCCCGACAAATCAGCAAGCAACTCTGAGGGATTAAATCTTTCTGCCCGAAATGTTCATGCCATCTGTCATCTAATTAGCACCGTGAGAGAATATTTGTGATGGATTAAGTACCCGTTTGTTTGCTGAAAAGTGGTTTTTTTTGGAAAGTGAATTTCGGGGAAAGTGAATTCCTAAAAAGTGAATTCCGATGTTTGGCAGTGTTATGGAAAATGAACTGGAAAACACTTTCCAGTGTTTGTTTGTGTTATAGAAAATGAACTGGAAAATAATTTATTAATAAATTAATTTTTTTTCAAGTTTATTAAAATAATGAGGAACAAATCTTACAAATTAAAAAGTTGAATGAGAATGAAATTAAAAAAATATATAATTTCATAAATTATCTCAAATAAAATAAATAATAATCAAAATAATAGAGATCAAATCTAAAAAATTTTAAAAAAAAGAAAGGTGAATAAATTAAAATAATAATAATTAAAATTTCATAAATTATTTCAAATAAAATAAGTAACAATAAAAAAAATGAGGACCAAATTTGATAGATAAAAAATTTCAATAAAAAAATGATAAGAAAAAAGCAAATAGCAATTATAAAAATAAGGACCAAAATTAATATAAAAATTAAATTTTAAGAGATGGAATTGAAAAATAAATATTCAAAAACAAATTATATATAGCAATCAAAAGTTTGAGGATCAAATTTGATATAATCAGTAAATAATGACATTTCTAAATTTTTCACAATTTCCGGAAAGTGTTTTCCACCCAAATTTTCTGGAAAACACTTTCCTGAAAACCAAGCCAAATTTTTCTTTGACCGGAAATGTTTTCCGTTGACCAACTTTCCGGAAAGCAAATAAATAGAAAGTGGACAAACACAGCCTAAATATTTGATGCTATTGCTTTACACGTATCCTTGATGGACTGGTTAGAGTTGTGTTATCCAAATTAAATTTAAAGCGTTGATGAGAAATTGTTTTTCTACATCGTGAATTCAAAATCATACAAAAAAAAAAAGAGTCTCAGCTCATCAATCAAGGATTTACGATGTTCTTGATGATTGGAGGGATCGAAAAATAAACAACTCTCTGTATTGTTTTTGTAATTATAAAGTACTAAAAATACATAAATTAAATATTTTCTCAAATATTTTTTTTTATTATTAGATATGTCCTCCATGTATTTACAAGTGTTGTCAAATCTAAAATTGATTATTGATGGATTAAAATTTAATTTTACCATCTAATTAAAATTGATTTAATGTTATAGTAGTAGTTGTTTATTTGAAAATATATTAAAATAATTTTGTTTTATCTTTTAAAAATTTATTTTTGATATTACTACATCAAAATAATATAAAAAACATGTAAGAAAATTAAAGCGGAAAAAGATATGTAATCTTAAAAAATATATATATATTTTTGAAGTATAGTAGATAATAATACCAAAATCTGGAATGGAATGAAACCTGATCAGCCACGATTATAGACTTGATTTTAAGAAAAAAGAGTAGCTTTCAAAACTTGGCAACTCCATCTGTATATGTTATGCACCTACCACCACTTGCTATCATCAACTACTTTGATAAAAAAATATATATATATATTTTTTATATTGAACAGTTACGTGAAGTGTGAGTGAACATGGCCGACCCTTCAAACTCTTCATCCAATTGAAAGTTCGAGGCTGAAATTGTTTAAAAAGTAAACGATAAAAATGCTGATGATATTTTCTAACTATCTGTTTAAATCCTTTGTATACTGACTGAACACCATAGCAGTTGAATTTCTCCTTTCTAATTATTAGTCTCCATTAATACCAGATGATCAACTATTATTGGACCCAACAAAGTTCCCGATCAGCCTCATTTTTTTATATTTTCTATTCAATTATAAGAAGTGTTTTTATTTTAATTTATGATTAGCATGTTAATTAAAATTAAATCCTATCTTCTTAAGTTTGAAATCAGAATATTCGATGGAAACTCTTTTCCACGTTAAAGTCGGCCTCGATTATATTTAAAAAATAACGATTGGTTTTAATTATATTAAAACTTATTTTAATTTAAAAATAAAATCTATGAGATGAATATTGTGCACCCGTTATTAATTTTCAAAGATTTATTTTGAGCAGTTGATTTGGGTTCTTAGGCAATAGTTGTATTGAAAGAATAAAAATCAAAATTAAAAAGACATCAAACACGGAAAACATATAGAAGTTTCAGGAAAGATATATTTTGGTTCTATAACTTTAAAAAGAGTACAAATTGTATTTATATGATTTTTTTGTCTAATATTTTTTTTTCAAATTCAATTTTACTATAAAATTTATTTTTATTATTTTTTAGTTCCTGATCGAGAGAGATCATTGAATTTAAGTGACGAAGAGAGAAAAATATTTTTGACATTGATTTAGATCATTAAAATAATCGATGTTTGTGCCAAATGATTCCATTTGACGAGGGGAACATATTATGATTTTATTTACCTTTAAATTCATGAATAAATATATTTAACTTGGTTTAATTTTTTATTTTAAGTTGATTTTGGTTTTTGCAATATTTTTTGTTTTTTTAGACATGAATAATTTTACAAAACCAACTAATGTTGTCTTTTGGACATGTTGTAAGAAGTCCATAGACATCCACCGACTATATGTAATCACACAAATATAATTTAATTATGAATATTATCTAGTATATGTAGACAATATAGTGTTGATTTTATAATCGATTTGCGGCTTGTTTTTTTATATATATATATATATATATATTTCTTCAAGGTATATATATATATATATATATTTCTTCAAGGTACTTTGCGAGCCTCTTGGATATATATATATATAGTTCTTCAAGGTACTTTGCGAGTCTCCTGGAACTTCTTTATTTATGTCTTGGCCGTTGGATTTTATAAAAAGCTAGAATGCCGTTTCTGATATAGTTTTATCTCTTTTCAAATATTTATTATTATTTTTCAAAAGTCGTGTTGTTTTTCAAGAGATGCAGACGTCTTATAAATCGAATTTTATCTAAGTTTAATATTAATTTAACTCACGGTCTCATTTATTCAAACAAGCCCACCTCTCCCTGTTCCTGCCTTGATACGATGTTGTCGAATCTTTGCTGCAATATCTGAGAGTCTTTTAGTATTTTAAAAATATTCCAAAAATATAATTTTTAGTTTTTTTATTTGAAAATAAAATTTTTTTATGCTCTGAAAAAACATGTTATTTCAATATATATCTTTATATAAAAATACTTTAAAACATAATAACTGTCACGATATTATACTATATACACTTAACATGCTTCTATATATATTTAGTATATATGCAATTAGGTGTAATGTGATTTATTTGGCTGAATGAAAAAAGTTCATTGACTAATACCAATTTGGGAGTATGTTTGCGGTTATTTTTAAAAATATGTTATATTCATAAATGCATCAAAATATTTTTTTATTTTTTTAAAATTATTTTTGACACCAGCACATGAAAATAATCTAAAAATATATAAAAAAATAAAAAATATTTTTGAAACTGATTGCAAAAACACCCCATATTGTGATAAATCGAGATTACCAATTTGAGAGTATGTTTGCGGTTATTTTTAAAAATATATTATATTTATAAATGCATCAAAATATTTTTTTATTTTTTAAAAATTATTTTTGACATCAGCACATGAAATAATCAAAAAATATAAAAAAAAAATAAAAAATATTTTTGAAACTGATTGCAAAAACACACCATATTGTGATAAATCGAGATTACCGTTCTTTTTGGTTGGCTGAATTGAAAATATAAATTCCTTTTATTTTGGTGATATAATAAAATATCCACATAAAAGCTTACGTAGAAGTCAACACGACTCCCACAAGTGGTCAATATTGTTGATGCTTGTCTCATGTCATGACAAAAAAGTCCCGATATATAAATTATAAAGTAGGCTACATTGTCAGTCTCTAAACTACATGGACATAGGGATATGAAATGATTCGAAAGATTTTGAGAGAGAAATATATAATATTCCCTGCATTCTAATTATTATGACTATGCTTTTATTTAAAGATTATTAAGTCGTAGTGATTTTTATGAGTATGGTTAAAGTTCTTTTTAAAAATATTTTTTTCTAGAAATATATTAAAATAATAATATTTTATTTTTTAAAATTATTTTTGATGTCATCACATAAAAATAATCTAAAAACATCAATTTTTAATTTAAAATAAAAAATAAAAAAAAATTATTTTTTTTCAAAAAACACTTCTCAAATGCATTTCCAAATACTTACTAATTTTTAGTGATGTGATATATAATATTTTTTAAAAATTATTTTTTTGTTTGATTAACCTTTTATAATATTCTCTACATTCTAATTCATTGTTTTTTTTTTTGTTTGAAATTATATTAATTCTTTTTAACACTGATGTATCGAAATCAACAGAAAATATTAAAAAAAAACATTAATTTAGTTTTTTTTTATATCAAACGCACTAAAACATGATTTTAAATATATTAAAAAAGCCTTTAAATTTTCTAATAATATAATTGGCTTAGATGTAAAGAAAACAATCTTTCATCATTTATATTTTTAATAAATGATATATCTACCATGAATTAGCTTTATTTATAAAAATATTTTAAATCTACGAGAGTTGATTCTAAACCCTTTTAATCCAGGTCATTAAAAGGGTTAAAATAAAATAAAATTACCAATCTGATCAAAACTCAATCAACACTTATATGAACTGGTTATTGGTCTAATCAAAATCCGGTTTGCTCATAAATAAATAAAATATTCTTGTAATATTTACTTAATACGATAAATTGATAATATAGAGGTATTTGATTGTTTCATTATGGTATGTTGGATTTTAAAAAATATTTTTCAATGGAATATAAATAAAAATAATTTTTAAAGTGAACAATTAAAAAGAAATCTATTTATATATTTTTTTTTACTTAAGGCTGTGAAACACAATGTTTGATCACCTAATTGTAAACAATTCTGTGTCCTAATGATCAGAAACTCTCGAAATCTGTATAGGCTACTACTATGAACATAATAAAAGAAACCTTTCAGCATTTACAGTAATTTTTGCTTGGAATTAGCTAGGGGGATCTCACTTGCAATCCGTGGGATTATCATTTATGGCATGGACATCTTTAAACCGAGTTCATCGATCGAGCTTCTCTTAGAGGTCTTTTGCCCAAGTGCGTGAATCATTGTTTAAGGGATGTAATAACCTTATGAGATTGATGATGATATTCTCAAGATATTATATATGTTCATAATTTTGTTTAGAAAAATCATTTTATTGTGTTTTTTAGGTTAAATTGCACAATTCTAATTATTTTATTTTTGGATTTGAACTAAAATATTTTTGAATTAATATATATATATACACACACACACATAAACAGTATAAGCCCGAAATAAAGCACCGAAACACTTTAAAATCAAAATATTTCATTCTAATTAAAAAAACAAAACATCAATCGAAATAAAATTAACAACGTTACTTTAAAATGAGTTCATCTAGCTTCTCTTAGAGGTCTTTAGCCCAGGTGCATGAATCATTATTTAACCTACCATGGGATTGAGGCACGGATAGCTGCTAGTTGCTTATATGATCCCTTACTAGAGCCTCATCAACGAAACAGGACAGATAAAAAAAAAAAAACCAAGAACAAAAAACAAAAGGAAAGAAAAGAATGAAATTAAGGGAAAAGAGGCTATATGGGCACATATATAGCCAAGAATAGCACCAAATATATTGATTTCTTTTTCAGCTTGAACCCTGAAAACATGTGTTGCAGTGACTTTGTTTTTCTCTTTGCAAAACTTCATCTTGTCGCCAACTTTAAGATTCTTGCTAGCAACGAATGCAAGCCAAACCCTAGCATGCAAGAACTGGTTCTGGATGCCTTCTCTTGCGAATTGAACATTATTTTGAAGGTCCAAGCGTAGCTCCTTTCATCAAAATCTGCAGCGTAGCCTTCTTTATTCTATTTAAAAAAAATCAAGTATAAAATAGCATGAGTCTGTGTGCAAATTTCAAGTACAAATAACTTTCACTTAAGAAGATATGTTAAAAAATAATATAAATTATATCCTGAAACTTTATCTACTAACTTAAATTTTTAAATAAAATAATTCCTTAACAGTATTGACGCGGGATTTTCCACGTTGTGCCCGAGATATATACTCCATTCAACCAGAGTTTTTCATTATGCTCAACATCCTTCGGAAGAAGGTGAAGTTAAAACTACATCCGGTGAGAGCACAAGGGATTGGAAATGAGCGAACATAAAAGAGGGAGATATGAGCATAGGACAAGATAAATAAAATTAGCTAATGATTTTTTTAGGTCCCCCTCCCCTTTAATCCAGTGAATTTAATTGACAAATGTATTAAAACGCTGCAAAAATTGTATTGTGCTTACTAGTGATCATAAAAATACTTTTATATAGGATTTCTTTCTCCTACTTTATACTTTTTTTCCTCTTTAAAATAGTCCCCATAAATAATTAAAAGGATGATACCAGTTACATTCATTACTATAAATTTTTCCCTAAACACACTTACATTTTAGAATAGATAACAGTTGCAGTGAACAAATATCATGAGAAAATTACAATTTAATCCTTCTTGTTTTTTCAATTACATCCTTCTATTTCTTGGAGAATAAAGTGTTTATTTGATTGAGCAAACTAAAATGATGTTAGAGTTAATAACCTAACAGTTGAGGTCAAGGTTTCTTCTTGCTGGGCATGATTTCTCCTACTCACTGTTGGGTTTACCTTCCATATTGAGCTGAAGATCCCAACCTTTGTTGATGGTCTTTGTGTCTCGGGCTTAAGCTCCATTTCTTAATGGGAAAAAAAAACTAATCGAAAAGTATGTATAAAATTCACAAACACCACTAAATTTCGAGGTATTTAATTCAATTAAAATATATTTAATTTTGACTAACTTAATGTGTATAATTATAAGTTTATTTATTTTCTATTTATAAAGTTAATTACTACATTTCCCTGATGTTTATTCACTTTTGTTGATTTTTTTGAACTGAATGGTTATAATAGGAATCTTAAGATTTAACTTTATTCCCTTCTCATATATAAAATAATTAAATAAGCACATTCATTCAAATCCAGACGAGGAGCGGAACGCATTGCTCGTTTTTTCTCGTCTAGAGCCTGTTTGGGAGGGCGGTTGCGGTAGTTTTTCAAAATATTTTTTGTACTGAAATACATTCAAATGATGTTTTTTTATTTTTTAAAAATTATTTTTAACATCAGCACATCAAAATGATCTAAAAACACTAAAATATATTTATATATAAAAAAAAATGAAAAGCTGCGGCGCGGCGGGTGAAACGCCGCGCCAAACAGCTTCCTAATCTAGGATGAAGTTATCTTGAACTGTTTATTGATAATACTACAACTCAATTATTAAACCATGATAAAAAATGAACGCTGTGATTTTGTTGATGAATTGATGCAGATGTATCGTGATTTAATGAGTGAATTGTAGAGTATAACAATCTAATTCTATATAGAAAAGAAAAAAAATGAGTATAGGAATAACTTAATACATAATAAATCCAAAAAATCAAGTTTACAAGACATCAAAGAATTTCTGAGAATTTCAGGAGCTGAGAATTTCTGCTTTTGGGGATCATTCTTGACAAGTCGCGATTGAGAAACCACAAAGCTGGCCCAAAAGAATCAAGATGGGCTTCGTCCACTACAGTTTAATCAAATTACACTTCAGACTTTTTGTGCTTTATCTGCATCCAGAAAAGAACAGCAGTCTCAGTAGCCAGGCCCATACAATTTCTCATCGATTAAGGCCCAAAACAATCGCGCCACCATTCTTTTCTCATCTGATTAAAAATCTAAAACCAATGGATAAATAAAACAAAGGCAAAGGTTTACATCTTACGTGGCATAAGGCATGTGCCCTTGCCGCCGCCATCCCGTCCTACGTGGCATAATAATGTGAGAGCAAAATAAAAAAAAAAACTAGAGAGATTTCTCTAAAAGGTCGTCGTAATTAAGTGATTACTAATTAGAAAAACACCATCATGAATATTTTGAGTTCAATAAGAAAATACTAAATAGTTCGGTGTTGTTAATTTTTTTTTTTTACACTATATGAAAAATATAATATAAAACTGAATTGTAAAATCATAAATATATTTTTTCATTATATATTGATAATTTCAATCAATAAAATAAATTATATTAAAATCTAATAAAAAAATCAACAATATTATAATCAATTAGTGATCTAAATAAATAAATAAAAATAGATAGTATAAATCAAGAAATCAATGACATAAAAAAGCTTAAAATCAAAATTTTCAATATTGATAAATTATTAAATGATAGTAAATACACAAGAATCCCATGACAACGTAGTTATTCTCATCATAACAAGTTATAATAAACCTCTTTTAAGTTGCAAGCTAATAAATCTAAATTAGTAATTAACTAGTATAAGTCTAATAATTAAAATAAACTATTAAAAATGTTTAATATGCCAGAAAAAATTTAAATTAGAAATAATTTTTTAACATTAAATAAATAAATAAAATATGATAATAAAACAAAATTTTCATTCTAAAATTCTTCCATGTAGTCTAAATCTCTAATTTTCACAAATTCATGGTAGATTTCAGTCATGATTCTAAACAAACAAATTCATGGTAGATTTCAAATTATTTTAAAGTATTAATATTAAAAATATTTTTTTAATGCAGCTCCATTGACCATTCATTAATGCAGCTCGTAAGGGAGAAGAAATAATGTAATATTGAAAACAAAAGGGAAAAATAAAATGCACAGAACAAGAGACCAGTTTATATAAAAATCAGGGAAAACATAGTCAATCATCTGCTATTAAAGATGGATATCCTTCAATCTTCAAGAGGAAAAGACTTCAGGGAAATTCTTCTTGGGCATTCAAAAATCAAGGCACAAAATTATCAGCTAAAAAACGGAGGAAACTTGTCCCATTCAATGAGTATTGCAAGGCGATGTTTTTTTATTCAGATGATAATCTTCTTAGTTTTTAAATTTAATCGAGTCATATTAAAGGGCAATGTTATAAGGAAGTCATCCTTAACTCTCCCAGTTCCAGAAAAATCTATAATCAAGCAAGAGTTTTTCTCCGGAACGTTTTGCTCAAGAATATATATGTATAAATTATGCCATAACAGTGAAATGATTTATACATGTTGTACTGAACAGATTAGAGAGTATAGGTAAATTAGTTAATAAAAAAATATATAATTACCTGGGAAATTTGTTGTTCTTCACTGCCTTTTGACCATACTTTCTCCATCGATATCCATCGTCAAGTATATCAACTCGGCTTCTTGTTTGAAAAGCGTACTTGGGCTTTCTTATCTTCTTTTCTCCCTTACTCTTTTCCCAGTTTCCCCTCACTTTCAGACCCAGCAAAGCCTCTGTTTTGAGAGATGCTGTCAGAATCTAAACTGGCTGGAGCTTGCATCTCTTGCATCAATCCCAACAATCCATTTCCCTTAGTACTTTCAAAGTCAGTAGAAGCATAAGAGTTGATCATGTTCAGAGACATGAAAGAAGCAGAGGTGTCTGCTGAAGATAAAATTAAATGGAAAAAATAGTGTGTAGTTGTCCACAAGAGAGAGAAGGAGAAGATGTGGGAGTATTTGGCTAGTTATAATAAATAAAGGTTGAATTAGCAGAACTCTGAGAATATCAATAAGCCGGCGGCGGCATGCTTAATTAATCGTGACTCTAGCTTCTTTATCTTATGGTAGATGGCGTAAACGGCACGTAAAAAATTAATTTAGATTAATAGTAGATATGCAAAACATTATATGGTCGCGGTCATTAATTAAAAGCTTAAACCCAAAATCCCATCCCATGAGGATAAATAGAAGAAGTTACATTTTTTGTTTTTTTTTTAAAACGAAAAAGTAAAACGAGAATAAAGTTCTAAGATAGAAGTGGTCAAGGTTTGGTGTAAAATTCTACAATAATTTCCAGTCCTTAATGATAAACCCTATCACAGGTCTCTTTCTAAAAAAACAAAGGATATTTCTTGTTGATTTGATGTCATGCCATTGATTGTGCTAAATAGGAGTACATGATTGGTTATTTATGATGTGTGTATATATAAAGACACCTAGATACCCTACCAGTTGTGTGTGTGGGCGTAAGAAATTCAATAAATAAATAATGGATGTAAAAATATTAATTAATTTTGGTATATTTCTCTTTCATCTACTTGGAAATGGATTGAGTGAATGAGTAATGCTGCCCATTCAAGAAAGATTTCTAGGTAGCTGTGGACAGGTGTTGCAAGCTACTAGTAAGGTTTAGCTACTATCATTAGGTACAATGTTCTATTGTGTTTGACAATCTAATTTAAAAAGAAGACGACTTCAGGGAAATTCTCCTATGGGCATTCAAGAACCAAGACTCTGTGGGACAGAATTATCAGCTACAAAACGGAGGAAACGTGTCCCATTCAAGGTGTTTCCAAGCCTTCCAGCTGCCAAACTTGTCTCAGATGTTTCAGACTGTCGGGGACCAACTAAATCAGAATGTCTTCACAATGTAGCTCAGTAAATTAGGGTGCAGTTTTTGTGATTATTTCAGAAAATGGGAGCTGCTATCGGAGCTTTATGAAGTAAATCTCAAGAAATTCTGTGCAAAGTGAAATCACATAAATGAAAAGTTCCATTACCAAACCAAGTAAGAGAAGTAGTTTTATTTCAGAAAACACGACAACACAAGATAGATTTCACGGTGACTTTGAAGTGAATAAAGCCACCTTGCAGTACTTAAGCTCTACCGTCTAGTACAGCGGCGCAGCCTTCCATGATCGGATAGATTTCAACATTCATGGAATTGATGGGGCTATGATGGGTGAATAGCCAAAGATAGCACCAAATATCTTAACAACTTTGCCTCATCTAGATGACTTATGTTACAGAATTATATTTCTATATAATTATATACCTCTATTTATACAGGTGCTGCGCAATAGGTGCATATTGTTAGAGAATAATATAAATTATATTCTGGAGTCACTTATGAGCTTAAATTTTTAGATGAAATGATTTCTTGATGTGGTATCAGAGTTTTGTTAACCCAGCGGTCACGAGTTCAAATTTCACCACCTCTATTTTATTTGATAAAAAACAAGCACAAGATAATGTGAGTTTGTGCAAGTTCCGAGCCCAAAGGGCTTTCACTTGAGGGAGTGTGTTAGAGAATAATATAAATAATATTCTAGGACCTCACCCTTGAACTTAACTTTTAGGTAAGACGATTCCTTGACACACAGTGCTTAAGGTTTTGTGGCGTCACACTTGTTTAGCAGTTTTTGCATCGCTCATTTACATTCCAAAAATATTTTAAAAAAAAATTAAAAAATATATTTCTATTTCTTATTTTCAATTAATTTTTTCTTATTTTTTTAATTATTTATATTATAAATAATATTTTAAAAATATATATTTATATTATTTTGATATATTTCTAAATAAAAAATATTTTAAAAAACAATCTAATTAACTGACTGCAGCTGGTCACGCGATCAGATCCTTGTCGCTGGATGAAAAGTATTCCCTTACTTGTGTATATGGTAGATTTATTTGATTAAAGTGAATCATCGTAAAAGAAAACAGAACACAAATACTCATATATGTTGTTTGGCTCTATATTTTAAAAATATTTTAAAAAAAAATTGAAAATTTTTAATTTTTATTTTAAATCAAATTCTTTTAATATTTTTAAATCATAAAAAAAATTCACAAAGACAGTTGGGCAGCATTCAAGAAAACGAAGAACGGCCAGCTAACGAAAATCCAGGACCATAAATTTTCTCATCGATTAGTAAGGCCTAAAACAATCGCGCCACCATTCTTTTCCCATCTCATTAAAAATTTAAGACTAATGGATAAATAAAACAAAAGTGTAGGTTTACATCTCACGTGACTAAGATTCTGTTTGGGAGTGCGTTGTAACCGGTGTTTATTGAAAATTTGAAATTTTTTATTTTTATTTTAAATAAATATGTTTTGATGTTTTTAGATCATTTTAATGTGCTGATGTCAAAAATAATTTTTAAAAAATAAAAAAAAATTATTTTGATATATTTCAGCACAAAAAACACTTTAAAAACTATCACAATCGTATTTCCAAACAAAGATAGATTGCAATACAGTTGCCAGAGTGGATGACTAATGAATTAAAAGAGTCGGTGGGGGGGCGTGACTAGGAGTCCGCCTGATAACATATAGGAAAGGCAGCAGGAAGGTGCATTTGCACTCCTTGGTAGTCTTTACTCCACAAGTGCGTCTCATCAAAAACTTCATCGGTAATGATTGGATTGAAGTGTTAAAAAAAACTATGAAATAGAGTTGAAGGAGAGAATTGGCTCATCCATCCGGTGGCTGCCATTAATTTCAATACTAGCAATTAAGTCATTGCCTCAGGGTTAATGTGCCCGGAGGCACTCAAATCGGCGGCGTACTCACGACGAGATTAAACTACAATTTTGAAACTTCAAGCACTGAAACCAGTCTTACAGGGAAGGGCAACTATTAAAAAAATTACAGTTTTTTTAATTTTAAGTTAAATTTTTTTGGTGTTTTCAAATTATTTTAAAGAACTAGTATTAATAATATTTTTTTTAAATAAAAAATATTATTTTAATATATTTTACAAATAATTTTCATGAAGCTTCTAGACTAAGAAGGAAAAGGTGGTGGAGAAAAATCTGGATTGATATTTTAACAAAAACATCCCATTTTTATTTTTATTTTTATTAATTAACTAACGTGAAATTTAATTAATTCACTTGAGCTCTAATGCCTTTGACTTTTCTTTTGTGATGACATATTTACCGATCATCGCACGATATCACTGGATGAAAATGTAAGAGTTATTTGTTTTTATTGTGTTGAAAATATTAAAAAAAAATTAAAGTTCTTTTATTTCAAGTTAAATCTTTTTTAGTGTTTTCAAATTATTTTAAAGTAATAAAATTAAAAATAAAAAAATATTATTTTAATAAATTTCTAAATAAAAGAAACTCAAAAACAACGCTACAGTGCCCTAGTCTCACCATCGTCTGAGCTGATGTGGCAAAAAAACACAAATAGAAGAAAGAAGTTAGAAATATATTTCTAAGGGCGTCCCTAACTGAACTCTCGCAAAGGAAAAGGCTCACACTCCATTGACCATTCATTAATGCAGCTCGTAAGGGAGAAAAAATAATGTAATATTGAAAACAAAAGGGGGGAAATAAAATGCAAGAGAGACCAGTTTGTTCATATAACAATCACGGAAAACATAGCTAATCATCAGTTTTTAATGATGGATCGATATCCTTCAATCTTCAAGAGGAAAAGACTTCAGGGAAATTCTCCTATGGGCATTCAAGAATCAAGACTCTTTGGCACAAAATTATCAGCTACAAAACGGAGGAAACCTGTCCCATTCAAGGAGTTTCCAAGCCTTCCAGCTGCCAAACTTGTCTCGGATGTTTCAGACTGTCGGGGACCAACTAAATCAGAATGTCTTCACAATGTAGCTCAGTAAATTAGGGTGCAGTTTTGGTGATTATTTCAGAAAATGGGAGCTGCTATCGGAGCTTTATCAAGTAACTCTCAA
Organism: Salix arbutifolia; assembly: GCA_025169955.1. Classification (NCBI taxonomy): domain Eukaryota; kingdom Viridiplantae; phylum Streptophyta; class Magnoliopsida; order Malpighiales; family Salicaceae; genus Salix; species Salix arbutifolia. Next base: position 1,131,738 of record CM045913.1, on the reverse strand, counting down.
GAAATTCTGTGCAAAGTGAAATCACATAAATGAAAAGTTCCATTACCAAACCAAGTAAGAGAAGTAATTTTATTTCAGAAAACACGACAACACAAAAGATAGATTTCACTTATAAGTGAATAAAGTCACCTTCCAGTACTTAAGCTCTACCGTCTAGTACAACAGGGCAGCCTTCGATGATCGGATAGATTTCAATATTCATGGAATTGATGGGGCTATGATTGGTGAATAGCCAAACATAACACCAAATATCTTAACTTCGTTTACAGCTTGAACCTTTTCAGCCTGAATCTTTTCAGCTTGAACCTTTTCTTCCTGAACCTTTTCAGCTCGAACATTTTCAGCCTGAACCTTTTCAGCTTGAACCTTTTCTTCCCGAACCTTTTCAGCTCGAACATTTTCAGCCTGAACCTTTTCAGCTTGAACCTTTTCTTCCCGAACCTTTTCAGCTCGAACATTTTCAGCTCGAACCTTTTCTTCCTGAAACTTTTCAGCTTGAACATTTTTAGCCTGAACCTTTTCTGCCTGAACCTTTTCAGCTTGAACCCCGTAAAAAGGTACTCCAGCGGTCTGGCCCAATACGGAAAACTTGATCTTGTCGCCGACTTTAAGGTTCTTGCTGCGAACGAATGCAAGCCAACCCTTTGAGAGAACTGGCTTCCGGTATCGATTATTCTTGCGAGTAGAGCATTTGAAGGTCCAGACGACATCACTCTCATCCATTGCTTGAAAACTCACGGCATGACCACCATTTAAAGATGGGAGAGACTTGAGATACTTGGTGGGCACTGACAGTGCTTTGCTAGTGTCTGTTTTGGAAAGGATCTTAGAGAAGGTTGTCATTGTAGGCCAAGCAAGAAGAAGATACTGCAAGTCTTACACGACCGGGTTCAAATCTTTCTTGCTTGTGATCTTGTATGGATCATGAATCCTCTACTCTATTTATAATTTTAATTTTATACGGCGATTTGTTACAAAAAGAGTGCATAGGCGATATGTTGAAAAACGAGTGCATAGGCGATTTGATTGATGTTTGTCTCATGTCAGCTTTTTCTAACGTTTGTTTTGTTTTTTTGGGGTGGTTGATAGCGATAGCCCTATCAGAAATTTATTAAACACGGGATTACAATATTTTATTATATTCATTTTGATAAAAATAAAACACAAAGATAATATAAAATTATATAAATTTCAAGTTTCAATTTCCAAAAAGTTTTTAATATGTAAGTTAAAAGAATAATATAAATAATTAAATTTTAAATTTTAAATAAGATAATTTTTAACAAATTTTACAGTCAGACACGCAGACCAAACCCAAAGCAATGCTGGGCATCAGAAAGCTTCTAGAGAGCCGGGCTACTATTACAGCAACAAGGGTGTGAATTGGTTTCAGGAACTGAAAATTTGGGCTTTTGGGGATTGTTCTTGACAAGTCGCGAATGAGAAACCACAAAGTTGGCCCAGAAGAAGCAAGATGGGCTGCGTCCACTACATTTTAACCAAATTACACTTCAGGCTTTTTGGAATTAAGAGTAAAGAGGGAGAAGATAAAACTAGAAAAGAGAGGAATGAGGTTTGAAAAAGTCTAGAACTCTGCAATTTTTTTATTTAATTCATTAAAACTCCTTGTAATGTCAAGAAAATTACATATAAATAATACAATCATAATCATAATCAATTTGTGTTTAAAATCCATAAATTAACAAAAGTTTAATAAAATAGCATAAACTGAAATTTAATAGTAAAAATAAATAAAGCTTAATAACTTAAAGCCGAATAAGCTCAATCTTCCAATTCAATAACACAGGATCATAAATCATATGGCTACATGAATCATGTATTGAGTCTGATCAACTAAAGAACCCTGAATCATCCACAAAGTTTAGAGTCTTTTCGCTAAAAAAATTGTACCCAACTCTCCTCCCCATGACTTTGATTATTGAAGTTTGACACCCAGGTTCCCTAATCTGATGTTTTTCCTCGACAGATAATTTGATTGGTGAACAGTCATCCACCCCGAAGTCATCGTCCTCATCATTAGAAATATATTCTTCCCTCGAACCATCTTCAGCCATCTTCTTATCAAATAAGAAGAACCAACGAAGAGTTTCCATGTATGTGTAGGTTGTTGTCCTTCTGTTCTCCTGCTTCCTCAGCAAATAAAAATACTTATTTTTTAAAAAAAAATCAAAAATATTTTTGAAATACAATATCAAACGCATTCTACCAGAAGCAAAAGAATCTTTGACACGCACTTGAGGTCATGACCTAGCGGGGGTAAAAAATTGTTCTCTCCCTCTATAACCGGATTCAATCCTTTTTGTTCTTGCCTGTCATCCCGCAGAATTTTATATATTCATTGTGCTTGTAAGGTGTTCAGTAGATTTAAGAATTGGTCGTTGTGTACATAAGCTGGACTTGACATTCAGTTATAAAATAAATAAATAAAAGGGACCGCCGCTTACCAGAACTCAAGAACAGTAATGAAAGTTTTTTGGATTATAACTAACAAAATATCAATCACCCGATTAAACATGGAAAAGAAATTGTCGTTCGATTATTTGACGAACAAGAGTCAATCTAATCCGATCCAAATTATTAACCCTTGACATTGGGATCCGTGCATCAACTTTAATGGTTCTCGTGGGTTTTGAAACGTGGGTTGGAAAATTGCGTTGCAGTGTACGGCCATGAACAGTTACGTGAAGTGTGCGTGTCATGGCTTACATCATAAACGGGAGCTTCAATGAGGTGGCGTCGTCCTCTTTCTTTTTCTCCCACAAGCAACCGACTCTTCAAACGCTTCATCCAATTGTTGCTCTTCTCTCTCTTCCTGGTCGGTCAGGCAAAGTATTCCCTTAGATCCTTGTCGCTGGATGAATGAAAAGTATTCCCTTACTTGTGTATATGGTAGATTTATTTGATTAAAGTGAAGCATCGTAAAAAAAAAATCAGAACACAAATACTCATACAAGTTGTTTGGCACTATATTTTAAAAATATTTTTAAAAAAATTTGAAATTTTTGAATTTTTAAATTAAATGGTGGGCACTGACAGTGCTTTGCTAGTGTCTGTTTTGCTAAGGATCATAGAGAAGGTTGTCATTTTAGGCCAAGCAAGAAGAGGACAATGTAAGTATTGTCTTACACGAATGGCTTCAAATCTTTCTTGCTTGTGCTCTTTCCCTTGGATGCACAGTGTTAGAGAATAATATAAATTTTTTTTATTTTAATAATATTTACATAGAAGTCAAAACGACTCCTACAAATATATAGGTGCTATATGTTATATAATGTTAAAAAATAATATAAACTTATAGAAATAAAAACAACTCCCACAAGTGATCAGCTGATGCTTGTCTAATGTCATGACCTCATGTCATGACAAAATGGGGTATAGATACTACAATAACACTATCTAAAATGATAGCCACAACTTTTATTTTTAACGAGCATTTTTTTTTAATGATAGCCTCCTTGATAGCACACCCACACCAACTATCCCCAGGCCACACACACCCAACAGAATTATAATTATATAGTTTATGTGAGATAGTTTATTGACGTGGTATCAGAATTTTGTTGATTTAGCGGTCATGAGTTTGAACCTTATCATCTTTATTTTATTTAATAAAAAAAATTAAGCATAAGATAATATAGGTTTGTGTAAATTTCGAGCCCAAAAAACTTTCACTTGAAAGAATATATTAGAGAATAATATAAAATGAAGAATGACCAGCTAACGAAAATCCAGTACCATAAATTTTCTCATCGATTAAGGCCTAAAACAATCGCGCCACCATTCTTTTCCCATATCATTAAAAATTTAAGACTAATGGATAAATAAAACAAAGGTGTAGGTTTACATCTCACGTGACTAAGGGATAGATTTGCAATACAGTTGCAAGAGTGGATGACTGTTGAATTAAAAGAGTCGGTGGGGGACGTGACTACGAGTCGGCCTGATAACAAATAGGAAAGGCACCAGGAAGAAGGGACTGGCAGAATTTCTGTCATTTGAAACCAAATTTCATATTAGGTACAGAAAATATTATTATATTAGAAAAAATTCCTGTACCCACCATTAAGTTCATCCTGATAAAATTGAGTAGGGATGAATTGATTTGCTTGATATGATTTTTAAATTTATTTTCACACTTTTTTCATGGATTTTCAAGAGTGATAAACACTTTTATATTAAATGGACATATTTCATCGTTAAAGTTTCGTGATTTTAAGAAGATCGAGAAGCTTTAGAATGAACCTCTGTGTCTTCTTCTTTTTTTCCCCTTTTCTTTTCATTACAGCTCTCAGAACCACTCTATGCTTCTGGGTTTAATTTGGATCGCTATTTGTAGGCGCCTTGAATCGGTCTAGTGTCCTTGTTGACTAATTTAATAGAGGGGAAAAAGAAAAAGAAAAAATATTGCTAAGATAAGAATAAAAGAGGAATCCATTGTAATCTAAAAGGAATTCAATGGAAACACGCAAGTTCCCATTTTGAGCTGGCAGAAGATGACCTAGAAGTAGATAAAGAGAAGGCACCATTTTCAAACGGGCACGAGTCGTGCGAGTCACTTCACCTAGCTGTGAACTCGGAACATGGGCCGAGAAGTAGTCGGTACGAGGTGTAGATCAATTCTTTCAATTGTATATTTGAGAATATAGTTTGAGTCTGATTTTAAAAATGTTGAAAATGTTGTCTTTTGGACATGTTGTAAGAAGTCCATAGGCATCCACCAACTATATGTAATCACACAAATATAATTTAATTATGAATATTATCTAGTATATGTAGACAATATAGTGTTGATTTTATAATCGATTTGCTGCGGCTTGTTTTTTTTATTTTATATATATATATATATATATATATATATATATATTTGTTACTGCAAGAAACATGTTAACAGGGTTCAAGCTGAAAAAGAAATCAATATATTTGGTGAAATCAATATGTTAACATGTTTCTTGCAGTGACTTTGTTTTTCTCTTTGCAAAACTTTTTATCTTGTCGCCAACTTTAAGGTTCTTGTCGCCAACTTTAAGGTTCTTGCTAGCAACGAATGCAAGCCACACCCTAGCACAAACTGGTTCTTGATGCCTTCTCTTGCGAATTGAACATTATATTGAAGGTCCAAGCGTAGCTCCTTTCATCAAAATCTGCAATAGTCTCTTTATTCTATTTTAATAAAAATCAATTAGAAAATAGTATGAGTCTGTGTGTAAATTTTTAGTCTAAATAGTTTTCACTGGAGAAATTATGTTAAAAAAAAATATAAATCATATCTTGAAATTTCAACTAACAATTTAATTTTTTAAATAAAATGATTTCTTAACAGTCTTGACTCGGGATTTTTCATGTTGTGCCCGAGAAATATACTCCATTCAACCAGAGTTTTTCATTATGCTCAACATCCTTCGGAAGAAGGTTAAGTTAAAACTACATCCAGTGAGAGCACAAAGTATTTTTTTGTTTGATTAACTTTTTATAATATTCTCTACATTCTAATTCATGTTTTTTGGTTTGAAATTATATTAATTGTTTTTGACTGATGATATATTGAAATTAACAGAAAATATTGAAAAAACATTAATTTAGTATTTAAAATGATGTTGGAGTTAATAACCTAACAGCCGAGGTCAAGGTTTCTTCTTGCTGGGCATGTTTTCTTGCTACACTCACTATTGGGTTTAGTTAAGGATTTGAGATTTGTATTATTTATCTTCCATATTGGGCTGAAGATCCCAACCTTTGTTAATTAATGGTCTTTGTGTCTTGGGCTTCAGCTATATATAAAATCACAAGCACCAGCTATATTTCGAAGTATTTAATTCAATTAAAATATATTTATTTTTGACTAACTTAATGTGTTTAATTATAATTTTATTTATTTTCTATTTATAAAGTTACATTTCCCTGGTGTTTATTAACTTTTGTTGATTTTTTTGAACTGAATGGTTATAATAGGAATCTTAAGATTTAACTTTATTCCCTAAGCACATTCATTCAAATCCATACGAGGAGCAGAACGCATTGCTCGTTTTCTCTCGTCTAATCTAGGATGAAGTTATCTTGAACTGTCTATTGACAGTACTACAACTCAATTATTAAACCATGATAAAAATGAACGCTGTGATTTTGTTGATGAATTGATGCAGATGTATCGTGATTTTATGAGTGAATTGTAGAGTATAACAATCTAATTCTATATACAAAAGAAAAAAAAATGAGCATAGGAATAACTTAATACATAATAAATTAAAAAAATCAAGTTTACAAGAAATCAAGCATAGGAGCTGAGAATTTCTGCTTATGGGGATCATTCTTGACAAGTCGCGATTGAGAAACCACAAAGCTGGCCCAAAAGAATCAAGATGGGCTTCGTCCACTACAGTTTAATCAAATTACACTTCAGACTTTTTGTGCTTTATCTGCATCCAGAAAAGAACAGCAGTCTCAGTAGCCAGGCCCATAAAATTTCTCATCGATTAAGGCCCAAAACAATCGCGCCACCATTCTTTTCTCATCTGATTAAAAATCTAAAACCAATGGATAAATAAAACAAAGGCAAAGGTTTACATCTTACGTGGCATAAGGCATGTGCCTTTGTCGCCGCCATCCCGTCCTACGTGGCATAATAATGCGAGAGCAGAAAAAAAAAAGAAGCTAGAGAGATTTCTCTAAAAGGTCGTCGTCATTAAGTGATTATTAATTAGAAAAACATTATCATGAATATTTTGAGTACATCAGAAAATACTAAACATTTCAATGTTTTTAAAATAATTTTTTTATATGATATGAAAAATATAATATAAAATTGAATTGTAAAATCAAAAGTATATATTTTTAGTATATATTGATAATTTCAATCAATAAATTAAATTATATTAAAATCTAATAAAAAAATCAGCAATATTATAATAAATTAGTGATCTAAATAAATAAAAAAGATAAATAGTATAAATCAAGAAATCAATGACACAAAAAAAACTCAATCAAAATTTTTAATATTGACAAATTATTAAATGATAGTACGGACACAAGAATCCCGTGACAACTTGGTTATTCTCATCATAACAAGTTATAATAAACCTCTTTTAAGTTGCAAGCTAATGAATCTAAGTCAGTAATTAATTAGCATAAGTCTAGTAATTAAAATAAACTATTAAACATATGCCAGAAAAAATTTAAATTAGAAATAATTTTTTGACATTAAATAAATAAATAAAATATGATAATAAAACAAAATTTTCATTCTAAAATTCTTCCATGTAGTCTAAATTTCTAATTTTCACAAATTCATGGTAGATTTTTAAATATATAGTTCTTTCTCGTATGAATAAATTACTGAGTTTATCATGTATATTTACAAATATTAAGATGTTTAGTTTCTCTTTTATCTAGAATTGCAATAAAATTTTAAATATATATTTACTGTCATGAAAATTGACGTATCCACTTGAGCTCCAATTTCTATCGACAGCCTTAAACTCCTCTTTTTCCAAAAGCAAGGGATATTCATTGACCCTATTTATCACGCTCTGAACAGACACTTAATTAACTGTAGCTTATAATTAGGAAAACAAATATTATGAGATTATTATTATTATTAAGAAATATTAAAATAGTTTTGCTTTTCACTGTAGCAACAAACATTGGAAAGTCAAGTGTTTTATCCTTGACTGCTAAGTTTCTCCAACCAAACCAAGACACAAAAACCGATGTCTCCGTGCTTCTTGGTGCTCTCAAAAATCGCTTCGCAGTCCGATGTCTCTGTGCACTCTACATTCGCCTCTCGCTACGTCCGAGAGTCCCTTCCAAGTATATATATAGCACACGACATAGTCCTAATCTGTTCCTTCAGTGTTTTCAAGTTATTTTAAAGTACTAATATTAAAAATAATTTTTTAAAATAAAAAGATATTATTTTAATAAATTTCAAAATAAAAGAAAGTTAAAAACAACACTACAGTACCCTAGTCTCACCATCGTCTGAGCTGATGTGGCAATAACACAAATAGAAGAAAGAAGTTAGAAATATATTTCCAAGGGCTTACCTTACTGAACTCTCACAAAGGAAAAGGCTCACACTCCATTGACCATTCATTAATGCAGCTCGTAAGGGAAAAGTAATAATGTAATATTGAAAACAAAAAAGGAAAAATAAAATGCACAGAACAAGGCACGAGAGACTTGTTCATATAACAATCACGGAAAACATAGTTAATCTCCTGCTATTAATGATGGATATCGATCCTTCAATCTTGGAGAAGAAGAAGACTTCAGGGAAATTCTCCAATGGGCATTCAAAAATCAAGACTCTTTGGGACAAAATTATCAGCTAGAAAACGGAGGACACTTGTCCCATTCAAGGAGTTTCCAAGCCTTCCAGCGGCCAAACTTGTCTTAGATGTGTCAGACTGTCGGGGACCGACTATATCAGAATGTCTTCACAATGTAGCTCAATAAATTAGGGTGCAGATTTTGTGATTATTTCAGAAAATGTGAGCTGCTATTGGAGCTTAATTTATGAAGTAAATCTCGAGAAATTCTGTGCAAAGTGAAATCACATAAATGAAAAGTTCCATAAACAAACCAAGTAAGAGAAGTAGTTTGATTTCAGAAAACAAGACAACACAAAGTCACGGTGCCTTTGAAGTGAATAAAGCCACCTTACAGTACTGAAGCTGTACCGTCTAGTTCAGCAGTGCAGCCTTCCATGAGATAGATTTCAATATTCATGGAATTGATGGGGCTGTGATGGGCGAATAGCCAAAGATAGCACCAAATATCTTAACTTCTTTTTCAGCTTGAACCCTGTAAAAAGGTACTCCAGCGGTTGGGTCCAATACGGAAAACTTGATCTTGTCGCCGACTTTAAGGTTCTTGTTGCAAACGATTGCAAGCCAACCCTTTAAGAGAACTGGCTTCGGGTGTCCATTCTTGCGAGTAGAGCACTTGAAGGTCCAGACGAAGCCACTCTCATCCATTGCTTGAAAACTCACGGCTTGGCCGCCATTGAAAGATGGGAGAGAGTACTTGAAAACCTTGGTGGGCAGTGACAGTGCTTTGCTGGTGTCTGTTTTGCGAAGGATCTTAGAGAAGGTTGTCATTTTAGGCCAAGCAAGAAGAAGATAATGTAAGTATTGTCTTACACGAACGGCTTCAAATCTTTCTTGCTCGTGATCTTTCCCTTGGATGCATCATGAATCCTCTATTTATAATTTTATACAGGTGCTGCGCGATAGGAGTGGTCAAGGTTTTGTCGTATTGCACATGTGCACAGTGGTCATTGCAAGATTCTTAATATGGTTGCCTTGTCGCCGGCTTGTTTCCACTTTAAATCCAGAAAAAGCAGTTTACAAGACGCGTAGAAAATCCTTATTGCCAACGTCCACTTCTCTTGTGATAAGGAAAGCAAGGTTTTGGATTGTGATACTGTCGCCGGCTTGTTTCCACTTTAAAGAATAATCACCATTTCCACTTCAAAGAGTAATCACCATTTCCACTTTAACGATAGCCACTATTTCTTTCTTTTGTACGACTCTTGGATCTTTTGCCTTGTATCACTCAACTTCCAAACTAGAAAATGACAGGATTAAATTAAACCATCCATATTATTATTAAGTTCGATGATGACAAAGTCAATCAAGTCGGGACCAAACCAGCTAAGAGCTTAAACCTTATTTATTTATTTATTTCTAGGGTTGATAGCGATAGTTCCAGTGCACAAAACTGGTCTCTCGTGCCTTGTTATTTTAGTTTGTTAAAGTTAAAAATCTAAAAAAGAAATATTTCTAGAGAATTTAAAAAATATGTCAACACGGTAAAGAAAAACACCATCTAAAAGATGAGTATAAAATATTGTTGTACTATCATTAACAACTTTGCCTCATCTAGCTGGTCTCATATAAAAGTTTAAGTTTTCAGGTGATATGATTCCTTGATTAACCACGCGGTTATGAGTTTGAATTTGACTACATTCATTTTATTTGATAAAAATTAAACACCAAAATAGTATAAGATTATGCAAGTTTCAAGCTCCAAATTTTTTTTATTTAAGTATATATGTTAAAAAATAATATAAATCATATCTTGATTTTTTAACAATTTTTACAATTAGATACACACACGCAATTAGTTCTAGGAATCACATTACATAGAGACCAAACCCAAAACAATGGTGGGCAGCAGAGAGCTTCTAGAGAGCCGGGCTGTGATCAACCTGAGCTAACTATTTCAGTGACAAGGGTGTGAAATAGTTATTTTATATTAATTAACTAGCATAAGTTTAATAATTAAAATAAACTATTAAACAATGTTTAATACATAGAAAAAATTTAAATTAGATTTTTTTTAACATTAAATAAATAAAAATAATAATTTCAACTAGATCTAATATATAGGTTGAAAAATATGTTTGATCTCATAAATTTGTTAACAAATATTATAAGGCTAAATTCAAAACTAATTTCGTTGTTTATATCATAAATTTAATAAACTCATAAAATCAGACGGATTTTACTGATATTACTAATTTTGTATGAATAAAGTTTGATTTTACTAATTTTTTAATTTAATTTGATTTAGCTTATAATTTTATAAATACACGTTGAACTCGTTAAATCATAAGATATTTTACGAGTATTTTGACAAATTCCCACTCACTACTCAGCCCGAATGCGCGTAGTCAACCTCTCTGGAGTGGATATTCCGATAATTTTACTTTAGCCTACGAAGACAAAAGAGTCCCCTTCCTTGTTCATCCACGTGTGCATAGATCGGCCTCTCTGGAGTGAATATTTCTTTTTTGCGTTTTACGGTTTGCAAGCCCAATAATCGATGAAGATGTCCGAGTAGGGAATTTAAGAGAAGAATTCTGCTTAATTTCCTAATTAATTAAAGAGCATGATTTGCATGCCCCCCAATTCTTGCTCTGATTTAATCAGTCATAGTTTAAGAGTAATTTAGTCACGCTAATATTGTTAATTTTGTTTAGTGATAATATTTAGTGCCCGTTTGGCATTGCGATCCCACCGGTTTTTGGCCGAAATTTGAAAAAAAAAATTATTTTAAAGATCTGCGGTTTGGTGTTTTTAGATCATTTTGATGTGCTGATTTCAAAAATGATTTTAAAAAAATAAAAAAAACATCATTTTGATGTATTTCAGCACGATAAACACTTTAAAAAACTACTGCAATCGCACTCCCAAACAATTCCTTATTTTTCCATTCAAAAGTTGCATGGACAGAATCCCTTGTTATATCAATCGAATTTCAATGAAATGACTGCGTGAAATTGACCAAGTTGTTTAGCCCCTTAAAAACAACGTCGTTTGTTAGAATTTAGGGCCTTGCCTCTCTTCTTCGATCAAATAATTATTGACTTGCTAATTAATTAATTAATCTGCCATATTCTTCTGTGTCAAGAACGTTAGCTTACCATATCAGAAACATTTGTGGTTGCTTCAGGAAAGAAAAAAAAAATCACAAAGCATTTGTAAAAGTTAAATCACAGAAAAGAAAATAGGATTTACTAAACCAAGTCAACGGATAAGTCTTCCTTCAGGAAAAGATAGAAGAGAAGAACGAAAAGCTACAGAGTCATCATCAACACTGTAGCAAGAACACCAAAAGGCTTGCAGAATTCCGACGGCTTCCCTGCTCGACAAGTCTCGGAAAGAAAGCAGCTATCTAATTCAGACTTGTCTGATAGCTAGGGTTTCTAGCTAGTTCTTGTGAATACTTAAACATCATCACCTATATTATATTACTTCCCAGCCACGCTAGCTAGGTTGTTGCTAATTTACCAGATAAAATTAGAGTTTTCACTCATGGAATGGGGCTACAATGGGAGAATACCCAAAGATAACCCCAAATATCTTGATTTCTCTTTCAGTTTCAATCCTGTATAAAGGTGTTGCAGGAAAAATTTGGTGTTTCTCCTTCAAAAACTTGACCCTGTCCCCATTTTTAAGCTCCTTGTGGCGAGCGAATGCGAGCCAGCCCTTCGAGAGAACAGGCTTTGGGTGCCCTTTCTTGCGAGTAGAGCATTGAAAGGTCCAGACGAAGCCGCTCTCATCTATTGCTTGAAGATCTTGGACATGGCTACCTTTGAAAGATGGGAGAGGCTTGAAAAACTTGGTGGGCAGTGAGAGTCTCTTGTGAATATCCGTTTTGGTTAGCAACTTTGAGAACTCTGCCATTTTTATTTTTATTTTTGCTTGCTTTGTTGCAGTGTGTTGAACCATTTTATACACGCAAGGGATAGATTGGAATTCAATTGCAAGAGTGGATGACCATTGAATTAAAAGAGTCGGTGCGGGAGGTGACTAGAAGGAGTTGGCCTGATAACATGGTGGCAATAGGAAAGGCACCAGGAAGGGACTAACAGAATTTCTGTCATTTGAAACCAAATGTCATATTCATACAGAAAATATTATTATATTAGAAAAAATTCCTGTACCCACCATTAAGTTCATCCTGATTAAATTGAGAAGTAGGGATAAATTGATTTGCTTGATATGATTTTTAAATTTATTTTCGCACTTTTTTCACGGAGTTTCAAGAGTGATAAACACTTTTATATTAAATGGACATTTTTCATTAAAGAATCCAAAATTATGATTCAAATTCAGTTGGACTATTCATTTTAAAAAACAAAAACAATAAAATTGGATTATTAATAAACTTGCCACTTTGTAATTTCAGATATTAGAGATGCCTCCTTGCCACTTCATAGACCAATTAACTAAATGTTTTTTTTTTTATGAGCTCCCTTGAAGTAATTTTGCTTTTATTTCCTCTCTTAAACTGATATAATTTTGGGATTTTGTCTAGCCAAGTCATGTTAGAGTTTCATTAAAAGGTTAACCAACAAAAAAACACTACTATAATTAAATGTTTTACATACAGAAAATTTTATCGGTAATTGTATTCTTAGCAACCACACAAACAAAAACCTTCCAACAGTAAAACTCTCAACAGTTTATTTTTCGTCGATGATTCCATCAGAACTTAATCTATCAACAAAAACACAAAATATAAACTACTGATGGAAACACCGACTGTAATTCCATCGATATATTCTATCGATGATGCTGTAAATCTACCAATGAAAACACCGACTGTAATTCCATTAGTATATTCCATCAATGACGCCATCGGAATATACCATTGGTGATTTTATCGTTAACATTTCATTGATAATTTCATTAGTATCTGCTGTTGGTACATTTCATCAACACACCAAACTACTTTCAAATTTCTTCAATTGAACTCCATGTTCATGAAATCATCACAAAATAATTTACTTTGCATAGATAATGACTTTGTACAATTTCATTTGCCCAATAAAGGTCCATCAATCTTTTTTCACCATGCCAATTAAGTACAGATGAACAAGCAAAATTCCTTAAAAACGAATTGATAAATTAAGAGCCACAACATGAGATACTTTTGGCTTAACAAGAAAGCCTTGATAATATAAACAGAACAAGCAATATATTGTTTCGTAAGAATTCGGGAAAAATTGCTTGAATTCCTTCTGTATTGCCTATCATGTTCTTCTATCATGGAAATCTTGATAGATTTGCTTACTTAGAATGAAGAATTCTAAAACAAAATCAAAACATAAATGCACATAAACTTAGGGTTATGGTTGTTTGATTTGTTGTGAGAGGTTGAACTCTGATGAAATTGGGGGAGAGGGTGTTCGGGGTTGCATAAAGGAAAAAAAAAAGAATAGGGGGAGAGGAGGGTCAATTATCAGGTCAAAAATTAAAAATTATCAATAAATTTACATATGATATATAATCGTTGGTAATTATGTTGGTAAAAATATCATGTTATCATACTTCATCGCTTTTTGAATCTCACTTTAAATTTGCTTGCAAATCTGCAGTATTTACCAACAAAATTACAAATGAAATATATTCGTTGGTAACTTAATCAGTAATTCTGTCGGAACCAATGTCATTTTATTGTACATCATTGATTTTTGAATTTCACTGTAATTCACTCGGTGTTTATTACTGATAGTTACCGACATAACAATTTCATCAGTAATGGTGTCTGCAAAAGATCCACAAAAATACCTATCGGTAAATACCAATAAAAATGATGATGATAACTTCCTTTAGTTATATTTTCATCCAAATACAGACGGAAAAATACTATTTTTCGATCGGTATTTGGCTGATAAAAACTTTATCGATATTTTTGTATGTATTAGTCAAGTTTCTGGTAGTGAAACACTTTTTGTACATAAAATACTATTTTCAACTTGTGATTAAATATTCACATTGATGTGGTTAATAAAAATTAAATTGCTTTAGATTTTTTTTTTGTTTTACTTGTAGTCGCAGAAAAGAAATGGTTCTTTAGCTGGTTTTGTAAGATTTTGAAATTAAGGTGTTTAATAATTTATTTATAGATGGTGTGTTTTGGCGATACAATATGTTTTTAAAATATTTTGTTCTTGAAAAAAATTAATTTGATGTCTTTTATATTTTTATTATTATTTTAATATGTTAATATTAAAAAGAATTTATTATTTTAATGTACTTTTAATTAAATTTTTTTTTAAAAAAGCATCTTGTACCCAATGCCAATTATTAATTATAATGTTTGAAGGGTCCATGTTCTTTTATGTTTCTCTATTTCTTTTTTATCTATCTTACTTGTCTTTTGTATCTTGTAAACTTAGAGAGAGGAAGGAGTGAGTTTACACAATAAATATTACGGGATAAATATATATACCTTTTCCTTTCTTTTACACAATAATTTTACAATTCAAGTCCACTTATACAAAAAGTTAAAACAGCTCAAGCTTTTACTCAGACATTAGAGAGGGATTATTATGGATTTCAATAATATAATTAATATTTTACCTTGGTATCAGGAATGTTTTCGATTTTTTATATTTCTATGCACAATAAAATAACCATAATACCCTTTAATCAGAAAAAAATCAAGATTTGCATGCGAGGGTATCCTGATAATTACACATTTTCAATGAACAATAACATAAATGTATAAATACTAATATGCCCACATAAAAGATAAAATATAAGAATTGACTGTGGGGTGTTTAGATAATTGACCATTATTTAAATATTAATTTGAATAGTAAAATAAATGTGTAAATACGTATATGCCCCCATAAAAAGACAAAATACAAGAATTAGTTGTAGGGTGTTACGGTAATTGATAATTTTTTAAATATAATTCCTGTCGAATACTACAGGCAGACGCACCGGCGGTTTTCAGCCTCCCGTCCCCTTTGGGCGGCGCGTACGGACAATTCAGGCGTTAAAAAATGACCATTCGGCGTGTCACCAAATGCGCCTCCATGTCCTCCACCTTATGGTGGAGCACATGGCGTCCCACGGTTGCCGAAAATGTGTTGGTTGAAAGTTTTTTCCTCCTCTCTCCTCTAGGTGACAGTGCTTGGCATTCCCCGGTGTTGTTGGTGTTTTCATTTCAGTCCCTTATCTTTTGATTGTGTTGTATGGTCCTGATTTCTATTATAGAAGTTTTGATTTATTTCAATTTTGTCCTTCGATAAAAATTGATTATATATTTAAGTTTAAATTTTATCTTTATTCTTTTAATTTCTGGATTAGATTGAAATCCCTTAATATATTCGGTATAGGGGTTTTGATTTTTTTCAATTTTATCCTTTGATGAAAATTACTTTTAATTTCTGATTTCAATTCTTTTATTTGTTTTTTTTATATTTCTTAAATTGTCCCTATTTTTGTTCATGTTTACATATATATGTTATTAGTTTTTGTTTTTAATATTTCTTATTTTCTCTTTTGTTGAGGTAATATTTTTTAAAATAATTTAAATCTTAAATTTTAGTTTGTGATTGTGATCATTTAAAAATAAATATTTCTTCTTTTTTTTTTCCTTTGTTCTTTCTTTTAGTTTTTTTTTTATTTGGTCTTCACGTCAAATAATTTTTTTCAGATAATTATATTTATCTTTGTTTTATCATTATTTTTTCTATTTGCTTTCTTGTTAAAATTTTTAGTGTTTTTTATTCTTTGATATAATTTTCTTTTTTCTATTATTTACGCAATAATAATATTAGTTTTAGTTTTTTTTCTTGCTTACTCTTTTGTAAAAAAAATGAGTTTTTTTATTTCTCAGGATAATTTAATAATTCTTTTTGTTTTAGCAGTAATTGTAATGATAATTTTATTTATTATAATTATAATAATATTAGTGACATTATTAATCATCATACTAATAGAAATTGTTATTTATTATAATGGTTATAGTTCTTATGGTGTTAATAATTATGCCTTTCATGGTAATAATAATAATAATAACTCATATAATAATATAAAAAATATCAATAATGACAAATAAATTATAATAATGATAATAATACTAATTTTAATTTTGATTATATTAATAAAAATAAGGGTGCTAATTATCGTGATGACTATTGTTATAATAATGACAATGATTATAACAATAAAGATGGTGACATCGATAGTACTGTCAATAATAATCAGAATATTGATTATTTACAGTAATAGTTATAATATCAACTATAATAATTGGGATAATTTAACAATTATGATAATAAAAATGAAAATAAGAATCCAAATAATTCATTAGTCGATATTGTTTTTGTGAAAAAAATGACTTTTATACCTTTTTATTTATGATATTTTAGATTTAATATCATGTAAATAAAAAATATATGAACCAACACATAAACAAAATAGGTAGAAAAATTGAGCCAAATTATCTACAATTAACAAATATACAAACCACTTACCCTGCGCTTAGCTAGAACCAAAATTTTAAACATGTTGATGGTCCTTTATTTTTTTTATTATGCTATACATCTAAGCGAAATAATCAACTTACAAACTTTTTGATTATTTGTTTTTTTATATTCATTTTATTGTGGATAATGTGTTTAAAATAATGATAATGATTATTTTATAGGTATTTTTTCTTAAAAAATGAGAATAATTATATATTTTGATAGTTGTTTAATGTTAATATATATATATATATATATATATATAAATGAACTAGTATTTTTTGAAAAAAATATCAAATTAATTTAATCTCACTATTCTAATATCACGTAAAATATAATAATATAAAAAATCAATCTTAAAAAATAAAACAAATAATTTTATTTTTTATAACATTAATGATAGTAACAACGATGGTATTGCCACTAATAATTAGAATATTAATTGTTTACAATAATGGTTATAATAACAGCTATAATAATTATGACCAATTAACAATCATAATACTAACAATGAGAATAATAAGTGAAATAATTCATTGGTTGATGTTATGTTTTTTTAAAAATTACTTTTATGGCTTTTTTATGTATGGTATTTCAGATCTAATATCACGTAAATAAAAAATATACGAAGCCACACATTGATAAAATGGGTAAAACTATTGAGCCAAATTATTTACAATGAAAAAATATATAAAACACCTGCCCTACGCTTTGCTGCAACCAGAACTTTTTTTATAATATTGTACATCTGAGCCAAATAATCAGCTTACAGACCTTTCAATTATTATTATTATTATTATTATTTATATAATACATTTAAAATAATGATAACAATTATTTTTAAGATTTTTTTTCTTAATGTGAGACTAATTATATATTATGATATCTGTTTAATATTAACGTCTTAAAATATATATATATATATAATGAACTAACCTTTTTTTTTAAATCTCAAATTAATTTAATCTCAGTTCTTAAATACTTTAAAATAATAACATGAAGAAAAAAATCTGAAAAAATAAAAAATAGTTTTTTTCTGAAATTAAAATTATTTTAAACAAAAAATATATCAAGCCACACATGAATAAAAGAGATGAAAAAAATACAAACTTATTCTGTTTTTAACGCAAACTGCATGTGATACAAAAATAAATAACAATAAAAATTAAAAGTCAAAACTAAAAATATAAATACAAAAATACAAAAAAAAAAAAAACTATCCTAGAAAAACCAAAATAAATAACAAAAAATTATATAAGTTTAAACCAGACAAAAAAAAATTTCATCCTGGCGACTTACAATTTAACAAATTTAATATTAAAATAACAAATTAAAAAATATATAAAATCAATCAGTTTATTGTTAAAAAAAGCTCAGCGCGTGAGAAGTAATTTCGTTTTGACTAAAAAAATTCCCAGTCAATGTATTATCTTTTTTTACTTTTTTCAAAAAAGAAAACAACTTTAAACTTTGCGTTTCATGTCGAATCCAGCCACCACCGCTTCCGTCACCGCTGCGTCGCTTTCTCAAAATTTCTTCTTATCTCTCGTGCCGATTTCAATAGCATGTTGTCTTTGCTTTGCAATCTACTCAGAGAAACCAAACGCCAAAGAATTTTGCAGAAGACCCAAATAACAATGGAAAAATTGTTTTGAAAGGGATGGGATGATAGCAGCCGGCACGCTGGAAGGGGTCATTATCGAAGGTAAACTACGTTTCGGTGCTTGAAGTTTCAAAATTGTAGTTTTTTAATCTCGTCGTGAGTACGCCGCCGGTTTGAGTGTCTCCGGGCACTTTAACCCTGAGGCAATGACTTAATTGCTAGTATCGGAATTAATGGCAGCCACCGGATGGATGAGCCAATTCTCTCCTTCAACTATATTTCATGGTTTTTTTTAACACTTCAATCCAGTTATTTCATTTTTAATCCTCGGTTCCAATATTTCATTTCTATATATAAGAGATTAGTCGAAAAGTTACATTGTAATATTACAAAAAAGAAATCAATCAAGAAGTTCAACACCTCCAAAAATATCAGCGCCGGCGGCTCCTGCTTCATCTGCACCTTCAGCAAAGATAGCCACCCTGAGAACCTTCTTGCCACCGTGAGGCAAAGCCAAGGTGCCGCGAACAATCAAGTCAGATCGAGATTTTGCGGGTTCGAGCCCCGCCGGGACCAAAAGCATAATTCTCTTTCAACTTCAGATTATTCAAAAAAAACAAATTGTCAAATTTTAACAATCAGATTGATTTCAGCAACTAGGGTTTGGTTTCAAACATGAAAATTTATCAAAGTTAGGGTGTTTGTTTTGCATACAAATATTTCTACAAGGAAATGTTTTTTTAATTGTTTTAGAAAATTTCTTTTCGTGTTTGTGTTCTTTAGAATATTCTATAGACAATTGATCAATGAGAAATATTTTATAGTAAACATTCAAACGTAGTTCATTTGCTAAAAACTATTCTCAGCTCATGAAATTTAATAAAATATTTTACAAATAGCAATTCACTTATAATATAATCCAATTATAATCTAATTGGAATAAGAGTCTGTTTGGGAGGACGATTGTTTTTTAAAGTGCTTTTCATTTAGAAATACATCAAAATGATATTTTTTTATTTTAAAAAAATTATTTTTGACATTAGCACATCAAAATGATTTAAAAATATAAAAAATCATATAAAATAAAAAAAATCAAATTTTGAGAAAACGATGGTACAACCGTCCCCCGTACAGCTTCTAAATATTCTATTCTTTAATAATCTTTTTATTATCACTTCTAACTAACAAAATATCAATCAAACCGTTTAAACATGGAAAAGAAATCGTCGTTCGTTTCTTTGACGAACAAGAATCAATCTAATCTTATCCAAATTATTAAAACTTTGACATTGGGATCCATGCATTAGCTTAAATGATTTCTATTGGGTTTTGAAACGCGGGTTGGAAAATTGCGTTGGCAGTGTGTGGCCATTAACGGTTACATTCGGTGATATTTACATTGTATTTTAAAAGTGTTTTTGAATTTATTTTATTTTATTTTAAAATAAAAAATTTATTGTTTTTAAATCATTTTCATGTACTGATATCAAAAAAATAAAAAAATATTATTTTAATATATTTCTAAATAAAAAACACTTTAAAAAACAATGTTAAAGACATATCCAAACATATACAAAGTGTGAGTGATCATGGCTTACATCATAAACGGAAGCTTCAATCACAATGAGGTGGTGTCGTCTTCTTTCTTTTTCTCCCACTGGCAACCGACCCTTCAAACTCTTCATCCAATTGTTGCTCTTCTCTCTCTTCCTGGTCGGTCAGGCAAAGTGTTGTCTCCTTCAGTGGACTACTGTTTGTATTCTTTGTATACTGATAGAACACCATAGCAGTTGAATTTCTCCTTTCTAATTATTAGTCTCCATTAATACCAAATGATCAGCTATTATTGGACCCAACAAAGTTCCCGATCAACCTCTATTTTTTATTTATTTTATATTCAATGATAAGAAGTGTTTTTATTTTAATTTATGATTAGCATGTTAATTAAAATTAAATCGATTATATTTAAAAAACAACGATTGGTTACTAGAGTTTTCATATTATATTAAAAATTATTTTAATTTAAAAATAAAATCTATGAGAGGAATATTGTGCAGCCGTTATTATTCTTCCCCTCACAAAACAGTACTGTGGATGACCCTGTTAATTTTTTTAAAAATCATTTTAATTTTCAAAGTTTTATTTTGAGCGGTTGATTTGGATTTCTTAGGCAATTGTGGTATTGAAATAATAAGAACCAAAACTAAAAAACATCAAACATGGATATCATATCATAAGTTTCAGGAAAGATACACTTTGATTCTCAGACTTTAAAAAGAATACAAATTAATTCCCCTTTTGTTTCTTCAATTAATTCATTGTTTGGTGGGGGCCAAGAAAATATAAATTCTTTTTATTTTGATACAATAAAATATCCACATAAAAGCTAATGTAGAAGTTCACTGAATCCATTTGTTTATTGATGCTTCTCTCATGCCATGACAAAAAGGTTCCGATGTATAAAGTAGGCTAGATTGTCATTCTCCAAACTACATGGACATAGGAATATGAAATGATTCGAAAGATTTTGAGTGAGAAATATATAATATTCCCTGCATTCTAATTATTATGACTATGCTTTTATTTAAAGATTATTATTTTGAGTTACTGGAAATGTGATTAATGTTGTTTTTTAAAGTGTTTTTCTTTTATAAATGCATCATAATAATATTTTTTTTATTTTTTAAAAATCATTTTGATATCAGCAAATGAAAATGATCTAAAAAATTATTTTTTTTAATTTAAAGTAAAAAATAAAAATAATTATTTTTATTTTTTTTCAAAAACGCTTTCTAAACGCATCCCCAAACTCCCGCTAATTTTTGGTGATGTGATATATGAAATTTTTAAAAGTATTTTTTATTTGAAATTATATTAATTGTTTCTGACACTGATATATTGAAATTAACAGAAAATATTGAAAAAACATTAATTTAGTATTTAAAATGATGTTAGAGTTAATAACCTAACAGTTGAGGTCAAGGTTTCTTCTTGCTGGGCATGTTTTCTTGCTACACTCACTATTGGGTTTAGGTAGGGTTTGAGATTTATATTATTTATCTTCCATATTGGGCTGAAGATCCCAACCTTTTTTAATGGTCTTTGTGTCATGGGCTTAAGCTCCATTTATTAATGAAAAAAAACTAATCGAAAACTATATATAAAATCACAAGCACCGCTATATTTCGAGGTATTTAATTCAATTAAAATATATTTAATTCTTGACTAACTTAATATGCATAATTATAAGTTTATTTATTTTCTATTTATAAAGTTAATTACTACATTTCCTTGATGTTTATTCACTTTTGTTGATTTTCTGAAGTGAATGGTTATAATAGGAATTTATTTAACTTTATTCCCCTTCTCGAATATAAATTTAATTATTATATTTTCTGATTTTTTAATTTAATTATTATTATACATGTTTTAATACTTATCCCCATTCCCAAAAATTTATTAATATCATTGTTTTAAAACCCGGTCCAGCCCATCATATTCAAGATGAGTTGAGTTCTAAGATGGGTAAGATCTAAACAAAATTAGAAGAAAAAACACATGGTAGGACCATATTGAAAACCTGGATTGACACACAACTTAGTTAACCTATGGTTGATCAAAACCTAGTCTAAACTCATTAATTTATTTATTTTTCTTATAAAAAAATATTAATTAATCATGACTAACCTATATTAGCCATTGAAATAAAATAACTAAATATTAAGAATATTTATAAAAATGAAACATTGTTTTTCTTCCTTCCATAAAAAAATTAAAAAAGAATTTTTTTAGTAGTTTTATTTTTTGTAAAAAAAACCAACCAAACTATGAGCAGGTTTTGGTCTTTACTAAAGGTTTATTTGAGAGTGTAATTAATGTTGTTTTTTAAAATATTTTTGTTTATTTTTTTTTAAAATTATTTTTAATATCAGCACATCAAAATGATCTAAAAATATAAATTTTTTTAATTTCAATTAAAAAAAATTTCAATCATTTTCAAGAACAATTTTGAAATGTAGTGTCAAACATAGTTTAAAACCAAACACTTGTCCACCATTTGCAAACCAGATTCTCATTCGCTAAAACTTATTCCCTTTACTACTCTCGGAAACACTCAAATCACATCTCACACACTCCTCTAGACCTGTCACCTTCTAATTGGATCTGCCAACGTAGCTCAAATGAAACCCCGCATACAAACCATGTCACACACGAGGACAATACCGCCACTCTTGCATAAACTTTGGGTAAACTATGTTTTAGCCCCTATAGATTCAACAATCTTCATCTCTACCCTTTATATTTCATAAAACTCCACTATAAACTTTACATAGTTGAACAAATTAAAAATAAAAAATTTGGCTATCATGAAGTATTGCAAGGCGATGTTTTTTTATTCACATAAAAATAAGATGATAATCTTCTTAGTTTTTATTATTATCTCACGTGGGAACTTTTCAAAAACTAAAATAAAAATATCCAAGTGAGTTTTTTTTCTATAGCTCCACTAATTTATTTAATATATTTAAGAGTTTATTTAAAAAAAAGATTTTTTTAAAAAAACATGAAATTCTTTTATCTTTTTTGTTCAAATTATTTTTTTGATGTTTTCAAATCGTTTTGATATGTTAATATAAAAATAAGTTTTAAAAATTAAAAAATATTATTTCAATGTATTTTTTAGCAAAAAAAATTTGAAAAATAATCGCACCACAATTACAAACAGGGTCTAACTAGTGAATTTGAAAAGATTTTTATTTTTATTTACATTTTAAATTATAAGATATATATTAGTAAATGTCAAACTAAAATAACTAAAAAAACACCACAAGCATTTACAGGGATTAAACTGTAGTTTACACAAATCACCTCTATCCAAGTTCGCCTCTCATCAAACAAAACCCAAAAATCCCTCAAAAGTTTGAAACACAGACACACATGTGTTTTTGCTCTCCTCTTTAAATTCGCATCAACCTTTATTATTCCACATTTATCCCTAACCGACTCATTTTCCACACTCTGTCCCCCTGGCTCTCTCGTAATTCTCATAAACTCCAATCCCTTTCTCATACCCCATCCCGCCGACGATCTGTCGTCTCCGTTACTCACTCAGCGCCTTCGTTTACAATAAAAACCTCTCCTATCCAATTCCAATTAGGTTTTGTAACTTACTCCTTGAACTTTTAAGAGCTCGAGGGTATGGTTTTAGATTCGGTTAGAGATTGGGAATCAATGATTCTGTAAGATTAGGATTTTCCTTTCGATTCCGATTCTCTATTGAGTGTATCGATTTTTCTAGGGTTTCAATTTGAAGTTTTTGGAAAGTCGGGGATTAAAAAGGATGCCGAGAAGTTCTCGACACAAATCGAGTAAGCATAGCTCGAGAGAGTATTCAGATTCGGAGAAAGATTCGAACTTGAAAGAGAAGAAGGCGGCGAAAGAGGAGAGTGTCAGTAATAATAGCAGTGTTAGGGTTTCGAGCGAGAAGAGGAAGTTAGATTTGAAGGAGAATAAGGAAACTTTAAATGGGGAAAATGTAGAGGAATATTCTTCCTCTTCGTCTAAAAGGAGAAAAGAGAGAACTGAGGAAAGTAATGATAGGTGGAATGGTGGACAGGAGGAGAAAGGGGGGAAGAAGGGGAAGGAGAAAGGTGACGAGGAGAAGTTGAAGAGTAAGCGGAGGGATGATAGTGTGGAGAAGAAGAGTGAGGGAAGGCATAGGGAGAGTAGGAAGGAGGATAGGGAGAGTAGTAGAAAGGAGGATAGGGAGAGGGTAAGGGAGAAGGAGAAGAAAGGAGTGGAGGGGAGGAGTGAGGTTGAAGAGTATTCGCGTGGAGGAAAAAAAGTTACTGAAAAAACTGGTAAGGAATCAATGGATTGGTTTGTAATGGTTGCGATGTGTTCTTTAAATGTGAGTATTTGTGTGTTGATTTTGTTTACATTTTGTTTTACTAATTTGAATGTTTTTTTGAATTGTCAGAAGGAAGTTTGTTTTACTATTTGAATGTTTTTTGAATTGTCAGAAGGAAGTGTTCTCATCATCGATAAATTGTCTTTTCAAGTAAACAAGGGAAAATTTAGGGGTTTGTTTTGGGCCTTGGAGTGCTAATTCAATAATACTTAGCCTCGAGGTTTCTTTTCTTTTTAAAATTTTTACTAGTGCTTATTGAATCGCCTTCATTTCTTGACTCTTGTCTGTTGAAGTGTCTTCAATAGTATAAAATGATTCAGATTCTACTAGTTGATGAATTATCTTCTGGAATTGGTTCATGATATTTTAAATGTATTTAAAATTTAACTCTTATGTACTAAAAAAATAGTAAGGATTTGAGTGACGCTCATGTGATAGAAATGTGACATGCACATGTCTTTTGTGAATGACTTCTAGTTGATTGATGATAGAAAAAGTTGACAGTAGGAAAAAGTATATCAATGCTTCACGTCCCATTATTTGTTACCTTAGATATAGTTGACCATGACTTAGCTATCCATAGAACATTGTGGCTGATCTTCAATTCGGTTTTCTGATTTATATTCAAGTACTTCAGATGTATCCATCCAATTCTGGGTATTTTCTTGTAAATGCTCCATACTTTTATCTGAATTTGAGCCCTCAAGAGTTATTTGTCTTCAGTCAACTTTTGGTGTCCTTGTGTAATGCTTGGTAGAACATAATGAAGTGCAATTTAATGTTATGGAATGGAAGATTGGTATCTTCCATTATATTACTTCACTCTGCATTATGTTCCACCACATTTATAGCATTTTTAAACATTCTTTTTATTTGAAATTCGAACCTTGGAGACAAGATAAATAAAATATTCCATTTGATTTTCTGGTACTGTACATTAAACAATTACAATACTAATAGAATGTGGCACTGAAGATTTTATTAATGGCCATTTATTTTGGTATCAAGGCCATTTACTTCCACCCCATCTCACAGTGCATTGTCAAGATACTCAACCACTTCAGATGAAGTTCCTCAAGCCCTTTAATATTCATCACGTGTTCAACGAATTTGGTGTTACAAGATTTCTTGATATGATTGTAGATATACCTGTTTGTTCATTTTTTTTAAAAGAAAACTGGCATAGATTTTCTGTTGTATTTGATGTGCAACCTTCAATCCCGTATCCAGATACTAAATCTTATTTCATGCAAGTTTAGTCATTTGGATTCCCATGAAAAGGGATGGACAGTCATTATGATTGGAACAATATAGCAAAAGTTCTCATGTTTATTGAATGCAACACTATAAAATCTTGTTGTTATCCACATCATCTTATTTTAATTATTAAGATTTTGGAATCAGATGAAATTTTACTGTCATTGAAAAGTCACATTACTCTTCACATGGGTTTCAAATTGCCTTACAAGTTGTTTTGTTGCAATGACTTTCCTATCTTTTATTCAAAGAGGATGTTTAATGAAGTACTATTAGATTGGAAATAAAGTGATTTGGGAGGAGGAGAACATGGTATGGCTATATTTCTGTGCTATTTTGCTGGATATATTATATCAGTGAAGCAATCATTGCAACCATTTTTTTTTATAATTTTTTAAACTGTGAAGTGAATGCTATTGACAATCTTGCATTGGATGTTGGATGATTTATAATTCAAGGCTATATCCAGTCACTTATTTTAATAATACGTAGATCATCTAGATGAGTTATAATGCTAGGCCGATGATCATTTCTTATATCATGTTGTCTATGTGTCTGCTCTGGGGCTTGCTCCCTGTTTCCATTATTCAAGCTTTAGTGGTAGTCTATCTTTACTTCTTTATTTATTTCTAGCCCCACTCTCTTCTTTACACACAAGCAGCCTTATTGTCTTACTTTAGCTGGCTGAACACTTCCTGCAGTTGGAATATGATGGTCCTGTTTATTTAATCTTCCTTATTTTTATTTATTTTATTTTATTTTATCTTGGCTCTTCTTTCTGAACATCCAGCTTACCTGTTGATTTATGTCTTGTGGAAGCAAATGATCAATTGCAAAGTCCTGAATCAGAGAATCGGTCTGATAGACGAATTAGGAGAAAGAGAGATGATTCTGCTGATGGGGATAAGCATCGTGATGATATTGGAGACACTAATGGCAAGCGATTATCCTCAAGGGAAGATGTTAAGGAAGAAAAACCAAAGGATGAGAAGCACAAGGATGGTAGATATAGAGACAAGTACCATGAGGTCATGGAAAGGGAAACTAGGCATGGAGATGATAAGCAAAGAGATGAGCGTGGTGCAAGAGATTATGTTAACAACAGGTCTGAAGAGAAGCACCAAAGGGATGAGAAGGATGTTTCAGAAGCTCGGAAGAAATCTAAGCCACAAGACAGAGATCATGACCGTGAAAGAGAGCGTGACCATGATCGTAATCGTGATAGGGATCGGGAGCGAGAACGTGATCAAGATCTGGATCATGATTATGACCAAGATCGTGATTGGGATCGGAATCAGGACCAAGATAGGGAACGAGACCATGACTGTAATCTTGACTATGATGGGTCACATATTGATGATCGTAGTGCCAGATACAAAGATAGCAGGGGAAGGAAAAGATCTCCTGGGGATCGTGATGACTATAATGATGTTAAATCCAAAGGTACAAAGGCACCTTACCCTGATGTTGAAAGGAAATCTTTGAGCAGTGGGAGAGTTGAGTCAGATGAGAGGGGAAGATCTCAATCACGTCAAGCCCATCTAGACAATAATGTTACCAGCAACAGGCGGAGGATTTCCCCAGATACCAGTCCACATGGATCTGTTGAAGAGTACAGGTAACTGCCAATATTTTCTAAAGTAATGAAAAAATGTGAGGATGCTGTATGAATAATCTTTCCAAATTGATATTTCATCATTTGGAAATTTTAAACTTTCAGACATTTTCTTTTTGCTTTAAAAGTAGGGTTTATATATGACTACTGGTTCTTGGGTTAAGTCAATGATTTTTCAAGTTTATGAGAACTGCTCTCTGCTTCACTGGTTACAAATTTGAAGATCCATTTATTGGTGATGGATTGCAGGGTTATTATTTCAGTCATATTCATGTCACTAATACACATGAAGGTAATGCAAATGAAACAATATAACAAATATAATTTGATCTCTCTGTGAAGTCCTAGGGTTCACGCTGTATAGGTGAATTTTATTCCAGTTGCAGTTATATGGTTCTCACTTTAAGTAGTAGGTAGATCGGTTTTGTGTATATCAAAAAACTTGTCTCTTTGAACATGATCCTTTAATCATTTCGAGAAACCACATGACTGGATTGTGTTCTTCGATTTACTGTCATTATATTTACATATGGTATTCCCTTATGCATTGTTAAAGTTGCATCTTTCTTAGAAAACATCTATAAATGTCTTTCCACTGAACTCTATTCACTGTCTTGCATGTACAGTTAGATTCATACTTGTGGGGCTGATATCATGAACCATGAACTATCATATTCTTTCCTGTTGCAGTCCAGAAGGGAATATAATACAAGTAAAAAGGTCAAAACTCGATGTATCCAGTTAAAAATTTCTTATATCAACAGGTTTTAACTATGGGACTTATGTTGTTGTGGTTCGGTGCACAAGTGACCTTGCATTCATCCATTGATCCATTTCTAAAATTGATCTCCTAATTAAATCATTTTTATATGGAACCTGCTTCAATGTTCAAGATGAGTTTATATTGCTTTTTAATGCCCTTGGTAGTTTCTTGAGTTGAACTGGACGATGGTGGTGGTTTTTATTTGTTCTATTATAGGCATATCAAAGCAGAAGATTTGAAGTACAGGGATGTTGTGGCTGAACAGAGGTCGAAAGCAATTTCTTCAAGAGAGGCTGCTGATTTTTCAGCATCATTAGAGAGGACTTCCAAGTATAAGTCATCTGATAAATCTATTAAAATGGATGATGGCCATGTGGGTGAGTTGTCAATTGAGAGGTCCTCGAATTCTAGAGCTTCACCCCGGGGCTTGGTTGACAAATCTCCTTCATCAAGCCTTGAGCGCAGATTTGCAAACAGAACTGGTGTGAGACGGAGTCTTGACATTGAAGAATCTGCAAGGAGGAGGAGTGGTTCCATCAGTGCTAGAGATTTGCCTTCTGCCGAAGACAGACTAGGTCGGGATTTACTGTTTGAGAAGCCTCTAGCAGATGAGTCAACCCCAGCTGATTCATCATTTTATAGTAGAACTAGTCAGAACAATTCTTCTTTGATTCCTCCATCCATCTTCAGGGGTGGAGGTGGCAGCCCGTCTTTTATGGGTTCACTAGAAGAAGATAATAGATGTAACACCCGCTACAAGAGAGGTGGCGATCCCAGTCTGGGAAGAGGCCAAGGAAATGCTTGGAGAGGTACGCCAAACTGGTCTTCACCAATGCCAAATGGCTACATGCCTTTCCAACATGGACCACCTCATGGAGGTTTTCAAGCAATGATGCCTCATTTTCCATCTCCACCGCTGTTCAGTGCCAGGCCTTCAATGGAAATTAATCACTCTGGGATTCCTTACCATATACCTGATGCTGACAGGTTTTCTGGTCATTTGCGCCCACTGGGGTGGCATAATATGATGGATGGGTCAGGTCCTCACATGCATGGATGGGATGGAAATAATGGTGTGTTTAAGGATGAAACACATGCATTTGGGCAAGAATGGGATCAGAATAGGCATCAGATGAATGGTCAGGGATGGGAAACTGGCACGGACGCGTGGAAAACACAAAATGGTGATATGAATATGAACTTGCCAGCAACTTCTGTGAAGGAGGATTTTCCATTGCAGGCACCTCTGGAGAATGTTATGGCTGGACAAGCAGGTCACCTGTTGCAAAACGAAAATATCCAGCTAAGTGTCCAGGCAGAAAATGTTGAAACAAAATTACCTGTTGCTTCAGCAAAAGAACCTTCGAAATCTATGTCAAAAACTACCCATGAGAAGCCTGATCCCTCTAGAACACGAAGGAGTGATGACAGTTTTCAATTTGCCCGTGCTTATCTTTCTAAGCTGGACATTTCAACAGAACTTGCTAGTCCAGAGTTGTATAGCCAGTGTATGAGTTTGCTAAGCATGGAGCAGAGTGCCAATGCAGATGAAGATATTGTGATGCTTGTAAATTTAAAGGTAGAGACTCTCCATCTGGTATGCACACATATATATGTGGATGCGTATCTCATTCTGATTTTAATGTTCTTTATGCTATTTTGATGCTACAGGATGGTGCAAGAGCAGTGCCGAAAATTTCTGATTCCATTTTCGGTCTTTCAGTTCTTCCTGCTGCAAAAGATGCAGTTTTTCAGGTAAATCATTAGGATTATATATAGCTGTGATTAATTCTGTGTTCAGAGGCCTGGGTTCATAATTGTGCTTGTTTGTAAACCAGCCATTGACCAAGTTGGGGTCATTTGAAGCGACATGGTGATTGTTAATATTTTCCCCTAGGGAAATTACTAGGATTTCCTTGGCAAGTGAAAGCGAAGATTGTATGGGCATGCAGTTGATGAGATTTTGCAGCTCGCAATGCCTACTTATCTTTTGCTGCTAGTTTCAATTCCTATATCTTTTTTTTTCTTTTCTAGCCCATGCATAATTATTGTTCATATACAGAAATTTCCTTCAGCTATATGACATCTTTTACCTGTAGCAACGGGGAAATGCCCGTTTCAATTGAGATTTGATTACACGGGAAAGAAGTGAGATGTAGGGTAATAAAAAAGGACTGGACTATATATAAAGGCATATCGGTTAGATTTGGGCTTCACTTCCTGGACTGTGAGAGGGGGACAGATATTTTTGTTTTGTGATGCTACATTTGCATATCATTGTAATTCCCACCCTGGTTCTAACTGCAAACTGTATTGATTTGGTTTTAACTCTATTCTTCATATGTAATTCCCACCCTGGTTCTAACTGCAAACTGTATTGATTTGGTTTTAACTCTATTCTTCATATTGCGCTTCTGAATAGTTTTTAGATTCATTATGAAGTGCCCAACTCTATCATCCTGACATTCTGGTTCCTTACTCACAGAGAGCCATCGAATACTACAAGAAACAGAGAGTAGGTTTGAGTGGCCTGCCGATTGTTAATGGTGGAAAAATAGATATTATTTCAACATCCAAAATGAAGGATGAACCTATTAAGAACGTGCACAAAGCAGAGGAGCTAGTTTTAAATCAGAATGAAGAAATGCCAGACGTTCCAGTGTCGAGTATAGATCAGAAGAAAGCTGAAGAGGTTGTAGATATCCATGAGATATCGGAAGAGCTTATTTCCACTCCTGTCCAGAAGGAACATGCTCATGCTTGCACCTCCCCTCAGGAACTGTCTGATCAAGCTCTCAGTCAACAAGATAGTGTGGAAAAGTCTGTAGAAATTTATAGTGGTGATAAGATTGATGAGGTGCCGTCTAAGCCAGACAATTCGGGTGTGGTGGGAAATCTCCCGAGCCCTGAGCATGCACCAGAAGCTGCTGCCATTTCACCTGCAAAAGGTTTAGATGGTAATTCTTCACAATGTGCTGGAGAAGGTAAGGGTTCTGGTGGTACAATGTGTGGTCCTTTATTTTTTTCGGATGATTCTCCCAAGGCATCTGGGGCTTTGATGCCTGGGTCAAATGAGTCTGAGTCGGTAATTTTAAGCCGGATACATCATTCTCCTGAAAGTACACATTGAGACAATTTCTCTCTGTTCTTTAATGCGTTTCTCGTTATTGTTTGCTTTTCCAAGTTTTGTTGCTTCTCGTTTTATCAAGGAAATAAAATGAAATCTGCTCTTTGGTTCCCCTGGATAAGGGGTTTGCGAGCCTTTCATATCATCTGCCGCATGCTTTTTCTTCGAGAACTTCTGGTTTGCCTTGGCTGTGCTTGGACGATCACATGTTTGACATCCGTACTAGGGCCTGCTTCAAGTAATTTATCCTTCATGGATACTGATTTCCATAAGGTGAGAATTTTAGGTTGATCTGTTTAACAATCATATATTGCATCTGCACATTGAACTTGTAATCAATTGCATTGGAGCCTCCTGCAGGCCCCTGCACAGGTACTCTTCAGCATGGCTGCCCAAAACTTGATTCAAGTGGGGTTTCAAATAAATAAATAGATTCGATAAAATCTAATCGACTGGTTGAATTTTTAATAACTTGCTGATCTTGCCAAATTGATCCGATCCAAACCAAGAAAGAATATGACATTAATACAGGTTACTCCAAAACTAATCACCTAAGCTTTTCTCAAGGTTGTTCCCTTGAGCCGGATCTGTTACGAGCTAAAGCCCTGCGAGTGCTAGCTCATGGGAAGGACAAGGATACGATGAGTGCTAGCTTTTTCTTCTTTTACTCTATTCCTATACCTTTTGTTTCCTTTTAATATTTATAATTAATAAATAGAGAAAATGTAAAAATCAGATTATGGTGCAAAGCTTTATGATTAACGAACTTAGTTCATCATATAATTTGATTAGCTTTTAACTATAAGAAATTGTGTCGATAAATTTACACAATGCCTGAACTAAAACAGCAGGCAAACCTACAACTTTTATTAAGCTCAGGAGGTCAAAAACAAAAAAAAATACACTTTTCCTTTTGCATAAAAAAATCACAAATTCTGTATGGCTGTAAGATCCCGCCGGCATGGGATTGGTTAGTGCTCCTTTCGGAGTAACAATGGCTGGTGTTTGTATCCTAATTCATGTACTTCCTGCAATTTGGAGCTTTACATAAACAGGGAACTTTGAATTCATCGGGCTCGTTAGGATCAAACAAATAATCATACCTGCCACATGCAATAACAAATACTGAGCAATTGAACAATTTAGAATTTATGAGAGAGAGAGAGAGGAGAGAGAGAGAGACGTTAGCTCGTCACCGGCAGATACATTTGTCTTGGCAATGAGGACAATACGACTTTCATTATCACCGACACTCATGATCCTTGCGTAGCAATTGGGCAAACACTGGAACAGATGCAAGTAAATTACATCATGATAAGAAAGAGTGAAGGTCACCAAACTTGTAACATAGAAGAGATGAAATATTTTTATGTTGAGAAATCAGAAATGTTTTATGTGAATTCAATCACAAAATACAGTGTCCCAGCTCACGACATAGAGAAAGATGTTATTGTTCCATGAAATTTGTGGACCTTTTACTAGTAATTCACAATATTCAATCATTTTCGCCAATGGCAGAATCTGTGATAATTCACATGATATACTTTGCAGAATTGAACTACGTGGTTATTACAGGACAGGATGCAGAAAAAGAGTGACTCACAGAATGGTTTATCAAGCGTGCTATGTTTCCCTTATCAGTGGCATCTACCACTACCTCTTCACTTATCTTGAAAAGCTGTAACGGAAAATCAGACCACGGTTTAGCTCTAAAAAACTATGTAGAGGAAAAAAGAAGCCAAAAACTGCCTTAGCAGTAATCCAAGGAACCAAAGCAAGTCCAACTTAGAAGACTGCTTTCAATATATTGAAAACTAGTATGATCTTAAGCAGAGTCTTGGGTTTCTCTGACAACCACAGCGCTTCCATCATCCTTTACTTAGTATGAAGTGTAAAAGAAGAATATAACTCACATAGCAGTCTTTGCCTTCTGATCGGTAACGTGCCTCCCTAAGATCCGCAATACTGCCTCTCACTTGTTCACCACGATACTCAAGAACCTAGAGACAATCACGCACCAGTGATGGATTGTATTTCAGTTTCAATGATTATATAGACATGCAATTCATATGTGAAACTTCAGTTTCATTTCATAAAATGTATCCGATGATCAAGGTTTTCTCGTTCACGACAATTATTCATACCATTTCTCCTTCTTGAATGTTTCTCCGTGCAAAGAGGCCCCAGCCATGTATTCCAGACCTCCCGAAGCAAACTCGGTCATTTTCAGTTTTCTGAGATCATATGCACACCCAATAGATGGTTAGAAGGCAATCTAGAAAGTAATTATATTAACAGAAAGATGGAGACTTACCTGTAAGTAGTAAAGCCTTTCTCTGAAAGAAGAAAAACTTTTAGGCTCCTCTACTACCTGTTGAAGAATAAACCAAGCACATCACTACTAACTTTGTCTCTCATTTTCCATGTCAAAAAGGATGAGAGGACAACAAATCTTATATAATGCTGAAAGCTAGGAAATAGAAAACTTTACCCTAAATGCATTCAAACTTTGTATCTCTCCCAAAGGATGATGACAAGGCCTTGTCAATCGATGAGAAATGGTTTCTCCTTCTGTTCGCTAGCAAATAAAAAAATAAACAATAAAAAATAAAGTGAAGATAGATTTGATCTCACGAGCTAAGAACATTTATTGTAGAAATCATTTGGAAAATTCAAAATAAAAAGCTTTGTTAATTCACAAAGCATCTTGTAGATGAGGTATATCAATTCTGTTACTCAAAGGATAAATCAAAACAAATGTAAATTTGATGTATAAGATGAACCATTACAAAGAGCTCGTGAACGAACATCCCACAACTTATCAGAATAGAGCATAATTCACATTTTTGTTTGAAAATCTAAACCATCTCCAAATCCATTGAGAGAAAAAAGCCCACAAGTTATGGCATATTATTTGCTAGCCTGCAACTCATAACTATACCCACACATAGAGTCCCAGAATATATTTGAAGCACAAACCTGATATTGAACAATTCGACCAAGTAAAAATACCACAGTAGGTTTCCATAATTACATCATCATTTATTCAATCTTTTTAACAGCAATCAAGCACTTTGTTAAGCATATGGACATGATGATTTTTTCTCCATAACTTGTGAATTGTATTAAAAAGAAACGAATCTAGCTAATTTTCTCTGCTCTAGTTGATGAACTTGAGATTTTTCTCATGTCATGGATTTTGTTTGTGCTTTATTCCTTGTATGATCCCCTTCATAAAAAATGAGTAACCGTATCTACTTCTAAGAAGTATGGGCAAAAGAGCATATGATATAGAGCCTCCAAACTCACGAGAAAGGATCAATCACTTATCAGTCCACCAGACAAACCTTAGAATCTGATGGACAATTATCCCCAACCCCACGTCCCTCCAAAAGTACCCAAAATATACTATTCCTGCCCAGCTACAATGCGGGTGAAAGAACTAACCTTCTTGTGTTTGATAAAGGCATCAACAATACTTTTGAAAAAAAGTAGGAAAGGAAGGAAGATATATCTACACATAATATAAGTGATAGGTAGTGAAACTCTTGTTCAGGTACCTTCTTGTTGTTGTTCACTCTTTTGAAGATCCGACACCTCGCAGCAGAGAGTGACTCAGACTCAGTAGCTTCTTCAGTTGACACCTCTTCAATTTTTGCTCTATTAGATGAAATCAACCTCGTACCAGCCCTTTTCTTATTTTGAACAAGGTTTTTGGCTGAAAACACTCCTAGAGGAGACTGTATAATCAAAACCGTGTCTGGATTTGGAGCCCTGCACCATGAAAGAAAACAGAAAGTTATTAGAATATGTTTCTTGAAAAATATGAAGGTCAACAGAGGCTTTAATGTGCAAATTAACTCTGAAAATAGAATTATTGGAAGGGGAATGCTGTTGATTTAAACCTAAGAAATAAGGACTCTGTACCTGTGATATGCACAGTATGAAATCATTTTTGTTGTCTGTCTCCCATTTTTCTCCAAGCAGTGCAACTGCGATTTAGAAAGAGATAATTTAATAACAACGAGAGGCTTGACAAAAGAGACAGAGATAATCCAACCCCTGCCAATGGAAAAGATCAATAACTCAAAGTAACTTGTGAATGAATTTTCCCGGATGAAAAATAGTGTATATCTTTTTTCTTTTTACATGCCTATGGTAAAACAGGTGTATGCAGCAAGTATTTCTGCCCAAACAGTAAGGAGCAAGAGCAACTAACCTCCATGCGATACCCTGCCCTTGAAGCACACATTGCATGGTAATAAGTGGAACACTTGCAACATTGAGTACACGAGCCATGAATTTGTCTACAAATAACACAAATCTGGAGTTCCAAAACAGCACATTCCAGTTTCATCAGCGATGTTTTCAGATGCACAAAAGAGCTCACAATTCTCGATTCAATATTGTCATTGATTCAAATGAGGAATGAGAAAAATAAAGCAGGCGCAAAGCTCAAACAAAAAAAATGCCAAAAATATTGAACATGGAAAGACCAACTTCAACTATTCACCACATAGTTGCATAAGGCTCCAAAACCACCAGTCCTCACATGATGCTAATTAAACCTCTAACATGGATTCCTAGGTCAAGTATGAAATTCATAAGGTTCTTACAAGTTAGACTTGAGTAGCTCTAATTCAGTGATTATCAGAATGAATTCTACCTTTACAAAAGAATTTGATGGGATGCTTAAAATCCCAAGAGCAGGTTCCATCTTTTCATCACTTGCAAATGAGACTTCAGGTCGAAACCATGCACATGTAACATGAACCCATAATGTCTCAACATCAGTTGGCTTTAGAGCACCACCTAAGAAAAATTGAGAAAACAGACATAAGATCAAAGAAATAAAATCACAACCTACAATCAAAAGCAACAGCAGAAATTCTCATACGAGTTTAATAAAACCCAGTACATAGTAAATTTTTCATGGAAAAATTGCAGACAGAGAACTTGCTTGAAACCATTTTATGCAGAAGCGAGCTATGATCAAATAATGAAAAGCAACCTCTATTTGTAACTGGCTCAAACCCAAGATGAAAAAAGAGAGTTTCCCTGCAGAGTGGCCAAAAAACAAACCTTTAACAGGACACAGACAACACTCCCTCTGAATATCTGGTGTTTCACATGCTTTGCAGACCCATGAAGTGAAATCCTGCACGTTTCTTGCTCCATAACATTCTTGATGAACAGCTATCTGACATCTGACAGATGCATAAATAATGACATTAAATATTAGAATGAAATCTCCAGCCAACAAAAAAATGCCTTGCTCTAATTAGCAGGACATTCTTTTATTTTTTCAGGATCAAGTTTTATCCAGCAAACTGCATCATGTAATTCTATATGAAAGCAGATAATTGCAGCTAGAACGAATTCCTAATGAGTTTATAGTATTCAAATTACTCCATAATCTTCTTTCCTGTCTTTAGCACCAAACATTTCCATTGACACATAGTGTACTGTGCATGCTAGAATCCTAGTTGAAATTGTTCCAGTACCTGTTACAGATAATAATCTTGTTGTAGTCCCAATCTTCTACCCATCTACAAACAGCACAACGTTCTGTTGTCCACTTTGCATAAACAGGTTCATATCTCTCTGTCATGAAAAATGATAATAAAACGCCCATGAACAGTGAGAAATACACATGGTGCAACTCAGGATAACATACTGACCAGGTTGTAATAGCAACATACCTTGTAAGAAATCAAGCAACTTCTGCTTTCGCTCTTTAATCAAAGGTCGCTTGGGAGGTTTAGTAGAAACAGCGCGTGCATGATAATCTGCTATCTGCATCATCTGCAAAGTCCAAGAGCATATTGTAGGTGCATACAAATCAATATCCAAAGTATATGAGAAGAAAAGAAGAAGGTATTGAAAAGCAGCTCTAATGTTCACTTGAAGATGATTGTAAGAAACCATGTTTCATGATTATTCTTTCTAAATGCAAATACTATACTTTAGAAGTACATCAGCACATAACCATCTAGAGATGCAAACATGTAAAAGAAATAAGAGATAAGAGATATTCACAAAGAAAGAAGCTCAAAAGATTCTTCACAGACCCATTTTTCTAGCGGTAGCATGGAATCTTTCACCCTAATACTGGTCCTCCAATTCTTAATTTTGGAGCCTGTGTGTCGTTCCCATTCACTAAGGGCTTGCTTTTCTGAACCACAGAACCCACAATTGCAAACAACCCTAAAGCAGGAGAAAAAAAGAATTGTATCCATAAATAAACTTGAAAAAAAAGGCTCAGAAACCAACAGGAAATTTTTCCAGAAATGCTCGAAATTCATGCACTCATGAAGCTACATTCCTGCTTACATGTGCAGAATAGGGAAATATATCCCTTCCACTCCTGAGCAGATAACAGTAACCTTATTAGGTAGTGCTGGTTGACCATTACTTCGGTTTGATCTGTGCCGAAGGCTCTAATATATTAGATATAAGCCCTTCATATAACTTGTGATAGAAAATTTAACATCCCGTCAAATAACTTGTGAATAGAAAATTAAACAATATTCTGTTTGTTAACAAAAATAAAATCATAAGGAACCTACTTGCATTTCAGCTGTGATTTTTCTGAATCTGACAATTCAAAATTAAATTTTGCTTTGCATGAAGGGCAGTAGTAATCTGTGCCCCCGAGATCCTTCAACCAAAGAATAGATTGATCAAGAAAATTAGAAACTTTCATCCATGTTTTCATTATGCAGGTAGAACAGAAAGTACTGCAACATTGGTAGGTATGGACAAACCTTGAAACGATTGCTGGGAATCTTGTCACACTCTGCATGGACCCAAACTTTACAACCATCACAACGCACCTGATTCAGAGAGGAGAACCAGAAGACCAATTTTATAAGAAATAAACATTAAAATTGAACAGGAAAAAAAAAAATCAAAACTCCAATATAAGTTGTAGGCTGCCTCACCCAGCTCCCGCTATCTGAATGATTCCAAACCTTCTTGCATATACCACAAAAATGTTTTGATTTGGTTAGCTGCAATACCAATTATGCAGATGTAAAAAATACATATAACCAATAAATACATGACCTAGGCTATGGAGACGACTTATTGCATAAAACACTGAAGACAAGACAGGTGGTACCAACCCTTGCACATGTTTTACATAAGAGCTGGCTTCCAGGGGTAGTGCCCTTCATTTTCTTTGCAGATTTTAAAGGAAGGCTTGTGCCACAGCCTTCACAGAGGCGCATGTCATTATTCTTCCAAATCATGTCCTGAATCAGACAAACAAAATTCAACAGGATTCAAAGAATGAAAGGACAAATAAGCACTTCCTATTTCTTCTTTTGAAAGCAAAAGAAAACTTCATTTAAGTAAGAGCCCGAAGAAAACTGAGACAAGCCAAAATTAGAATATGGAGATTTAGTTTGGCGTTTCAGGTTCTTTCATAGGGGAGAACTACTGTGAAAAGAAAAGTATCACCCATTACAATTAAGTAAGCTTCCCCACTCTACTCCCATTCAAAGAGTAGTACAATACATAAACATTTGAGCATATTTTGGTTTATTCTTCTCAAAAATGGTAATCACAAAATCTTTACAAGAAAAATGGAGGGCAAGAAACTATACTATTATACCACATTAGGTTTCCTGAACTTGTCAAACTGTTTTCATGTTTCCACAACTCTAAGAACTAAGAGGACGGTTATAGCTTAGAAAGCCAAACAGCTCTGCTGCTGAAAGCTGGGAACTGGGGACCATTTCCAGATTCCAGATCGACACTCCCCTAAAATCCTGCCAGATGTGATTAACACCAGATCATCATTCTGAGAAATCAAACAAAGCAAGCCTACATTTACATGATAACACATCCAAATTCCAAACACAAACCTACTATTGATAGCCAAATTATTAAGAGATTCAACCCCCATAACCACGTAATTCATAGGTTTTCTCAGCCCACTAACTTGGTAAATCTCGAGGTATTGTACCGGGTACCAGGGATCAAAATCCATTTACACCTAGGAGTTTAAGACTTTAAAGTCTAAGCACGGGACTGGAAAGAACAAAAATAAAAGAGGAGAGCTTCAGAGAAAAACAACTTAAGAACTACACCATGAAACATGCCTGGTTTGGAGAATGAAATTCCAGATCCTGGTTTGAGCCAGTAGCCTCCTGAAGCCACCTATAAACAGATTCATCAAAAATTGGATTCCCAGC
The DNA here is from genome assembly GCA_025169955.1 of Salix arbutifolia. Classification (NCBI taxonomy): domain Eukaryota; kingdom Viridiplantae; phylum Streptophyta; class Magnoliopsida; order Malpighiales; family Salicaceae; genus Salix; species Salix arbutifolia. The sequence goes on along the minus strand of CM045913.1, from coordinate 1,092,469 downwards.
CGCTGTGTTTATATCCTGCATCAACTTCTCAGTGAACCCCAGTTCAGCGAGAAATGCCTCCTCAACCGCCATCTGGAAATCACCACGCTTGCAGACATCCAATTCAGACTGCTCCTGGAACCTACGCCAAGCAAAAAACTCACTCAAACAGAAATTTCAAATCCCAAGTTAACAACCTACACTACAGCAAAAACAACGACAATTAACACACCTGTCAACAAAATCCATAAATGGAAAGATCATCCCTCTTTGAACCCAAGCATAGTCCTGCTCACAATCATTCAACTTACAATGATTAGCAATCACATCACATCCAACCAAAAACTAACACCACAAAAGCTCCATATATCCAAAGTAACCTCTCTTTAAATAGCAAATAATTCATAAATTTAAAATCCACACATACCCTCTGATCCCCATCATTCCCGGAGCAACCAAAAAACATCACACATGCGGCATCAGCAATACAAGACCTCAAAACCAACTCGGGTGCTTGTGTCATTGGATCAATAACGATAGCTGGCCAAAATGGATATTTCATTCCCGACTTTGCCCACACTAAATCACCTGAATAAAAATCTTCCGGCCCAAACAATCCATCCTCTTTCCTTTCCCCACTACTCAAATCCAAAACCCCGCCACACTCATTGTCATCCACCACCACCACCAAATTCTCATGCCCTGAAGTAAGCGTACTTCGCGAGCAACTCGAATGATACTTTTTCATATCGGAGCCACTCTTAAACCTCCTCCTCCTCCCCTCCTCCTCCTCCTCCTCCTCCTCCTCACACGTATCCACATACTTGCCACCACAATGCCTGCTTTGTTTCTTCACATTACTACCCGTTCTCTTTTTCACTTTAACCTTTCTACTACTCTTAAACTTAACATCATAATCAACATCATCATCATCAACAACAACATCGTCATCGTCATCGTCAAAGCTATTACCACGCAAACTAGTCTTACTTTCTTTTCTCCAATTATCGATAACTGAATCATTAAACCTTGAAGGCAATACCTGAACTCTCCCTCTCGACGTCCGCACTAGCGGTGGCCTAGAAGCCTCCACCGTCGGATTACCATTAGTATTATTACTGCTACCGCCATTACCATTAGCTTTTCTCCTCGTCATTGAATCTCGACCGTTGGATTCAGGCGGGGAGCAAGATACTTCCGTGCACAAAGAAGCAGAAAATCCTCTCGACGACTTCACACTCACCGGAATCACACCTGCAGCGACCTCACGGAACAGATTGAGAGGGTAATAGCCGCCGGTAACGCCACAATTGGTGTGATGGTTATCGCTCGTAAGCTTACGTTTCTTCCTCCTAGTTGAAGCCGAGTTGTCCTCCTCCTCACAAGCTGCGTTGTCGCCGAGTCTGCTGCACCTTCCTAAACTCGGCATTTGAGATTTCAAGTTCCTCTTGATTATCATCTTCACTATATCAAAATCAAAAGTGATTTCAATTTTACCGAAATTAAGCGCCAGAAACCCTAATTCCGAAGCTAGAATTTGGCAAAAACGGATTGAAACGACTCCGCATAGGTGCAAATAGCAAGAGCAAGAGGCGTGGCAATTCTGTCAGATAAAAATAGAAGATGATGATGAATAGAGATCTGAAAATCTCTAGAGAGAAGTTTCTCTCTAGGCTCGATTGGGTTGCTGCAGTTTTCTCTTTCTTTCTCTCTCTAAGAGCTGCAGAGGGAGGAGTGTATTAGGAAAAGAAAAGGGATATTATATTTAAAAATAATAAAAATTTAAACATGTATAATTAAAAAATAAATAATGCAAGGATTGATGGAGGAAAAGCTGAGGGAAATCGGAGGAGAATTGGTTTTTTTAGAGAGAGAAAGATGCGCTGGCTGGCTAGAGCTTAACTTGTGTGGGTGTGGGTTTGGTTGTTGGGTGCGTGAGAGAGAATAATGGGGTTTACGTGGTGGTGGTGGTGATGGTGGTGGAGGGTGCAATGGGCTAACTCACGTGTTTTTTATTAAAAAAAAATAAAGTAAAAACTCCACCCCATCATCTAATCGTTCTTCTCTATGGAATTGAGAAGAATGCTTTGTTCCTTAGCAATGGTGGTTGCTGTCTGCTGGTAATAAGGGAATTTGATTATTTTTTTAATTATTTTTTTGTTTTAATGTTAGATGTAGATAGTTCCAGGAATGTGGGAACTCATTTTTAGAACATATCTTTGATTGAATTTAAGCATGAAGGTCTGATTGTGGTGGTGTTTTATCGAGAATATTTGGATAGTGAAGGAAATTCAACAAATTTTCCACTTTATTTGTGATGGGATTTTTTTGGGACAAAAGTAGGAGCGGAAAAACTTTCGATAATGGCACGATTGGGGAGTTTCTGCAACTCAAGGATGGGGTATGATGGAGGAATGATTTTGAGTCAAAATGGGGTGGACGGCAGCGTTGGGAATGTGCGGCGTCGTTTTCGGTGTTGATGGACAGAGGGAGGGGAGGAGGAGGAGGTGGTGGTGGTGGTTTTCATGGTGGTTCTCTGGTACAATTGGCTCGTCGTGTGGACTGGACTAGCATGGGATTTGAATTTCATTGCTAGGTGTTGTAACAATGGCATGGCAAACATGATTTTTCCCACCATTTTTGGAGGGTAGTTTGGGTAGTTTGTTCGTATATTAATGGGCTGCCTGGACATTTTAACTGCAAAATCACTGTTTATTAGTTCAATTATATTTAATTACTTCGTTGCTGCCCAGGCAATTTCTATGTTTTGATACAAAGTTCAGGCCGGTCAAGGGGGGAGCCTGCGCTGCCCTGGCCAGACCAGCAAGTGCAAGAATTGGGTGCTAGCTAACAGTGCTGTTAGGGTTTTTGATTTCTAGAAATGGGTTTATTAGGGTTTTTGATATTGCTCATGGGTTCTTTCAATATTAGCAGGAGGCATCCCCCCACCATGGAAATTAAATGGAAGAAATTTGCTACCACCACCATCCTCGTAGGAGGGGTATTCCTGGTAGTTTCGAGGGAGATGGATTTGTTTACCAAGTTCGGTTGAGCCAAAAAGTTTTTTGGTGGGTCGAAGTTGATTTTTTCTCGATCATGACAAGAATTTCGTGGCGAGATTTGATGGTTAGGATTGAATCTTTGGGCTGGACGGATGATTTTTCCCGAAGGCTATAGCTGGCGACGTGCAGCAGTTGCTGCGGAGTATAAAAGATCGGCGATGGCCAAGGTACTCGGCCTGCTTTTGTACAATAACTACTGTGGAGGCTGCCTTTTTTTTTTATCTACTATTTGTGTATTTATTTATTTATTTATTTTTGTTGTCTAACTGGGTGGATGATTTTGATGCCACTTTTGCCTGGATTGGGCAGTAGGTAGATCAATACACGTGTGGATCGTTCAGAAGAGTGTTTTTGCCAGATGGGTTTGGAAGATTTTGTGGTAATCTGTCGAAGAATTTTGTGATCACAGAGATTCTGAAGAGGCAGCTGTTTTTCAAAGGCTGCTACTGCTACAACCACAGTTCCGGTTTCGGCACCTGCGTGCAATGGCTGCGCACGGCGGCTTATCAGTGCCGTTGTAGGTGCGGTGGGGTAGACTAACCAGAAAAAGCAGCAGCCGAAATGAGAAAATGATTTTTATAGTGGTTCGGAATGGTTATGGAAAGACCAAATCGTTTCAACATATTGATGCTCGGTAGAGAAATTTAACAAGTCAGTAACTCGGTACCAATTTGTTCTTGAAACTCAGAATTCCTTGGCAAGATGGCAATCCATCTGATTTATTAGACAGAAGCAGAAGCCTGAAAAAGAGATGGATCCCGCAGAGGCAACCGGAGAGCAAATAACCGGTGGATTTTTGTACTTTTTTGTTTTGTTATTTATTTAAATGAGAGGAAGAAAGGTTGCTTCAAAATTTGACGTTGCATGATGTAATTATAGCATCCACGCCATAGTGGAGGCTCGGGGTGGCAGAGCAGGGCCCTGGCCTCCCCTGCCAAAACTTGACGTCTCCTGTTCCCCTTCAACTTGCATTTCGATTCATTATCAGTAACGATTTGTGATGAGGTACACAAGTGGCGTACAGTGATGTACAGTTATGTACATCAGGTTTCGAGACGTGTAGTTTTTATAAAAATTTAAAATAATCAGAGTTTTATTTATTTATTTATATTAATAAAATATATTTATTTTTCAGAAAATAGAGTTTATTGCATTAAAAAAAAAAGATTTGTGAGGAATACAGGGGTTGGGTATGATAGTAGTAGCTACAACATCCGAGCAAAATCACGTTATCAAAAATGCAGGCGCAAATCCTTGGCAATTCCACCTTCTTTGGAACCATGTATAGTCATTAAAATTTATCCTAGCCTAGTGGGTTGATCTGTAAAGTTTGAGACCGAGGGTCTAATTTTGATAGATTTTAAATTAATAAAATTTTAATATTTTAATAAAAAAAGGTAACTCAATGACCCATGACTTAACAATTTTCCGGATAAATTATCACACCAAGTTTGACAACCATACTTAAAGACCTAAATATTCTTTTTATTTTTTGTGTTTTTTTCTCACCTACCAAATCATTTTTCTTCCACTTTCTCTCTATCACTCTATTTTACATTTTGTTATACAATGATAAAAAAAAAATCAAATAAATTTATCTAGTAATTGAAATCAAATATATATATATATATATTCAAATCATAGTTTAAATCAGGGTTGTCAGTTTTATTTTGTTTTGGTCAAAACAGCTGAAATGTTTCGTATTTGTTAAAAAAACAAGATTAAATGGTTTCATTTTTTATCTCTGTTAAAATTTTGGTCCATTCTGGATTTTTCGTCCAAATACCAGCCAAAACGCTCCAATATCATTTCGCCTATGCCATTTCGGCTAAATACTGTTTTTTTTTATAATGAATAATTTTACAATATCAATCATAACTCTTAATCCAACTATTGGATTGAGATGAAATTTTACGAGGAGTCTCTTGATATATTTATATATATTATGTTAAAATTTTAGAACAATCATAGAATGCAATGACCTTGCGAGATTGAAGATGGTATTCTCGTAATATTATACGTGTTCATAATTTTATTCGAAAAAATTATTTTATTGTCTTTTTTTAGATTAAATTCCACAATTCTAAATAATTTTATTTTTGGATTTGAACTAAAATAAATTTTGAATTAATATATTTAATTATATATATATATTTACAAAACGTTTCAAAACCGAAATATCCTATTTCAATTCAAAAAATAAAGCTACAACTAAACAGAATTAACAACTTTGGTTTAAACCACGATGTGAAACAGTCGAGTTTATCCCCATTAAAATTGGGTATAGAGCTTCACCACTGCGTCCATGTATATTTGGAGGGATAGTAATGTATAGGCACATCCCAGGCTTGCTCTGTGTAACCATGCCATACAAGTCGAGAAGGCAAAAGGCAAAAGGCAAATTGGAAGCTTGCAAGCTCCTCAAAACCCATAAACCTCTCGATGATGCGATGAACTTGCCTGAATTTTGACTAATCCAGTTTACCGAGTAGAAGGATTCAACGAGTTAGGACAGAGTCAAATCAATTGAGATACCAAAATGTGTTAAAATTAGGAAGAAAAACAAAATTCTAAGTGGGTACAGACTACTTAATTAATTGCAAAATCAAGCTAATTCTGATAGCTTTATTATGACTCAACATCTGTACGTTGCTGCAGTCATGTTTCTGTGCATTTATCTAGACCGTGAATGGATTTTTTTTATTCAAGAAAATTTTATTTAAAAAAAAATATAATTTGTGGATTCAGATAAATGAATAAGATTCTGATTATCTTGAATTCTAATAAAAACTAAATATTTTCACTTGAATTTAAGATATATTATGCAGATTTCAAGTTATTTATCATCGCAACACGTTACTTGATACCATGAATGGGTTACGCATGCTTTTGTCAAAATGTGAAATTCTACGCATGATTAAAAAAAAATGGTGTTCATAATTATAGTGGTAGGATTTGGGATTTGATTGGGAAAACTAAAATCATTCGTTGCTGGATTGATATTATTTTTATTCAAAAAAAAATAACAAGGTTTAACAAGTCGACCAAGTCTGGAATCAATTCACCAAGTTACTTGGACAGAACATGATCAGTGTCAAAACTTGTTCAAAATAAAACTTAACCTAGGTCCAGCTCCAAGTCAACTCATCTAGCTAGCAAAGTTTAATACTTGTTATCATGATTAATTTTATTAAATATTTCTGTTTAAAATCAGATTTAGAAAACATATAATCTTTGTTTTAGCTAGGATACGCGCATAATGCCTTGTCAATACTGCTTTGTATTGCAAGCACCATGCCTTTACATAAGAAACTTACGGTAGGGCCTGGTGGGAGGCTAAAAAGGGCTGTTCTGACAGCCTGAAAGAAAAATCCCAGTCGAATTAGCTGCATCAACTACTGCCACAATTTCAGACACAGGTAGTATTTCTAACTTGTTCTCAGTGTAGAACTCCAAGGATGCCATTAAAATAAAGAACTGGAGAAGAGAGCTGCTAACCTGAACATGAGAATGGGCATCCTGCATGCATGCAGCTAAAGAGCATAACGAAGCTTCCCGCTCTACCACAACTGCAAACTCACTGAGTCAAATGGTGACCTGCATGGATTCCCCAGAGTTTTCGGTTTCCCTCTCAACCCTAGCTAGGAGGCAGGATGAAGAAGACATGGAATGGATTCATCACACACAAATGATGAAATGGAACATTTCCATATCGAATATCATGTAGTGATAATGATCAGAATAGTTTGGACACCATAACAGATGCTGTGGAAGGGCCAATAGAATTTTAGAGGGATTACAATATTGGCATTTCACAAGATATATGAACAAACACAACTTTTTATTGCTTCCTCTTCTTATTTAACACAACCCTATGTACAACTTTACTTGGCGATTTTGTTCTACTGCAGAGGTTATTACAGCAAACAAGATATCAGCTATGCTGCAGAAGTTGGGGGTCTAGTTTATTTAACAATAGTTGCTTAGTTTTCTGCCAAATCTATTCGCCAGGCTTATTACTCATTTTCTGCCATTACTGCATAGCAGGATTTCGCTTCTACTCTTCGTTTTTTGTTTTCCTGAATTAGTTGATAGTTATTGCCTCTTGGAAACATCCCATTCTTCAGTCTTTGCAAACCTTCCTCGAATCCTTGGCTGACTGTCTGCAAGAGCCTTCCTGCAAGCATACTGAAACAGACATGATGTGAGTTGAATCCAGCATGTGAAAAATTGGTGGAAAATAAGGAATTTATACATCTCACCAAGTAAATGATCCGGGTTATAAAAGTTTTGTTGCTTATTTGATGCTTTTTACTAGCTGGCCCTTTTGATTTTAAAACAGAAGCAATGACTGGCTGGAATTTCAGGGGCTGGTGCTTTTCTTGGAAATTTAGTCGAGTCGGAATAGTAAATATATATACAGCAAACCAACAATAATTTGATTATTTACCTTAATCTTCCTGCCAAAGTTCCTCTTGGTCTTCTTATTCCTGTACCTTGAAAGCTTTTCCTGGCGGTCCTCGGCAGAGCAGTTGATAATCAATGGTCGGTCAAGATGAGAACAGATGAGGCTCGTGTTACCATTACCAAGAGTCTGTCATAAAAACTCAGTATCAATGACTCAGCCCCATCCTGTGGAAATGGCCAGAAGCATCTAAACAATTCTCAGTCCGTAGACTTTGATACAGGGCATATTCATGCTTGGTGCTTGGATTGCAAAGAAAGGTTCCCCTAGAATCTGATGGAATTATGCGAGAGAAATGGTGAAGGAAAATAGAATTGAACTGATAATAAAAGCAACAGATTCGGTTTTCAAGTAATGGATATAATCGTTCTCATCAACAGTCCATTTAAAGTGAGAAGAAAATCAATTGGATTCTTGTTAAAGAAAGATGAAAGTCTCAATTATCTGTTCAACTGCAACGGCTAAGGGGCAGCAACATTATGGAACAATACTGATACGAGACACACAAAGAAAAGCAGCTAGTTCCATCCTGGATGAAACAGAAGCCCTTTCCTATAGTGCTTCAAGTGATTCATGGCAGTGAAATGACTCACAAAAATATCATAGGTCTATGCCCTCTGCCACATCCAAGAAGGATCTAAGCAGAAGGGAAAATCGTTCAAACATGCTAGAAAGACTATAGTAAAGAAATTTGATCTAACCTTTATGTCTCCTTCACTGTACGCTCTTCGCATCCCGTAAGCATTTTCAAAATCAATTCCAGGAAAATCCAGAAAACCTGGCTTCCCTGCAGCACCATGGACCCACTCAATTGAACTCAAACATCCTGAGCTGACACTTTTTGATAGTGCAGCATCAGGAAGTAATTTGTTTTCTTTGATGGGGTTTTCATCAGTCCTGGCAATAGGAAGTTTGATGTCCAGAATCTCTGCAAGTGATGATGTATCCATTGCTTCTTTTTCCAGGAGGTCCTTCTTGCATTCATAGAAAACCTCATTCAGAAGCTGCTCGTTTTGAATTGATTCAATATCTGTCACCTTTAGTCCTTGTGAAGTGATGACTTCTTCCCCACAAGAGATCATTGAAATGGCTGCCGTCATGGGATCAATGCCCAGTAGTGGCTCTTCAATGATTGGTTTGGGAGCTTTGAACAGATCCCCTTCGCCTCCCAGATCATATTCTGATATAGTGGTCTGAAGTAGGTTGCTCTATGTTAGACAAATTAGTCACCAGCAAACAAGATGACATAAGAAAAATACGTAAGAAGTAAATAGTGATCTAAACACCACACCAATTATTTTATCCTTAGTCTTAAAGAGGTTGGAAATGAAGTCTTGTTATATTTTTTAACACAATCTGGTAAAAGTGTTGATTTCTGAACACATGTATACAGCTGTAAATAAGCATGCACAAGTACAAAGATGTAGGAGCTGTAAATATACATTTTTTAGAAAAATCTACAGATTGTAAAAGCATGTTAAAGTGATAATCACTTTATTAATCCCCAAAACCTATCTAATGATACGCAATTTAAAGTGTTCTTCTTTGTTACTTTGTAGTTAGTATCTTTGAATGCTTAGTTTTTTTTTGCCTTCGTATCAGGACTTTCCTGTTTCAGTTGCTTTTAGTTTAAATGGAAGTTTCATTAATTGAAGAAGATACTATCTAATCATGGCCTTTCAGTAGAGTTCAATGTGTTAAATTTCATGAATGAACCGTTCCATATGTGTCAAGATCCAACAAATCCAATAATTAGGGTTCTAGAATCCAATAATTAGGGTTCTAGAATCCAATAATTAGGGTTCTAGAAGATACCTCACTATAGCCTGTTATAACCAAATTTTCAAGACAGATGAAGTGATTTCTTTATGAGAAGAACACTTCACAGCTCAACTCAAGAAAATTTTCTTTAAATGGCCAAACACCTATGACTCAAAAGATCACTAACTTATTTGCATGAATACCTAACATTTTTAGCTAAAGCAAAGATCTAATGAAACTCTTTCGAGGTTAATTTTCTTTCCACCTCCTTTATAAGAGTTTAGTTTCAACATCCAAGAGAAGAGAAAGACAGCCAAAAACCCAATAAAATAAAGGTGGAGAAAACTCTCTTTTCAGCTTTCCCAACCTCTCTTTTCTTTTCTATGCCAAAAAAAATAAAACAAGTCCTTTTTTCCTCTTTTATCTCTCTTAGTTAGTGGATTAGCCAATAAAAATCCCACAATTGTTTCACCATCACACAATTGGAGTCGGAAAATAGACGAAAGCTTAAAGAACACGGAAATTAAAACTGTGAAATCATTTTCCTTATGTAGTCTTTCTTTTGCTAAATGTTCTAGATCCACCAAGTCAAGAAAACACTTGTTGCTTCCATTTTAGCCCTATTAGGCTGCTTGCCAAATGTTGAGAACAAAAACTAAAGACATTGATATTTGTGTAAATAAGCACATACCCACAAGCATAAACGACAAAGCTTAAAAAAAAATCCAGTCTTTTCCTCCACTTTCTCAGCAACTAAACGGAGGGGTAAAAAACACAAGCATCAGGAAGACAAGTTTCACTGAATAAATTCAAATCCTCAAGATCAAAACTTCGAACTTTCCATATGAAATTTAACAGAGAAACAAGAAAAATATGAACTTTGAATTGGATTTCTACAGTAAAAGACCGATATTTCTTGTCGTTATACCCCCATTTTCTCAGAAACCAAACAGAGCAAGTTTGAATACTAAGCAAAGAGCAAATCGAAGTACACAAAAACTAGAACTCCGGACTTTAAAAATAACCAAAGCCCAGTTCAGAACGGATCAAATGAATGCTGATCACTCAAACAAACAAAGTAAAAAAGAGCTTAAACACACCGTGAAAGGGCATATAAATACAAGCAAAAAACAGAGAGAAAACAAAGTACCATTGGAACATTGGTCTTTTGATATTTGCAGTACTCTTCGAGTTGTTGATCATCTTGAAAGAAATTCGGCATGTGGGGAAACAATAGCTCTTCATACATTTTTGTCAAAAATTGCAATCTCTCTGTTTTTTCCAAATCTTGACACAGAGTAAAAACAGGGTAACCCGGAACAGAACACAACTCTGACTAGCTAGCTTAGTGCTAGTTCTTAAAAGCAAAGGAGCCAAAATGCAATATCTAGAGCAAGAGATAGGTCCAGTTTTGGCCTTTGATTTAGGACTCAAGAAGGAAAGGGAATTTATATAAAATAATAATCACAGGGATGGGGTAATTAGTAATTAAGTTTTTTAAATAGAGAATAAAATTAGATGATATATTATAATAAGCTCAGTGTGCGTTTTTATTATTATTATTATTATTAGTAGTATTATTATTATTATATTGTTTGATATTTAAAAAAATAGTTTTATTTTTAGCATTAATATATTAAAATCATAAAAAGCTAAACAAAATTACAAAGTTCTCCCGAGCACCGTCTTCAAGATAAAGAGAAGGTGTAAAATGACATGATGATGCTTACACTGTCGCATATCTACTGTCATGCAATTGGTTTTTCTAGAAAAATAATTTTGAGATTGGATTTACTTTAAAGGACTCTAAAAATGTGTTTTTATATTAATTTTAAAAAATAAATTTTAAATCCAGGAAAAAAAATATCTTGGGAGAGAGAGAGAGAGAGAGAGAGTGTCTATTTGGAATTTAATTTTTAATATATTTATTGTAAAGTGGGTGATGTGGGAGTATAGTATTTTTGTATTATTATAATGCAAATTGAACAAGTGAATGCATTCCTTGGCAAATTGAATGTACCGAGCCAGAATCTGTGTCTTTGTGTGCTATATACAGTGCTCGTCACTCATCATCACTCTATCACCTTGTCAGAGATTGGCCCACGCGCTTTCTTAGCCACGTACACGGTACACCTACTTTCTTTCTTCCTTTCTTTTTTTTTCGAAACTAATAATGTTTTTACATTTTAAAAGTATTTTTTTTAAATAGAAAAAAATTAATTAAAATTATTTTTTCGAGTATGTTTGATATGCTAATATTAAAGGTGATTTTAAAAAATACTTTAAAAAAAAACTATTATCATACTCACAAATATCCCTTAAAAAATAAATTTCTCATTAAATAAAGTTAGTCTATCATGTAAAATTATATATATATATATATATATATATATATATATGTATATAAGACTTTTGGGTGTTTGGTATTGTGTTTAAAAAGTGTTTTTGAAAAAAATTGATAATTATTTTTTATTATTTTTAATTAATTTTTTTAGTATTTTTATATTATTTTGATGTGCTGATATCAAAAATATTTTTAAAAAAATATTATTTTAATATATTTCTAAAAAAAAATATTTTCAAAAACAATTTCAACCGTACTAAAAAAACATGTGATTGATATGAAACTGGAAGATGTTTTTCTAATTTAAAAAAATCATGATGGTAACTTTCTAATTGAAGCAGTGCAAGAAATTCCTTAACTTTTGAACTGGGTATGAACCCAATTTAAATGAGTGGTAAATGATGATAATTTGGAACATGCTTTAAGAAATTTAATAAAATAATATAATTTTAATATTTTTTTATGAAATAACATAGTTTAGTATATGTTATGATTGGACAAGATGATATTATATATGGAAAACACAATATTTCATAAAAATTATTAAATGAGCAAACACAAATTATAATAAGAAAAGAGGAGATAGAGAGAGGGGGAAAATGAGCGGGAAAAAACCCTCAAATGCAAGTTCAAATTACAATTATAGTAATATTAATATCTCAAAAAAATCTTGATGGGACAATTCTAACAACATTTAAGAATATAATTAATGGTGAATGAAATTATGATAAAAAAAAATGAGAACGAAAAAGAAAGAAAGAGAACATACATAGTTTTAATTGTGATACCATCAATATTATATAAAAAAAAATCTCAAGTAGATAAATTCAACAACACCAAAAAAAATTCATTTAAATGAGTTACACTTTTTTTTTCAAATGTAAATGAGTCACTTGTTATGTGCAACTTGTTATGATCATTAACGATGATCTTCCTTGTTGTCTTTAGATTTGTTTCATTAATATTTTTTTGTAACCCGGATATCTTTTTCTCTCTCTATTATTTTATTTGTATTGTAATTATCCATTTGTCTTTGGATGAAGACTATAGTTTACTTCTATCATTATTAGTGAAGGTGTTCGATTCATCTCGTCAAGATCTTTTTGATGATATCAATGATGTCGTAATTGAAGCTTTTAGAGTCTCTTTCTTCTCTCTTTTTTTTCTTTTTCCTCTCTTCTCATTATAATTCATGTAGGCTTATTTGACAATTTCTTTGAAATATCTTGTTGTTTTTTTTTAATCACACCAAATATCAAAGCATGTTACCTCATTAGAACTTTTTTAATTTGTGCTGTCTTGCAAGTTTTTTTTTTTTCAAATGGTGTTAATAAGAAAAAAAAAAGTACTTTTATTTTCTTCTTTCATAGAAAAAAATCAAATTCATGTTAATATATTTGGGGTATGACTCCTTTTTTGCATGGTATTGATCAAACAAATGGAGCAATAAAACAAATACAGTAGTTTTTTTAATTTGTAAAACTTATTATAAATAGAGAGAAAATGACTGGTTTTAGAGCGGGGAGAAAAAAAACTCAAGGGTTGAGGGTTTTGTTTAAGTTCAAGATAGTGGGTGTACAAGAGTTCTGAAATTGGGTTTTTGGTTAAAATAAAATAAAATAAAATATATATATATATATATATATATATATATATATACAATCATATTTTTATACTAGTTTTCTTTAATAATAATCGAATTTGTGAAGTAGGAGAAATTTTGCTGAATCATAATAAGAGAATCAATGATGCAGAGTTTGGTTGAGGTTTTTTTTCAAAGTATATTTTGTTCAGAAATACATCAAAAAAAATATTTAAAATATATATATATATATATATATATATATTTAATATCAGCATATCAAAATGATCTAAAAACACCAAAAAAATATAATTAAAACAAAAAATAAAAATAATTTTTTTTCAAAAATATTTTTGAAACGCAATGTTAAACAATAAATCTTGTATATCCATTTTTTATATATATAATTTAATTAGGCTTTTTTTTTTGTAATGGTGCGTGTTGAATCTTATATTCTTAGTTCCCAACAATATAAACCAAAGTGTTTTCTCCCGTAGCCATAAATCATTTGATTTTTACAAGCCTGGTGGGTGAAGCAGGCTACTAGCAGCATTCCTAGTCTTATCAGGTTCGGAGGTACATGCATGGAAAAACATTTTGAGATATAATTGTAATATTTAAAAATATATTTAAAAAATATAAAAACTATATTTTGTTTTGTAATTAAGAATCTTCAGAGAAAGCTTTAGCATGTTATGATATATGATTCTCACGGGTCATGGTGTGATGATAAAGAGCTTGTAATCTACATAGCAGGTCTCGAATTCGAGTCAGGACATGCAACTCTATAAAAACCTATAACAATTGTAGTTTTACTGATTCATATGGACTCATAAAATACGCTTTCAAGGGTTGAGGTTTCTTCACATTCCAAAAAAAAGTTATGATATATGCTAATTAACTAAATATTTTTAAAACTATAGTCATGCACCCATGAATTAATTACTATTTTCACAGATTTTCCTCTTCTTCTTCTTTTCATTAAATGAAAAGGCAGCCAAGCATCTATCTCCTTGGATTTCACCTTTTGGGATCGTTTTCAAGCCAGCCTCGATCCCTTCCCTGTAGAAGAAAGTGAAGCAGAAAAAGGTAAAGTGAAGATCCCACTACAAACTAGGGGTTGCTAATTATAGTTTAAATTCTCGTGAATTAAAAAAGGTGAGTTTTTTTATTTTATTTTAGCTTGGAGTAATGGTGGTGGGTACTTGATTTCAAACTTGTATAATTTTCAATGAGAGAAATATATATTATTAAACTAATTGCACTATTATTTTTCCATTTTTTTTGTTTTTGTTTTAATTTAATAATTTTAGTGTTTTTAGATTTTTTGATATTCAGCTATCAAAAATGGGTTTTAAAAAAAAAATATCAATTTAATATATTTTCAAGCAAAAAGTATTTTGAAAAGCAATTTCTATCGTATCTAACTAAATCTTAGTTTTTCAATAATCACTCTTTAACTATGATACATCGTGACTTCAATAATATATGCAAGATCAAGTGAGAGATTTGTTATGGAGTTATTAAACAAATTTAGATATTTTTTACTATTTAGTCATTGAAAGACATCAAACACACTGTCTAAATATTGCAGACACCTTTCACAAGATGACCTGTGCAAGGCGCGCCCCAACAATTTATATATATATCAAATACTAAAAGCAAAAACATATCCTTATCCTTAATCTCATCTAAGAAAATAAAAATAACAAAAATATCCTTTGATCTAAGCTAAGGTTTCTTTGACCTTGAGGGCATTCTAGTAACTTCAATGTGCGCTAAACGGTAAAAAAAGAAAAAAAATCCCTTTACACTAGGCCTACAATTTATGAAATCATGGGTATTTTTATTCTTGTATTGTTAAAAATAATAAAAAGAACACAACCAAGAGAAATTTTTATATCAATAGAGGCTAAACCATAATTTTACTACTACTACAATACACGGGTGCACATGAATGCAGGGCTATAACAGTAATGTGCACTATAGAAATCCCCTATTTCGATACTTAAATGAATAATTGATTCTCAAATCTATATATATATATATATATATATATATATATATATATATATATATATATATATATATATATACACATATAGGTTCAACTCTCCCGACTCTAAAAGCAATGCTACCCTTCCATTAAAAACTATCTACATCCGGAGAGAAAATAAATAAATAAATAAATATAATCTTCAGTGGCAGGAAGGTTCAAGGTTTGAAGAAGAAAAAATGCATTTGCCAATAAAATTGCCTTTTTCACCATAATCCCCGTATTAATTTCAACTAAGCATATGATAAAGGCTCCTTCATGGGGTGATGCCTCATGCTCCACTTGAATAATAATAAATAATTATCTCTATCATAATTATGGTACGTATTCATAATTATTCAAACGTTGTTGTTGAACAATGATTAGGGTTGATATAATTAATTATTTTGTGATCTAATGGTATAAGCTTGGAATTAAAAATTTGTTTTTATTGTGATTTCAAGTTCGAATCTTGTGGTTGCTAATATAACAGTCACTAGAAATTTACATGTTAGTTACCTTTAGGATCCATAGAGTTAGTTGAAGTGCGTGTAAGTTGACTCGGATATCCATGTTAGTAAAAAAAGATTATATAATTAAATGTTGGAATATAATAAAGAAAACAAATTATTATTTGGAGAGTGTATTATATAATATAGTTGGAGAGTGTATTATATAATATAATAACAAGGATCAAGGATGATATAATTATGGTAAGCATTCATAATTATTCAGAGGTGGTTGTTTAACAATGATCAAGGATGACATAATTAAATGCTGGAATATGATTAAAAAAAACAAAAAACAAATTAACATGAGAAACCCAGATAGTGCACAATAGTATTTATGCGCCTAATAAGTTAATACAGTCATCATCAAGCTACATTTAAAAACTATATTATTATTTGGAGAGTGTACTATATAATATAGTTGTAGAATAATCATTGCGTCGAAAAAGGGCAGGTAGAGACACATATATTGTCCATGCGATCGTACTGTGTGCATCATTGCAGCTGAAGGAAAAGGACATCCCATCGACTATTCTGGGCTCAAATTAATTATGAAGAAGTATTATTTTTTAATTTTTAAAAAAAGTTATTTAAAAAAAAATGAATTTTATTTTATTTTTTATTTAAAATATTGTTTTTGGTATTTTAAATTATTATTTTTATATGTTAATATTAAAAATATTCTTTTAATGTATTTTTAATCAGAAACATTTTAAAAAACAACTCTGTAAGTAATTATGCTCTAGCAACGTTATGATAACTCAGTTCTTTCTCCTTTCCGTACCTCCTTCTAGCCTGATAACCGTGTATATACCAGTGAATTTGATATTGTTTTTTACAATTTTTTATTTATAAATATCTTAAATAATATTTTTTAATTTTAAAAGTTATTTTTGTTATTATTATATTTAAATAATTTATAAAATATATAAAAAATATTTCAAAACAAAAGATAAATTATTTTTCATAAATACTTTTAAAGTGATTTCTTAAGCATATCAATGGTCGTAAAATTTGTTCTTTTGAAAGCATGGGCAGCGGTTATAGAAGTGTGTGATAGCGTAATTAAAATTGTTTTTTAAAATGATTTTTATTTAAAAATATATTAAAATAATATTTTATTTTTTAAATTAATTTTAATATATCATAATAATTTAAAAATATCAAAAAAATTAATATAATACAAAAAACATAAACAAAAAAAATTCAATTTTTTCAAAAATAATTTTAAAATACAGTGTCAAACAGATACTAAATTATTACATTAATGTGCATTTTATTGGATTAGTATTTTATAAAAATAACTTATATTTATATATATATATATATATTAAAACAGGTTTAATTACATGTTGTTATATACTATTATTTTGATCGATGTATTTGAAGTATATGATAGAATATAAAAATAAATACAAGCCCCCCCAAACCAGAGGGAAGTAATATTTATTTTTCTAAAAAGGTTTATTTTTTTAATATTTAAAAGAGCATAAATGGAGATGGGAAATAAAATAATATTAGCTGTAAAAGGAAGAGTAGATAGATTCTGCATTCCAATTTGATCAAATTATTCAAATTCTCTTTCAATGTGGTGAGCCCTATTCCTCCTCCCTGCAATTTGATTTTATTTATTTATTATTATTATTATTTTGAAGAGTCAACCTAACTTTTGTCGCTTTCTCAAACTTAAAGCATAAAGTAAAGAATAAGTATTGGAGAAGCAATGACATGGAAAATACCAGATGACGTGTTTTTTCACCCACTTATATTTCTGTAGATTTATTATTCGAGTGTTTTATTTTTTTAACTTTAATTGTACTATTTTCGGGCCAAGTTAAAAGATAATTGAATTAAATTTGTTTGCTACGAACAAAATTAAAAAAAATGGAATCAGAGCGAAAAACTATTATGCTTTGTTTTTGGTGTTTTTTTAAATAGTTTTAAAATTAATATCACTTCCCTCTGATTTTTTTTATTTACTTTTTTTTTTATTTTAAATGAATATGGTTTGGTGTTTTTAGATCATTTTGATGTACCGATGTCAAAAATAATTTTTAAAAAATAAAAAAAATATCATTTTGATATATTTCGGCACGAAAAGCACTTTGAAAAACTACAACAACAGCTCTTCCAATATATATATATATATCCTGTTTTTTAGTGGTGAATATATATCGCAATTGTGTAGAAAAAATTCCTCTTATAAATTAATTGAACACCAAAGAATATTTTCTAGTGGAAAATAAACTTTAACAATTACCCGTTGCTTGGAATATCCCACTGATTGGCCTCCTTAATTAGATTTGACTCTTCAATGAGTTTATGTTGCGTTTAGCAATGCATCCAACTTTCGCCTGCTTTTATGAGAAGCTAATGTGAAAGCAAGAATCTAAAAGTGTATGTTCGATAGTGTGTTTGTAGTTGTTTTTTAAAATATTTTTCATTCAGAATTGTATCAAAATAATTTTTTTTTTAAAAATTATTTTTGATATCAACACATAAAAATGATTTAAAAATATCAATAAAATAAAATAAAATTATTTTTTTTCAAAAACATTTTTAAATCGTAGTACCAAATACCAATAACCAATCGTAGTTTTGTAATTCATGATTGCTTTCCATCCAATGTTAGAAGATAAAAATGGGGTGGGAATATAGATGGAGTTGGGCTGTAAAGGAGAAAAGATGCAAGAGAATTTCAACCCATAATGCATTTAAAAGAGAGAATGATGAAGTATACTTCCGCTCACTTTCTTGATCAACGAGTTGTAAGGAATGTACACTTCCTGATTGGTTGATTTTTTATTATTATTAAAAGTACATAAAAAAATAAAAATAAAAACAAAAACCCTTAAATTCCCATATCAGGAGAAGAACATTTGAGCAAAAAGTATGGAACCTCTCAAGAACACGTTTAAATTAGGTAAACCTAGCTAGCTAGCTTCATGTTTGATGTCCTTGTCATGGAATTCTAGTTTGCTCGTAGTGTGCAAATACATTTTCCAACACCTGGCAGCCGTCATTTGCTTTGGTGGACTTTGCTGACAAAAAATAAGATTTTTTTTTTATATATATATATATACATAAAGTCGTGTAGAATTTAAATGGGAAAATGGGAATTTCTCGACCAGAATTTAATTTCTTGCTGAGAAAATCGAGGCTATATGAGAAAATATTCACGGGCTAAGAATATTTTTGTGATGATTAAAGTGGATTAAGAGACTCATCAAAGTGGCCTTACTATTTCATGGTAAGACGGTATGGAATCATGCAATATGAAACGATCTGCTCCACGAGGATTGACATGAGGCCGACAGACCTGGTGATTTGAAATTAAAATTAATCTTCAATTTTTCACTAATTATGTTGACCTGAGATAGGCTGAACTACTTTTTCTTCTTGATTAAGCTCCAAAATTAACGTTAATGGAGGTGGGTGAATTGAATTTAGTCCATTTCTTGCAAGCTTCGCATCGATTAAACTTTTTTAAGCCCCCATTACCTTTTTGTGTATTTTTGAGAATATGATTTTTGTTGTTTTTTAAAATATTTTTAATTTATAAATGCATCAAAATAATATATATTTTTAATTTATTTTTGACATCAGCACATGAAAACGATCTAAAAATACCAAAAAATATTTAAAATAAAAAATAACTATTAATAATAAATTATCAATAGGGTTTATATTTCGTAAGTTAAAGGAATTCATTTTTGTATTTGGTGCTAAAATTAGGAATCAATTAGTGAAAAAGGATGGGATTTCAAGATAAATAATAAAAAAAAAACAGCTGGAGTGGATTGTCTCGTAGTGCCATCTGTCTCTGTAGAAGAAATAATATTATGGGGATGCCTGTTGCCTTCTATGGCCCAAACGAGAAGGCATTTTCTGGATTCTCTCTAATATTGCAATCATGAACTGGATGTTCATTTCAATAGCAGCTGGTTTCTAGCGAGTTGACGTTGACAAAAAGTAAGCAATTTCTAATTTGGCAAATTCATAGACATTAGCTGTGTAGTAATAGAGAACTCAAGTTTGATTTCTGTTCTGAAAATCCTTGCATACCACAAAAGATCGGTCTGGAAGTGCGGTAGAGATTGCGTTTTGAAATATTTTTATTTTTAAATTTTATTTTTTGAGTCAGTACAACAATATAAAAATATCAAGGGGTGTTTGGGAATGCGTTTTAAAAGTATTTTTGAAAAAAATAAATGATTTTTTTTATTTTTAGGTTTAAATTAAAAAAATAGTGTTTTTAGATTATTTTGATGTGTTGATATCAAAAATAATTTTTTAAAAATAAAAAATATATAATTTGATATATTTCTAAATAAAAAATATTTTTAAAACCAGTCACGGCCACACAGAGACACTGAATAAAAAATGAAGGGTGATTTTTGGGTAATAGTGTTTTGACTGTATTTTTCTGCTGATGAAGGGTACTTTGCGGCCATGGCGGGGGAGTTCCTATCAAAACCGAACCCACCACCATAGCCTGTCTTGGAATTTGAAGAAGACGATCGATCATATATAAAGAGAATACTTTTCAACTCCTGTCCACATTAGCTTTCCATCTTCAGCTCATGAAATTGATGATGATAGCTTTCGTGATTGTTTTTAAGTGTAGTTGAGATTATTTTTAAAAGTATTTTTTATTAAAAAATTTATCAAAATAATATTTGTTTATTAAAAATTATTTTAAAAAAAATTAAAGTAAAAATTAAATATTTATTTTATTTTTTATTTTATTTTAAAAATATAATATCAAATAATACTAAGAAAATGTGGGGGTGAGTGGAGGGACAGAGTTATAAGATTAATTGGACCCATCATCATGTATGAATACAGCATTTTTGATATGTTTCTGTCTGTTTCCTTTTTCATCAACCCAGATATTGATATATTTTTTAGTCTTTTTCCAAGCATGGTGCACTAAAAATAAGGCTAATTAAATTCATTTTAATTGATACCTTTACATTTCTTTTCTTTTTTTTGTTTCAATTATTAGAGTTGTAGAGTGATTTAATTGGTATGTTTATATATATATTATGTCTATTTTTTTCTAGATTTATGCATGAGATATACATGATTTCTTTATATATAAAAAATATGGAAGAAAATTAAAATTAATTCCAAAATTATTGAAAGAATCAAATCTCCACTTATACTAAAATAAAAAAACACAATTTTAAATGATATGATTATAATCATAGGTGTCTATAAAAGAATCCTATAACTAAGGAAGCGGTCGTACGATTTAGCCCCCCCAAAAAATGAGCAAATTATAAGTTAGGATATTTTTCTTATAAATTTAGAGTTTAGTCCTTCTAGTTTTGAGAATCATGTATTAATCCTTAACTGGAGTTGGATTTTAATTGAAAATGTTTTTGGTTAATGTATTTATATTTTAATTCTTTTACAAAAGAAATATGAGTTTGGTCTATTTGTCATTCTAGAACTATTTAACAAGGACATATTGTATGGGTTTGGTGTCATATTTCTTTTCGAATGGACCCGATTTTGATTTTTTTTATTAAATGGTCAGAAAAATTATTTTTGAAAATAAGAAATTATGTTATTGAACTTTAGAAAATCCATACACTTGTTTGTAGGTGTAATGGGCTATTCACAAAAGTGATAATTTTTATTTTTTATTTTATCATTCAATGCTAAATTAATTAAAAATTAAAATTTTATATGGTTTAATTTGAACTCGAGATAAACAAAGAATATGATTAACAGTTCTAAAGTTAATTTAATTCGATGCATCTAATATTATAACCATAGAATGTCTTGTACTTTCAATAATATATATTTTTACATTAAGATTAAAATTTTGATTTGACTTGGAGCAAAACGCGTGAAATAAATTAAACTAACGCCAAAGGAAAGAGCGGTTGTGGTCTCCACCTCCAGGCACGCGGAGGAACCTCTTGATAAGTGTTGATCTATTTCGTGTTTCCTTTTCCCTTGCAAAATAAAATAAAATAAAATAAAATAAAATAAATCCATCGAGCTTAATTAGGTTTAAATTAGTCATACGTAAACCTAATCAAGCTCTATCCAGTCTAGCTTTCCAACATTAGTATATGAACTTTGTTTAATGCTAAAGAACAAGCCGAGCTATAATTTATTATATTTATTTAGGTTGCTTTTGGTTTTTGTTCTTATATAAAAACAGATAAATACAGGAGAAAAATATCTTTAATTAAAAATACAAGGGGAAAAAGTTTAAAATAAATAAATATACAATAATGATAAAAAAAAAACATGTTCCCTCTAGATCAAATCATAACGTCATGTATGTTTCCACGACAAGAATGAAACGCTGCCGTGTAATCATGGTCAAGTGCGTGTCACTCGTTTCTCGTTTTCAAGTGCAAATAAGTTAAATTCTAGGTTTTGGAAGCTTTTATACGGACATGGACACGTTCAAGACTTGCTCGGATTGTTTGAGATCCACTTGGACTTTAAGAAAGCTCAAATTCATTCAGAGCAGCAAGTGGCCTGCCATTTCATACCGGTTCTGTCTATAATAATTGGCGCGTTGCGAATTTTGACATGGCTTCTCTCTATTTCTTTATTTATATAAATATTTCAAGTTTAATTTTAATATATATATCTTATTTTACTTATAAGAAACTTGTTTTTTACTCTAATTCAATCTATATTGTTTTAAGATATTCTTTTTCATTATGTTTTAAAAATATTTTTGAAAAAAATTGAAAATTTTGATTTTAAATTATTATTTTTGATTATTTTTAATGTTAATAATAATTTTTTAAAATAAACATATATTATTTTAATATATTTTAAAACAAAAAAATGTTTTGAAAATAAAGTCAGTAAATAAAACGAAAAGCATTAAAGTTTGCGTCTCGACGTCTTGTCGTCTCTGCTATCATGCGTGAGACAAGACAGTGTAAAATACATATAAATGAGTATGAAAGCCATTTCTATTCTGAAGTGACCCCACGAGTGTCCTTTTACTGCCACCTTTAAAATCTCATACTTTATCGCAATTTCATTGTCCCCCAATTTGCTATGAATAATTAAATAAATAGAGTCGATAAAATTTAATAACATATCTTAAAATCATGTTGTAAATCCACTGTCCGTGTCCATTAGATTCTTTTTGTTTAGAATTTTGGTTGATTTTATTTTTAAAAATGTTTTTTCATTTAAAATTGAATCAAAATTATAATTTTTTATTTTTTTAAAATTATTTTTAACATCAGTACGACTATAAATCTTTTTTCCCCGTCAATTTCTTTTATAATTTATCATTATACATATATAATCTTTTTTTGTTTACCTTCTATTTCTATTCAATTGGTTTGTATCGATCTAATTGCTTAGACCATGAGCTGCAAGTTTTTTTTGATGAAGTTTTTTAATTAATTTTCACAAAAAAAATATTTTTTATATTTATTTATTTTATCTTGTAAATATAAGTTTGGGTTTGTAATAATATTTAGAGTATGTTCGATCATGCATATTTTCCCCTTTATCTTATTAACTTGGTTTCATATGTGTTTTTATTTATATTATCTTTGATTGATTTTAATAAATAAATTTAGTGGATATAAACATATAAATTATTTTGATCTATGTCTATCTTTTATTTTTTTACTTCCTCTTTTAGTTATTGTTAATAAATTTTTTATTTTCATATATTATTATTAATATTTGGATAAAGTTATTATTTCATTATATTTGCTTATTTTCTCCCTTAATTTTTTTAGATTCTTTTTCTCATGAATTCATATTTTGAACATTTTATTTGTTTGGAATTAGGCTTCGTATAATTTTATCATTTTGCAACCATTTATTTTGTTTGCAAAAAAATATTGGTACGGTGATTATCTTCAAAAAAAAATTTGTTGTCTTTTGGTTATTGTCAACATTGTTTTAAAAAAATGAGTTGATATTGATTTATTTAGTTAGATAATTATATTGACTTTTCAATCCATGCTTAGTTTTTTATATTAAAAAAACACATTAAAGCATCATGCATACATAAAAACTCTTTGAAGAAAAAAAACTCATGATGTAGAGGGCATTAAATGACAATTTAGTGAAACTATGATGTATAGTATGTTTTGATTGATCAAATATTTTTAAATATATAATTGGGATAAAACATAAATTGGATCACAAAAGCAAAAGCAACTCATGGTTATTGATGTTTACATGTATATTTTTTTTTGTTAGAATTGAAGGATATATCAACCAAGTTGATCTTATTGATGGATATGGATTTGTACAATATTTATAAAAAAAAAAAAATGACAAAAGGAATGACGACATTGTTCTAGACAAGTAATTATATTCCAATAGATTAAATACATAGATAACTAGTTACAATAAATCTCCTAAATTTTATGGCCAACAAAAATTGGGATGTTGTATTTTTTTTATATATGTATATATTCTAGAAGATGATAAAAGTCTTGAAAAATATATATTTGAAATCCTTGAAAAAGGTCATTTTTTTCTTCTTCTTCTTCTTCTTTCCTGAAACCTTGAAAAATAGTCTATATTTTCATGGGGGGAAAGTGAATTCCCATTTGAATCTTATTAATTTAAGAAAAATATTTTCCGGCTAAGCTTATCAAGAAAATAGTTGATTTATGCCAAAAACCAAGCAAAGAAATGAAATTAACTCAACTTAACATGTTCAAATCCTACACACACACATATCAAAATAATCTAAAAACATAAAAAAAATCAATCTCTGATATATATTATTTTTTAAAAAATAGCTTTTCCGACAAAACAAGCAACAAAAACAATCCTTGCAGCTAGTTCTAATTATTCTTTTTTCTATAAAAATCAATGGACATATCTAAGAGGTGTTTGACACTGTGTTTTAAAAATATTTTTGAAAAAAAATGATTTATTTTATTTTATTTTTTAAATTAATTTTTTTAATATTTATAAATCATTTTAATTTGCTGATGTCAAAAATAATTTTTTAAAAATAAAAAATATATAATTTAAATTAATTTCTAAACAAAAAAATATTTTTATAAACAACCGTACACACTCCGAAATATCCAGCAGCTCTCAAGCTACACAAAATCAAGGCTACGATCCACTCGTTCGTGTGTTTAAAAGTATGCTTACACATAAAAAATGGAGTAGGTTTCCTAAACGAGCAATAAAAAACTTCACAGAGAAGAACACTGCATGTGGCACAAAACTCCACGAAAGTGCGGGCTCTGGAATGAATACGGCCTTTTACAGCAGCGACCTACCCCAGGATAGGACACCGGAGAGGGTCCATCAGGGGAGTCCCGTGCCTTTTCATGGAAAGGGGCATGTCGAGAGGGACTTATACGACGACGTGTCACTCTGCTGTTGCCTTACGCACAGTTCTGAAAGTGAAGGTTCGCTTTGTTTTCACCTCCAGATTTTGTCGTTTCATCGCTTCATTATTACACTGGTGGGCTTCCCACCACGGAGACACCACCCCACTTCCTCCACCGCGAGACCAAAGTTGTTTGTCATTTTATTTTAAAAATATTTTTATTTTTTTAATTTAAATTATTTTTTATATATTTTTTAATATTTTCATATCAAAAATAATTTAAAGAAAACAAAAAAAACATAATTTTAATTTATTTTTGATTAAAAATCATTTTTAAAAATGACGTAATCGGACTCCAAAAAAGTGTCTTGTCGAGAAACTGCCTCAATGACATCACCTTCGACATCAACTGTCCTCATGCTCCAGCACTGCATGTTTCGGCATATGACTGGCTCGAAATTCGAGTTAGAGATTAGATGGGCCCGATTTAAAATAGAAATTGAGACCACTTGTTCTCCGAAGTCCTTTTCTTCTCTAAGAAAAATTAGACCACGTCTTATTTTTATTTTATTTTTTTGATAAGATCAAACGGGTTCTTTTCATTTAGAGTGTGTTTTATATTATTTTTATTTTTATGATTAAAGTTTTAAAAAAATAGTTTCATGAAAATTATTTTTAGTTAAAGTTCATAATTGAAATTCATATGTTTGGTTAAAATTGTAGTTGAGTTTGAGGTTGATAAAAAGAAGTCTTGTGTGTTTGATTATCATGCTTTTCATATTGCTGTTAACTTGTGAAATTACTTTAAAGAACACACATACACATATATATATATTATTTTTAAAATTTTGTAGATTAATAATCATAATAATAAAATATAATCAATAATTCATGAAAAAAACAGATATTTATTTTTATTCTCCCATCAAACTATTTATAATTTTATCATGAACTAAATCGATACGTGAATGTCTATGTGATCCCTTGTTATTTGATCGAGAAACAAGATATGATAACAATATCATTAGTAACAACATCTACTATCTAATTAAAAGATATAATTTCAATGCCAAATCCAATTGCAAGTTTCTAATTCATAATTCTACATGTAATACAATCTATATCATGCTTCAATCATTAGAAGAAGAAAAAAGCTAGAAGTTGTTTTAGAGTGCGATGATGATGGTGTGTTTTCACTTGAAATTATATCAAAATAATATTTTTTTTATTTTTAAATAATATCTTTGACACCCGTTCATCAAAATAATCTAAATTTTTTGATTAAAAGATCAAAGTCTTATTTATTTTCTTATAAGATCAAATGAATCTCTCGATTTAAATCTATTCAATTCAATAAATCATTAGATTGGTCACTGAATTAAATTAAGTTTAATAACAATATAATATACTTAAATAACAATATATATTAATTTTAATAACACTGAATTAAAAGCCTTCAAATCCAGAGGGAATTACACATGAACATGGCATTTTACATCCCAAACACACTTAGAAGCATAATGTTTTTGGTAAAGCAAAAGGAAAACAAAAATAGAGCACAAAATATATACTTGCAAATTCAAATGTCGCCTACTCTTTTAATAATCACCATAAAACAAACAGAATTATTCTTTCAAATTAATCATAAATTTAATAATCAATTGGAAAGAGAGCAATTTTCTCTCTGAAAAGCAGAGAGGGTAGCGAGGTAAATAAATAATTAAACTGAAAATAAAATTTATGGGATATTAATCCAAGTATAAGTGGCTCTTTTGCCATTAAAAATGAACCTCGATGATGAGGATGTCGAAGAACAGATTTGGAGAACAAATAGGAGAAGGTGAGACAGAGGAGCTGCGAGGGAGAAGTTGCCATTATGCAATAACAAAATGATATAGCTGCATTAAAAAATAAAAAAATCATCTTTATCTATATACAATGAAATATTTAAAACGATAATTAAAAATTAAATTAGTATGTCAAAATAAATTATTAACCATCATAAGTATTAATAAATGAAAATAAAAATTGGCCTGTTTGGGAGTGCTTTTCAAAGTGCTTTTCGTGCTGAAATACATCAAAATGATGTTTTTTTATTTTTTAAAAATCATTTTTGAAATCAGCACATCAAAATGATTTATAAACACCAAAACATATTCATTTAAAATGAATTTTTTTTTTAATTTTCGGCAAACGCTGGTTGCAACGCACTTTCAAACGGGGTCTAAACAAGGAAACAACAAACTAATTTTCTAATGTTGATCTAGCTTTTTTTTTTTAAAAAAAAAACATTTATCATTCTAGTCATGTCTAACTCTAGCTTAAATGTGAAAAACAAAAAAAAAATGTTAAAGGATTAAATAAAAAAGAAAGTGAAATAAAAAACAAAAACAAAGATAAACTGTATTGAAGAGGCCTAAAAGCCCAGCAACTGGGCTTATGAAAAACCTCTACTCTTTTGGACCCTATATTTTTTTAAGAGGGGTGGACAACTTATTGTCTTTTTTTATTATTAAAAATAAATAAATAAATCAGGTGACACATTATCTATTCGCCTAGAAATCCAACCACCACCATTGTAGTGGCTGAAAAATCAGGTAGAGATTTTTACCTCAAAACCTTCTTTTCAACCCATTTTAACAAAAAAAAATAAAATAATAATCTTATAAACACTCTGACATCACCTAAAAATCAATTTATCAACCTAAAAACATCTAAAAACAACCTTAAAAAATGAAATCAAATCGGGTTGTCAGGTATTATCAAAGTTTGAAACAACTACCATTCAACTGTTTTCAACAAATGAAACCCATGAATATGAATTTGGTGCTCAGAATATGCTAAAACAACTTTATTTTATTTTTATTTTTTTTGGATTAGCACCGGGTATCCGGGTCGAAACCCAACTAATCCCGGGGATGCACTGGTCCTCGGCAAGAAATTTTCCGCAAGCGCACCACGGTTTATTTTTCTATAACAGAACCCAGCGAAATTTCTATCATTCAAAAACCAGACTTAAAAACAACAAAAATTGGGTTGTGTATCAAAAAATAATTCAGAGAAACATAAAAGACCAATATTTTAAATTAGAGGATTAAAATGTGTTTTTTATGCGGATCAAGCTGTTCCAGTTTCTTTCAAAATTTATCGCTTTAACAGTGTTTGACACCCCTTGCCACAGAACGATAAAGCTCCCGACTAGGACCAGTATGGAGTTTTTAAGCATCGACAAAAAAAAAAAACTTACAAACTTGCTATGAGGAATGCTAAGCTATTAACATGGTTCAACCATTCAAGCCTATCAAGAAAAAATACGCTAGATCAAAGTAGACACCTTGGCCCAATTTCAAAACAGCAGACACAAAAACTCCCATTTTATGCTATCTTTGCCCCTGAGAAATCCATCTCCGGATGCTGAAACGAATCAAAATCAAATGACAGGTTAGCTAATGAAGTAATGAAAGAGGTCAAGTGAAAACTAGGGATGCAATGGAGGGAAGTTCAAAAGAGTTGTGGTTTCACCTCAGCCATGAACTTCTTCAGAACCTCCTGTTTCTGCATCTCATCACTGGTTGGAAGGCCCATAGACTTCTGTCTCTGATCAAACTGCACAGAAAAAAGAGGAAATTGAAACATCAGAAATCACAAAAACTAAGAACGTCAATTTTTCACGACTACCAAGCAAGAGGATGGACAAGCACGACCACATGCCATGTGAATTAAGCAACTACAAGAACCTAAACTCCACTAATCAAGATGGAAGAGCTAGGCACCAATGCACCATCAAGAATGGAAAAGGCGCAAAAATTTACCATCATCTTTTCAACAGTTTGCCGAGTTTCAGCATCCAGATCAGATAGTTTGCTGTTTTCAGGTTCCACTTTCTGAGTATCAATTTCTGGATCTCCTTTCACCAAAGATTCCCACCAATCCATTTGGTCATGCTTTGTCAAAAGGATTGAGATGGTATTCTGGTCCTCTGGCGACAGTAAATGGTATAAATGATGAATAACTCACATATATCTGACGGCTCTTGATGGGATAACAAAATTGAAAACAATGCACCAAAAGAAAAATGCTCAATTCTTTATATACTTCAGTTTTTGCTAAAAATTTTCAAATATTGTCTTTAGCCATGAAGATAATTCCATTAGTAAATTCACTGACTGGTGTAGCTAGCATACCTATGCTCCAATAACAATCATCAACCTTGACAGTCTTATAAAGCTCTCCCTGCAAGTATTTGAATACAGAGTTATGACAGAAAACTACCTGAACAGACCGAAGATAGTTCACCAGGGAACAATTCATAAAAGAACAGACAAGTGAGCATGCAAACTTACCTCAATTATTGGGGGCAGACCCTTGAGTCCAACTTTTAGATGGTTTTTCTTTATGTCACATACAACAAATCTTGATTTAGTTCCAGAAGGGACTGGAACTTGTATAGTAACCTCTTGCAAGGTCTGTGTCCAGGAATATTTCTCCAGATCAAGACCATTTCCCTTATTTGGAACTGCCCATTATAAACAAGAATCAGCAAGGGAGATGTAAAACAAGCAATGAACATCTTTCCTTCAAACTTCAAAGATATCAGTAATCAAGATGTCTAACATGCTCATCTTCATTTAGCATGGAAGTCCTAGATATTTGAAGCAATTAACTTAAATGGTTCATCAGCCAATTGAGAGCATATGCTCGCTTAAACATGTAATTGCAAAATGCAAATCCTGCCATTCATGCCAAAGCTACATAGAACTACAAACTCAAAGCTGGAGTCTACCAACCTGCTACGCATAGACTTGCGTGAAGTCTTAGATAAAACATATATCTGGATTGCAAGGAAATAGGCTGCAGTTAAGTTAATTTATCAACAAACTCCTATTACAGTACCTATCAACCATTTTCATCAACTACAACACCTTCTTTATAAACGGACACTTTCAACATCTTATGTAGTTCTCATCGCATAAAATCCAAAACTTAATCAAGATTTAACAGAATGTCAAACCTTAGCCCTTCTATGTTCAACAAAATATCATTTAATTACAAAAAAACAATCGAAATTAGTAACTGATAATTAAGCAATTCACAACCATCACCGCCAAGCAATTTCACAAAGAACAGAACTGGACAACTGACTACTCTAAAGAAGTTGAATTAAAATACTTATCCAAAACAAATGGTTCAAAACCCTACTCTTTTTCCCTTCAATTCTCAACTTTCTACACCATTAAGAGCACCAAAATTCACTATATTCACAATAGGAACAACCCTTCCCCTTCAAAAACTTAAACCCCATAAGAAAAATACCAAAAAGCTCAGACTTCACTCTCTCCCGACCATTCCGAAACTCCTACATTTCAATCCTTTACTTCTTCAAACAAAACTAGACATAAAAAATTTACAAACTTTAACAGACTAACCAATAATAATAATAAAAAAAACAAGAAACGCAAAACTAAACAAAACCCGTTTTTAATTTACCTCTCTTTGCACTCTCCTCTTTATCCTCCCCCCCCTCTATTTTCTCCTCAGTTACCTTCTCCTCCTCCTTCTTCAACCTCTTGTTCTCCCTCTTCACCTTCGCTTCCTCCTCCGCCTTCTTCCTCTTCTTCTCCTCCACTGCCCTCTTCACCACGTCAAGGATTTCCTTCTCCGCCGTGTCCTTCTCAAGAAAATCACTCTCTTTCGCCACGAAGTCAATAACCGTCTCCACAATCCTTATGGGGTTTTGTGGATTAAATGTTGCCGTAAACGTCGACGTCTTGGGAGAAGTACAGGATGACGAAGACGACGATTTTTTGACGTTTTGGTCTTCTTCGTAATCAGAGATTATTGCCATTAATGGGTTGTTTTTGCTCTCTTAAACTGAGTTGACTCTGTGAGTGTGAGAAGAGTTCTCTCTCGTTCGAGGGTTTTATTTTTTTAGACGTCAAGTGCAGATAGGAAAACTAGAAAGATCGGGAAAAAGAAGTTCCGTTGCCCGCGCAGTGACACGGGATTTATAATGTTTTTTGAGTAAAATATTTCTGTGCTGCAAATATGTTTTAGTGCTAATTAATTTTAAAAAATAATTTTATTTGAATTATATTAAAAACAAAAAGAATAAAGATAACAAACAGGAAGAATATAGATATAAAAAACTAATTAATGAGGACAATAAATTAATAATACACTATTAATTGGAATCGAAAATAAAAATAAAAAGTACAAACTTATACTCAGGTTTTTTTAAAATATAAATATAAATTATTTTTAGTGTTTTCAAAATATTTTAATGTCAAATATAGATTTTATAAAATAAAAATACATATTATGTTAATATATTTTTAAACAACAACTTAAATAGGGTTAACCTAATTCCTATTTATAAAGAGCCTAAAGCAAGAAAATCGAGCTCGATCCTAAAAACATTTATTAGGCTTGGACTCGAATTTAATTAGACTCTATTATTTATTATTTAGAAGTGTGGTTAAAATAAATTTTAAAAATAAATTTTATTTAAAAATATATTAAAATAATTTTTAATATAATTTTTTATATTAGTATATTAAAATCATTTAAAAATATAAAAAAAGTTAATTCAAAATTAAAAAAAAAACATTTTTTTTTAAATACTTTTAAAACATGGTTAGTAAAATCTACAAGCAAGTTGGACTTAAACTTTCATTAATATAAAAAATTATACTTTTTATGTTTTAGATAAGAGAGTATTTAACACTGTGTTTTTAAAATGTTTTTGAATTATTTTTTTCAATTTAAATTAAAAATATCTAATATTTTTAAATTATTTTCATATGATGATATAAAAAATAATTTTAAAAAATAAAAAATATATTTTTAAACAAAAATACTTTAAAAAATAAACTTAACCATTCTCTAAAGAGTATCAAATAATGGACGTTCCTTTTAAGAACAAAATAGTTCGATCGTCGTCGATTCGAGGTTGTCGGGGCCAACGACGATTGCATGGACTTCTAGCAATTAATTGCGTGTTAAGCTCAATTATATATATTGCTGCCCAGGCAAGGGAGGGGCTAGGCCTTCAAGCAGGGGAAGGATCGAGTTCTCTAAATCATCAAAACACCATCTTTAATGATCTCAAGAGACTTCTCTAAATCATCACAGAGATCATGAGGATCAGGAATCACATCTGGATCAACTGCTACGACAATCGTCATTTTACTGCCATAGCTCTGGAAATGGATCGTCAACGCCTGCCCAGTGAGAGTTCATCATGAAATCAACAATAAAAGAAACTATCCTTCTGCTGGAGTTGCTAGGGCTACTTACATGGGGACTTCCATAAACACTCGGAGCAATGTAAGCCACTGGGTGTCCATAAAAGCTAATTTCTTCCACCGGACCAGCCACGTTTGAGAATGCCAGTGTGGTGTTGGAAACAACTCTTCGGGCCATAGCAGCAGACGCCTGCTGACATATGTCCATGAATAATCAAGAACTGCAGCATAAGAACTTGATAATCTCTGCTAAAAAAGAATTCAAGTCTGATATATCTATATATATATATACCTTGGCCCCGAACATCTTGATTACTAACATGGCACCGTGAAATGTGAAAGTAGCTTCTAGCGATAGCTTCTTTCGATCAATCATGGCTTTGGCCTTTCGGATGTGTTCTAATGGGTCATCTCGTAGGCCAATGGTGAAAGGGAGGATGATGTATCCGATCCGATTACCCCATCCCCATCTGGGATTACTGGATTCGTTTTCCATCAAATCAGCCAAAGTCTGCTTGTTAGAAAAATAAGATAATTAAAAAAGAAAAGAAAAAAACAATGGCCTTAGATTCTTGAACGTGAATCAAGCAAACCAAACGCAACTTCGAATCATAGTTGTTGAATCCGGTTTGATTTAGCAGATTGATTCGGTGAGATTTATTCAAATTTAGTCGATTCAACATAAAAGTTTTTTTACGACATTATTTTAAAATCATTATGCTCTTAGGGATATTATTTTTCTTCCCATTTTCTACAAAAAATGGATACACTAACCTGGATTCCTGGAGTTGGTCTTACATTGACCAGGAGAGATGCTCTGAGACGTATGCTCTTAGGGATATTATTTTTCCTCCCATTTTCTACATCTTCAATCTCACTCTGATCACCTGCTAATTTGATCCCCACTTTTTAAGATGTTGACCATTTATTTTTGCTGCTGAAACTCAAAAATACCAGAGAACACACCCCTACAGAACTTGTCACAGCATAGAACTAGTCTATCGACCAGCATTTACATGATAGGAAAAGGTTGCAGACTCTTTTCTTTTATGTAAAAAAGTCACACTCCTGGAAAGCGTACTTTTTGAACCCATGTGAGCGAGTACAACCCCGATTGTCTTTGACTCAAACTCGAGACTTGCTGTGCAGATCACAAGCTCTTTGTCATTATGCTACACCCTTGAGTACTGCAGAATTGCTAATTCCTCGAACAAAATGAAGAAAACACTAACCGTATTTTCGATTGAGGTATCGTGAAAGACCAGCTTGTGTCACTCCCATTATAGCATCATTGATGGTCTACTAAAATCCAACAACAAAAGGAAAATTAACGTAGTTTTGGCTATAAATCTTATGCCAATAGAAGGGGGGCTACTTACCATCTTCATCGCATTCTTCACAAGCTTAATGTCATCCAGGCTAACTGTCCGATGTACAAATCTCTTGGGCTTTAGCTCAACCCCATAAGCACCTTTTAGAGGAGTCTTGGTGTCTTCCAAATATAACATTGTTGCCAAAAACAAAACCAAATCAACCAAAGTGTTCCAAATCAATCTCAACACCGTCCACATGGCAAAAAACAACCACCAAAACCCCCCTGAAAAATGAGACCCCGCCCGCTGTTGTGCCGGGATACTAGGTAGGGCGTCTGGGTCAGAAGTTTGTCGGGTGCAAGCTAGAAGAAGAGAGATTAGTGAGGCACCGTCACCAAGAGAATGGTGGATCCTGAAAACTGCAATAGCTTCAGCATCCAATGTTTTGACGTTTAGGATGTGCATTTCCCATAATGGTTTCGAGAGGTCCAAAGGAATGGAGGTAAGGTTCGAGATATAGTCTTCAACAAATTGGTCAGGTGAGTCCATATATGGATCCAGATTTGGCTCGATAATATGATCTTCTACAGTCACTGTAGTACTTTCCCATTTCAATTTCGAGCCACACTTGTTATCATCAATCACCTTTATTTTCACATTGAAAGGAGAGAGAGAAAAAACCCAAAACAGAGATCAATATTTGAACTGAGTAGCACAGATAGTCAATTAACCTAAGTTGGAGAGCAATTTGTCGGAGACCAGAATAAGTACATGCATTGCGAATTAGCCGCCAGTCATGACGGCGGATCAAATTATTTGACATGAAGAATTTGTAGCCTAAAAGGGAAAAAGAGGGCGGCAACACAGATAAATTTCAAATCTATGATGCAGATGAATCAAGCAAACACGGGAAACAACAACTTTAAGAGTAGAACAAGATTAACCAAAACAAAAACTGGAAGTAGCAAATGAAACAACATGGTCTGTAAATCTTACCAGTTTTTTGGAGAAACGAGGATGCTTCATCAAAGTCTGCTCCAACCCCATCTTGATAACACCAGGATTGATGCTAGTCTTGCATCCAATAGCTGTGAGAATAGTACAGTTGAACCGTGGTTCATGAAACAAACGAGCTGCCGGACTAAGTGGTTCTTGGGACCCGGTCGATTCCTTGGAATCCGCCATCTCCATTTCTTCTCTGGTTTCCCATTTCTTTGCAGAATCCTTTGTTTTAACAGACTCAAGAACAGGGGGGACTAGAGTTTCCTGGTACGATGCTTTTCTTGATGACTGCATAGTCATAAACCTTGTTCAAAGGAGAAAGGGAATTTTGGTGATGACCAGACGTTTTCAGGCCCTGTGTTTCTGGTTCAATTCTTAATCTGAGCTTGAAGCTCTACTTCCTTCCATATAAATATCTGAAACAAGTTGGAGATGCAAGGTTTTGATATGCAGTATTCAACATTTTTCTGATGCATATCTCTTTGTTATTCAATTATATATGAATCCTTGTGTGCTGTACTGCCGTGTGCTCTGGTTGACCACGATTTCCAGATTATATTTATCTCTTTGAATTGTGACTATTTTTTGTTAAAAAAATTAATTTTAATTTTAATTTTTGTTTGATTCCCAAGTCACGTCTCACCAACTAACATTATTTTATTGCCTGTCTAGCTTAGTATTTTAGGTCTTTTTTGTCATTCTCTTTGGCATTACAAGAGTGTTTTTTCTAGAAAATTGAATTGTTTTTATTTTTTATTTTAAATTAAAATTTTGATATTTTTAGATTATTTAAATGTGCTGATGTTAAAAATAATTTTTTTAAAATAATAAAATATTATTTTAATGTATTTCTAAATGAAAATCACTCTAAAAAATAATATTAACCACATTGACAAACATGCACTAGAAAATAAAAATCTTTTTGTCGATGATAATTTGATCTTTTCTATGTGCTATTTATCATTCAATATTGTTAGAGAATATGTATGTTTTTTTTTCATTTTTTAATTAGTAAAGTCAAAAAGTTTTAAAATTGTTTGTTTGTCTTTTCATTTAATGGAATACAATAAAAGGATGTTTTTGCCAATAAAACATGTGTTAAGAGGCATTTTAGTATTTTTACATAGTCTTGTTGTGAATTCTAGTTCATGGACGGGTTTTTTTATACACACATACACAATAGATAATTAGTTTTTATTCAAAAAAGCCATTAGCTAACACGTGCTTATCATGTGGGAGGTATCGCGTTACGATGATTGATGTATAATTTCTCGTCGATAATTTTTTTTTCTTTTATTCTCTCTCATATCTAAAAAGTACATGTTTGTTCCTTTTATTTTTTATATTTTTAATTCTTTTGATTTTTTATTTTCCTTCTTAGATTTCTTATATAAAAAAAATTGTTTTCAATTTAGTTCTTCGACTATAATTTATCATATATATTTTTTTTCTAATTTGATCGTTATTATTTTGATTCTTAAATTTTTCCTTGATTTTTTTATAAAGTTTTATAAGTCTTCAATTTTATCATCTTTTATGTTTGGTTTTCATGGGATTCTAACTTCATAATTTTTTTAATTGTGGTGTTTCTATGTAATGACATGATTCTCAAATTTGAAAAGTTAATGTGGTTTGAAAAGAATTAGGTAATTCTACTTCTTAAAGAATTTGAAAAGAAGAAGATACAATTAACTCACCTCTAGAACAAGATTTAAGGCCTGTTTGGGACAGCTGTTGCTGTAGCTTTTCAAAGTGCTTTTTGTGTCGAAATACATCCAAATGATGTTTTTTTATTTTTAAAAAATCATTTTTGACACCAGCACATCAAAATGATCTAAAAACACCAAAACATATTCATTGAAAAAAACTGTGCCAAACACCCTCTTAACAAAACCAAGAGCACACAAATGTACTTCAAAATTCAACATTATAAATTATATTTATATTTATATTTACATCGATGTGATCATCATTTTCTCTAGTACAAAAAATTATAAAGATATTTAAAATTCTAGAGATTGTGTTGCCTATAAATCGTTTAAAACAATAATCTTTCAAGTTTTAAGAAAAAGGTAAAACATTTTCTTGGTCTCGTCGCCAAGAAGTTTATCACTATATAAATATAACTATTGTCTTCAGATATGATTGTACGGGGGTGTAGCTCATATGGTAGAGCGCTCGCTTCGCATGCGAGAGGCACGGGGTTCGATTCCCCGCACCTCCATTTCTTTTTTGACCTTTATTATCCAGGGGGTTTGGCCTTCAATTTTTTTTTATCTGAATTACTTTCTTAAAAGCTAAGTCCTTTTTTTTCTAGCTTGATTTTTTTTTTTGTGTTTTAAAAATGTATTTAAAAAAATAAAGTTTTTATTTTTTTTCATTGTTTCAGATATTTGTTTTTAATTTTTTAAATTATTTTAATATGCTAATATCAAAAATAACTTTTTTAAAATTAAAAAAATTATTTTAATGTATTTCCAAGCCAAAATTACTTAGAAAAACAAGCACTGCCATAATCTCAAACAACCATCATCAATATTTTACACAAATCCAAATCAATAATAATAAAAATAATATTCCAAAATGCTGAAGAATGCACTCATAATATATATATAAAATAAACCCACAACCCGTTCCTAGCCAACATGATAGCGATAGGCATCACAATTCGAGAGAGAAGTTGCGTATGTGCTTGTTTTTCGGTGCACTTAAATTTATTCTTTATTTAAAAAATAAATTTTGATATTAGCAGATGATTTTAAAATATAAAAATATTTTAATTTAATATAAAAAAAAATCTTATTTTTTTTATAAATATTTTTAAAACACAATAACAAATAAATCCTATGACTTGGGCTGGTCACCATCCACCTCCAGATTTAGCACCTGTTTGGATGGGCGGTGCAATCCGCTTTTTGCCAAATTTTAATTATTTTTTTTGCATTTTAAATAAAAAAAATTTGTGCGTTTATATTATTTTGATGTGCTGATATCAAAAATAATTTTAAAAAAATAAAAAAACATCATTTTGATATATTTCGACACGAAAAATAGTTTAAAAAACTACCGCAACCACTCTCCCAAACAGGTGCTTAGCTACCCAATCTCACCCACAGTTTCACCATCTTTATCTACCAAGCTAGTTCTATAGCCCATTGGTTCATCAAAATGGACTTGCCTAAAGATAATGCTCGAGCCTTCCCACCTAATTTATCAAATGAAATGTTTTTGCATTTATTATATTTTGGAATTGTGACCATTGTTGAATCCAACTCAATCACTCTACCTATAATTTATTACCATCATAAAAAATCTAAAAAGGTTTTATAAACATTAAAATTATTTATTTTTCTCAACTTCAAAAACAATTAATACATTTTTCATTCAATTTCAAATATAATAAATGCTTAGTTTTAATAAGAGTCCTTTGAACTCTCATCATCATCACTCAAGAACGCATTGCAAGCTAAATTTGAAAATAAAAAATAATTTTCAAATTCCATAAAAAGGGTTTGTGCCTATTAATAATTTGTTAGAAAAACAAAAAAAAAATGTCTATCCATTTCCTCCAATTTCCAAACCCTAATAAAAACCTATTCATGTATAAATATATATAAAAAAAACTCAATTTTCTCACCACCATTAGGCCCCCCTCCTCGCATGAGAAGCAAGCGAAGATTAATGGCTAACAAAGGCACTTTGCCTCAAGAAACCCTCACTGACATCCTCTCAAGACTTCCCATCAAATCTTTGACCCGTTTCCAATCCGTTTCTAAACCCTTCTCTGCTTTGATCAATTCCCCTGCTTTCATTTCCGCCCATCTTCGCCGTTCTTCTCGCCATTTCTCGTTTTTCGTCCGTCATTCTAACCCATATGGGTCTGACATTTCTTTTCTCCTAAACAATAATCAAATAAGTGATGTTGAAGTTCCTTTGTTGGGCTGCTTGACTAGGTTCCCAAAAATTGTTGGTTCTTGTAATGGTCTAGTCTGTCTTGATATCTCTTCTTGTTATGCGAGAGGGTTTGTTTTGTGGAATATTGCTAGAAAGCAGTTTTCTTGTCTCCCTAGTCCAAGAATCAATGATTCTCGTAGACCCTTTTGGATGGTCTCGCCTGGGTTTGGATTTGATCGCAAAAAAAATGATTACAAAGTTGTAAGAATAGTGAGTTTCGGCTGCGAAAAGGATGAATCACCTGCTGTGATGGCTGAGGTCTTCTCATGGAGGACTTTTTGTTGGAGAGTGATTGAAGCAAGTATTGGGGCTTGTGTGACACATGAAGGACAGAATGGTGTGGTTATCAATGGAGGATTGCATTGGTTAGCTAATAGTGCTGGAAAATCGGGTATTCAGAAGTTTATTGTGTCATTTGATTTGGATACTGAAGAGTTCAGAAAGATCCCAATACCAGACTTTCCGGCCGGAATTTGTGTTAAAATCATGGGGTTTAAAGGGTCACTTGCACTGGCATTTTATCCTTCGATGGAAGTGGATGTTCATTCAAGACACGGAAGACCTGGGGTGGCTGATTGGATTGAGTTCTGTGTATGGGATGATAGTGATGACGCTGATGGAAAGTGTTGGACTAAATTGAGCTCTATCCAATTAACTACTGTTGGATATCCTGTTGGCGTTGCAAATGAGACTGGATTGATAATTAAGAAGTTGATGGAGGGGCAGGGTGCTCAGTTCATCTTGTTTGATCCTAGTAATCAAAATTACAGAGGGATGCATATTTGTGACGCTAGCTACTCATGTGATGTTCATAGTTATGTTGAAAGTTTAGTTCCCGTTAATGGAGGAGGGCATGATCAGGTTATAGAAGAGGAGCTTAGTGAGGTAAAATTGGAGTCTTTTTTTCCTCCACCCTAGTTGCTGGCTCTTTCCTTCCCTGAGGGTATATATATATATATATATATATATATATATATATATATATATATATATTTGGGGTAGGATTAAGCCATCTACTACTATCTAGTGATCTAGTAGGATCATAACTTAGTTCCTTTTGTGTTTCTTAGGGACTAGTGTTTTAATTTTGACTTGCTTACAGTGGTAGCTGACAAATAGCCCATCATGAGCTATGGGTCGCTCTTTTTGGTTGCTTGATGCATATATAATACATATTGCTGTTTTTTATATTTGGCCATTGTTTTGTCCTGTCTGGTTCATTGGATCTTGGTGACCTGAACTCATTGAAGGATATGATTTTCTTCTCTGCTGTCTCTCTTTTTTTGAATATAATTTACGAGTCAATTATATATGCATTATACATAAAAAACAATGTTTTATATAGCTTAGCTCCTCATTGTTTTTTAGCTGATATATATGTCTGGATTGAGTCAACACAAGCAATTTTAAAAGGTTTGATGTATATGTTTGGATTGGTTCTAGCCATATGAAACTAAATCAAAAGTTTATTGTGCACTGCTCACCTGAGCTCATACACGTTGAATTAATCTTCCACCGTGCTCATGAATTTTGTATGGATGCATACAGACCCTTGACGGCCATGACATCTGCTAACGTGTTTGGGAGAAAGCAAATGATAAGCAGAGAAACGCAAACTGCCAGCAGAAGACTGCTCGAAAACATAAGAATTCAAGAGAGACAACTTCTTCCAAAGTCCAGAGAATACTAAAAGATTTTTTACTTGAATTACTGCATAAATTGAAAACTACAAATTACTTGTTAACATGTGATCTCATTGAAAACCCACTTTCATAGCCAACCATCTTCAAGATTCAATGAAACAATCCTTTACTCTTCGTCTATTCTGGCTGGGGTTCAGGCTTTCCCGCATCAACCCAACTTTAAACAGGCCTTCTTGATAATACATTCTTGCCCTTTACATCATTACAGGATTTTTTTGCTGCTTGTCATAGCTTAGTCTGGTGAAGTAGCAAGTTTAGAAAATAGAATCTTCAGTGATTGTGGTGAAAATCGTTTTTGGTCGAAATCATTTACAATTTCTCGGCTATTTCCTACCTCCTCCGGAAAGTCATTTGGTATATGGAAAAATAGTGAAGTTATACTTCAAGATGCTAATGTTTATGATGAGCTGTTCTTGTATGATTTGAATCAGTTAAGGGTTAGAAGTCTTCCAATTACCGCGAGAATTCTCTCTGTCAGGCCCATATTTATACGAGAGCTTTGTTTCTGTCTAGCGAGAGAGCCAGAGAGGCGTCAGGATCTGTATGCATTAATTGAGATGTTAGTCCCCATTGCAATCATATTACCTGGCTCTACTTTTTTCACCAACATTTTAATTGTTCTTCGTTAATCTTAGAGGCAATGATTGTCAGCGAGCAATTTTTTTTAACGAATCCTTTTCTTGCTGCTTTTCTCTGCCACCACTTTCAGGATGCTGTATGTTATTTTACTGACTGCTGTTTTGTGTGCGTTCCTACCCCGCTTAAACGATCTTTGAGACTTGTATGTGCCCTGTACGTTTAATATATGCCCTTAGTTATCATGGAGCATTCATTAAATGGTGTTGCCTTTTCATTTTGCTTTTTTTTTTGGATTCAAGGAAACTTTGACTCCTGGAAAGCTCATTTTATGGGTCCAGGTGAGTGAATAAAATCCCGGTTGTCCTAAATTTTTACAGGGGTGCATGCCCTGACTCGAACTCGGGACTTGCTGTGCAGATCGCAAACCCCTCTCTGGCTAGTGCTTGCATCCTGCAGATTTGAAGTCAGCCTGGGATTCTGGTTATCTTTATGGATGAGGGAGGTAGGGAGGGTGTTCCTGGTGATCTCTCTCTTTGAATCTAATCATATCGGAGTTACAGCGAAATGAAAGCTATGGTGTATGACAAGATATGATATGGTGCTTTCATTCTCCATGTATAATAAGGAATTCCAATGGATTCCATAATAAGTTATAGTATTTATCTACATTAATATTATTTAATTAATTTTCATTTAGTTTCTCTCTTTGCATGGAGATGAAGTCTTGTTCTTCATGTTTAGTCCCAAAACCAAACACTTGCTCATATTTGTAACTCTATAAAAGCCACTGACAGAAGCTGTTACAGCAAAAAGAATGTTGTTTGGGACGACAAGATATGGAACCGTGCTTTCTTTCAGCATCCATGACCAGGAAGAATCTCAATGGATATTTTTTTTTTTTGAATTTGAGAAAATTTCACTTTTGAAAAGCGTATTTTATGGGTCTAGGTGAGCAAGTAAAACTACGGTTGCCACAGACTCTTACAAGAAATACATGTCCTAACTCGAATTCGAGACCTGCTATGCAGATTTCAAGTACTTTGCCATCAACATCCCTCGGTGACTTCAATGGATACCATTACCATTCCTTTCTGATATCGAATTTGAGTATACCCTCACTTCTCCTGAATTTTCTTCAATTCATTTTATGCTATGCAGTGAAAGAGATGAATGATTGCAGAGAGCTTCCTCAGCAGTGTTGAAATTGCGTGAAATCAATGATGAACTAGCACTCGGTACAACGTGCCATTTCTTCTTATTTTCTTGCCAAACATGACTACATGAGATTCTGGAGAAGCTAAAACGTTGGATTCAAACAATTTATCCAAGACAAATAAGTCTGATATTTGATTTGATTATTGTATTATGCTCAAAGTTTTATTAAGATGTTCTGCAGACACTATTCTACAGTAAAGAGGATGATGTTTTTCAGGGTTTTTTTTTCCTAGCTATTTTAGAATTTCATAACTTTTTTCAAAGCAGTTTTTTCCTGGCAAACAAACACTCAACTTTATCTTCTGGTATGAGAAAAAGAAAACAAGATTAGGGTTTCAAGCTTCCCCCCCACCCCCTTTCAATCCCTTGTAAATATTCAGGTTGTGACACTGTAAGTCTGTAACAACGTCATCTTTCGCTGTCCTCAGCCATGCTCTGCTGCAGAAAGAAATCATCAACGAGAAACAGTGATAGCAGCAAGGTGGACTGTGGATACAGCTTCAGATTTTGTCACGATCTGAAGTCCCTTCCGAGCTTACAAGACGATAAATTAAATGAAGGCTCCACGTCAACATTTTGAGCACAGTAAAATTCATGTTCATATCAGCACGTTGAATAGTGTGTTGTTATTAGCTGAGCTGTCACCACTCACCCGTAACCCGTCGTCGTCTAGATAAAACAATTTATTGAGAAAAAACAATGTTTAGAGTTTAGACCGTGTAGTCATGTTTTAACAAAGAAAAAAAAGAAAAATATTAAACGAAAAAAAATAAAAAAAATAAAAAAAC
This sequence comes from Salix arbutifolia, assembly GCA_025169955.1. Taxonomy (NCBI): domain Eukaryota; kingdom Viridiplantae; phylum Streptophyta; class Magnoliopsida; order Malpighiales; family Salicaceae; genus Salix; species Salix arbutifolia. The sequence goes on along the minus strand of CM045913.1, from coordinate 1,049,621 downwards.
AATGTAAATTTGTGTTGGTTTTTTAAGTCTATGACACAAGTTATTTGATCAGAAGCTATAATTTTTTTTTTTGAAGTCCAATCTTTAACTAATAAAATATTAGATGATAATAAGAAAAAAATAAACATACAAAACCATAGGAAATAACAATTATAAGCCAAAAAAAATTTAAACCTTCCTGGGTCAGCCCATAAAACCCATGAATTAAGTTATAAAATTGAGATAATCTAATAAAAAAATAAAAAAATCATGAAATCCATTTATTTTTGAAAAAAACTACGTGTCTATTTGGTGGTGTGGTTGCGGTTGTTTTTGAAAACGTTTTTCATTTGAAAATGCATCAAAATGATATATTTTTTATTTTTTAAAAATTATTTTTGATATCAGCACATCAAAATTATCTAAAAAATCAAAAAATAATAATTTAAAATAAAAAAATAAAAAATAAAAAATAAAATAAAATAAAAATTTTCAATTTTTTTTAAAACACATATGAAAATCTCTCTCAAACACCCCCTATATCAAATCATGAGATGGGGAAAAAACAAGTATAAGAAAAAAAATGATGACAGCCTTTGTCCTGACTTTTTTCATCGGAAACACCAAATATAAAAAAAACTACAAAGATCAATTCTCAAGAAATCACCCATTAAAGGATGTCATTTTTTAAAACATTAATCGATCAAAAAGATCCAAAAGAAAAAATAGTAATTAAAAAAGAGGACATGATCTTGTTCGGGTTAACCTGCATAATACACAAATCAAGTTATGAGAATGGGATAACCTTAAAAAAAAATCAACTTCGAGTAATGAGATTGAAAAGAAAAATAAGTAAAAAAGAAGAAGATGTGAAACCAACTTTATCTTGTAAAACCCATGACCCAATACATTTGATTAGAAGCATCGAATATGAAAAAAAATCATGAACTCAAATTTAAATAAATCAAATGTTGAAAGATAAAATTGAAGAAAAATTCACAAAAAATAGATTCCAAAGAAAAAATAACAATTAAAAAAATGAGAGGATGGATAATTGGATTGAAGAGCTTAATTGAAAAGAAAAATCAATTTCATAAAAAGGATTAAAAGAAGAAACCACCAAAAGATTGACGACCAAATTTGAAAAAATTACAAATTAAATTTTTTTATTAAAAGATGAAATCAAAAACAACAATTATTTTATAGTATATTATGAAATAAAAGATATTATTGTTCTTTTTAAATCTTGAAACAATAAAAAAATCATTTTTAAATCACCAATTTACCCAAATACCATCATTTCCTGTTTTTATTTTCAAACAAAAAACAAGCTTCTTACCCTCAAATTTGAAGAAACCACCCATTTTATCTTCTCTCTCTCGTGATCTCTTGTATTTCAATCTCACTCTTGCCTCGCTATTTAGTCCAATAAACATCAAATCAAAAAAGAAAAGTTTATATAAGCAACCCTTCCACAGTGAGTTATGATTGGTAATTCACATTGCAATGTGCAAGAAATATCTTGTCGTCTGAAAAGCTGTCGTAAATGGCCAATAATCAGCTAAGAACTACAATCCAAACACATGGCGAGTGCTGGAGCTGTTACAGCAGCAGCAGCAGCAGCCAATTATATATATATATATATATTTTTTGAATAAACCCTATTTTTTATGCACTTTTATAAATTCGGATTAAACAAATAAAATTTTGATTGTCATAATTTTTGATAAAATAAATATACAATAACTCAAATTTAAGATCTGCAAATTATATCTCAAACATTTTATCATCATCGTAATAATTAATAGGGCCTAATATCGTGCTGTGGCCTGCACATTCACAAAATTGAATTACACACACGTGTCATTAGCTGACCTACAAATCAGGGACATATTAAACTTATAGCCCCTCTTAGTTTTTATCATACAATCTTGCTCTTGGATTTGAACTATATTTTATCAATTGATCCTTAATTTTAGATATATTAAAAGTACACTTGCATTTATTCTTTTTATTCCAAAATAGTCCTCGATACCATGAATTCCACAACCAACAACAGTAATTGGAGGGAGTGGTGCCTTGTCGTGAGCATTGTTTTCCAACTCTTTTCAACTAAAAATTGCAGGTCTCTCTGGCCAAGAGCTAATGGCATCGAGGGCCTCAAAATAAATAACTGTATTGAAAGTGTAATTAAAGTTATTTTTGTTCAGAAATGATATTTTTTTATTTTTAAAAATTATTTTTAACATCAGTATATTGAAATGATCTAAAAACACTATTTTTTTAATTTAAAATAAAAATAAATAAAAATTTAATTTTTTCAAAAATATTTTGAAAACATAATGCTTAGAAATGTCCTGAATGTTGAATATGTATCAATCTTTGTTTGAAAACAGGCAAGTTGATGACTAGGAATACATGTTGACGTCCAACTTTCCTTTTCAATTTGAAATAAAGTTGCTCTTGCCAGCTTGAAACACTGATTAAATCAAGATTTTGATAGTGATGTTCTTCGTTGTGCACAACTTGACGCAAAGTTTCGATACTTAGTTGAATAGGTTAATCCTGATTAATCTGAATTTTTTTTTTTAAGGGAAGATTAGACACTGATTAGTACCAATTGAACTATTACTATTAGAGCAATTGCAGCAGAGAAGGGATATGGAGAGGCAAAAATAAAATAAAAATGAATTATTTAATATGTTTGGTTAGAATTTTGCATTGCAGCGAGAGTACCATTAACAGAGCCAAAAATAGCATATAACAGCTCATGCGGAGGGAAATTTTGGCCCCACCTTGGGGCCACCTTCTATATATATATTAGAAAATAATGTAACTATATCAAAAATATTTGTTTTGTTTTTATTTAAAAATACCTCAACAAAAGAGTAAAAAATTATATACAAAATTAATAATTATATTGGTGGAGGGTTTTTTAAAAACAATTATTTAATTATATAACTTATTCCTATTAATTGTATAATTAATTGTATAATTAAATTACATACAAAATAATTGCATTATATTTAAAATAATATAAAAAATAACTTTAAAATGATTTTTACCATTAGATCACACATCAATAAAAAAAGTCATATATACACTATTCAAAAAATCATTTTAAAAATTTGATTTTTCAAAATAACTCTTATTATTGGAGTTGCTTTTAGCTGTTAGCTATCTCTCTCTCTCTCACACACACACATATATATATATATATGATGAAACAATTAAACCACGTTTTTCATATATTACAGACATTAATGACAGATGGTAGCAATAATTGTTTGTGAAACCAACAACTCAATTTCCAAGAGAAACAGTGGCTGGCTGCTGTAAGTATCTTCAATGGAAGACAAGTTGAATTACGTGACAGCCTAACTAATTCTCACGGGCCCCCTCATCAATGCCTCTCTTTCTGTGAACTTTCCATGCTTTAAGATACAAGTGATCATGTACTACTACAAGTGTTGTCAACAGTCGAAAAGGCAGGGAATCAAAACGAGATTAGGTTTGATTTTTTATTTATTTTTTATTATTATCGTTAGTGAATGTACCGGTTTGCATTTACTAATTCTTACCTTAGGTTAAATTTTAGATTTTTCAGATAAATACCGGTCGAAATAGTCTATTTTTGTTTTGGTTAAATAGTTTTTTTTAAATGATAAATAATTTTATAATATCAATTATATCTTTTAACCCGAGCATTAGATTGAGATTAAATTTTACGAGGAATCTCTTGACATATTTATATATATAGTACGTTAAAATTTTAAAGCAATCATAGAATATAATGACATTACGAAATTGATGATGATATTCTCGTAATATTATACATGTTCATAATTTTGTTCATAAAAAATATTTTATTGTGTTCTTTTTAGATTAAATTGTACAATTCTAAATAATTTTATTTTTGGATTTGAACTATTTTTTTTAATTAATATATTTAATTATACACACACATAAACACTACAATCTCGAAACAATACGATTAGCCTTAACCATGTGTAGCTCAACATCTTTGAGTGGTAGATTTACGTATAATGATCGAATTTAATTTATTTTTAAGGAGATAATGTGGAAATTGAATATGGTGTCGGCAAGTTCCATCAATTTGAAAACTTCAGACATTTATTTGTCCTAATAATGTCAATTTTTCTCGTAACCATCAATGTCTTGTTCAAGGCTTGTAATGAAAAGAGTTGGCTACTACAAACCGATAGGACTGGTTATTAATTGAAATAGTTTGATTAATCATCTTCAGAACAGTGGTGGTGCTACGTTTCTGTAAGCTTCTGGACCCACAAGATCTACCTAGCAATGGTCAAATGACACACTTAATCTCGGGACTTGGAAAAAAATGCCTAGAAAAGATTGGAATCACAAATGGCCCCCAAGTCATATGTAGACCTCATGCACGTTTTGGACCTACATCAAATAATACACCAACATTAATTTATATTAGAGGTTAATATATTTGTTGGGTTTTGTTTTTGCTTGTTTGGATGCAAACTTAAATCTTATACAATAAAGAAGTTAAAAACATCAAGAAGGTCATATACTTGAGGAATCCCTATCTTATTGAACATTTATGCATTTTGCTTCAAATATAAGAAAAAAAACTAATTTGTTTGCAATTAATGACAAATAACTCTTCAACTAATTAAACTAATCTATAAATTATTAATACAAAGACGACTTAGAGGGTGTTTGACACTGTATTTCAAAAATATTTATAAAAAAAATTGAATTTTTTTATTTTTATTTTTTACTTTACATAAAAAAATAGTGTTCTTAGATCATTTTTATGTGCTGATGTCAAAAATAATTTTTTTAAAAAATAAAAAAATATTATTTTGATTCATTTCTGAATAAAAAACACTTTAAAAAACAATCGCAACCCCACTGCAAACAAGGAACTTAAAAGAGCCACTTGGACAATAACCTAAGACCTCTACTTAATAAAAAAAAAACCTAACAAGAGAAGCCACTATACATAACTTGCTTACAAAAGTCTACAAGGTTTTATGGTATGTAGCATTGGAAACAACTATATAATCATTATTTAAACTCATTAATTAAAGAAGACATATTTTCATAGGAGCATGCACCATGCATGCATGTGTTGATGTCCATATGAAGAATAGCATTAGTCAAATTCAACGGTCAAATCCTCATCTAAATAAAATCTCGACCCCACTAGCTCCTCATCCAGCTCATATATATACAATTTAAAACGACAAGTATAGCATGTAAGAAACTATTCACACGTTACAATCTTTGGTTTGAAGTTTCTTTTTTCCTCTTATTTTTCTTATTTAGTATGTGTTTAAGTAGAAAATATACATCTAGTTTTAAAAAAACTTGAAAAAGAAGAGGAATTGATAGCTTGATTCAATCGAAAAAGCGAGCACTTGATTACAAATTTATAGTTAGCAATCATAGTTAGAAAAGCTACAGAGAAAGAAAGGTCTGCAGGTTTTTCTGCTAGAGAAAGTGCAGTTGAAAATTATCAAGTGGAGGCTAAAACAAACTTTGCGGCCCATTATCAAGAGATCGTGCCTAGCTAGGCTGCTGTATTGTGGATTTATTTAAGATCTTGACCTCCTGATAAATGCAAACTATATGACGAACTGAGAAGAAGAAAATCATGATGTCAGAAACTATATATGAATAATGTATGCGCATGTTGTCGTAATGTATTAACATTTTCATAATCCCACGTATCGTAATGACAAAAAACTTGTGATTTACACAACAAGTTTTAAATTCAAATCAGAGTATGTACCCTTTATAAAAACCCGAGACAAAATACACTTTACGGGAGTGGGGTTTGCAAGTGGTAGGGCAACTGTTGAAGAACAGTGTTTTGAAGGATTGACAGTAAACAGAACCCGAAGGAGAAGATAAATATAGAAACGCAGACAGTGCTGCTCTGAATCATTGCATTTTGCAAGTGCATATGGACAGAAGGTACCCCAGAAAAACTTCCAAGGATTCCTGGTTTTTTCAGAGCGGATCATGAGAACTGGCCTGGCTATATTAACACAGTGTGCTCATACTTGCAGACTAAATCAACACTTTGATGTATTTAAAAATTTAGATCAGTATGATCTAAATTTTAATTTATAGCTCTGTTTGGTTTTTAATCCTCAATCTTTGTGGTTTTTTGTTTTTTTTTATTTTTTTTTGCCTATTCTTCCTCTTAAGAGTTCATCTTAAAAAAGGTGCTGAACTTCACATTGGCTTAATTTGGAATCTGATTGCTATCTTGATTCTTCTATATGAGTGGTGGTAAGAGATTTCTAGGATCGAGACGCATACTGAAAAGTCTAATCATGAATAATTTGAAAGGGAGAGCTCATAGAAAACATTGAAAAGTCTCCAAGTTGAAGATGATAAGACACTACTCTAAGTTTGAGCACTTATTGTTATCAAAATTATTTTTCATTTGGTTAAATTTAAATATTATCTTTATTTGAGTTTTTTTTTATTTTTATATATATACATTACATGAAAGCACACGACTTTCACATTAGGGGAGTAGAATATTTCCATATATAGGAAATCATATTTTTAAAATGATTAATAGAGCCTTTATGTAATTATAAAGTGATTAATTATGATGATTTTAAGATGCTTCATGCATTAAAATAATGATAAATAAATAAATAAAATGATCTCATTGAAATAATCGATCAAAGTGGGATTTCAAGTGCTCACGTTCAAAGGAAAAAGATGTGGGAAACATTAAATTATTAACACCTCATGAAGTTCGAATACGAGCATTCATAGACTAATTATAATAGATTTGAATGGAGGATCAAGTGGATTAAGGCGTGTTGCTTGGCAATACGGTGGGTGCATTATAAGCTGGCACCGAATTTCTTGAAAAATATATTTTGTGGATTTATATGAGCGAGTAAAATCCTGATTGTCTCAGACTCTTATAAAAGATGCATATCTTTACTCGAACTCGAGACCTGCTACACAGATCTCAAGCTCTCTATCATCACGCGATGCCCTTAAAAACAATCGCAATTATATATTGTATTGTCAAACAAACTAGGTCAAATTGGTTTGGATATTCATGCTAGATTGATTAGCTGAGGTCTTATATATGACAGATTAATAGAAAAAAAATATGCAGACTAATGGTATTGAAGATCTACTGGTATCATATATGATTTAATTTGCATATCTTCTCTATTAATCTCTTCATTAATCACAACTATCTTCTTCCTTAATCTACCAAATCTGCAGATCTTCAATATGTTACGAGCTTGTTTGTACTATACAAATCCTGTTTTCAAGTCTACTAGTAAATATATAGCTTTCAATAATCGTAGTGTTGCTTGAACAATCATGATGAAGATTATATTCCAAAATCAAGAAAGTGATATCGATCCAATGGACAAATTGCTGCCAATCGAGTAACAGATCGTGTGATGCGGGCTCTGGATATTTGCTTGGTGTTCCCCACCACACCAGGCAACAGGCACCTTTGCACATGGTTCTTAAATTATGTGTTGCTTTCACTTCCGTTCATTTTGTGGGCATGCGGCCGATCTCTTTCACTCATTTTCATCGGTGAAATTGATTTTCTCTCATTCTTGTACGTGAAGAGAAGAGATTGGATCCTTTGAATTGTGTGGCTCGCTGATTATTGTTGTTTTCTGCATCGGAATTTGTACATTCCATCAAGATAAATGTAGAATTGAAAGGAATTGCAACTTTTCGTACAATAATATATATATATAGACACACACATACATACTAGCTTCATTTAGAGAAGTTTTTAAAATTTCTACTTTAGAAATAGATATAATAAGGTGCTATAATAGGATAGTTTTTTTCATAAAAAAAATAAAACAAATAATGGATCGACTCTGAATCAACCCGCGAAATATCGGGTTTTAATAATAGGATAAATTTTCCCTACATGATTCCGTATTAATTCGTTTTTGCAAACCCTTTTTTAATTAGAAAAATATAAGGATAAATACAAATTCTTTTATTTTCTTATGGAACTGGATTAAACTATCGAATCTTCACTTAATTATACTAAATTATATAGGTTGAGTGATGTTAATGATAATTGATAAGAAAAGTCAATCAGCAAGATTAAGGTGTTTTTTGTCATTTAACAGGTTAATGATGACTTTGCTTAATTTCTTTAGGGTGGTGAAGATTAATGATTAGAAAAAAAAAAGGAAAAAGGGCAGAGGTATCTTCCTTAATTTCAGAGAAATTCACTCATAGAATGAAAGAATCTGAAGAGTTTCAACCTCTTCACCACTTTACTGGCGCAGGACCATCATGGTAACGAAACTTTAGGCCACTTAATTTCTTATTGTCCTTATTAAAGTCCCTGGTAGGTGTTTATTAATTACTTGTTAGAGTTGCGATTGGAGATATATAGACTTTTTTTTATTTTTTTATTTTTATTATTATTATTATTATGAGGTTGTAAGAAGAAGAAAAATGACTAAGAATATAGCAGTTTTAATGTTTTTTTAGGAGTGGTTGAAGATGTTTTTAAAAGTATTTTTTGTTAAGAAATGTATTTAAATTATGTTTTTTATTTTTTTAAAATTATTTTTGACATCAGCACATGAAAATGATCTAAAAACACCAAATTTTTTAATTTAAAATAAAAAATAAAAAATAATTTTTTTTTCAAAAATATTTTTGAAACACAGTATTAAACACCCTCTTAGTGTGTAAGGAATTACACCATTTTATTTTGTTTTTTAAAATATATCTAAATAACTGATGATATAATCTTAATGTAAAAAACTAAAAACTATATTTTTAGAAAGCATTATGCACTACAACACTAAACATATAATTTTACAAGTAAAAATTAAGATGCAGTTGAATTAAATTCAAGTTCTTACAATGAATGAACTGAATTAACGTGAGAGACGTGCCTATGATCTTCACAGGAAAAAAAACTTAATCAACATCTAATCATGTCTGAAGATACAATTGATCATCAAACATATATAAAAAATTTAATCGATAAATAATGAGAAGATGATATATATATATATATATATATATATTGAGATGCAATAAAAGTCCATAAATTAAGGTCTATATGTTTGTCAATTTACAATTCAAACTTTCAATATTGCAACAGCAGAAACATTACACATTTAATGCCATTGAATTTACACCAACTACGTACATGTTTTAATTTTTTATTGTCTTTAACAATTGAAACAGTGTTTTGTCGGTGGATTTGAGTGGATCCATCTTGCTTAACCGTTGAAAATTGCCTTCCTTCATCACAATTACATACGCCCTTGCTCTAGCTCTTTGAAAAGTTGCTTCACGACAACAAATAGTAGAATGAGTGACAACACGCTTAAATTATTGAAACAAAATAATTCTTACAACATATATTGTTGATTTAATGACAGTGCAAAGAGTTTTGAATGACTAGCAGGGACAACATAAATATAAAAAATGATTGAGAAATATATAGCTAATATGTCCCCCGAGGGGCGTGACATGGTGGCAAAAAGCTTGAGATCTGCACAGTAGGTTTAGAGTTCGAGTCAGGGTCTGCACTTTTTATAAGAACTTGAGACAACTGAGATTTTACTCACTCATCTGGCTCACAAAATGATTTTTTCGAGGTTTCCTCAAATCCAAAAAAAATAAAAAAATATAGCTAATATCGTGACCTAATTAAAGAAGAATATACAAATTTAAAGAACAAGATCGATTTAAGTGAATAAATGAATTAAATCATGAGTAAAATAAATGAATTAATACAAACACAGCAATTAATTAATTAATTAATTAATTGAAGGGTTTCATTCTCGATGGGAAAGCTTGCTTGCAAGGTTTTAATTTATCTCACATCATCTAATTTCTTAGCTCCTTTATAACCGACAGTTCTTTAATCTTGCTTTAAGGCCTTTTTTCTTTCTTATCTAGTAGTTTACTAGATGACAATTACACATGTCATCTCAATTAACTGTCCAGAATTGCCCTTCCTTAATCACAATCACAATTTTTTTTCTTTTTCTTATATATATATATATATATATATATATATATATATATATAAAGGTATCTTCTTCTTTTTTATATAGTTTTTACTTTTGTGTTTTTATTATTTATTTATTTATTTATAATATTTATACTTATGTGTTTTAAATTGGACCAACTAATTCTTATTTTATTTAACTTCTTTCAATTAATCATTATGTTTTCTGAATTTGTTTAATTAATCAATATATCGGTATTTACTAAGCATGTTAATTACGTTGAATAATCAAATTAAAAGCACATAAATAAATGACACAAACCGATAATTAATTTTAGGGTTTCATATCACATCATCTAATTTCCTCCAACACGACCGACAGATCTTTAAACTTGCTTTAAGGCTGCCTTTTTTTTTCAATGTATAAAGCACGCATGTCTTTCTCATGAAGTAGTTCACTTCGATGATGAAAGTATGAAACCGAAAGATTATATAACGAAATCAATCTTTTTTGTGAGGGTAAAAGCTGCCACCACAAGGCTAACTCTTTCTGTAAAATCCCACTTGACGAAGCAAACGGGAGAGTTTTTTTGGATACGAAGAAACACCACCTTCTGAAAATATATTTTGTTGGATTATATGACTGAGTAAAATTTTAATTGTCTTAAATTTTTATAAAAAATACACGTTTTGATTTGAACTCGAGATCTATTATGTAAATTATAAACCTTGACTTACTAAATACTTAGCGGATGTTTGTTACTACATTTCAAAAACAATTTTGAATTTTTTTTAAATATTTTTTTTTGGTATTTTTATATTATTTTCATGAGCTGATATCAAAAATAAAATTTAAAAAATAAAATAAAAATTATTTTGATGGATTTCAAAACAAAAAATATTTTAAAAACAATCTCAATAACACTCACAAACCATCACTAATACTCTGTTTGACGCTGCATTTTAAAAACACTTTTAATTATTTTTTAAAATTAATTTTTTTAATATTTTTATATCATTTTCATGTGCTGATGTAAAAACTTAATATTTTATAAAAAAATATCATTTTAATATTAATATATATATATATATATTTATTTTTTTCTTGTTCAAAAACAACTGTAACTACAGTTACTACCAAACAGCCACTCTCGACATATGTAAAAAGCAACGCGTGGTTGCCTCTTTTCTTGGGCATTAATTATTGGGATAATTATAGTTTCCTACTAAAGAGGTGAAAAGGTCCTACCTTTCTACAATATTTACTTGGCATTAATTAAAAGTTGATCATCGATCACCATTGTACCATATTATTATTATTATTCACATGTGACACAATTATGAATTAATTAATTGATTTATAGAGTGATGAAAAATATAAAAATAGAGTAACTGTGTGAGTGCTCCTTTTTTCTCTTTTTAATTTTAGGGTTTAACCTTATAACACACTAGTGTGCAAAGGTGAATCCTTGATCTTAATTTAAAATAAAATAAAAATATATTGAAATTATCTCATTATTTAAAGCTTATTTCATATAAGTAGGTCTACCTTGCAATTCTATAAGTTTGAATCACAATAATTATATTTTATACAATAAGGAAGAGTTACTTTTAAGGTAGAGTCCAAGGTTAACAACATACTAATGAAAAGAAGAAAAATAATGACATTAAAAGTCTTTAAAAATCTTGGCTATGTATGTTGTTTTTCATGTGTTTTTAAATAAAAAAAAATAATTGAAAAATAGGTTGCTTTGTCCAAAAAAACGAAAGGAGACACAACTTTTATTCATTTAGGCTACAAAAAAAAAACAAGTGAACGACATTGTATTTGCTTCAACAAATGATATGTCATCTATTTTATTTTTTAAATATAAAATAAGAGATTGATGACATGTTATTTGCATTTTAAAAATATCAATATAGCAAGGCTAGACGTGTGGGCCTAACTCCTAGGCCCACGCGTGCATAACCTGCTACTAAAAGGTTAAGTGTTGATGCTTGACTTTTTTTATATATATATTTTTTGCACGGATTAACAAAAAAACTTGCCAAGTTTATTCACTTGCTTTTCAATTTTTATGTGTTTTTTAAATAATATTATAAATGTTTAATGGAATTTTAATAATTTGTTCTTTAATTATCATGTATCTATTGTGAAAATAAAAAAAATACAAGGAAATTCGATTTAAACTATTTTTTAGTTTTTGAAGTTTTTAAATAAATTTTGAACATGATCTTAATAAATGTATGATTTTTTGAGCTTTCAATCACACAATACATATGAATATAATATTATGAAACCTTCTTATAACTTGTTTTAACAATTAAAAAACATTTTTTTTTAATAGAAACAATGATTCCATTTTAAGATTTTGTATTCACTAAGATAACACAAGATATGTTAATAAAAAATAAATCTTAGACTTGAAAAAATTATGCTTTGTGATTATTTAAAATGACTTCCATTCTTCAATGAAAAAATATTGTCCTATAATTAGATTAGAAAAAATTGAAAAGCTACATGTGACATGATATTGCATATCTTATTATGTATTTTAGATAAAACAAATATTATTATTTTTCAATACATAAAATTGTTCTATCAAACTTTTATTTCACAGTAAAAAAATATCAAAAACAAATCTAAGTATATAAACATTTTTTTATATACATTTAAAAGTTTTTTTAATCTCCCTGCAACAGTATAATATGAAAGGTTTGTTTGGAAGTGTAGTTAACGTTGTTTTTCAAAATATTATTTGTTCAAAAAAATATTTTTAACATCAACACATCAAAATAATTTAAAAATACTAAAAAAACTTAATTTTAAATAAAAAAAATATATTTTTTAAAAAATATTTTTGAAATGTAGTGTCAAAACAAACTAGAGCCAAAGAAATTAATTTTGGATGAAGATGGGTCCAGCCAGCTAGCTTGATAGCTAGGGCAACCTCACAATTCTAAAGTCTTAGCTTCACTTTATTTCATATTCTTTTTTTTTTCCTCACAATTTGAATCCCATTAACTATTGATCAAGAATGTAGTAAATAGACATCGACCAATATTCGTACCTATGGATTGTTTTATTAGCTGACTTGCTTTTTGAGTTGTTTAGTGGATGCGTGTTACTCTAAAACTTCGATCATTATGTTATTTAATCAATTATTTATATTAAAATAATCATGATTTATCTCTTTTTATATATACAAAACTAATTTAAAACTTGATTTAAATGAAGTTTTAGCTACAATTTCACGGGTTAGTTCACGGGATTGACAAGAATTTAATACCTACAATTTATTCTATCAAGAAAATTAAAATAAAAGAAGAAAAGTAAGAGAGCACGATATATATATATATATATATATATATATATATATATATATATATATACATATATATACATATATATTTCTTTTTCAAAATTGGGACTTGACAACCTTAAAAAAAATCCTGTTGTTATTAGTACAAACAGTACATGTGAAGGAGGAAGAAAAATCCAATAATCGATTAATGTTGGAAAGTACTTTATGTTTTATAATTAAAATAAAAAAACATTACTTTATGTTACGTCATATCATGGTGAATCGAAAAACTGTGTGGGGCCTAATAAATAGTTGGGCATTTGCCTTAGAGCCTAAAATAACAAAATCAATACAATTTATTAAAAGATGAAACCATTCTTTATGATTACTTCAAAAAGAAGCTAGTAGACTTTACAAAGATTTCTTAACATTACGTTAGATAGTTAATTGATTCCATGAAGTAATCATTTAATTCGCACCGTTGATTTTGGGTCAAGTTCGGATATGACTTTAACTCTCTTTTTCATTGATTTTTTTGCCGGTTCGATTCAATTCGGATTTAATAATTATATTTTACATCTATTAAACTCAAACTTGTTAGAGAATAATATAAATTATATTTTAAAATCTCACTTAATAGTTTAAGTTTTTAGGTGAGATGGTTCTTTAACATGGTATCAAAATCTTGTTGATCCAACGGTCACGAGTTCGAATCTCACCACCCCTATTTTTTGGGATAAAAATCAAGCATAAAACAATGTGAGTCTGTGCAAGTTTTAAGATCAAATAGCTTTTACTTGAAGAGATATATTAGAGAATAATATAAATCATATTATGAGACCCCACCAAACAATTTAACTTTTTAGGTGAAATGGTTCTTAACAAAACTGATCAAAGCTGAACATCAATCCTCACTTATATTTATTTTTAAGAGTTTATAGAGATGGCTAGCTGAATTTTAGAGGGTGTTTGGGACAGCTGTTGCTGTAGTTTTTCAAAGTGCTTTTCGTGCCGAAATATATCCAAATGATGTTTTTTTTATTTTTTAAAAATCATTTTTGACATCAGCACATCAAAATGATTTAAAAACACCAAAATATATTCATTTAAAATAAAAAAAAACTTCAAAAGTTGCGGCACGACTTGAAAAAAGTTGTGTCAAACACTCTCTTAACCGGTCAAAATCTTTTTTTAATTTAACTTGAAATTCAATCCAAATTTTGAGTAGTCATCTGTCGGGTCAATTCTTTTATATAAAACTAGTTTTAATAACGATGCTTTATTCCATAAAGGAAAATTAAATATAGATGAAGAAAAAGAAGAAAAGCAACGAAACCTTTATTCATGGCGAGCAAAGTTTTTTTATTTTTATTTAAAAAAAAAAACAATTGTGACTTGTAAGTCAACGTTAAAAAAATCCAGTTGTAATTAGTACAAACAGGACATGTGGTTGTGGAAGAAGAATCATAATCGAACGGACTTTATGTTTTGTAATTTTTATTTTATTTTTATTCTATTTTTAAAAAGCAGTACTTTATGTTATGATGCAAACATATCGCGTATTGTTATGATGAACCCTAAAAATATGTGGGGACCTTATGAATAGTTGGACATATGCCTTCGAACCTTAACTAACAATCAACACTATCTAAGAGACAATACCATAATCATTTATGTTTTGTTTTTTTTTATCATCGTATTCAATTTTTAATCGATTCCATGAAGTAATATTGTAATTCGCACCATAACATTTGCATGGATGTCATCACTTTTGCTTTCTAGTTACCGATGTTATGATCTGGAATAAGTATTGGACTATCAATTAAGTAGATTAATCAATATTTTTTTAAAAAAATATTATTTTAAATTCTTATTTAATAAAATTAATGAATTTTCAATAAGGTTGATCATTTGTTTTGTAAAGCTTGAATTAGCTCAAACCCCGACTGAATTTAATAATTATGGTCAATGCCTCCACTGAAATCAAATTGACCAATGCCAAACATTAATGAAAGGCTAGCAAGCTTGCAT
This sequence comes from Salix arbutifolia, assembly GCA_025169955.1. Lineage (NCBI taxonomy): Eukaryota > Viridiplantae > Streptophyta > Magnoliopsida > Malpighiales > Salicaceae > Salix > Salix arbutifolia. The sequence continues at coordinate 1,034,300 of CM045913.1, read as the reverse complement.
GGTCCCTCTTGTTTACATACTTTATAAAATAAAATAAAATAAAAAACTATCCTTTTGAACTGGGTAAAAAGAAAAAACTTTTCTTCCAAACAAATACAATTAGAAATCCTTCATCCAATCATATTATAGTTCACGGGGTAGCTATGAAATTGGACTCACAAGAAGCAGAAATCAAACTTACCACCAGATTCTACACGATCACTCAGATTGTCATGTTTTACTCTACATATTCCATGGGTAAAAAATTGTGTTTGTCTTTTGTCATCTACAATACATATTCTTCAACGGCACAGAAATTTGTGTAGAGATTGTACTAGGATTAGAAAGATCTCAATCTTCAAGGATGTTTTCTTCCTCCTGATAGGCATTAACAATGGAGACCCACCGTTTTTCCCTACTCCTAAACCCTCTCTTATTGCATGAACAAACAATATGACAAAACACAGGACATTGTAGGAATCAAACAAAATAGAAGAATAGAACATGCAAAAGAAAGGAAAGCCACTTTATATAATATATTTTTTTATACGAGCAAACCCCAACTTTAAAAAATATATTTTGTGAGTCCAAGTAAGCGAGTAAAATCCTGACTGTTTTAGGCTCTTATGAAGGGTACATATTCTGATTCAAACTCGAGACTTGTTGTGCAAATCACAAGTTCTTTATCATCACACCATGCTCACTGGAACACTTTACATAACATACAATGGGCATGAAGTAAATGAATGGGAAGTAGAAGCCAGCTAATTCGTTAGATATAGACTTCACACCAAACTCTATTACTCACTTTCTCTCTCACACCCCCCACCTCCTCACACTACTATATTTATACCCATCTCCCTATACAAACACACACACACTTGTAGACACCTCCATTTCATTATAAGCAAAACCCACTTCTCATCTCTTCTTCTCCAAAAAAGAAAAGGGAGGAAAAATAGCCACGTTTGTCTACTTAATTACATGCATGTAATTTTGCAGGATTGCGTAAATTAGACCTCGGTTTTTTTAATTTTATGCAAAAGAGTCCTCGGTTTTTGTTTTATTTTTATGATAGACACCTCCGCGTTCTCTCCAGTCTTTCTACCCAGGCGTTCACTCCCTGCCACGCAAGAAAAAATCTACTAAGCCAAAATGGATTACGGTAGACTCGGGCGAACAGAATCCGACCAGAGAGAAGGGTCCAGCAATTCATCTTCTATCAACCAACCAAAGCAAGCCACGTCACAGGTATCCCCAGCGAGAAAAAAGAAAATCATCTTCCTCACCGTCCTCTCTGTCGTATTGATCGCCGCCTCCGCCGCCTCCGCCGCGATCCTCCTCGGGGTCCGAGCTAAGGCTTCTGGCCAGACCGACAGTCTTACTCACAGGAAACCGACCCAGGCTATTTCCAAGACATGTAGCAAGACTCGGTTCCCCAGTCTCTGCGTCAGCTCGCTCCTCGACTTCCCTGGCTCAATGAGTGCGTCCGAGTCGGACTTGGTTCACATTTCCTTCAACATGACTCTTATGCACTTGGATAAAGCTCTGTATCAATCCTCGGGAATCTCCTTTGTCAACATGGAGACACGTGAACGGTCAGCATTTGATGATTGCCTCGAGCTGCTGGAAGACTCCATAGACGCTCTCTCCCGGTCCCTCTCCTCCTTCGCACCATCCTCCAGCGGTGGTGGATCGACGGAGGATGTAGTGACGTGGCTGAGCGCGGCGTTGACGAACCAGGACACATGCAGTGAAGGATTTGAAGGAGTGAACGGAGCTGTTAAAGATCAGCTGACGGAGAGGTTGAAGGATTTGACGGAGCTGGTCAGTAACTGTTTGGCGATATTTTCAGCGAGTATTGGAGGCGATTTCTCTGGAGTGCCGATACAGAATAAGAGGAGATTGATGACAGAGGATTGGGATATGTCGGATCAAGAGGAGAATTTTCCGAGATGGTTAGGGAGGAGAGAGAGGAGACTATTAGGCCTGCCTGTGTCGGCCCTACAAGCCGATATTATCGTATCGGGAGATGGAACCGGAACGTGCAAGACAATATCGGAGGCGATAAAAAAGGCGCCTGAGCATAGTAATCGGCGGACAATAATTTATGTGAAGGCAGGAAGGTAAAGTTCCGGCAAAACATTAACTACTTTTTAAAAGTGTTTGGGTTTTTGTTCCCATTTTCAGTTTCTAACCGTTGCCGTTTTGTGCTAAAAAGACAAAAATACCTCTACAAGTTTGGACAAATTGACACTTGTTTTTTAAAAAGAAATTGCAATGAGATGGAGGTGATTGAAGGATTGACTTCATGGGAGCAATAATTATGTGAAGAAAAACAAATGTCATGAGAATATAATTATGTGAATTAAAAAAATTATTGATGTGTCTTTTTTCCTTTTCATGATTTGTTTTTCAAAAATAAAAGCTTCATCGATTCATAATTAAGATGTTATAATGTTTGATAATTATTATTTTTTCAAATTAAGTTTAGATAATGATATTTACATTCAAGCTATATATATACATATATATGTATATATATAGTCTTTAAAAGTGGGTAGAGGAATTTTTAAAGGAGCAAATATTCTCCTTTGGGGGAGTGGGGAGGCATCATCTTATTGATATGTTCTCTTACTTTAAGCATTTTGCAAAGGTAAAGAGAGAATTATAAGAATTGATTTTGTTTATTCTAACTCAGATATGAAGAGGATAACCTGAAAGTTGGGAGGAAGAAATGGAATTTGATGTTCATCGGGGATGGGAGGGGAAAGACAATAATCTCAGGGGGCAAAAGTGTCTTCAACCACCTTACGACGTTCCACACAGCATCCTTTGGTAAAATCCTATACTCTCTTTTTAATTACTTTTATTTTTTACTTCAATTAATTCGTCTCAAAATTGAGTAGGCTTTGTTTGTTGGCTTTTAGCTAAAAATAAAAAGAAAAATAAAATTGTGGGTCAAAAACTTGTTGTCTACGGCTGTAAGAATGCTAGCAGAGCCGTCCTTTTTCCTTTTCCCCATTTTTTCAGATCATAAAGTAGAATAAATTTGGTGATTTTCAACTTTTGCAGCAACAAGTAGGAAGTCTTGCTTCAAGCTGTTCTTATTTGTTAATTATAGTCTCTTTGACTGACTTCTGAAGCATCCAAATTGATTTTTCTACCCGTATTATTTAATATTCAGTGAGTGTTTTGTTATTTTTTAATTATAAATATATCAAAATAATACAATTTTTCAATGTTTAGACCGCATGCTAAGAGCAGCAGCCCTAGCTAGCCATTGTTTTGTGTGGATGATCATTGATTATCTAAACTGCTCCTAAGAACAATATTTAACCCTTGATTTTATGTTATTGATTAATTAATAACTAGGGTTTTTACCTGGATTCACAAGTAAATGAAAGAGCAAACAAGTTTTAATTTTTAGTTTAATGAATTATCAAATCAGAAATGGATGATTCTTTCCTATGCTGCAAAATCATGGACATGTTATCATCAAGTACTATCTGTTTGTCTCCAAGAGGCTTGCGATCTGTATAACGAATTTCAAGTTCACGTTCGAGCATGTATTCCTTATAATAACTTGAAATAACCAGGATTTATTCGTTCACCCGGTCCCATAAAATATACTTTCCAAGAGATAGATTTCCTCACATCAAAAAATATTATCTGTATATTTTAAATATTAATAGTAGCTCATAAAATGCTGTCCGAAATTCAAGTGATGAATAATACATTATTGGAGCTAGCTAGCTAGCTAGGTGGGTCATGGCATCACATGATGATTAAGAGGTGGATTCTTGGCAGTGACATTGCAAGAACCAATCTTTAATACGATAATGAAAGCAACTAGCCAGTAATCAAACAGAGCCTGTGAAAGTCTCTGCTATTATAAAAATCTACTGTTTTATCGTATTAATCATTCTCTGTGGGTGTATTTTTCAACTCTACAGCTGCCACTGGAGCTGGTTTCATTGCCCGTGACATGACATTTGAGAACTGGGCCGGTCCAGCCAAGCACCAAGCCGTGGCTCTTCGAGTCGGCGCCGACCATGCCGTGGTCTACAGGTGCGACATCATGGGCTACCAGGACACCCTCTACGTGCACTCGAACCGCCAATTCTTCAGGGAATGTGGCATTTATGGGACTGTAGATTTCATTTTCGGAAATGCCGCGGTTGTGTTGCAGAACTGTAGTATTTATGCCCGTAAACCAATGGCATCCCAGAAAAACACCATCACTGCCCAGAACCGTAAGGACCCGAATCAGAACACGGGCATATCAATCCATGCTTGCCGGATCCTTGCCGGGTCGGACCTCGCGCCGTCGAAAGGTAGCTTCCCGACGTATCTCGGCCGTCCATGGAAACTCTACTCCAGGACTGTGTACATGCTGTCGTACATGGGCGATCACATCCATCCGAGAGGGTGGCTAGAGTGGGACGCAACGTTCGCACTCGACACCTTGTACTACGGCGAATACATGAATTCTGGACCTGGTGCGGCGGTCGGGCAGAGGGTTAAATGGCCGGGCTATCGGGTCATCACATCCACCGTCGAGGCAAGTAAATTCACCGTGGCTCAGTTTATATATGGCTCATCCTGGTTACCTTCTACTGGCGTGGCGTTTTTAGCTGGACTCTCAGTTTAAAAATCACTTTTTTTTGTATCATATACCTCGATATAAGTGTTCTTCAATTGCCATGAATGGGTATAGGCTTCTCTACTCTAATTGTAATTGTAATTGTATGCAAGAATTAATTTTTCTATATTATTTCTCATCTTCTGATTCCCAATTATCAAATTAATTTAGAAGAATTTGAATATGCAATGTCCAAATTAAAAAATAATAATTTTTGTGACTTGATAAACAAAAAAACAGGGTTAGTTCATAACTTTGTCGATCAAATCATGCCACCTATCAATTCTTAGATTGTATTTAATAATTATGATCTCAACTATAATTTTCATGGTTTTAACCTCAAGGTGAAACCCTAAATTGTGATCATGGAGATATCCATAGGGGCAGGGCATATTTTCTCTAAGCTATGAATAATTAGAAAATCACATTAGATATGGACAGAAGATTACGTTAGTATTTGACCTTTTGACGTTTGCTTTCTTGTGGCCTGCGGTTGTTGCTTGTTGGGAGTGTTCTGTCACTTTTTAATACTCGAAGAACGTGAGGCTATGATTTTTTTAGTGAACCTATTCGTGTCGGTGGATTTACAGATATGAGTGTCCTACTCATATATTTTATCGTGAAAATAAAATAAACTTAATTTTAATCAGTTAATTTCATTTTGTTTTGGCCAGCCGAAAATTTATACTAATTAAAAAAAAAACAGTGCAGTTAAAATTCCACTTAAAATTTCAGTTGTTATGGAAATTCCACCCATTTTTTTCTGAAATGTCTCGGTTTTGTTCTGTCTGTTTTATTTCGGTCAAATAGTGTTTTTATTAAATAATGAATAATTTTATAATATCAATCATATCTTTTAATCCAACCATTAGATTGAGATGAAATTTTATAAGGAGTCTCTTGACATATTTATATATTATGTTAAAATTTCATAGCAATCAGAGAATGTAATAATTTTGTGAGATTAATGATGATATTCTCGTAATATTATACATGTTCATAATTTTGTTTAGAAAAATTATTTTATTTTGTCTTTTTTAGATTAAATTGCACATTTTTAAATAATTTTATTTTTGGATATTACAAAATTATGAATATGTAATTATCTATCTATATATATATAATAATACAACCCCATATAACATGTAAAAACACTCTAAAACTAAAATATTTTATTTCAATTGAGAATACGAAGTGTTGAACAAAACGACAAGCTTTATTTTAACAAAAAAAATAAAAATGCAGAGAACTCCTAGATCTATATCCAGGTAGACGCCGCGTGAGCCACGGGTTAAAAACACAGCAACCCAACCCAAATCTGTCCTCCCACTGACACCCTCAAGCTCTGCTGGGGTCTGGTTGAACAAGAACAAGTTCCTGGTGGCTGCTCTCGTTAACAACGAGCTTTACACATTGAATCTGCAAGATTCCTTTTGTTTTCTGGTTCCTATCCCGCGTGGTTTTTCTGTCTTGATTCTTTTTGTTTTCTGTTTCTCCTCATGGCAGTATCTGAACCAGATGATCCGACTAACTCGCTAAGTACCATTGTTGTTAGATCCGAACTGGTCGGCAGGTTGACTTGAAAAAACCCACTGACCTAGCTAGTTCCATGATTTATCAGGCCATACCTAGCTAGTAATATACATGCAGAGTTCTTCATTGCGTTATCTGACATAAGAAAATCATAAATGTAAAAGCTTATGAAGAGATAAATGCACATTGAAATACTTAATTTAACAATATGAGTTATTTATTATTCGACTATATTTAATGGTTTTGTTTATTATAATCAAATTTTTATTTAATAAAATGATAATAAAAATAGACATACATATGAGATCAATTTAGAGGAATCAAAAGTGAAAAAAATATTTTAGAAAAAATGATATTATTATATGTGAAAATCAAGTAAAAAACTAATGACGAAATTGAAAGGAAAAAAAAAAGACCTAAAAATAGGTGGGTTGCCTAGTGTGCCTGAAGTGAGATTTTTTATTTTATTTTTTCAAGGGATAAACCACCTTTTGTCCGCCCTAATTTTTTTTAAAAAAAAAAAACTAAAAGGATTGAAAAAAGAAATAAAATGGAAAATATAAAGACAAATCAAAGCCAATAAGTCATCAATTTTTGGAAGAAAATAAATAAAAATAAATAGAAGAGAAAAGAAGTGATGAACAGAGTGGTTTTTGTTTTTGTTTCTGGGAATAGTATTTTCCCCACCACAGTGTGTGAACATAACATATTATTACGTATGATAAATACAGTTCGAGGCTTCGAGCAGATCCTTTGTGAATGTACAGACAGTAGTACTCGTATCATACCAGAGTCCTCTCTCTTCTGAATACATCTAACTGGAAACGACAGCTTTTGGTGTTCAATGCCTGCAAAAGTAGGTTTGGTTCAATCCCATTGCTAGATTTATGCCTCCTACCCTACCCTACCCTACCCTACCCTATCCTATCCCTTCGTCAAAGGCATCCACACACATAATCTCTTGCTTTGTTTTGGATGCTGTAAGAACCTTCGGAAAATGTATTAACTAATACCATGATACTGAACTTAACTACTACTGTAAATCTCTCATATGAAGTTGGATTTTCCTTGTGATCAAATGTAGACCACAAAGAAAAACATGTGGTGTTGGCCCGGACAGAAAGCATTGAAGTGAAAAACGACATAGTACTGAAAGTAGATTTGGGTTTAACGCTGTTTTGAGTCAACAAACGTACGTGGTGCCAGCTGGGTTGGCTCCTGTGTGTGTGAGAGTTTGGCAAGAAAGGACATATTCAGGCCAGCTTTGATTGGATGGTCTCATCCTGTCAAATCTTCAACAGTTCGGTGGTGTTTTTTTTTTTAAAAAAAGTTTCTACTTATTTTTTATTTATATTAAAACAATTATTTTGGATTAATTTATTTAATATTTTTAGATAATTTTAACGTTTAATATTTAAGATATTCTACTGGCTTCCATTATTGACCCAACTCAAAACACCATCCATTTTGCCCTCTCCCACATAGATGGTCTCAAATCGCTATCAAAATCCTGGACCCCATTAATATTACTGTACCTTTTACATAGCTTAGCAAACATTTTCATAAATCAAGTTTAATAACAAATTTGATTTAACTTACATTATGCATGCTTAAATTTAACCAACAGATTCTACCGGCTTTGCAGACAGACTTAAATTAATAACGGTTGATTAAAAATGTTGTAACAATTATTTTTTAAAACATGAAAAATATTAAAAAATTTATTTTTAATACGTTTAAAAAGATTATTTTTCTCATTTTTCGGTTTTTAAACTCTTTCTAGTCTCTGATTTTTCCTTGTAAAAATCCACCTAAAGCTTATTTAAAGAAATGCAATCCTATTTTGTGAGGCAAACAGTTAAGAGAGAAAATTATTCAATAATAAAGTTACTGTTAAAGCTCTTGCTATTGAAACCCTTTCCCGAAATTATGTTTTCCTTGTTCATTAAATCCTAATTAACTTAGGTTTGGCTGTGTTGTACTACCTCATGCCATATGAGTCCATGCCCGAGGTCAAATAATAACCCCAGACAACACATATTTACTAATACAGTAGCTTTTATCTCTTTCAAGCTTTAATCCACAGTAGATTTTTCCCCCATAAACAGCAGCAAAGTGCAAGAAAATATTCAAACAATACAATGTTTTGAAAATGAAGTCGAAAATGTAATCCCCAGAAACATATTTTTCATGTAAATTGTCAAAATCTATTTTCAATCAATACAGGGATGAAGGACAAGCACGAGAGACAAGAGACAAGCGACTTAGGTCAGATGTGTGAACAACATGAAGCAAGTGATGGCGCACCAAGTTCCAGCAAAAGCCATTAAAACTTGGATGAAGTTCCATCATCCATACTCCATGCATGGGCATAATAGCTAATGCACACGAGTAACATATCTACAGGTTTACTAGGGACTCACAGCTTATCGAAACGACGGTCCATGATTAGTGATACAGCTTCAAGAAAGGCAGCCTCACTGCTTCCTGGGAGAACAACATCACGAGCTTCTTGAACAATCTGCTCAATCACGGATTCCTTCTTCAATGTTTCCCTGCACATGATGCTTCCAATGGCGAAGGGAGTAAGGCCTCTCTCTACTCCTTTCTTCAGAAGCATGGTGGAAATGTGAAGGGTGCGAGCAACCTCAGGTGGTATATCCCACCCATGAAACTTCAGAAGTGCGATGTCCTGCTCGGCATCCAGAGCTTTGATGTACTCAACAGTGTCGGGGGAGTAAGGCTGTTGAGCTTGAGGCCAGTAAAGCCAGTCAAATGTGCAATCCTCAAACTGCAGGGAAATGGAGCAAATATGAGAAGTAATAGGCTTGAATTTGAAAGCACTAAACATAGGTTGAAACAAGAAACCATGCGAGACAGTACAGATAAACCTTTAACCAACTCATACTGATGCTCAAAAATATAAAGCAACCAAGAGAGGAAAAATGCAGCTAAATTAATGGAGTTTGGAACTCATTCATTAAGCAGTCAGAAGCACAAAAAAAGACATTCTTCCATGATAAAAGTTGTAGAAGTGCAAGTAAATTGTTATGGAAACTCCAGGAATTTACATAGGATGACAATTTATGAGAAAAACATGTGACAAGCACATGCTCCATAAGAATCAAAGAGAGCTGAAGGCCAGTCATAAGGAAATATCTAGCATACACTCATTTATAAACAAAATTGAATGGAACAGAATGAGGGCAATCAGCACACCGTACTTGAAATCTTCTCTCCATATTTATACACAATTATATTTTTCCTAGTTTTGGATAAACTTTATTCCTAGCCTAATTGTGTAGCATAATAAAAAAAATATGAGTTGCATGCTTTATGAGATATAAAGGGAAATAGTATAATCTTTCTAGGACATATCCAGCACATGTACATATACTCAAGGGATGTTACTAAGAAGGAATGGTTAGAGATGACATCAACATAAGAAATTAAGATAGCAGCATTGACACAGCACATCAAGAATAATACAACGTGGCAGAACAGAATGAGACAGTTAAAAACAAGAAGAAAAAACAGAAGGTAGAACTTACATTTGTAGGCAAGCAGTAACCATGATCAATTGGAATAAGCACAATCTCGCCACGCTCACCCTCTTTACTGACCAATATGTTCCCAGCATGCCTATCTGCATTTGCCAATCTAATGTCCAACACAGAGATTTTGTGCACCTCAGCTACAGGGAAAGCTCGAGGACCCATATCTTCACAACTTCCATTATTCTCCATGAACATCTGCAAAGAACCAATTTTGATATTCTTGGAATCATATTCACAACCATCAGGATTATTGAATCCTCTGTGGAGGCACTTGACCATTGCTGTGGGTGGAACCCCAGCAAAGCCTCTCTCCTCTCCAGAAAATGAGCGCGGTCCACTCTTTGGGTGATCCAGAATGTAAGCTGCAACTTCCCGCAATGCACCCTGTCCTACTCTAGTGCCTTTCTTCAATCCTTCACCATCAACTGACAAGGGTAGCCCCTGAGGATTATTTACAGCCATTGGCTCCTCATCAATTGGCTTAAAGACAGAAACATATTTCAGACCAGATGAATCTTGCATAAAATAAGCTCCTCCAGATCCCTCAGAAGATCGAATTGGTTCATTGCCCCTCTCCAATCCATTTAAAGTTGACTTGATTAGCTCTCTGATAACCAATGGCAGTTGAATTTTGGTATTAACAATTAGTGGTTCCAGTAAGAAATATCGTGATAGTGGTTTCCTCTCTATACCCCTATATCCCATAGATAAAGCACCACCCTGTTTGTGCTCTCTTACATTGTCAGCTTCCTTATCATTCAAATCTAATGCCTCAATACACAATTCAAAATCTTTCTCAACAGATTTTACCCTCACTTTGGCAGATTTCCGAATGAGCAAATGAATCACAGAATCATTACTCTTGCAAATATCTGTAATGAGCCTCTGGTCTTCAAGCTCCTCGCCGTCACATATCAGTTCTTGTTCAACAAGATCAAAACCTTTCCCTTTCCTAGCAATCTGCTTCTTAACATAGCCTACACTTCTACCCCTACCAACATGAAACTCATACACTTTGCCACATACAGTCCTAACAGTTATAGCTTGGAGATCCGAAAGCCTGAGCACCAGATGCAGAACTTTTCCATCTGCAACACCATAATCTCTTACTTGCGAATTGCCCCGTGCTAGTTCCCTCCCTTCAAAAACCAATTTTTGCTTCTTCACAAAAAAACCTTTGGAAGCTTGAATCCTCAGCTTCACCGAAGCAATTGAATCTGACTCCATAACTCGCATTGGAATGACTGATCCCCCAACAGCAAGAAATATTACAATAGAGTCACTAGAGCGCAGACCACCCAACCAAGGGAAATTGCAACGAGAATCTAAAGACTCTTCACACACAGGACTAACAGCTACAATAGCCACCGACATTGTTAGTCCTGTCAATCTAAATCCTAGCTTCTTACACTACTATGAGACTCCAAAATCCTAAATTTTACAATAAACCCCAAATTCATCCAAACCTCCAAACCAAGAATAAAAATTCCCATTTTCAACAAAAATCTGGGTAGACACGCATCAAAACCCAAAGAAACACAAGAAACAATACTTTCACCAAACTATTCAAGCTAGAGGTTCCGAAGTGTGGACCTATCACCGGATTCTCTTCTTTGTGAAAGATCAATACTTTCGTCAATCACTTCGAAATAATCCCTACAAGAAAAAACAATATCTTCAATTAGAAACAATAAAATTCTATATCCTCACCAAAACCTATAAAACCCTAACTGTTTAGTTCCATTCGAGTATTATTAAATTAAATGAAAAAAATAAAGAAAAAAAATCTAAATTTGAATCTTTATTTTCTCAATTTCCTACATTTTGAACCATAAATCAAACTCATAACCTCAGCAATACAACAAATTACAAAATAAAACCATAAATAAATGAATATTACTTTCTCAATTTCCTACATTTTGAACCATAAATCAAAATCATAAACTCAGCAGGACGATAAATTACAAAATAAAACCATAAATAATTGAATCTACATTCTCTCAATTTCCTATTTTTGAATCAGGAATAAAGCTAACAACCTAAAAAATTCAAATTAAATTAGATTTCTCTAAACCTTATCGAATTTCTTCAATTTTTCTCGCATTTTCTTGGTAACCAAACAGATTACTTAATACACGATCGTAACATGAAAAAATCGAATAAAAACTCTAATTCTATCTCTAGTTCGTAAATTTACTTCGCGTTTTCTCATTAAACAAAAAAAAAAACTAATAAACATAAAAAAATCGAACCAAAATTGATTAAAATTATAAAACAGATCCAATAATCATCACCTGAAGAATCTGAAATCGAAGGTGAAATGAAGATGATCAAAAGAAGAAGAAGAAGATGAGAGATTTAACATATTTTAATTTTTTTCATCGTTATTTTCTTTCGATTTTGAAAATTAAATTCTCTGTCTTTTCTTTTACTTTCTCTGTAAAAATGTTTCTAGAGAGATGTACAGTGTTTTAAGCTGTGGGGTATTTATAGTAATGGAGACGGTGGCTTCTAACGGAAGGCTGGGTGTACTTACGGAGTTAACGTCTTAGTGTTTTCTTTTTTTGATTAGCTGATTTGTCCATAGTTGTGAATCCCGTTCTGTGCCGGACAGAACGGACAGAACGGCCCGTTCCACTTCAAAATCCGGAACAAAACAGCGATATTTTTGTCCCGGTAAAAATCCCGGCCAGATCCGGCAAATCCGGCCGGAATGCCCCGGTTCCGTACCGGGCGTTCCGTTCCGGGTTCAAAATAAAAAAAAAATCAAAAACAAAAAAGAAAAACTCAACCCATAAATTATATATTAGTAAAAATAAAAAAAATAAAATCAAGAGATTAGCCTTCAAACTTCAGAACGGAGCCAAGAAAAAACAATGGAGAAGAGGAAGAGGAGATGAGGAAGAGAGTAAAGGAGATGAGGAGGAAAAGAGTAAAGGAGATGAGGATGAGGAGGAAGAAAAATAAATAGAGAAGAGGAGATGAGGAGATGAGGGTGGGCGGCGGCTGGGAGAAGAAAATTGAGATTTAGCCTTTAGGGTTAGGGGCTTTTATACTTAGTTATTATAATAATAATAATTAAAAGAAGAAGAAGAAGAAGGTAGGTTTCTAGGGGGGGGGTATATAAAATAATAATAATAATATACGGGGGAGGGGTAATAATAATAATAATAATAATAATAATAATAATAAATAACTAAATAAAAATATGTTTCTAACTTTCTAGGGGGGTTGTAAATTAATAATAATAATAATAATAATAATAAGAATAATATTTTTTTTTGAGGGTTAATTTTTAAATATTATTTTAAATTTCAAATCTCAAATTTGTGGGTCTTTTAATTATATTTAAATTTATTTTTTTAATTTAAATATAATTAAAAATAATAATTTTATTGTTGGAGGATTTTTCAAAAGCAATTATTTAATTATATAACTTACTCCTATTTATTATATAATTAATTGTATCATTAAACTATATATAAAATACTTGAACTTTATTTAAAATAAGATAAAAAAAATGGTTCTTTTATTAATGATGTAGAAGATGTTTGATTTATATTTCTTTTATTTTCGAACATTTTACTTTCATAATATTTTGAAATTTTAGAGATGTTTCTAATTTTGAGATTATGTTTTTTTGACTTTGTGTTTGTATTGTATAATTTAAAATTCATTTATATTGAATTTAAATTATACTTGTTAAATTAATATTTTATTTTTTTTCATATATATAATTAAATAAATATGAACAGTACAAAACCGGAACGGAACACCGGAATGCACCGAAACCGGAACGTTCCGTTCCAAACAAAAAACCGGAACGGTACCCGGAACGGATTTTACAACTATGGATTGTCTTCCAAGTAATTGATTAACTACTAACACCCACCCACTCTATGGATTGAAAAACAAATAATCATATATGTATTTAAAAAAAAAAATATTTATTTAAATAAAAAAATATTTCATTTTGATATAAATTTATTTATAGATGCTTAGAAAAAAAACTTAAAATAATCATCATGCATAAAGGCTCAAATTACTATTTATTATGACAATTTAATTATCGTTTTTCCCTTAAAAAAAAACATTAATGGTTTTGATATTAAAGATATTTTAATATTTTATAAAACTATAAATTTAATAGATTAACTAGGTTGAATTATCTTTTATTTATCTATTCATCACCATGTTAATCAAAAATGATTTAGGCCAATTGTAATAATCTAAAAAGTGCCAAATCTAAACTACTCAGTAGAATCAAATGACACCCAGGAGTGATGATAACAACAATTAAGACATGTTTTGAACTATTTAATTTAATTTAATTTTTATATAATGATGATAATGCTCTTTGTGATGATAAATTTAGCTCGTATTTTATGAGCCTGTTTGAGAGATGGTTGTGGTTATTTTTGAAAGTGTTTTTAATTTAGAAATACATCAAAATAATATTTTTTTTATTTTTAAAAAATTATTTTTGACATCAGCACATCAAAATAATTTAAAAATACTAAAAAAAATTCATTTAAAATGAAAACAAAATCAAATTTTGAGAAAACAGCAGTACAATCACCATCCCAATCGGCTTATATCTCTTTTACTCCAAAACAATAACTAAATAGTAGATAATTTATTAAAAATAAATAGCAATCGTGGGTTTAAAGTTGGTTATCTATTGAAAAAGTTTACTACCAATATATATTTTCATTTGATAATGCCTTGGAACTTATTTAGAAATATTTTTCGTTGAAAAATATGTTTGATTAAAAAATGTAAAATAAATATGTTTCGAGAATAATTTAATTTATACAAAACAAACATTTACGGGATGACCCCATGTATATGAAATTATCGTGCTCTCATAGAGATGAAGCGAAGAATCATTTTGCAACACTACACGAAACAAGAAAGGCATAGTTATATCATTAAATGCAAATATATATATATAATTATTTGGAAAAAAAACAAATGAAACTTTTTTGGTTTATGATACGACAAAGAGAGAAATAGAATAGTTTGATTTCGATGAGATCATGAGATGTAATTTTCTCCTGGGCTCTTGAGACTTCATCATGATCATCACTTCAAGCAGGAGCATTCTCTGGTTCAAAATTGTCTGGTCCATCAACCGGGACTAACTAGACTTTCCACATAACCATCCATATTATAGGAGCTGAAATTGGAGCTAAGAGAATCACAAATTATCTCATGACTAATCGGATCGTAAATCAAGATCTGGCCATCCCGTTTTCCGTTGATCATCACTTTATCTCCCCACGTAAATACTTGATGTAGAGTTCCTAAAAATGGTATGGTTAACAGCTTTCTCCAACTCTCTCCACTGCAAACGCCTGCTCCACTCTCATCTAAAACCCAAATATCAATGGTTAAGGACGTGGAACCATTGTTGGGAAACACAGAGCATGCAAGTGAGTCCTTGATCCCGCCGGAGATCAAGCTCACCTCCACCGGAGTTGAGTACTGGTTCCAACGGGGAAAATCAATCCATCTGAACAGAGAATTATCCGTATCAAATGCAAGGATAATGTCCTGCGAACGATGCAGGTGCCAGTAGAACTCACCCTTCACAGACACTGCTCGATCATCACGTGGATAAAAAACATCAGATTGAATCCTACAATCATAAACCAGTCTCCAGGAATGTGTTCTCCAGGAGTACACCAGAGCTCGAAGAACAAAATCCCCTTTTTCAATCTCAAACGGTACATCCATTACAGCATCGAGGTTCGGTGATTGAAAGAGCCGTCCAATTTTCACCAGCATGTAATCGTTCATCTTACTATTATGCCCAAACCCATCCAGTAAAAGTTTGAATTTCTGCCGAGGAAGTTTCGCGTATATGAACATTCTTGTAATAGGGTTCCACAAAACATAGTCTATTCGAAGGTGGTCACAAACCTTGCTACAAAGCAAACCACCACTAGAACCTAAGAGAGTAAAAGAAAGGTCTGGATATATTTCTTGGTTTAAAAAAGAATTTCTCATGAAGGTATAGTCATATAACAGGGATTGCTGTAAGCGTAGAGAATCGAAAGTTGTGGACGTATCTCTGTGGTGGAGCAAGGATAGGGTGGACGACTCTTCTTCCTTACAGCGGAATTCTTCCAATAAGATTGAGGGTTTTTGGGTCGAATTGTGGAGGTGGGCGGTGATAAATTCAGGGTTTGTGATGAGAGAATACCAGTCTTTTGACACGGATTTGAAACGGAGCAGGGATTTGACAGCTAGTCTCGTCAGAATTTCTATGATCATCTCTTCGGGGAGAGTGGAAACGGAGCCAGCATCCATTTTACTTCCGCTCATGGGGATGGACTTATGGGGAAGAGTAGCGAAGGATCGAGGTACGTAGGGTTAAAGGAGGCCTAGGGTTTCAACTAATATGGAGGAGCAAAGGAGGCAGTGCATAAATAAGTTCTTAGGGTTTCAACAAAGGATTTATATACTATGTTAAATATATTTTCCGATCTATTTTTTGTTTTTGGATAAATGTTATTCCACTCTGCTTCTTATCAATCCAACCCCATTGTTGAATGTAAAAAGAACTCTGAACTTAATATAATACAGTTGAAAACGTAAATTCATACTTTTTATAAGCTAAATTATGTTTGTTTAATCACCTATAAACACAGTTCACCATTTAAAATTATATTTCAAGCAATTAAGTTTATCCAAATTATTATGAAACTTTTTTCATTTAATTAGACGTAAGCATCAGTTTCTTTTCTTATAAGAGCAATGTTTTCAATTTATTATTTATCCTCAAAGTTAAAAGTCAATTTTATTTTAATTTTTTAATTTTAAAATTATTTAAATGATTTTTCCGTGCAAAAAATGGTCGTTAATAAGATATTGTTTTTAAATTTTAAGTATCATAATCCAACCAAAATTATAGGAAAAGAAACAAAAAAAATTTTAAAAAAATTTGAAGTATCATAATCCAGCCAAGATTATAGGAAAAGAAACAATTTTTTTTTAAAAAATTTGAAGTATCATAATCCAGCCAAGATTATAGGAAAAAGAAATAATCTGATCAGCGAAGGAAACTGTCATGTATTTCTTTTGAAAACAAAATATAAACAGGACTTGTTTATAATTAATAAATTATGCATAAATTAAGAGAATCGAGTTCTATTGGTGAGTCACTTGTAGATTTTAATTTATTTATTGTTTTAGACAGGGGATAATTATTAAACACCATGGTCAAGGAAATAGAGTCCAGGTGAAAATGAAATGAGTACTTATAAAAATGATAATGCATGGCACTGGATTGTGTTGCAGTTGTGAAATGGTGTGGAGTGTGCCTTTGTTGCTTTGCTTTGGTAATCTGAAACTTGTTCATCTGAACCTCGGGCATTAGAAATTGCATAATGATCATTAACAGCAGAGATCTTGATTTCACGACTTTAATGACTGTCAATTTTAGTATCTGTCGATATAATCACTCAGGTGTGGTGTAGCGTGATGATAAAGAATTTGTGATTTGCAAAGCAGGTCTCGAGTTTGAGTCAAGATGTGCATCCTTTGTAAGAACCTGAGACAGCCGGAGTTTTACTCGTTCACCTGGACCTACAAAGTGTGTTTTCCTGGAAATAGAGTTTACTAGCATCTAAAAAAAAAGATATAATCACTCAGGTTAACAAAGTTTTGGATTTGTATTTGCAGTCTTGATATAGATAGACGTCTAGTACCTCATATTCAGCCAAGAGCTAAATGACTACAAGTTACTCGGTTGTGATATCCAACCTAAATGCAGCCTTATCATTGCTCGACGACTATGAACTTAAAAGCAACATTTCTCTTCAGAAATTGAAAAATGGGCTGAAATTTTAGCATATACAGCTCGAAAGTGAAAATTGCATTCTACGACTTTGATCCCAGCTGAATGTGAAAATGCTAATCAATTAGACACAAAGCTTACAGCACAAATAAGAAATGCACAGTACAGATATTACGCATTGAAAGTTGCTGTTTCAAAGGGATTGAATCCCAGATTTATGATCTGAAAAATATATATATATAGCAAAAGAATGCAGAACTTTTTTCTAGAACAGCATGAATCTATAAACAAAAATTACTTCATAAACTTCTCTGGAAGAACTCCCAAATTCTCTCTTCCATGTAAATTCGGTCATTAAGCTGGCGGGGCATGTGTCGTTCGTCGGGGAAAATTAATAGTTCGTAGGGTTTTCCGGCTGCCACGAGTGCATTGACAAGCCTTGCAGTGTGTCTAAAATGCACGTTTTCATCAACCATGCCATGCACCAGCAACAACCTCCCTTTTAACTTGTGCACATGATGCATCACAGAGCCGTACTCATAGCCCTTTGGATTATCGGAAGGCAATCCCATGTACTTCTCAGTATAAAAGGTGTCATATCCATCCCAAGAGGTTACAGGTGCACCGGAGACAGCACACCGGAATACATCAGGGAACCTAGCCAAGATCATAGCTGACATATATCCACCATAACTCCATCCATACAACCCAATGTGGCCAGCTTTTGCCAGTCCTTGTTTAATGAGCCATTCAGCTCCCGTAAGCTGATCCTCTGCATCAAAGCGGCCAGGATTTCCTTTCAGAGCACCTTCAAACTTTAGCCCACGGCGAGCACTTCCTCTATTGTCCAACTGCCAAGGGAGAAACAAAGAAGGACTCAGGGTAACGAGCTTTCACTTCCTCTAAGATGGTTTCTATTTTCAGTATAATCCATCAAGCAACTAATCTTTAAGCTAGTTATAAAATGTCAGTACTATGAGAACTCTCCAAATTAACATGCATTTACATCAGTAAAAGGACAATTCCTGGTCTTTTTGAAGCTCGACTTCCAGACATGTTAGATTTTTGTGCATGATCATTGAAGCAACCACCAATTTCAGTTTTGACAACATTCCATCTCCCAAATTTTGGGGACTGAATGAATAACAAAAGAATCACAAAAATGTGAGCTTCCATTCGGCAGAATGAGAAGTAAAATGTTCAAATAGGGAAAATACTTGATCAGGGATCTGAACAGGCAATCATCTGAGGATGTAAATGGCAGAATTGAACCATTTATGTAATTTTAGGGAAGAAGGTAATGAATTATACTCATTAGAATGGCTAGACAGGGTATTGAAAACAGTAAAATAAAAATCAAATTACGAATACAGTCAAGATTTCTAAGTTGAAAATACTAACCTTCCACACTAAGATGCCTTGGCTTCGAAGATATTGAGCTCTCATGTCTACTGTAGCTATCCAAGAATCACTTACGTACTGTACACCAGGGCCTCCATACACACTGATCATAGTTTTGTATGGTGGTGGTCCAAATCTTGTAGGGTCAGGGTCATATAAAGCCCCATACAATATGGTCCCATCATTTGCTTGTATCTGAACTATCTTTGGAGGCTTGAGTTCCTGACTTTTAAATCTTGGAATGGTGAATGACTGCTTAAACAGAGGCATAATTTCTCTTCCATTGATCAGGGAGCAGAGCGAAACTCTAGGGGGAGAATCAAGGGAATCATGGATATCAACAAAATTCTGCAAGTGGTGATCAAGGACAACCGAGTGTTTCCCTTTACCGTTTGTTAATCTCACCGGAGCCTGCAAGGAATTGTTTTCAACTGGGTACAGTTTAGCACGGTAAAGATGTGATTCCAAAGGCCCATCTAGAGTTGCAGTAAAATATACAATCCCTGCAGCCTCGTTTACACCGGCAATTTGCTCAACCATCCATTCACCTTCAGTAATTGGTCCTAAGCATGTCCCATTGCCACCATGCACATACAAATGCCTAAATCCTGACTTTTCACTCGCCCAGATGAATCCTCCAGAATATTTAGTGATTCCCTTGTCCAAAGGAATGAAGCAGTCATGTAAATTAATCCATGGGAGTTGGTCTTCTACATGCAACACTTCTTTTTTCCCTGTCTTAATATCAAACTTGAGAAGTTTTAATTTTGAATGAGACCTGTTCAAAACTTGAGCTATGAGGACATTTCCTTGCATCCAATTGACTCGGGCCAAATATTCATCCTCATTATCTGGTTCTTCTGTTCCTCCACATAGAAGATCCATCCAAGTTATAGAATCACCATGAACAGAAACCACCCCAAGGCTAACTTTGACATTTGAAGCTCCAGCAAAGGGATAAGGATGGTCTTCCTGAGCTTCTGAACCTACAGAGCTTTTGCCTGGGTGCATAATTCTAAAAGGAGGTATCTCAGATGAATCGACTTGTGTAAATGCAATGAATTTGCTGTCAAGTGACCACCAGTAACCATTCTTCCGGTCCATCTCCTCCTGCAATCAACAAATCAAAAAACCTCAGGTAAAAAGTTTAATTTTACTCAGAAAAAAAAAAAAAAAAAACCATGGAATCTAATACCATTATGAAATCGACCAAGCAACTGAAAAAAAGTAAATCAAGTTACGCTGAAAAGTATAAGTATTTGCAAACCATCAGTTTCTAGTTAACATATATGTGGAGGTGGATAAACAGGAGTAAGGATGAATTTCTCACCTGAGCTATATATTCAGCAAGGCCATGAGTCTGTAAAGCAAGTAAAAAAAAAGAAGCAATGTCATATTCAAATCAGAAGACTGGTGCTAGAACAAATAAAAATGAAACGAAAAAAAATTGTCAATTACCAAAACCAGATATTATTGTTTTGTCATTAAATTTTTCATTGTTTCTATCTTTTAGTGGTGGCCTTATTTCGAGTCTGAGCATGATGTAAAGCTATCAAAATAATTCTTTTGTATAGAGGAGGAGAAAACCAAAGCTGGAAAAACTAACAATTTCTATTCTGTCCAAGGATCTGATGGGATAAACTGAAAGAAGATAATTAATTAACAATGATAATGTCGGATACAGCGGTAGATAGAGATGTAGGGGAGAATGCATGAGCTGGTCCCACATGGTTAGAAGTTCAAATTCAAAGCATACATTGAGTGATAATTATTCTTTAATCTCGATGTGTATATCAAATTTAAATCACTAAAACAGTTGAAGAGAAGATGATAAATTAATTTTGGACAGATCAATGATGCAGTAAATAAAGACTGATGGATACTTGCGATCATAATGATACTGATAACTCGCAAAATCATATATTACTCCACGGACAGAATCCATAACTCTAATGGTTAACAGAAGTCACTGATAAAATAAAAAATCATGTGACCTCCAATGAATACAAATAATTGGAAACTTACCACTGTATTTCCCTGAGCACCATGTGTTAATTGTTTGGACTTGTTGTCCAATAAATTTAGAACGTGCAGCTCCCCATCCCTTATATAAGCAAGCATGGTACCATCAGGAGAAACATGTGGATCAATAATAGGGGACAATGCAGAGCTGGGAAGCTTGAGCTCTGGTTTTGAAGAGCGGAGTTCGTGTAGATAAAGCTGTGCATGTAGAAAAGGTCGCATCATCAGCACAGCTGAATAATTTTAACTTGCAGCATTGCTTGTAACAGTTGAAACTTTAGTTAAATCTGATGATCACTTCTGATCCATATGCTCTCTATACTCTCATACCTAGTTCTAAAATCATCAGGTCAATTAAACTGAATGAACTGCATTTGATTGTATTTAGAACTGTTATACTACCCTGATTCACAAGGGAATAGAAGAGATAATTCCGGCAATAGGCAATCTATAAGATCAGAAGACCTAGCAAAATGTACAAATTTATTTGGAAGTCATTGCTGGAAATCATATAAAGTGATAAGTAAAAGAAGTGAAGGAACAAACCCCAGCAGGTAGTGGCACCATAATTGCTTTCCTCGTCGAACCTGTCTTCACCCACTCATACCATGTCACTCCCAGCCCACGTTCCCTTAACCTCTCCCTTCGCAACTTCTCTTCCGGTGATATATTACTCTCATCAAGCCCACCATCAGGGGGGCCAAAAAACAATTCTTGCCTGCCACTCTTGAGATCAAAAGCAAAAACCTTCCTACTCAAGGTGTGATCAGGACTAAATAAGTAGGTAACTAAACTATCATCAGCACTGAAACTTATAGAAGTTGGCCCCACATATCCAGGCAATGGAGATTGCACTATCTCTTCAATAGGAAAAAGAATACTGTCCTCGGCATTTTGTGGGATGGTGTTATCAGTCAGAGGCATATCGTTATTTAATGATCTCAAAAGCCTTAATTTCTTGTTCTGGATCTCGTTCTCATCAGCTGATTGCATCCCATATGAACTAAAATCCTATCAACTGAATTGCAAGGCAGCGTGAACCTAAGCAACCAAAACAAAAAAAGGGAGAAAAGCAAGGAAAATAATCAAATAGTATTTTAATAGAACCGCTTAACATAATCTAAGCTTCTGAAACAAATCAACTTCGATTAAAACCGAAACTTTTATTGAAACAAACCAGCACTGGATACAAAGTAAGACACTTTAATACTTCTTAATTTTAAACCCCCATTTTCTCGTCACTCAAAATGAAACATAAAGCAAAACCCACTTTAGAAATAGGCAGCATTAGTCAAAGTTCCATTCTTTTTATCATTTTCTCTATATTTTCTCACAACCAAGCAGAGAAAAGAAAATTAAAATAATAGAAAGAAAGAAGGGGAAAAAATCATTAGTCCAAATCACCATTACCTGCTATGAAACTTCACTGATTGGTCCACTATCAAGAGAAACAATCTGGTGGATCCAATCACATGCTACTAAACTGCACTCAACAACCATCATCAAAATCAAAACTTTTTAGCTAAAACAGAGTTTTTTTAAAATAAAATAAAAAAAACTTTTCCCAGAATGAGGAAATGGATTCTACTATTTACCTCAAAAGAGAATTGATATCATCAGCCATGAAAGTGAACTCATATGAGAGAGTTTACAGATTTTGATTCGTGGGAAACATAAAAGTTTTAGCTAGATTGAGAATCTTGAGTTCTTAGAGGAATTGGATTCTCCTTGTAAGTTTCAGAGAGACAAAAGCTCTGTTGAAAAAAAGATATATATTTTTTTTGTCGATATATGGCAATGAATTCTGGTAAAATAGTTTATATGAGGTTGTTACACGCGTTAACTGCGCGTTGTGTTTAGAGAATGATATTTCCATCATTGCATGGGTGTTTTGTTCCTACTTTCTATTATAATAATAATGATTCATTTTAAAAAAAAACAAATCGTTGACTTGTTCCTATTTTGAAATATTTTAAAGAATTATTTAAAAAAACATATATTAAAATAATATTTTTATCAAAACAATATAAAAATATTTAAAAAATAATTTAAAATTTTAATCAAATATCATTTTGACTGCAAACACTTTCTAAATTTAATTAATTAAATTATTAAAAAAATTAGTTCAAATTAAATTTTAAATTTTAAATTTGAGTTTGAATTTAACAACTTTTCTAATTACTAATATTTTAAAAAGCAAGAATGTTTGATGGTTTTGCCCAAAGACGGGTTTAAGTTCAATGAATCATAATGGAGATGAGAGTTGAATTTTTTTAGTGTATAATATTAAAAAACTTGATGTGTATAATTGGATTGAATTAAAGGTGTCATACTTTTTAGCTAATTTACCAATTTGACCCTCCCATATTTATATTTACTTTATTTATAAAAATAATCCATCTGTGACCTCTCATGGTAAATGAACGGATTTTCTCATAATTTATACTTTTTGAATTATGAATATTTTTTTTCTTTATTGTATATGTTATTACAGAAAATATAGAGTATAATTGATAAATGCCTAAAATTATTGACAATTATAATGCATGGATTTTAAACAATTAGAAGCTGTTTGGAACAGCTTCTCAAAATGCGTTTCAAATTATTTTTTTTCCATTTTAAATAAATATATTTTGGTGTTTTTAGATCATTTTGATGTGCTGATGTCAAAAATGATTTTTAAAAAATAAAAAAACATCATTTTGATATATTTTGGCACGAAAAGCACTTTAAAAAGCTACAGCAACAGCTGTCCCAAACAGGCCCTTAATCAAATAGAGCGTAACATATCAACTATTTTTCAATATCATCCCTAAGAACATATCAATGGTGCTCCTCTTGTTTCAAGCATTTTCTCAATATATTTCGACATTTTTCTCTAAAATTCCTTAAAAATCACTATTTTCTGTATAAAATGTCACATTAACAGCCATGGACAGGCGGACTAGTAGATGAGTTTCGAACAATCTAGACCCAATTGATTAAAGCTTATGTATTAGGATGAAACTGGGAGTTTCATAGTAAATTAAAGACCAAAATTAAATATGTTTCTTATAAAAATAAAAGGAGAGAAAGAAAAGGACGACAGACAAACAGAATCGAAGTGCCAGTTGGTGATTCACTTTCCGTACGACACGTGTATGCCTACAGCTAGAAAAGTCAAAACGTAGCTTTTTGTTAGAACGTATAGCTTAAGGGCTCCGTTGATGTGGAGCCCTGATCAAATCCTTTTTTGTGTTAAGGTAGGTGGGCATGATCTTCACCTGGCCAATCAAGGGTTGCCAAGTGTCATATTTCAACGCTTGAGTTTGAAGTCATCGTGTGAGGATGGCACCCACCATGGATGATTGTTTTTTATTGCTAATTTATTGTTTATTATTTATAAGATCATAATTCAGGAGTGCAAGGATGGAATGAGTTAACTCGGTAATTTATTGCTCGAGATTCGATTTAAGTTGAGTTAAGCTTTATATCAAACTATATATTATTGAATATAATAAATTTGATGAATTACTTACAGTTTGACAAGATCACAAGTCAAACCAGTTTTTGACCAAATCAACTCTTGTGTTTTTTTTTTATTAATCTAAAGCAAAGATTAAAATTTTAAAAAAATAAAATAAAATATTTTTAGAACGCATAATTCAATTCATGCTCCTATCTGATTAACACAAGCCCAGCCCATAGTGTCATAGACAAGTCCAGTTCAAAAAAGGCCCAGATACTCAAAGATGGACCGGAGTTTCCTTACTTTTCCGAGCCCACCAATCCTGTTATGGACCAATCCATCTTAAGTGCATGGCTAAGATTTTAATACAAAAAACAGGGAACAATTGCATAATTGGTGAGCAGAAAACTACACCATGGTTTTGGAGACTTGGATGTCTCATCTCTGTCAACCCATCACAGATTTTGACACAAAACCGCATCGAATTTGAGCAGATTTTTATACAAAATACAAGGAACAAATAGAATGTGCTCAATAAGCTAGCAGACCATAGTTTTCAGACCCGGATGGGGTCTTACCTGGTTAAGGTCCAAGCCATCGGGTTATCGGGTCAACCAAGGGTTATAGAGTAAACTTGGATCAATTCTAAAATGAGTTTGTTTTCACACAATTAAGAAAAAAACATCGTTTTGTTAAAAAAAATCCTTGGAGTTAACTTGGTCGGATCTAACCTAGATTTAACTAAATAAACATGGTTGTTGGTTGATTTGTCGGGTAAGATGTGGTGTGATGGAAAAAAACTTACGAAATAAAAATCATGCCACACCATGCAATCTATTAATCTTTGTCTTATGAAAGCGATGTAGTCGAGTTTGAGATAACATATTATTATGAATAATTGAGTGTGGATTTACCACATAAATATTATATGAATGACCTAGTAAATATATTTATGGATCAATATAACAAGTACAAGTCCAAAATTAAAAAAATATGGTAGCTTCAATTTTAAATAATAGCCTAAAAATATTAAAACTTTTAATCAAAATGTTAGATATACTCTTATTTTTTTCAGAATTTCCCAAAAGCAATTTGTTTTTTTCTTCTAAAAGAGCAACTTCTAAAGGGGCTGATTTTATCAACATTATCTTCTGCGTTTATTTTTGCTGTATTTAGCTTCCGCTGCATTAAGGTGTAGTGTGATTTCCTGCGAGATAGGCTTGCTCAAGAAAAATAAACATGGGATTTGAAACAGACTTCCTTCTATATCATACATTAATTTGAGAGAAACTGAACCTGCTTGAAAAACTTATTTCTCGAACATTTATGATCACAAGCACCACCTTAAACATTTCCGAAAAATGTTACCTCAGACAGACATTTCTGCTGCTGCAAAACATGGTGTATTTGGTGAAGTATCACAGAGACAGCTCTATTGACAAACCTCCTCCTCCTATTTGACGCAGACAAACATCATTTCAACAATCATGCACAACTTTAACACACACATCAGGTTAAAATCTCCACCCCCCTCCTCCTCCTTTTCTGCTTTTCCAAGCAAACTAGTGGCTGAATCAGTATCCATGTTTCATGTAAGATAAGGTACTGGCAACTAGTTTGTGCAACTAAAATCACACTTTGCACCTAATCTCATCCTCTTCGAAACATCATAAAAACCCTCTCTATCCTCTCCTTGGGACATCGAACACTTGAACAAGTATCACTTGCTTAGTTGAATTGGCATTTTTGCAAAGATTCCAAGCTGTATAGAGAGCAAAACCTGAAAATCATAAAATGAAGCACTATTTTTCAGTCATCTTATTTTCAGCTATCCTTCTCTTCCTCCACTGCAACCAAACTCTATCCCAGTCACCTACAGCAGCACCAGCAAAAGCCCCCGCTGCGGCCTCTGCGCCTCCGCCAGCCTCAACCTCGTCGGCGCAAGCCTCGCCGCCTGTAATGGTTCCTGTACAAGTTTCAAAAGGTCCTGTCAATGTCATCAAAATCCTCCAGAAGGCTGGCGGCTTTGCAGTCTTCATCCGCCTTATAAAATCAACTCAAGAGGACATCCAGGTATTCTCCCAGCTCAATGACTCGAGAGATGGCGTCACCATCTTCGCCCCTACTGACGGGGCGTTTTCGGCCATTATCAAATCAGGTGTTCTTAACTCCCTGAGTGATCATCAGAAGATTGAGTTGGTGCAGTTTCATATTATACCGAAAATTCTTACGACTGCCAATTTTCAGACCGTCAGTAACCCTATAACGACACTGGCAGGATCCGGTAGCCGTTTCGCTCTTGATGTGATAACCACAGAAAATATGGTGAATGTAACTTCAGGACTTACCAACACAAGCGTGTCGGCAATCGTATACACTGATAGCCAGCTTGCTATCTATCAGGTCGACAAGGTGCTACTTCCTCTAGATATTTTTGCCCCCAAATCTCTTGCTCCTTCACCATCACCACCAAAACCTAAAAAGGATGATGGTGCAGAAACTCCTGTGGTTCCAAAGGATATTTCTGGTGCAGTAAGGTGTGTGATGCTTAATACCATGCTTATCTCCGGAGTTATCATAGTTGCTGCAGCTTTTCCTTTGTGACCCTGCTGGCTTGACAAGGTTTCACTTTCTTCATCTGTGGTTCATGATTTTGCTGGTTATAATGAACTGTGGTGTTTAACAGGTTCATTGCTTTGAATAATTGTCATTTCCTCTCAATTCTATTTGTGTTCTTCCAAGTTTGTAAACAACTCTGCCTTTGATTTATTTATTTTCTCTTTTTCTGCTTTCATGTATTCTGTGGAATTGTAATTAATATCAAAGAAAAAGAAATATAATTTCGATGAGCTTTGATTTTTCAATCCTACATTAATTTGTAAGCAACCAAATTCACATTTATATTATAAAAACACCTCTGTAACACATGGCCATGAATTTTCTGCTGCTGTGATGCAATAATGTATACATTCAAGTGAACCAAGCTCATCTTTATCAACTCTCCATTGAAGAAAATTAGACAGACCAAGAGATTGCAACTTAAGTTTCCTAACCCTTGTAACGATGCTCGTGCTGGACCCGACATCTTTTTAGTATAACTAATCTAAAGTGCCACGTCTTTAGAAACTACATGATTGATACCTTTGTGCTACACTAGTTAATCTTCCATTTCAGAACCTGTAAACTAGGAAAGACAAGGTTATATCCCCGGGAGTAACATTATGGTAATGTTATCCTTGAAATCACATGATTGACTTTAGACACTGCAAATAATAATAAAAAATCAAACAGAAGCGACAAATCATCACCAAAGGGTCAAGAAGTCCTAGCACCATAAATGGTTAAAATCCACTTGGAGGGGCATAAAAAGGTTTAAAGATGAAGCACGTTAGTGCTACATAACATGAGCTTAATTATCCAAATATTACAGAAACAATTGGAATCCATAACCTTTTTGCAAACAGATTCTTCTTGCTGTAATTCCTGAAGAGTAAAAGGTGAAGTTCTTCCTGATGAAAAGAAAGCAGATAATTTAACGATATCAAAATACATGATTGTATACATGCAACATATGAGCAGTCATTGCATGAACCTGGTCTATTGGACGACAAAGCCAATCATATTGTCTGGATTTGCAGCACCGACTGGTTAAACTGTAAGGTCCACTGCATGAACCAATTAAAGTTGTTCTGGTCCTATGAATAGGATTCGTGTAATAATTTATCGATCAATATGTTTAGCAACACATAGAACTAATAGTAGGCAATCTGCATCCAGCTAAAGCTGAAACTATTAATTATGAAAGCTGCATTTTTGTTCACAGCGCATACTCACAAGGTGCTTCGGCAGCAAGAGCTGTCAACTCCTCATTCCCCGGCGTGTCTAGTTCTCTTTGATTGTTAGCAAAACCATGAAGACAACTAGCACAAGTCACTCAGAAAATTTCTTGGCAATCAGTAGGATCATGCCACTGGTACAAATTTTCACCGTAAATTCCCAAAAAAATAATCCTGGATTGAAATAGTGTCTTAGATTAAGTATTTGCAGCCATTAACCTGCTGGTTCTAACTACCGAGGCTAAGAACACAAAACGCAGAGATAAATTTGATCATGGTCACATTGATCACAACATTTTCTAGTGATTTTTTTTCCTTCACATTTATCCCCTGTATACTTATCTCAAATTTCCCATCACTTTGCAATAAATTGTTTTTTTTGTTCTATCCATTATTTTTTCCCCTGGAAAACATGATATATTTGGTGAAGCATCACACAGAAAATTGATTGATAAAGCTATCCTTCCTGTTTGACATAGACAGAGCTCATTTCACAAACATGCACATCTTAAACACAATCTCCCCTCCTCCTTTTCGAGAAAACTAGTTGCTGCTGAAGTAGCTGTTATGTTTGTGCAACTGAAATTACACATTTCACCTAATTTAATCCTCTCACAACCATCATAAAAACCCTCACTATCCTCTCTTTTGCACATCAAACATTTGAACAAGTGGTGTTGGCATAGTTCTATTAGCAATTTTGCATCGCTGCCAAGCTATCCAAACAATACAACCCATAAACCACACAAAGATGAAGCAACAATTTTCAATCTTCTTATTTTCACTTGTCCTTCTCTTCCTCCACTGCACCCAAACACTATCTCAGTCACCTGCAGCAGCACCAGCAAAAGCACCTGCTGCGGCCTCTGCGCAAGCCTCACCGCCTGTAATGGTTCCTGTACAAGTTTCAAAAGGTCCTGTCAATGTCATCAAAATCCTCCAGAAGGCTGGCGGCTTTGCAGTCTTTATCCGCCTTATAAAATCCACTCAAGAGGACATCCAGGTATTCTCCCAGCTCAATGACTCGAGAGATGGCGTCACCATCTTCGCCCCTACTGATGGGGCGTTTTCGGCCATTATCAAATCAGGCGTTCTTAACTCCCTGAGTGATCATCAGAAGATTGAGTTGGTGCAGTTTCATATTATACCGAAAATTCTTACGATTGCCAATTTTCAGACCGTCAGTAACCCTATAACGACACTGGCAGGATCCGGTAGCCGTTTCGCTCTTAATGTGATAACCACAGAAAATATGGTGAATGTAACTTCAGGACTTACCAACACAAGCGTGTCGGCAATCGTATACACTGATAGCCAGCTTGCTATCTATCAGGTCGACAAGGTGCTACTTCCTTTAGATATTTTTGCCCCCAAAAATCTTGCTCCTGCACCATCACCACCAAAGCCCAAAAAGGATGATGGCGCAGAGACTCCTCTGGTTCCAGAAGATATTTCTGGTGCAGTACGCTGTGTCATGCTTAGCTCTTTGGTCATCTTTGGAGCTGGTATGGCTGCTGCAGTTTTTCCTTTGTGACCATGGAGTTGAGGACAAGGTATCTTGCGATGAGGTCTCTTCTTCACCAGAGGTTCATGATTTTGCTGGTTAGAATGGACTGTGATGTTCAACAGGTTATGTGCTTTAAATAATTGTCTTCTTCTCTCAAATTTCTTTGTGTTTTTTTCAAGTTTGTAAAAACTTTCCATTTAATCTTTTATTATTATTATTATTATTGCTGTTGTTATTGTTTATTCATCATTTCTTCTTCTTCTTTTTCCTCTTCTTTTGTGTGTTATTTAATGGCGATGTATATTAGAAAAATAAATTTTATGCTTAGCATGCTTGGAATTTTAATCTCTGGTGTGCTGTATGAAAATTTCTATTTCTATCAACTTCTTCGAAGAAAAATAACAGCACAAATAAAAAGAAACATGACAAATAAAACTCTAATTATCTGTCTCAATGGTCGACCGATTAGATCTAATTGTATAAACTGGTACCTGTTACCTTAAAAAATGTGACAGACAACAATTTGCTATTTCGTCGAACTTCTATATTAATTCGCCAATTGTTTTGATTTTTGTGTGCTAATAGCTCAACTTGTCCCTTCAAACATATATGCTCGTCATACATTCTCTACTTGCGCGAATGGAATTAGTAATAAGATTGAGATTGAAAGAGAATTCAGGAAGGGGTTGTAACGAAAGGAAGCTCAGAATGGTATTCTTGTGCTAGTACGCCTTGTTTAAGGTAGCCCAGTACCATCAATTATGTATCTAGCAACTTAATCTTACATGTATATTTATATATGAAAATTGTATATTTAATCATTTAAGAACATAACCAAAAGATTTAAGATGGTTAAAAAGCTGCACCCTGATGCAATTCTGAATCTTCGAATTCAGAAGAAACAAAATGGTAATGTTGGAAATCAATATTCAGCAGTTTATAATTGAAGTGATCCTAGAAAACATAAAGCTATAGATGTTATGTGAATCAATAATTTTAAATTTAAGATGAAAAACTCAACATGCTTGGCTGCGTTAGCAAGTTGATCAATGAATCAATAGTTGTCAATTTCATTCTGTTTCGGCCGAAACGGCCGAGATGTTCCAGATTTGCTCGTAACCCATCTTAAACTTGGGTATCCTGATCAGCCATAACTCAATACAAAGATAAGCAAGGACTTAACCTTAATAAGGTTCCATTGATGGTTTTTACATGCAAGGTTAATCCTTCTTTGATCTGGCCTGTCCAATCTAAATTAGTTTTTAGTATCTCATAATAAAAAAACTGAAAGAAAGGACTTCTGCATATCCCTTTTCTCTGAAAGAAACTTTTCCGTAACTCGACTTATCAAACATGCTTGAAATCTTTATCTATATCATATACAGAACATGTTAAGTGCCAATTCAAAGATAAATACAGGTAAAAACACACTTCTTATACATTTTATAAACACATTGCAAAATTTGTGATGCTGTAATGCAAAACGTTAGCCGAACTAAGCTGTATAAGTTCTACATTAGAAAAGTTTGCGATGGCAAATATGCACCTTGTGGATCAGATCTTGGTTGCACTTACGAGGTTATAACCTCGAGTCGTCTAGCTCTTGTATTGAAACATGTGAATTCGAGTATCTCTCAAATAGAGTTGATCCAAAATGAGCACATTTTTTTTCTGGGATTCGATGAAACCCCATCCCCTGAAAGAACACTTTGTGGGCCCAGATAAACAGGTAAAACCTCGGCTGTTCCAGACTATTACAAGAAAACGCCCTGAACTCGAACTCATTATTGATATCTTTTGCTGGAAATGACATGATTGATATCTTTCTGCTACACTTCTGAATCTTCAATTTCAGTACTTAACACGAAGCTGGGAAATGCCATGGTTATATCCCTGGAAAGAGAAAAAATTGCAAAGCCTAAAGTTAAAACACTCGAATTACAGAAGTACATTGTAGATTGGTCTAACTCAGGTGATAAATGTAGGTGCAGTGTGCCTGTGCGCAATTTAGAAAATGAGTATGGAACTTGCTCCTCACTTTAAATAAGGTAGAGTCATGTTCTTTATAAGAGAAGGGTTCTTAGACACAAATTCCTTCCACTCTTCAGGATCAATTTTTCCATCACCTTTTAAATCTGCATCACAAAATGTCTGGAAAAAAAAGAGGCAAAACAGAGAATCATTAACCATATAAGCATGAAACAATGGAGTTTGACAGAGCAGAACCAAACTGTACCTTGTCCACAATTGTTTCTACAACATCATCGGACAGCAATAGATCCGATTCATGCAGAAGTGCCACCACCATCTCCTTCAACTATTTAACAACTTCAACTCGTGAGGCAGAATATACATTCGGAAACGTGTGTGTGTGTGTGGTGCTGGTAATCATCATTTTCTTTTTTCATCATATTCCCCCTAATTATCTCATGGTATAAATTGTCAAACTTGGCCACTTCTGGAATCATATATTTTTACCCGAAAGAACAAAAAAGCAAACCTTAAAAAATGTCTGCAATTATTAGCTTGCTGCGTGTTATGGCATGTAAGAGAAAGATATGGAAAAGAGAAGAATTGCAGAACTCACCTCCTCTCGTTCAATGAAACCAGTTTGCCTTAAATCATATAATCTGAAGGTAACTGCAAAAAAAAAAAAAAAAACCTTGATGAGTAAATTATTCAGGAGTAAATGCAAAAAACAGTCAATCGACATGCAGAAAAAAAGTCTGTCTGAACTCAAGCCCCCTACTTGTATATCACTCTAGAGGAACAACATTAGGCTTACAATGGATCTTGTCTTCAACTGGTGCATTTGGATGAAAGACACCCAAAGATCGAACGAATTCTCCAAACTCAATGACTCCATTGCGCTTGACATCAAATAAATCAAAAATCTGCAGAAGTGAAGCTAGGAGATGCAACTTAGAAAGAAGGAAAAATGCCATGGTATCAGGTAACCATTGCTATATTATACGAAAAGGTTGCACTACATACCCTGTCTGCGAAAAGGTTCCTCCTGTTCTTGTTCCTGAAGAGTGCAAGCTGAAGTTCTTCCTGGAGAGTAGGAGATATTTAAATGATATTAATACATGTTATTAATTACGTCATGATTGTAAACATAACTAGATTAACATCCTTAGATTATGTACCTTGTGAATAAGCCCATCATCAATGACTGAACTGCTTAATTTCTTAAATAGTTCGTATAAAGCCTCTACTTCGCTGACAGTAACTGCAAAAAAAAAAAAATCGCATTTCAATTTTCAACAGCCAATCACGCATAATTAACAGTTGTTTTAAACATGCTACAAAATAAAATTCTTAGGAACAGGATCTAGCTGAAACTCAAAATAATGATTTGGAAAAGCAGCATTGTTTTCCTTTCTTTAACATGACTTTGATGCTTCTTATGCCCAATGGATTTGTCATTGTTGTAGTGACCAACCAAACCAAAGGTTGGATTAACAAACCGTTCCATGTATTGCTTTACGAGGTATCGTTAGAGACAGTGAAAACAAATGAGAAAAGACCACAAAAAAAAAAACTAGAGAAAATTGTATTTGGTAGTAATGTACAAAATAAGGTGAAAGTCTATGTATTCGATTTAGTTACTAGCCACTTGCCTCGTGCTTCTCTGTAGCTAAAATATATTTTTTAAATAAAAAAATATTAAGAGTCTAAGATTTTTTTTTTTATATAATGCTATAATTTGGGCAAAATAATAAATCCGGACAGAATTTTGGTGAAACATGAATTCCCAATGAAATATATAAATTTTAATTCGATATGAATTTATTTGTTTAATAGGTTTCAACGAAATTATCATTACCATTACTGCTTAAACAATGAAAATTATTAAATTGATCCAAAGAATAAAAAAAAGAAGCAAAACACTTCAACAAAAGAGCATGCAAGAAAACAATTAAAAAAAATAATCACTAAAATTATCATTATCATTGCGTAAACAATGAAAATCATAAAATTATCTCGAAAAATAAAACAAAAAAAACTCAAAAATTTTATCAAAAGAGAAAACAAAAACAACAAAACCAAAATAAATATCATTAACATAAAAAAATCATTTTATTTGAAGAACAAATAAAAATAACAAAAAAACTAAAAAAAAAAGAACAAAAAGAAAAAAAAAAGAAATATCAATTTTAAAAGGATCATCAACATAAATTAAAATTTCAAGAGTGAATTGAATAAAGATAAAACCCTGACAAAAAAAAATGATAAAAAATAAAAATCAAATTGAGAATATAGATACATAATTGTCGTTGTGCCAACAATTATTTTTAAAAATAAATAATAAAAATATGAAATTACTTAAGCACCCTCCAAAGCCCATGATAATAACGAAAAAACCGCATATGAAATACCAACATACCCCAGTGCTAACCCTCCGCTTTTGTCTTTTCCAAAAGCATATCAATATTTTTATTGTTCACCAAATGTGAAAAACCAACAATGCCCTTACCGGCGACTCCGATTTTTTTATCTCATTCAAGGGTAAAATAGTTATTTAATTGTTCATGAACAAATAAAAATATCTAAAATACCCTTGCTCACCTTGCTCAGCCAACTTTTTTGCTTGATTCTAGGGGTAAAATCATAGTAACCAATAAAAGATGCAAACATCCTCAAATAATCAGTTAATGACAGGTGCGTTGGAAAAGTCAAAAATACCCCTGAGGCTGACAATTAATTTTTATAAACTAAAGGGCACAATGATAA
Source organism: Salix arbutifolia (assembly GCA_025169955.1). NCBI lineage: Eukaryota > Viridiplantae > Streptophyta > Magnoliopsida > Malpighiales > Salicaceae > Salix > Salix arbutifolia. The sequence goes on along the minus strand of CM045913.1, from coordinate 999,831 downwards.
TTACACTATTGAAATCCACAATAATCTGTGTCTAGGGCTATAGTGAAAGAGTAATGCATTTTATTGTTTTTTAAATCGTGGATAAGACTAAAAATATATTTAAAAAATTATTTTACCCTTAATATGTATGGTTATTAAACTTACATATTAAAAAAAAAAAATTATTTTTACTTTAGTTTATATTGAGTATTGTAATAATTATAACTATAATTATAAAATCAAGACTAACTTCATAGGTTGATCTGAGACCTGAATTGGTCATAATTTAAAAACAATAGAAGAAAGATTGACTTGATTGGCCCACTCAAAAATCTAGGTCAACTCAAGATAGAACTCGGGATAAACCCCGTGATTTTTTTGAAAAAATAAAATAAAATAAAAATTTTGGATCATTCTAGTTAACCCTCCTGACCCATGACCTAAACCTTGTATTAGGTCAATTCCCGAATCAGGTTTTAAATTGTGATAATAACCACTTTTATTAATATGTTAACTCAAATCAACATGTATTGACCCTTTCAAGATGTCCCGAGTCTTGCCCCGGTTGACCTCCGAGTCAAATTTTAAAACTATGATAATAATAATTTTTATTTTTACATTGACATGAGTTGACCCTCTTGATCTGTGACCGCAACCCTAGCCTCGGGTTGACCCTCCTAACCTGTGATCTTGGTCTTGCGTCGATTAAGTCCTCGAGTTTGAGACTACGATAACAATAACTTTTATCCTTACAATTACTCAGGTTTACCTTTCTGATTCATAATTAAAGCGTTGGCCCCAAATTAAATTTTAAAATTATGATAACAATTATTTTTATTTCATGTCGATCTGAGTCAACTCAAGAAGATTCTCCCAACAGGTGACCCAAGTTTTACCCCAAGTTGACCATGAAGTTAGGTTTTAAAACTATGATAATAACAAGTTTTGGCTTTATATTGACCCGGGTCAATGTTCAACATCACTCGTAACCTGGGCTTTACCCCAAATTGACTCCTGGACCTGGTTTTAAAACTATGATAATGATTATTTTTATTTTTACACTAACTCGGGTTAATCCGAGTCAACCCAACCCGTGACCCTGACCAGTGAACTAGACTTTGTCCCAAATCGATCTCCGGGTTGAGTTTTAAGACTATTATAATAATTATTTTTATTTTTACATGTTTTAATTGGATAATTTTAGAATTACGAGTTTTTTTATAAAGGATATTTTAGAATAAAAAATTAAATTTACTTCAAAACTATCTCAAAAACATTTATTTTTATATATCTATTCCTGCCTTTTTAACCAAATACATTTTCATCTTCTACCTTTTCCATCCGTTCTGTCCCCAAACAAATGCTACCTAACAAACCCAACTTCATGCCTGACAACTAGTTTTAATATAACACAAAAGGCAACACTTCTCAAAAAATAGCTGGAACACATCGAAGAACAGCTAGGAAGTAACCATGGCAACTTACAGCTAGGATGTTGCAACAATGAACCTTTTGATAAAGCATACTCACAGGGTGTTTCAGCAGCCAGTACTGTTGGCTCCTCGTACCCCGGCGTCTCTTTAGTTCTCTTTGAATGGCAGCAACCCATGAAGATAATCAGCACCAGTCACCAATAAAATTTCTTGGAAATCAGTGGGCTCATGCCAAATGATCTATTTGAAAACACCGACTGGTAATTTCACAGAGTGTAGATTGAATGGTGACCGAGCTTGATTACCTGCAGCCTTTTTTACCTGTTTGCAAAGATAAGTGGTCAAATTCCAACCACAGAGACCGTGAACACACGACGAAGAGACAATCCTGGTCATGATCAGGTATGAATTGTCTTCAAAATTTGAAGTTTATCTACTATTTTCAAGAAAAATTACTGGTGTAGAAGCATCTAGGGAGCAGATTCTAACCGTCCAGTGAACCAAGAATATTTGATGAGTATAGGCAAAAACTGACATTAAAATTTAACGCAGGGCCAATTCTAGTATAGTTAATGCGAAAATGCTTCATGATCTCACCTTCGTCTCTGCTCGATCCAACTTGCTCTACCATTATTTTGGTTGCATGTGTGTTCTTAAATTAAATGAAGACATAACTAGTTGTCCAACTGTGTCTTATAGGTCAGCTAATTACGAGTATAAATTGACTTCAGACGTCAAAGATAAGCAAGATTTTCTTGAACAGTTCAAGATTCAATGAGATGATAGATTCAATGAGATGATTTCATAGGCCAACAGGGTTTATTCATAAACTACCAAGCTCATGACAAATGTAGTTATAACTGTCATTGCAGAAATGTCTCTAATAAAAATAAAAAAAAAAAGCAGAAAAGCTCATAATACTATGAAAAGCATCTGCACAACACTACAGAAATATGTATAATAATTCTAGCAGAATGTATTGTAATGGAGACACGAAATTATAGTATTTTTTTAGCCAATTCCTTACGATCAGGCCACATGGTGTAGTTTAGCCAAGCAACTGGGAAACATTGGATCTAGACATCAGACCTTCCAACACGCTCTCTAATGTCCATGGCCTCTTTGAAAACTTTCTGTTAGAGAATAATATAAATCATATTTTAGAGTCTCACCTGATAGCTTAAGCTTTTAGGTGAGATAGTTTCTTAACATGGTATTAGAGCCTTGTTGACCCAACGGTCACGAGTTCCAATCTCACCACCCCCATTCTATTTGATAAAAATCAAGCACAAGATAGTGTGAGTTTGTGCAAGTTTTAAACCCAAAGAGCTTTTCACTTGAGAAGGAGTGTTAAAGAATAATATAAATTATATTCTAGAGACTCACCTAATAGTTTAAGTTTTTAGGTAAGATAATTCTTTAACACTTAATAGTTTAAGTTTTTAGGTAAAATAATTTTTTAATACTTTCTATAGCTCAAGAATATGAGAATATTATAGCACCTAATACCAACAAAGCCTACTCGAGCATGTGTGACGTTTTCATACTAAAAAATATGGAGATGATTTGGAAGGGAACTGTCAAGTTGTAGTTTAAACAACTATTAACTAAAAAAGTGTGCTCTTCTGAGGTCTTCTTTTCCTAACTATGCTTCCCAAATTCCATTTCCATCCTATCCCAGCTTGGTTTGAGAGCTCTGGTTTTTGCAGCTCAAAACCGCGTACCCTGTTTGAAGTGTTTTAAAAGTGTTTTTGCAAAAAATTTAAAAAAAAATATTTTTTACTTTAAAATAAAAAAAATAGTGTTTTTAGATAATTTTCATGTGTTGATATCACCAATAATTTTAAAAAAAAAACATCATTTTAATATATTTCTAAACAAAAAAAACTTTCAAAAATAACCTTAAACCGTCCAAAAAAAAAAAGATCGCTAGACCAAAAGTCATGGTTGATACCTTAAGAAAATGATTCTGGCATTTCAAATGCAAACTTTTTTCCTTTCCTTTCATTTCAGAGAAACGTAGATTTCAAGCACTAACTAGGGGTGAACATATCTTGGAGAAAGGAAAAATATTCTAATATTTAATTGTTTTCCATAAACAATGCAGAAAAACAAGCACGGTAAAAAATTATCTAAGAAAAACAAATGTCTTCGTTATCTGGGACCGCAGGCTTAAAACAACAGCATGACCTGGTTTGAATTAATCTAATCATTTCCAGGGGAGCGACAGTGATAACTCGAAATCTTCATTTTCTGGTATATTCCTCAATTTTCTAACCAAAGTGGGAAAGAAATGAATCTGGTCAAAATGTGATTTATCTCTATGTATTTAGCTCAAAGTCAACTTTTCTGGTGCTGGGTTCAAAAGTTAGGTTATGAAAATCAATTTAGTCGATTCTCTACTAAAAATGACAACGAAAGATTCTTCCCAAGACTCAAACTTATGAAACTCAGAAATCCCATCCTTTTTGGTTACTGAGAAAATGTAGAAGTGGTCAAGAAAATCTGGCTCTCCCTCCTTCCCTAGATCTCCTCTCACAACAATCAGAAGCAAAATTCAAGAAAGAAAACATAAACAACAAAAGAACCAACCAACCAACCAAAATCCCATTATCTGCACACAAGCCATGCAGCCAAAACGATAAATAAGAAGGAAAGACCACACCCAAAAGAGAGATTTCAGCAATGAAAGAGGAAACCATACTACTAACCTTTGCCGGTGTCTTTGGTGTAAGCTTGAAAAGTGTGAACGACAGCACTTTAATCTGTCCTTTCTTCACTTAAAAGTTTTTTTTATAGGAGGAACAGCTTAAGATATTAAGGATCTTGTGTTTCTTGTAGCTTTAGCACTTTTAACAGCTTCCCTCTCTTCTATACATGATTGCTGTCTCTGTCAATGCATTTTAATTATTTTAGTTTTCACCCCTCGCTTTCACGTCCCTCCTATTTGGGTGCACTGCATCTTTAAATTAAGGGAAATAAATAATATTATAAAATGATATTTTTAGAAATAAAACAATTGAGGTAAGCGTGCCAAATTTCCTGGAAAAATAAAAGGTGTCCAACCCCACTGTTTATACCCTGGTTAGGATGGCAATTTAACTTCAAACCTGTGGATAGTGAGCTAAAGTTAAATATATTTTTTTGGATTATTATTTTATTTAATGTATAATAGATAGGATATAGATCTTATTAAATTTAACTTGAAACTCACATAAATTTAATTTAAATATATATTTATATTTGTAGGACATTTAAAAAAATTCAATACATTATGTTATAAATATTAACACGAAGCACATGTATGTGTGTATAAAATGTATAAGTTTATCATTTAACACACATACATGGGGTATAAATATAAAGAAATTTGACTCATTGTCATCCTTAATCTTGACTATAAACTCGATTAGTTCACTAGGGTAATTTAGAACTTGACTCGTTGTCCTTTAGAGAGTTGATCGATTTTGCAGGTCAATTCAGGACTTGACTCATAATGGATGGGACACGAGTATCAAGAAATATGACTCATTGCCATCCTTAAGCCTAGTAATAAAATTGAGCGATCTAGTGGGTCGATTCAAGATTTGATTGTAACAGGTGAGGCATGAGTATTAAGAAATCTAACTCATTGTTATCCCAAAATGTTGTTAAAAAGTCGATCGGTCCGAGTCAATCCAGGATCTGAATCGTAATATACGAGACATGAGTATCAAATAAATGTGATTCATTGTCATCATTAACCATACTTATAAACTCGATTGGGTCAATCTCGAACTTGACTAGCCTTAGATCCACTAGACCGGTCTAGTTTGAGAGAATAATAGGGTAAAGAACTAACCTGACCTAACTCGATTAAAAGCAAAGGTTACCTTATCATATGATCATATAGAGATAAAACCTTGTTAATTTCTGATGAGATGATTTAAAAATTAAACTGGATGAAGCTAAGTTGATTATATGAACCAGAGTCGTTATTTTTTTTATTAACATAGGTGTCCGAATCAATTTACATGTATCTCAATTAATCTCACAAATTCTAAAATTAATGATCATATAAATCTCAAGTGATCATCGTATTAGCAATTAAAGAACTTAAACTTAAAATCACGTGCAGATCAAACCTAAATATCCCAAATTTATACCACTTTACCACTTAGTAGATGGCTAGACATAGGAGTTCTTATAACTATAGTAGTTTACACTTTATAGGTGCGGTAGACCATGGGATGATGTGTCACCATCGGGAAAGAAAAAAAACACATGGACAGGTCTTGATCGAGAGTGTATCGAACTCCAATAATGTTACTTTTGTTTAGGAAGCATAGTTTTTTATTTAAAATATATTAAAATAATTTATTTTTATTTTGGAAATTTTATTTTTAATATTAATATATTAAAATGATTTAAAAACATGATTAAATTTTTATTTAAAAAAACAAATGTCCAAATAATCACTAAATGGATGTCTTGCATCGTTTGGCTTCATCTAAAATCGTGTCGGCAGACTGTCATGTTTTCTTGTTTGTAGTATGTAATAATGTAAAGTCAGAACTTTGAATGTTTCTTTACCCCCACTTCAATTGTTTTCACCCCAGATGACGATGAAGGCTTCATTCGTGATTGGATCACCTCTCATTGACAAATATTTTGTTCCTTTTTAGTTTTGAATTATTATTTTTTATTTTAATGTACTTTTTGATTTTTTTTAAATAATAATAATAAATACTATTTTAATATATTTTTAAATAAAAATTATTTTACAAAATCACCATAATCTTCAGCAACCTCTCGATCAATGTCACAACACAAGGCTACTAATATTTATTTAGAAAAATGTTGAGAAAACTCAAAAGCAATGGTACCTCTTTATGTGTTTGAAATATTTTTTTATGTTTAATATTAGCATATTAAGATTTTATATAAAAATAATAATTTAATATTTTTTCACATGCAAAAATAATTTGAGAAATATTTTATAAAACAAGTTGAAATATAAAAACAAGCCGTACCATGGCTTGAAAATAATGCCTAAATACTCTAAATACCTATATGTATTGTATTTTTTTTGTAAACGAAATAAGAATATAGTTTTTTAAAGAAAAATATATTTTAATTCATTTCCTTCTCTCTTTCTTTTTTATGGATAATCTCTATCTCCTTTTCGAACTATATAAAAACATTTATATTAAAGGGTTGAGTTTTATTTTTTAAAAAGAAAAAAAAAGTTAAACGAATTCGAAACTCAAGATCTTTATGGGCTATGAAAATGATATCTAAAAGATAAAAAAAAAAAAAAAAAAAAAAACATACAACATTAGGGGCCACTCAGATTAAGAAAGGCTAAGACCTCAATAAGTATTTATAATACTTCCATAAAATTTAGAATTTAGAAGTTAGGATCTTTTTATTATGTTTCATTTATACCTTTGATTTTATTCAACATGTTTATGATTTTATTTAGATAATAAAATAAAATAAATAAAAATGTAAACTTTAACTTGTAACTAAAAAAATTAATTACTCCTAATATGGTTTGTTTTTTTCACATGTGATTTATGAAGAAATAATTTTTAAATCATGATAGCCCTAACTCATTCTCTTACGGAAATCATGAAAATGAGAGCCTTAATCTTTGATGAAGTGACCTCACTTATAATAATAATAATAATAATTTTTATCATACAAACAGGATCTTGACCCTGAAGATTAGTTGTGGGACGTACAACCTGACTCGGACATTCCAGTTATTAAAAAACAATTATCACGAAACATCACTTACAATAATTTAAAATGAAACCAACATATATTATATCCATGATCTAAGAAGATCTTAATTCTTAATTTGTCAAAACTATCCTCCAATTAACAACTTGCGATAAAAAATAGAAGAGAGAGTTTGTTTTTTTTACAAGAATACACGACCCAAAATCAATCGTTGACTTTGTACTAAAATCCATAAGGCACATACGCTGCAACACCACCACCTATGAGACTATCGACACTGACAAATTAATATACTATTCAAAAACCTGGTATAAATTAGGCGCAAAAAGTATGTATGCCACTCATGATCTTATTTTATATTTTAAAAAATATATTTTTATCTTTTAGATAAAATTAAATTTTTTAGTTTTTTATATTATTTTTATGTGTTGATGTTAATTCTTTTTTTAAAATATTATTATATATTTATGAATGAAAAACACTTTAAAAAATAATTTTATTCACACTTCTAAACGGGATCAAATTAGTTCACTTGTTTTTTTTTGTGTCTGTAATCATATGTATCAGAATGATTGGAATAGATTTTTCTTTTTACTTCTTAATATCTTTAGAATTACTCTTGAATGGCTTTTTAAAATATAATTGATATAAAATAGTAGTAAATTAGTATATATATTTTTAGAGTTTTCCGAGATTTTTAATGTTTTAATATATAAAAAATGGTATATTTTTAAATAAAAATATCTTGCAATGCAATCTAAAATATATTTTTAACTACTATCCCGTGTGAGATGCATTTCCACATTAACTACATTTTCATATGTATTAAAGTCAACTCAAGATATAGAACAAATTTTCTTAATTCTTGTACAATTCATAAACATATAGTTTTTAGATAAGATTCGAGATTTGAACTCTTTTATATATATATATATATATATATAAAACCTTTTGATTATCAAACCAAACTCTTGGAATTGCTTAGACTATGATATTAAATTAAATAAATTAATAAATGGACTGCGTATGACATCTTCATTACATTATTTAAATTCCCAAAGTCCAACTTCTAAATAATAATAATAATGATAATGATAATGATAATGATAATGATATGATAATAAAAAAAAAGAATGACAACAACGTTATTAATAGAAAAGGAAACTCATACGCGTCCTGATAAGGAGATAAATTTCTCAAATAATTAGATAATATCACGACGGGCTATGTATGGTGTGCGGTCTATAAATAAGAACTTAGGTCGTTGTTTAGCTGATTTTATGGAAACGGCAAAAGCCAATCGTGACACACAGACCATATTATATAATTAAATCAAGCTAGGCCAGACACATACACATCAAACTTTTTTATTTTTATTTTTTTCTGCAAGTTTTGTTAGCTGTATTTGGATAGAAATTCAACCAAATCAATAAATTATGTTTGCTTAAACGAGATCGAGTTAAGTTTTGTTACTTGCACAGCTGGTGTCAATTTGTCGATGTCAAATTGTTGTCTTGTTGAATTAGATAATCAGCCTTCACGATCAAACTGCTGCCATTTTTTTACAGATTTTCCACAAGTTTTCCCTTTTTTTTATTCGAGAAAATCCTGGTGTTCTTCGGGTATTCTTTATGAATTCGAATTAAACAAATTAAACTCTGATTATTCCAAATTCTTACAATATGAGCACAATCTAACTTGAACTCAAAACTTGTAAGACAGATTTAACAGCCACTTTGTGGTTGATCTTTGACATCATTAAAGAAAGAATCATTTTTGTTGTTGTTGTAGAGTATGTTTGGTAAATTTGTCAGTTTATTATCTATCCTTGTTCCCAATTTCATCCTTTATTGCTTCCATTTTGCTAGTTTATTTACGAGCCTGGGATAAATAAATAAAATCCTGGTTGTCTTATGTTTTTATAAAATAAACATGTTTTGACTCGAATCTAAAACTTGCAAAATAAATCTCAAATCATTTGACATCACACTCATAGTTTAATACTGATGTGTTTTTGCATATTTGAAATTAAAAAAAATTATACTTTTCGGTTGTAGAGTATGTTTAATAAATTTACCAGTTTATTATTATCTCTTCTTGTTCCCAATTCCATCCTCTATTGTTTCGCTTATTGAGAAGAAAATCATATCCTTTCTATGGTCTCGAGAGGAAAATGGGGGGGAAATGTAATGTTAATTGGAAATCTATCCTTCTTCTGTAAACAAAACAATGTTAATTGGCTAATTAAAGCTTGATAATGGTGACAATTAAAATTTTTATTTTTTTTATTTTAAATTAAATGTTTTTGATATTTTTAGATTATTATGTGATGATATCAAAAATAATTTTTTAAAAATAAAAAATATCATTTTAATGTATTTTTGAATAAAAAACATTTTCTAATATAACTTCAATCATATTCTCAAACAGACTCTAACTATATATTAAAAAAAATTGCTGTGAAAACTGTGATATTTGAAAGGTCTATTTCATAAAATTACTTTATGAAAAACAGTCTATTTTTAAAAACAATAAAAATATTTTAATTAGTAAAATGCTGTTGCTTTGGTGTTCAAAAACAAAACTTGTCTAATTTCTTTTACAGAACCAATGAAGAAGCTACATCTGGCCAAAATGATATAAGTTATTATCTGAAAATCACAATTATCTTCGGGATTCGATGGCATTTGTAGTTTCTTTATCAATATAACAATCATATTTTACGAAATTTACCTAGTGAGGCTGTACTAGGCTTGTAAATTCTGTTTTATTTCGGCTAGAATGGCTGGAATATTCTGTGTCGTTAAAAAAATCGAGATGAAACAGCATCGTTTTTGTCTCGGTTTTAATTCCGACCTGTTCTGAAAATTCCTACCGGAACATCTCGGTACCGTTCCGGCCTTAAAATCCTCTTTATTTTGATTAACTTGTGATTTTTTTTTTAATTTTGAGATTATGTTTGTTTGACTTTGTGTTTATATTGTATAATTTAAAGTTAATTTATCTTGAATTTTAATTATGCTTGTTAAATTAATATTTTAATTATATATATAATTAATTATATATAAACAGTACAATCCCAAAACGGCACGCCAAAACGCTACAAAACCGGAACATTTCGATCCAATAAAAAAATTGAAACAGCGATCAACCTTGGACAGTACCTTAAACGATACAATAATAGTAGCCACCTTTTGACAAAACACAAAAAAAATATATTTAAAAACACGAGCACCAAATATTTTATACTTATATCACTTTCTTGCACACGCACGAAATTAGGCGACATGCAGTAGACTATCATCTCCTACGTAAGTTTTGGTGGAAGTCAAAGATCACAAGCTCTGCGAATCTTTTCTTTTTCACAAGTCACGAACACTGAAACTTGCAGTGATAGATTAGCAAGCCATTGAAAATTTACACATCTCACGTCAGGAAAGCTTGAAATCTTTAGATATGGCTATCAATTTGATGTAGAAAGATTACTTTTTCTATCTGTTCTTGTTCTATTTTCAAATTATACTATATATTTGCGTTTAGAATTGGGTTCCATGTGTTTTTATTCTTCCATCAATCTGAATAATTAAAAGAGAGCATGCTTTTCAACTACGTGCAGACAAGCTCCTAGCATATTTTAATACATTTCGGAATTAATTGTTTTAATAATTATTCATCTCTTATCTATGGGTAATGTAACTATCTAAAAAAACTTATATATCCAACTCGGTTCGAGTAGGTATCCATCAAGTTTAGATTAAGTTGCCTCGTCAAGGACCAAACAATATATTTTATAAATATATAGGGCTCCAATGGGACTTTCTTAGAACTTTGGAGGGCCATGAACCCTTTTACGCAAAGTTGTCAATACCGTTTTGGTCGTCGTTCCGGTCTTTCTATCGGAACGGAATGTTCTGGTTTCGGAACGTTTCGGCGTGCCGTTTCGGGGTTGTACTGTTCATATATAATTAATTATATATATATAAAAAATTAAATATTAATTTAACAAGCATAATTAAAATTCAAGATAAATTAACTTTAAATTATACAATATAAACACAAAGTCAAACAAACATAATCTCAAAATTAGAAAAAAAAATCACAAGTTAATCAAAATAAAGAGGATTTTAAGACCGGAACGGTACCGAGACGTTCTGGCCAGAATTTGGCTGGAATTTCCGGAACGGACCGGAATTAAAACCGAGATAAAAATGACACCGTTTCGTCTTGATTTTTTTTAAACGGCATGGAACGTTCCGACCAGAACAAAATGAAACGGAATTGACAACTCTACTTTTACGATGCAATATATAGTGCGAATAGGTTTATTCAATCCTTTTACGATTATAAATTATAGAGAAAGAATAAAGGGTTTTCAAGCCTAAGGTTATTATCTTTAACTATAAAAAAGATTGCGGTGAAAACTCTAATGTTTGAAAGGTCTATTTCATAAAAATTACTTTATGAAAAATAGTCTATTTTTAAAAACAATAAAAAATATTTTAATTAGTAAAATCCTGTTGCTTTGCTGTTCAAAAACAAAACTTGTCAAATTGCTTTTACCAACCAATGAAGAAGCTACATCTGGCCAAAATGATAAAATTTATGATCTGAAAATCACAATTATTTTTGGGATTAGATGGCATTTATAGTTTTTTTTTTTTTTTTTATCAACGTAACAATCATCTCGTGCTTTTTCCCATTATGACGTTGTCTCCACAACAAAATTCGATAGCTTTTTTTGAGTCACATAGTTACTTTTGAGTCCTTTTCTCTTTATGGAATAGTTCATCCCATCAATTAGAAGTTGCCACAAACATCTAAATAATTATAGATTGAATAATAATTAAGTGAGTATACAAGATTAATTTTATATCCATGCCTAAATCTTCATTTAACTAAGTTAGATTTCAGTATAACTAGTTGGGAGTGCGGCTTGTTTGAGAGCGTGATTGCGGTTATTTTTAAAAGTGATTTTTATTCAGAAATGCATCAAAATGATATATTTTTTATTTTTTAAAAATTATTTTTGATATCAACATATGAAAATGATTTAAAAACACTCAAAAAATTAATTTAAAGTAAAAAATAAAAAAATATTTTTTTTAATTTTTTCAAAATCATTTTTGAAATGTAGTGTCAAACACCCGTGACTGTTTGGGAGTGTGATTGAGGTTACTTTTGAAAGTGTTGTTATTCATTCAGAAATGCATCAAAATGATATATTTTTTTAAAAAAATTATTTTTGACATGAGCACATCAAAATGATCTAAAAATACCATTTTTTTTAATTTAATTAAATATTTTTGAAATAGATTGTCAAATACCCTCTAAACTTAGTCAAGTAATCACTAGAAAAAAATGATTTTTTTTAAAATAATTAATCTTGGAATTAAGTGATCGGAGATCCCAAATTTTACATAGTGCCCGTGCCTGTTTGGCACAGCTTTTCAACTGCCGTTTTGCTGAAATTCAATTTTTTTTTTATTTTAAATGAATATGTTTTGGTGTTTTTAAATCATTTTGATGTGTTGATGTCAAAAATGATTTTTAAAAAATAAAAAAAAATATCATTTTGATATATTTCGACACGAAAAACACTTTGAAAAGCTACCGTAACCGTTAACAAATTTTTTTTTGGAAAACACAAGCACCGGATATTTTATATTTATATCACTTTCTTGCACACGCACGAAATTATGCGACATGCAATAAACTAACATCTCCTACGTAAGTTTTTGTAGAAGTCAAAGATCACAAGCTCTGTGAATCTTTTCTTTTTTACAAGTCACAAACACTGAAACTTGCAGTGATAGATTAGCAAGCCATTGAAAACCTACACCTCTCACGTCAGGAAAGCTTGAAATCTTTAGATATGGCTATCAATTTGATGTAGAAAGATTATTTTTCTATCTGTTCTTGTTCTATTTTCAAATTTTATTATATATTTGCGTTTAGAATTGGTTCCATCTGTTTTTATTCTTCCATGAATTTGATGTATATGACAAACTAATCTAAAATTTAAATTGATAAGTGAGGTTCTAGAATATAATTTACATTATTTTCTAGTGAAAAGTCTTTTGAGCTTGAAACTTGCACAATCTCATATTATCTTGTATTTAATTTTTATCATATAGAATGAGGGTAGTGCGATTCAAATTCGTGACTGTTAGGTTAACAAGATTTTAATACCATGTCAAAGATCAACTCACCTGAAAATTTAAATTGTTAATTGAGTCTGTGATTTATATTATTAAGTAACATTTAAATAATTAAAGAGAGAGAAAATAATCTACTATTGTTGTTGAAGAATGGAAATCATGGTAATCAAAGGAATTCCATGCTACTCATTTTACTTTCTGTCGACCATTTATTACTTATTATTAAGAAAACAAATTCTTAATGATTTAGATTTTTCATCAAGTTTATTTGACCATTAAATTTAATATTTCCTTGCAAAACATGCTCCTATGCATTACCTTTCAAGGTCTATGTTTTAATTTCTCTACAACTTCCATGATTTTTCTAAGAAAAAATTGTCTTCATTGTTTTGTTGTTTTAATGCCTCTTTATTTTTTTTTATTTTTTTATTAATGTGAATGTCCAAGCTAGCTTTCACACATCTTGATTAATCCCACGGAACCTGAAGTTAATGATTGTGTAAGGCTCTACTAATCATCATATTAACAACTACGAGACTCGAATCTAAAACTACAGGGAAACAAACCTCTTAATCTCAGGCTTGTATCAATGGACCATCATATTAGTTTTTTTTTTTAATTTCTCTTTCTTGGTGTAACTTTTTTTAAAAGGTTTCTACATTAAAAAAATAATATTTTTGTTTTGTCTTAAAACCTTAATTATCTTCGCTTTATCTATACTTATGTGATACTCACATCCTGCTTAATTACAAGATAGTTATTATAATTTCACAAATTAAATCCTAAAAATTATTTCAAAATTCTCTACCAAGATTCTATCAACAATTTATGGTGAAATTAATAAGGGATTCATGGAAATTCACGCCTCTAAGCTTAATTAATTCAAGCTGGCATAATTCGAACTCTTATTGCATGCCTATATTCTATTTTTATAGATGCCTATACCCGCATTCCATGCTTGTCTATCCAAACAACTTTTTATTTTTATTTTTTATAACCGGGGTGTTTGGGCCAACTTACGCGCACCACAACTAAATCCCCAAATTCATTGAACATCCTGCAAGCCCAATGAGTAAATAAGACACCGCAAGGATGACAAACATGCCTGATAAGACTTGAACCTAGAATGGAAAGAAGATAAACCCCTTTTCTGACCACCAAGCCAATACCTTGTAGGCCTATCCAAACAACCTTTGAAATTATGGGATTTGACTTCTAGCCAACACGCCATTCAATTGGTGCCAGCCAGCAGAATGGATTATCTTATGGAATTGATAAGTGATTTTCAAACGTTCAAATTCAACGCATCGTCACATCGCTCAAATCCAATATGCAGATAAATCTAACTATCTATATTATAATGACACGTGTAATTTGATATTTATTTCCTCCCTAAATTTGTCACAAAGCCTAATTGTCTGCGTATGATCATAATCATAATTCACAAGTCATCAAAATAATATAATATTCATAATATAAATCAGCAATGACATCCAAAGTTGTCAATCCCGTAACGTTTCGGCCGGAACGTTCCGTGTCGTTAAAAAACCCGAGATGAAACGGTGTTGTTTTTGTCTCGGTTTTAATTCCGGTCTGTTCTGAAAATTCTGTCCGGAACATCTCGGTACCGTTCCGGGTGTGCCGTTCCGGCCTTAAAATCCTATTTATTTTGATTAACTTGTGATTTTTTTTTCTAATTTTGAGATTATATTTGTTTGACTTTGTGTTTATATTGTATAATTTAAAATTAATTTATCTTGAATTTTAATTATGCTTGTTAAATTAATATTTTAATTATATATATATATATATATATAATTAATTATATATGAACAGTACAACCCCGAAATGGCACGCCGAAACGCTCCGAAACCAAAACATTCCGTTTCAATAGAAAAACCGGAACGTCAACCGATATGGTATTGACAACCTTGATGACATCACTGATTAAGTTTTCATCTTCTGTTAAGACTTTTATTTAACTATGAATAGTGCATCTCAAATCCAATTAGGTAATATTTAAAACACTTTTTGAAACACAATGTTAAACATGCATAAAGTTTTAAAGTTTATTTGATATTATGATAACAATATTTTTAAGTATTATTTATTTAAAAATATATTTAAATATATAATTTTTATTTTTTAAAGATTGTTTTTAACACCATTACATTAAATAAAATTAAAAAATATTTTTTCATACTTGTAAGACTATGCTTTTTCACCACCGCAACATTCAACAGCAGCTTGTTTTCTTCTGGTAGAGGTTCTTGTCCCGTGGTATTTCCTATGAAAGCCAAGACAACAAAAAGCAAGAATACAATTAATTTTATGTTTGTTAATATATTTTAAAAATGTTTTTTAAAAAATGTTTTTTAAAAAATGTTTTTTATTTAAAATAAATATTTTTGATGTTTTTAGATTATTTTGATATGCTGATATTAAAATATTTTTTTAAAATAAAAAATATCATTCTAATATATTTTTGAATAATAAATACTTTAAAAAACAATTTCAATCACATTTTCAAACAGAATAAATCATGGATCAATCTCATGATCCATTCTACAAGCATAATTGTAAAATCCAATTGAATTAAGTCAATCCAAACCAAAATAAATCCCAATCTAATTTAAAAAAATAAAAAAATCTCATTAGCTTAATAAGTTAAAATCTCAAGTTGGCTTGGTGATTTGATTAAAACTCCACCATTACATTTTGACTTAGTTCTTCCTAGAAAAATGGTTAAAACTTGGGTTGATATCGAGATTTAGTGCATGTTAGGAAGTCCGATTGAAGTTATTTTTGAAAATTTTTTTTTATTTAAAAATGTATTTAAATGATTTTTTTAAATTTTTTTTACATCAGTACGGGAAAATAATTTTAAAATAAAAAAATTAATGTAAAAAATATTTTTTTTTTAAATATTTTTGAAACATAATGATAAAAAATTGATGAGGTTTTGAATTTTATTATTTTTCAATTTAAATCAACGTAGTCCCTAGATTTGATAGGTGAGGTAATGGGTTAACCCGCCACTTTAAATTCTGGTTTTAAAACAATGTCTTAGATAGGAAGAAAGAAAGAAAACAAGTTTGAGATTTTAATTGTTAAGCCTAAATCCAGATATTGAGAACCACAGGCTTCTAAATGAGGCCCATTACGTTACTAATTAGGCTTTAAGGTTTCGTGAACCAAGCCCATATGTTTAACAAAAGAGCCTTAAAATCTCCTTGGGCCTCACCAAAAGTATCCAGGTGATCCCAGACTAGTCCCCAAATATAATACAAGTTTCCATTAGGACCCAGATATATAATGTTAACCAATGGAGATCCTGTAATTGCCAATGGTCCTCAATTGGATCCTTCTGTCAACAAATTTGCTTGAGAATGTTTTCAATCCAGTCCCCAACAAATGCATAAAGTTAGACATACTTTATTGAAAAAACAATCAAACTGAGGGTAATTCGTTGATAGAGAGGGAGGGACCTATATGAAAAACAACAAAGATAAAGAGCTCACTTGAGATAAGATTAATTGTTTGGGGGCTAATTTGAGGCCATCTCCACCGTCCATCTCTCCCCCCTAAAAAAAATTCTATAGCCATAAGCCCTACACCATAAATCTCTTCATTTCCTTACCAAAACCTTTAAACCCTAAAAAATGTCTCTCTCTAAACCCACAACTTTCCTAGCCCACCTCAAAACACTAACCACAAAAACTTCTCTACACCACCGCCACGCGCCACCATATCCCACCATATCCGTCCGTTTCCTCTCCTTCTCCTCCCCAGAAGAAGCCGCCGCCGAAAGACGCCGCCGCAAGCGCCGTCTCCGCATTGAACCCCCACTCTCTTCCCTCAACAGGACCCAGCAACAAACCCAACAAATTCCTAAACCCATCCAAAACCCTAATGCCCCCAAACTCCCTGAACCCATTTCCTCTCTTACTGGCAACCGCTTGAATCTTCACAACAAGATTCTAACCCTAGTTCGAGAAAATGATCTTGAAGAAGCTGCACTTTATACCCGCCATTCGGTTTACTCAAACTGTAAGCCCACAATTTACACTGTCAACGCCGTGCTTAATGCGCAATTACGCCAATCAAAGTACTCTGATTTGCTTTCTTTGCATAGGTTTATTACTCAGGCTGGCATTGCTGCAAATGTGATCACTCATAATCTATTGTTTCAAACGTATTTAGATTGTAGAAAGCCGGACACGGCGCTAGATTATTTTAAACAAATGGTAAATGAGGCTCCTTTGAGCCCTTCACCGACGACTTATAGGATAATGATTAAGGGGTTGGTAGATAATGGGAAGTTAGAGAAGGCTTTGGAGTTGAAAGATGAAATGATTGGGATTAATGGTTTTTCACCAGATCCTGTTATTTATCATTATTTGATGGTGGGTTGCGTTCGGAGTAGGGATTCGGATTTGGTTTTTAGGCTCTACGAGGAGTTGAAGGAGAAGATGGGAGGGGAGGTTGTGGGGAATGGGGTTGTGGTTTATGGGGGGTTGATGAAAGGGTATTTTATGAGAGGGATGAAGAAGGAGGCGATGGAGTGTTATGGTGAGTTTTTGAGGGAGAATTTGAGGGGAAAGTGGAGTGCAGTTGCGTATAATTCGGTGCTTGATGCATTGTGTAAGAATGGTGAGTTTGATGAAGCATTGAAGTTGTTTGAGAGCATTTTAAGAGAGCATAACCCGCCAAAGAGTTTGGTTGTGGATTTGGGGAGTTTTAATGTTATGGTAGATGGGTTTTGTTTGGAAGGTAGGTATAAGGATGCCATTGAAGTTTTCTTGAAGATGGGTGATTATAGGTGCAATCCAGATACTTTGTCATTTAACAATTTGATTGATCAGTTGTGCAGAAATGGAATGCTGGTTGAAGCTGAGATAGTTTATAGAGAGATGGATGGAAAGGGGGTTAAACCAGATGAGTATACTTATGTTCTATTGATGGATACTTGCATTAAAGAAAATAGACTTGATGATGGGGCAGCTTACTTTAAGAAAATGGTTGAATCAGGGTCGAGGCCTAACTTGGCAGTTTATAATAGATTGGTTGATGAGTTGGTTAAAGTGGGGAAGATTGATGAAGCAAAATCATTTTATGATATGATGGTGAAGAAACTCAAGATGGACGATGAGAGCTACAAGTATATGATGAAGACAATGAGTGATGTCGGGAAATTGGATGAGGTGCTTAAAATGGCTGAAGGAATAATTGATGACGAGGAAACTGAGTTTAGTGAGGAGCTGCAAGAGTTTGTTAAGGGAGAATTGAGAAAGGATGGGAGAGAAGAGGAGTTAACAAAGCTTTTGGAAGAGAAAGAGAGACAGAAAGCTGAGGCCAAGGCCAAAGAGGTTGAGGCAGCTGAGGCTTCCAAGAGAAGTGCAAAAGCTGTCATCAACTCTCTAATTTCACCCATTGGAAAAAAGGGAGCTGAGACAGAGTCAGGAGCTAATAAGAATGCCATTGAGGCGTCCTTCGCTAACAAAGAGTTACAAGCCGAGAAAGGAGAAACCGTCGAGGAAGCTACTATTGCAGAGTTTTCTCCCACTGATGCAAACACAGAGGGGGTAGTAAATAAAGGTGATGATTCAGATGAGCCTGAAGCTACCATTGCAGAGTTTTCTCCCACTGATGCAAACACAGAGGAGGGAGTAAATACAAGTGATGATTCAGATGAGACTGAAGCTCAAAGTGATTGTGCAACTGGGCAGCAGGTTGCTCCTTGAAATGGTACAAGTTTTGCACTCCATCTCACGTGCATGAAATTGGTTTGAAGTGTGAGGCTGATCTATTTTTATGTGATTGTGCAACTGGGCAGCAGGTTGCTCCTTGAAAATGGTAAAAGTCTTGCACTCCATCTCACGTGCATGAAATTGTTTTGTAGTGTGAGGCTGATTTTTTTTTTTTTTTTTTTTTGTAATTAAACATGTTGGGAAATAACGATGATTTATTTGCCTATCCTTGTCGCACTCTGCTGTTTCTATAAGGTTGTAGCTGATCCATATTTGGTCGATTTCTCTTTGATCTTTGTGCACAATGAGCGCTTGATTCTTGTTTTTTTTTCCTTGCTACATCCCATGAACTTTTAACATCCATCATTTTTTGATACAAATCTCTTAATAATGGGGCTATCAATTAACATTTATCTTTGATCAGGAATTCTTAAGATGGATGTGTTAAATCTATGGTTCTCGAATCCCAGTACATAGGACTAGCTATAGGAGTGGATTCTTTTAGCTGGCTGAATGACTCGATAGAACAACTTTGTGGTAGCATTTAAAATATGAAGTTATTTGGATGGCTGAATTTGCCGACATGACAGTTTCCTCTACATATGGTGAAAGCATTATCCATATGTTTATTTAGTTATCTAGACCTTGAACACCAAATGGGTAATGAGCACAGGGGAGTTCCAGAAATTAATGCGTGCAAACTCTTTGAATCAAATTAATAGTTTTCATAACGTAGATCAGCAATCACACAAATTGCAGGATAAGTTATCACCAAGCATATGCTGTTAAAAATCTCTGTATCTATGAGATTTATCATCACAATGGAGAACTGTAAAATTCACAATGATTCCTGTAATGGGCTTCATCCAGTCTAACTTGAAACCTACTTTCTGTACTTCCAAGCAAATGTTGATTGAAGAACAGATGTTTATTATACAAGTTCATCAAAAACCTGAGTTTCATCAATTCCATCCATTTCACGATACAAGGATGGAAGAGGTAGGTACAACACACAACAATCTCAAACACACTAACCGTGGAGATATCTTCAACAAATAAAAAATTAAGTCTTTTTATTGAATCTAAATAAATAGTAAAACTGCGTAAAATGAATATAAAACTAGGTTCCTAATTGTAAAGAAATATTTTTATTGAATCTAAATAAATTTTTTATTTTCATGAAATTTCTAGATAGTAAAATATTAATTAAATTAAAAAGTACTAAGCTAAATAAATAAAAGATTAAAACAGGAAAGCATTAGAAAACAAGGACACTGAGGACCCCATAATTAATTTTTTTTTTTACTATACAAGCATCTTAAATTAAATTTTGAAGTTCACATACACAGAACCCCCCCCCCCCCCCCCCCCCCCCCCCAGGAATATCTCCATGACTATCCTCAACAATTATCCAACTTAAAATGTATATTGAAAATGAAGAGATTAAGGTTTACTTTTCCAATGGAGCTGTTGATGACACACGAATACAATTCTTTATTATTTTTTCTTAATTATTTAAGTCATTGTAAAGCAACATTTTGAGACTATTGACAATAACATCACACACCATATACAAACTTGGAATAAATAGAATCAGATCTCACCCATACGCATATAATATCCACTAAAAGTCAATTCGGTCAATCTTACCAAGTTTATACCTTATCGGGTGAAACCAAGGTTGTTAATACTATTTTGGTTGGTATTTTGTTTTTTCAATTAGAACGGAGTGTTTTGGTATTTTTTTCGAGGTTGTATTGTTTTTATATATATATATATAATTAAATATATTAATTCAAAAAAAAATTTAGTTCACAATCAAAAATAAAATTATTTAGAATTGTGCAATTCAATCTAAAAAAGACAAAATAAAATGATTTTTCTGAACAAAATTATGAACATTTATAATATTACAAGAATGTTATCATCAATCTCGCAAGATTATTACATTCTCTAATTGCTCTGAAATTTTAATATAATATATATAAATATGTCAAGAGACTTATATGATTGATATTGTAAAATTATTTATTATTTTTTTAAAAAATACTATTGGACCGAAACAAACGGGTGAAACGAAACTAGAACGTTTTGGCTGGAATTTGACCGAAAAATCCATCACGGATCAGAATTTAAATCAGGGTAAAAATAACAACATTTTTTTTTTTTAAACTGATACAAAATATTTCAGCCGAACCGTAACGAATCAGACAATTATAGGTTATGCGGAAAAGGTTATGTCTTCTACTCTACAGTTAGTGCCACTCATGGCCTTATTTCAATTATTATAGAAAAATCTGAATACACGGTAAAACAATTATTATTGAGTGCTCTATTATTATTATTATTATTATTATTATTATTATTATTATTATTATTATTATTATTATTATTTATTCAATAAAAGAGACACCATGCTATCGGATTATAGAAGCTGGCACAAGACTGGAGGAAGTGGATCCGAAATAACACATTCTTACCCCCTGATACTGAGAACCTAACCATGCCAAGAATTCGGATGAAAAGCTCCCATCACAGAATTTAGAAGGGAGCATTCCCAACAAAACATTGACGTCCACAATTAAACCTGATGAGCAGCTCTTACTCTGAGTGATAACAAAATTCATCAAGTCTAACTTGAAAGCCTATTTTTATATACTATCGAGCATAGATTCATTGAAGAACAGCTGTTTATTATACAAATTTATCAAAAACTGTGGAGCTTCAGCAATTCCATCCATTACAAGATACAAGAAAAGGATTGAAAAGTAGGTACAACACACAACAGTCTCAAACACACTAACCGTGTGAATGTCTTCAAAATTACTTCGCCTTTAGCTACACAGGTTAGGTATGCACACTCCTGTTTCTGGACTTTGTTGTTCCTTCCATATCCTCCCGGTAACTCTTAGCTTCAGCTCCTTCCTATCCCCGCCAGAGAAGAAAAGGGCCATATTTCGTTGAATAATGAGACCATCATGACTATCCCTGACCTTCCGGTGGCTATCTCGGACACTTCGTGGGGTACCCTCCCATATAAGTTTCCTGCCATTTCCTCCGACCTCAAGGCTATAGCTATAATTCCGAGCTTCAGTCTCATCACCCATGAAACGGAGGAATGCCATATAAACAGGGGCCATGCCAAGCTGGAAAGCTTCAAAGTGAAGGCAGAAGTATTGACCAAAACAATGGAAGACCTGGCCAAAAAAGAGGCCAAAAACATCCAATCATGTACAGAACAGAAAATAAAGAACGTGCAGAATCCATTAGTGAATATTGAATCATAAACTCCATAATAATTATGCAGGTCATGGCTTAATCCAGAAAAAAGGCAAGTTGAGGTTGCTCAGTCATTTTAGGGACTGGTAGTCTAGAGAGACAGACTTGCATGGACGCGTGCCAGAAAATAAAAGGAAGTGAAAGTCTATCATATAGGGTACAAAATTACACAAATTGAGTAACTAAATGCAATCAAGCCTGAACAATGTGCTTATGAATAAATCAAAATCAATTGAACTTCTAGCGGAATAGTTTATGGAATGAAAATCAAAACATAGTTGATTTGGAAATGTCTTTACCACCTAGGTTAACATTTAGTAATGAAATTTCAAATGTCATCAACTATACAGATCGAAAGATTTCATTTTTCAAGGGAGGCCAAGGACATTTAATAATGCCACCATGTCATGCTATCCATATCATGCTGACAGGTGACAGACATATATACTTCCTTCCTTTCTTTACTTTACTTTGGATAGTTAGGGAATCCAAGAGTCAATGCCAAACTGTGTGCAGAAGAAGAAGCCTGCAACCTTATTTATTTCACCTAGCTTCGACAAATCTGTCTAGGTGCTAGGATCTGAACATGGTTGGTTGACAGCCAGTGTGAAACTAGTGGCATCTTATTAGGCAGGATCTGAACATGGTTTGGAACTACAGTTTAGTTTAATTGAAATAAGTTGGCTTCAAGTTAACATATCAGCATCCCATTGTTAAAGAAATATTATATGACCTATTTATCCATGACTTGTGAAATTGTTCATGCAAGCCTAGTTTAAAAAATGTAAAAAACAATTGTAGAATTACCGTCAACATCCAAGTGGCATTCTCCACTTCGCGGGGATTAGACTTCACATAGCGATGGTTGAAAGTGCATCCTGTGTGCATGTCCACCTTGTGATCATCCCTTAGATGTGCAACCAGGAAAGGAATGTCCCCAACAACAGAGCATTCTGATCCAGCATAGGGGCAATTATATGGTCTGAAGTTGCAAATTGCCTCGTGCTTGAGCTTGCTGTAATACGGAAATATCTCTGGGCACCCCAAGTTATAATATTTGCAAGGCAGTTCTAGTGACTCAGCCACTTTTTCCAGGGCTAAACATCTAATGTCTCCAAGCTCCTGCCTGCAAGTGGGGCAGCGATTTTGTACCCTTGTTTTACAGGTGGAACATAGCGTGTGCCCATTGTGACACTGCAAGGAAGAGATGGTAAAAATCCATGTATTAATGTAGGTTTTGGAGGCATAGTTTAGCAAGCACAGCCTTGTTAGCATTCCCCTCCAAGATTAACAAGAGAAAGTTCAGTATAGAGGCAAGCATACTAAAGCAAGACCAAGAAATAAATAAGAGAATTAGGCAAAAAGTTGACAAGTCAATGATGAAGATGCAGCAGGCCAAGATTAAGCTGCACACTTCAATATCTCCACCTATATAGCACTGAAACACATCTTATTACCCACTTCATTTGCAGCTCAGCACGAACCATCATTGCTTCAGCAAATCAATGTTTTATTCCAGAAAAAAACTCTTTAACATAAAATAATCACACATGAGTCAGAAAAAAGAAGAGTCGCAAGATCTCCAGATAAGATAACCGAAAGGAAATTCTCTTCAATTCCAAAGCAGGCATAGTACTTGACAGCCTATGTTGTAATTGATAAGAACCATTTAAGGGCATAAGAAAGCAACAATCTTAACATGGGGAAGTTCAGATGTCACTCGAGGCAGAAGAATTAACTTTTGGAAAATGGATCAAGATCTCACAGGATGGAATCGCCTCAGCTTCAGGAATGCTCAAAGAGGATCTCATAACCCTCGCAAAAGCGTCACACAGTAGTAGAGACTAGAATGCCATCCATTCAAGTCAAATCCCCTCACACACTTCAAATTCAGCACCAGTCCATTGAAATCAATTCATTAGAAACCCAAAATTGTTTTCACCAAAACAGCCCGAAAACATATCCAATTCAACCATCATCAACTCTAAAACAACACATCATCACTATGCGCCTGAAATCACCAATGTCCTTCAAACCCAATTATCAAATCCACTAAACTCCAACACACACCATCAATCATCAAAAACATAAAAAAAATGACAGCAAGCAGACAAGACCAGATAAACAGAAACCATAAAGTACACATCTTCACAACAAATTAAACACATACAAAAAACAAACCTGATGAATTGGTGGATACATAGAATTGGTACAAACAGGACATTCTAGGAGCTCATGAACACTAGTCGCAGGAGTAATAACTGTAGGACCCCCAACAACATTGGTATTGCCATTGTTGTTGTTGTTTACATTGTGAGGCTTTGGTGGTGCAAATTGATGAAGGTGATGATGTTGTAAATTATGGTGATGGATCTCATCCTCATCAAGTCCATCTGATGATGACACACATTCAATATTATCAAAATCCATTGAAGTAAGAATTTTTACAAAAATATAAAAACGAACCCAACAAGCCTAAAATGGCAAAAAATCGATATTTAGACACAAACACGATTGAAAAGATTGGATTTTCAATAATGGGTCACTGGTATTTTTCTTTCTTATATCTAAAGTCTCAAGCTTTTTTCTGTTTTCTTGAGAAAGTTCAGAGAGAGAGAGAGAGAGATAGACGGAGGGAGGGAGAGGCTTTTTTGGTTTCTCAGAATCTCTCTCTCCCCGAAAAAAAAACTCAAAAATTCTTTTCTTGGCTTGTTGTCTCTATCTTTTCTGTTCTCTCTCTCTTCTCCAAGGTTTTGTAAGGGCAGAGAGAGAAAGAGGGGGATGACCGTTGGATTTAAAATGGGACAGTTGAATTTGAGATCTAACGGTTGTTAGAGGCTTGATGCTTGTTTATTTTTTTTAATTACAGTGATTTTGTTGATAAATTGAAAAAGACGTTACTTAACAACATTTTATGCATATTTTCAATTCGGAAAGTTATCCCAATTAAAATAAAATCCTTTTTTTTTTGGAGAATAACCAGGACAGAATAACTGTTTTCTAATTAAGATTACATGATTCAATTTTCCAGACCTATTTTTTTCCATGGAGTAAAAATTAATTTTATGGGAAGTTTTTTTCTTTTCCAAATTCATTTCTTTAAACATTTTAACTACTATAATCATAGAATTCTCTAGTAAATTCAGAGTTATTAAACTTATAATCTATACCATAGTTTGAATTACAAGTTAATATTGGCTTGATTAATTATATGAATTTAACTAATTAGAGCTGAATATTTCGAGGTGAGATTGAAAATTATTTTTTGAAATGTGATAAAAATTAGGGATGATAATGGGTATTCATGGATCAATTTTTTCTAATATGTTTTTATTTTATTCATTATTTATCAAGTAAAAAAATTAAATATTTATAAACTACCAGGTTTTTTAGGATATCTATATCTAAAATTAAATATTCATAATAATATTTTTTATTTTTTAAAAATTATTTTTAACATCAATACATTAAAAATCAAATTTTAAAAAAACACGTTTCTAATTTTAACACTAACACATGAAAATAATATAAAAACATTAAAAATATTTAATTTAAATAAAAACAATTTTTTTTAAATACTTTTAAAATACAATGATAAATATTAACTATATACAAATGAAGGAAAAGAAGAGGAGGGAGACATGAGATGATACTGTCAAATGGAGGGAGCAAACAGATGTAAAGGCAGCAAAGACAGCATAAGCATGATGCTTTTGGAGGCCACATGGCTGGTTTTGTTCTCTAAACAATGTTTTTTTTTTTTTTTTTTTTGCCTTTATGAACTTTTAGCAATAATTATTTGGAGCCTATGGAAGCTCACTTCCAGAGGCATAAATGATGTAATGATATTCTGCTTTCTTCCTTGCAACAGCTTTGGACTCAGCAACAGGTAGACCTACTTTCTTCCAACTTTCACTTTCCTTTTACAAGTTTTGACTCAATATTACTTGATTGACTGACTGGAACGTTTAAAAATATTTTTATTTTTCAATAATATATCAAAATAATATTTTTTTTATTTTTTAAAAATTATTTTTAACATCATTATATGAAACACAGTGTCAAATACCCTATATAATAAAAGTAAGAAGATGACGTCACCTAATCAGTGTTCAGGCATCAAAAGTTGTCAGAGAGGTAACCTAATCCCACATGTGGGTTACCTATTGTCCAGTGGAGCAGCTCTGCCCTATTAAAGGTCATAGAGCCCGAGTGTTGATGAAATTATGTAAAAAATCTTCCTATTGTAAGAAGTCCAACACTCCAAGGTGCTAGAAGGCACCCCAAAATTGTAGGACCAGGGACACAAGATTTGCTGAGAACTTTAGCCAAATCCTATTGCAAGTTCTATGATAGCAGATAGTGCTGGACTTGGGCAAGCATAATAAAAGCAGCTGAAAGTGCCAAAGCAATAATAAAATTTCCCAGAAAATTCATGCTGAAAAATGGGATGGAAGAACTTGATTGTCTTTGACTGACTGATGTAGAATACTACAACAATGAAGTTAGAAAAAAAAAAACCTGAAGTCAGTGGTTGGGAAACTGCAGTTTTTTTAGCAATTATGTACAGGTATGTGATGTGAAGAGGCTACAGGCAACATTCACAAGTAAATTACATGCTGGCAACTATGTTAGGAAGCTCTGATTCCACCAATGGTTCTCCATCAGAACCCTCCACAGTTGTCTGCATAAACATCAATTGATTAGACATGAGAACTTCGGTGAAATGGATCATCAATAAAGATTTTTTTTATAAAGATGCATCCAAAGATTAATTCGCACCTCAGATGAGTTTAATTTATTTTTGTAAAGATAGCGATCCAACGCGCCCCTGCCGTACAGGATTTTGGCTTCAGCTCCACGTTCCTCAGGTCCAACAGCTTCTTCATCAACTACAACAGCATCTATAATATCAGCCCCCCTTCTTACATCAGGAATCTGCACAATTTAGGAGGTAGAATTGCATTATCTAACTGTTTTCTGAAATACAGAGAATAGTGGCATTTCATTCAATAAACATCACAATACCAAAAGAGTCCCAGAGCCTTGCTTCTGGTTCTTATAGGACACATTTGGGAAGATTAGGCCCAAGGTTAGGGATTAAATAAAAAGGGAGAAAAATATTAGAAACAATTGACAACAACCAATGTAAAAACCCTATCTCAGAACAGGAAATCAAATGATACTCTGGACACTGAAGGACCGGTTAGTTGTAATGAATCCCAGAGGTCCACCTCATGGCAAAATACTATTCAAGGAAGATGATGGGTGTCAATCATATATGAGGTTTATCTTCTTTGTAGCTCTTTCTTTTTCCATTTGCCACCAAGAAAGTTATACTTCCCCCACCCTGTGGATGGACCCCCTTCCAGTCAAATGCAAAGTTAAAGGCATTTTAACCTGGACCACCTCTAGGCCAGTGGAACATGGACGAATCCAATAAATTCAGTTTACACAGGGTCAATACTAAAAGAAGCAGCTTGAAACTGGAAGAATTAAATATGATGCTTTAATTATTGGTGCCATCTTTCAAATATACAGGGACAGGCTGTTTCTCATAATATAAGCTTTCCACCAGAATCTGGAAATGCAAAAAAGAAAACGAGGGATGGGGTTGCCACACCTCATACATGGAATCCATCAAGATGTTCTCTATTATGGACCGCAAGGCCCGAGCCCCGGTATTATTGGTTATTGCTTTTCTAGCAATTGATCTCAAAGCATGTTCTGTAACATGTAGCTTGACCTGAGAGGGCGAGGGATAATTAGATGACTTTAAAACTAAACATGTTTACTGTCCATGAGAATAAGCAACATATTTCATTAAGAGCACAATGTTTATCCAAGAAAGCATCTAAAAGAGCGGGCGGCTTGGAAAAACGCTTACACCATTCATTTGGAACAACTTCCTGTATTGCTTCCCAAGGGCATTCTTTGGTTCTGTCAGAACCTATAGAACATTATTTTCAGTTAGAGAGTGACAAAGAATACATAAAAAATAAGGTTATAAACAATGAGGAAAATTTTCACGTGCATATGTAGACCAAGGGCATCCATTACTTTGTTTCCACCAAACAACTGTAAATGTGGAAAATGGAAAAGGGCAAGTCCAAGCTTATTATCCATGATATTGAACAATTTCAAACCTCTCCACAATTCCAACAGAAACATACCATCACTAAAGAGAGTAAACATATGTTAATTTATTAGACAGGGAACATTTCGACAATATATACCTGGACAAGTTGATCCTCGGTGAGAGCCGATAAACTGACAAGGATAGGAAATCTTCCAACAAATTCAGGTATCAAACCATATGAAACAAGATCACTGCTTTCAGCCTGGCAAAGATTTCATTTCAAATAACATGCAAGTATCTAAAAGCAGTTAGTAGCAAAGACAAACAGTGGAAGTTGCATAAAAGACAACAGCGGGGCCATCAAAGCTGTTGATAATTGAAGACCAACTTTCACTTACAGTCTCCAATAAAGATGATGTCACGGCAGCACTCGTAACACCACCTGTCCTCATGTTTGCACGTACTGGTGCACCAAACCCGATCGATGAATCTTGGCGCCTACAAGGATGTCATAAATGTTTACTTACATTTCCCTTTATGAAAAAAAGGATTCATATTTTACCAAATGAGAGAGAGAGAGAGAGATGTATGTATATACGTAAAACCTTTCAGAAATGGTCTTCTCCAAATCAATAAAGGCACCCCCACATATGAAAAGAATATCCTTTGTGTCGATCTATTAAAAAAATCAATCATAAGAGATTAAGAAAAAACGCAATTGCAGCAGCTGACTTTTCACGGTCACATTAAGACTTGAGTTGTCAGGAAGTTTTTAAGAATAGCAAAACATGTCCATGGATATTATTACGTGGATAATTTGCAAATGTGACTGTGAAAAGCACATGTTACAAACCAAATAGTATCTACCTGAATATTGTCTCCCCTAGGATGCTTCCGAGCTCCCTTATCTGGAACATTTACTACCTATATAAAAAAAATGGCTGTAAACATATGATTGGAAAAAATTAGCTTAATAGAAGCTAACAATTCATGAAGCCTAATCTTTCCGTACATAACTAAGGGTACAGATGGATCATCTAGCTATTTCAGTTGCAATGGCAGTAGAATTAAACCAGCAGGGATATCAAGTAACTGATAATCATTCTTCTCCAACAACTTTTGGCAGCACTTACAGTTCCTTCAAGCATTTTCAATAATGCTTGCTGAACACCCTCCCCTGACACATCTCTACTAATGTTAACACTCTCAGCCTGCATATTGAAAAGACAGGAGAAGTAGAGATAATGTTAGAAGTGGAAAGCAATTTTTGAAGAAAAGAAATAAAGATGAAAGTAGTAATGGTAAAATAACCTTTTTTGTGATCTTGTCAACTTCATCAATGTAAATGATGCCCTGCTGAGCAGCTGCCACATTATAGTCAGCAGCCTGAGATACAAAGGAAAGAAAGGAAAAGTTTAGGTTTGTTCATTCACTATAAGTAATTCAGTGTCCAACTTGTGCAGCAGAGCCATGATAATTGGTACAGTGGCTCCACTGAAATTTGAACAAGCCTAGCAAAAAGAGTTTATAATTATCACATGTCAACTATATCCTAATGTGTATTTATAAGTTCCGAGCAGATTCTTTAGTTGCCAGGGATCCAAGGACCATAAACAATAAAATGATTGCACGCATGAAGACTGCTCAATTTCCCCCTCTCCCTATGAAGAAAAAAATCAGTTAATATATGAGAATAAAACCTTAGTCTCAGGCAAAACCACAACCATATACCACAACAGCTTAACATATGTCCACACTAAATCAGAAAATCATAAGAATACCAGTTCATAAGTTTTGAAAGGCTAGGCTAGGAATCTAAGACAAGCTATGGAAGCAACAAGTCAATGAATGGCAATTAAAATGGCAGTGGACATATATCACGGAGAAGGGTAAGAGCTTTTCCCATGTAGAAAGGTGCTTGAAGCAGAATATAAATAAGATTTGTGAGAACTCACCGCCAGTAGTTTGTATAACATTGCCTCCACATCTTCCCCAACATATCCTGCCTGCACATAAAATTTCATGGTGACTTTAAATCAGCTTCCCTAACAAGATTTTCTAACATACATACATCAGCAACCAAAATTCATGTACAATACCAAAGAATTGCAGTAGTAAAACATATCATTTAATCATATTCCAATTTCTTTTTTCTTTTTTCTAAAAAAGGAAGAGGGTTTGTTGCATCTTCACCAATCCATAAAAGTAAATGCCGAGGCAAAATACTCAGCAGTACACAACTAATCTAGGTGCGAGTTGGGTTAATAAATTAACTTTTAAAGGAAATCCATTTGAAGGTGAGAGAAAACAATAAACGATGTAGTTCATAATAGGTCAACAATAACAAAGTAATGAAAATCACCAACTTGCCTGAGTCAAAGTAGTTGCATCTGCAATAACAAAAGGAACATTCACAAATCGCGCCAAGGTTTTGGCAAGTAATGTCTTCCCTGTCCTTGAAATGACATAAAAAACAGCGAAATGAGAACAGTAACAAACAGTTTCTAAACAATCAGTTTAACAGAAATTCTATTCCACTCCACAATTTATATTTAGGATTCAAAAAGAGCAAAAGAACGTTGAGGGAAGCAGTACTAATTCTTCTGCAATAAGAGCAATAAGAGAGGAGTGGGGAAATAGACCATAGAAGCATCAGTTTTTCTAATGTCCACAGTCAAATCCTTGGCGTAAATTGAAATAAAAATTAAAACATCACAAAGAGTAGCACAAGTAAGACTTTGACACAAGGTTCCATGACCAGACTAATTGTCACTAGCTATTCTATCACAACAAAATCATTAACAGCTAGGAACCTTTATCCATGCACGAGGGACAACATCTGTAACAGATTATCAGTCAAATCAATACACCATATAAACAGAAGAAGCATATAAAGAAGAGCGCTGAAAAAATTGAAAAGAAATATCATTGCATAAGAACAACTCTAGAGAGCTAGGTACTCCTGGGACCTTGTTACTAGTACAATTTAAAAGTAACTACTACATTGAACAATCAGAATAAGGATGACAAATTACCTGAACCTGTTGGACCCATTAGAAGAATGTTACTTTTCTCAAGTTCAACCTCCTCCTCGTCCATGGTTTCTGCTTTTTCATTGACTGAATCCGAGTTGCACCTAGCTTCCCAAGTTGTACTAAGCATGTTAAAACAGACAATTCTCACAATATGCATAGTGAATAACAGCATTTCAACTCATGTCTACACAAAACATGAACTAGCTATCGAATATTGACCCCATGATCCAGTAGACTTTCCAGCACCCTCTGGGGAACCAAACAATGCCCCCAAGAGGATGGTCAAGTTTACTACCTTATTATATATTGAAGGGTGTACTTTCATATCGAATAAAAAAAATCTGCTGTAATTACAGTTCACTGCTATTTTGTGGTTTAAAAGACATCAAAAGGAAAACTTTTGCAGCTATAAATAAGGTGAACCACCAGTTCATTCAGCCAGAGAAGTTCCATGGCATGACCGTGATCCGTGTTCAATTGCTTATTGGAAAATCAAAGAGCCATTGCATTTTTGAATGGGCAATTAGTGCCTAACATATAATCAATAGGTTTTCTTTTCAAGTTATGCATATGGAAAAATAAGAAAATAATGGAACAACATTTACTACTGAGGAATAAAACTGACCATATTTTAACAGACTCTAGATGGACCCTCTTGTAGTGATTGTAAACAGCAACAGAGAGCACCTATTCGAGATAGAAAATTAGAAAAATGAGTAGAAAGGCAGACAGACAATACTAAAATGAAACAAGATGTCAAGCAAGCAAAACATAGCATAAGGATTGTCCATGTATGGTTGCATTCTTAAACTCTAAGAAAACCCAAAATAAAGACACTTTTAATTTCCCACTTCAAAAAGATACGACAATTATGAAAACATATATGCTTTTATAGCCGTTCTCCGATAAGAGTCCGTATAAAAAAAACTCCATTGAAGCAATGAAGCATGTCCATTGTTTTGTTATTCTTCAGCATCTAATAATTTAACAGAATATTACTTGCAAAACAAGAACTCTGACCAACTTAGACAATCCAAAGACATCCTCTTCCTTCCGAAACTGGTTCAAATTATAATGTTGGCCACAATAACCAAAAGCATGATGGCACTGATTGGTAAGCTACTTCTATTGCATTCAAGAGCAAAAATCACTCTAAAAATAATAATTAGCCAAATGCCAAACCACAATAAAGAAACCTCACCTTCTTAGCTCTCTGTTGTCCAATGACAAACTTATCAAGTGCCTTACAAATCTCCTTTGGTGTTGGAAAGCTACTCCCCAAATTTGATCCGCCCCAAGACCCACCCTTTGAACCAGACACACCTCTACTCCCTACCCTAAAACTCACTCCTCCATCAGTCACCCTTAATTTTGCAACACCATCACCAGGTGGTTGCCACACCTCTGGTGGGTCACCATAACCAGACCCACCACTATTATATCTCACTTTCTGACTCCAATTCCTATCAAAGTCTTTACTTGAATTACCACTACTTCTCATATTTTCGCAGAGTGGTACAGGCTTGAAAGCAGTGAAGTGATGAGGAGTATTTGCAAAATGGTCATCCCATTTTGTAGTTTTGCTAGCACAATGAGCACTAGACGAGCGACTTCCCACATGCATGTAATTGAACATAAAGTATCTGAATTGAGAAGCAATTTCTTTGGTGGGTTTGCCTCTAACTGCAGCAACGGCCATGGTGGTCGAATTTTCCCAGGAAAGTGAGGGAAATTTAAGCTAAAGAGAGTGAAAATAATTCAGGACCCACAGAAATTGCAGGTGGATTTCGGATAATTGGGAGTGAATTGAAGTGAGTGTGTTTTAGATTTTCAAATTATCAAGCATTTTTTGGAGAATTTTGTTGCAGAAGTGAGAGGTAAAGATTGGAAATTGAAAGAGAGGTTTTGGATAATATGGTGTGAATTAAAATGGGTGTGTTTGATTTTTTGGGTATCTTGTCTCGGTGTAGGTTTTTATTCACTTTCGTTGAGAGTTATAGGTGGAGAATTTTTGTAGTAATATAAAGGAAATAAAAGAGGAAATACAGATGCAGGGATCTTAGGGAAATATCTGGTGAGACCAAATAAGATACAAAGTCTCAAGAAAATCCACAGCTTCAACCTTAACAAAGAAAATTCTTAAGAATTCAAGGATAGGGTATAGATTTAGCCCTAATTTTGGTGTAAATTACAGGTAAGAATAGGCTTCAATGAACAATAACCTATCTTCTTCACGTAAAGGAGCAGCCATCCTATTCTCTGAAATCACCTGCCTAGTTATGCTGTCAACATTTTTGTTTCTATCCACAACTTCACCAGGCATTTCCTGACAATCTAACCTGTTGGCTTGTTTTTGGAGCCCTTTGGTCGGCCAAGCCTAGGCTTTACAATTTCCTTCCCCTCTCCACCAACACCGGTGGCTTCACCTGGAAATTTCTTATCTTTTCATGTTCACTAAATCCATCAGCCTAGCTTTGCTGTCCGCACCTTCACCAGCAATGTCCATACTATCAGCCTTAAGAATTTTTGCTGTTGTTCCTCAATCCCCTCACTGTGCTGCGCTTGTCCTACAATATCACCAACAACTCCTCTCTTCACCGCTATTATTAAAAAATAATATAAATTATATTCTGAGCTTCACTTTCAAGCTTAACCTAGATTATGCCTAGGGTATTTTCATTATTCAGTTCACTATTGCTTCCAATATTCTCATCAAGCATTGTCCCTGCCCCATCATTTTCCAAACGCATTGAACCAGAAGTCTTGTTGCCATTGATATGACCTCTGCACCTGCGAGAGTAGTCGTCTCATTCTCAATATACCACTAACATTAGAGCCTTTGGTTTCACTGGTCATTTCTCGATTCTCACCTGCAACATCTCCATGGCTCCCTTTTCTTTTCTTTTTTTCTTTATCCCTTTGGTCTCCCACGCCATTTTGGTGCAACAGTATCAGTTCCACCATTGTTGACAGGAGGAGTTTCAGAGTCCTCCGCACCTGCAAGAGAAGTTCTCTCACTCTCCAATGCCAGCATCGTTATTGCCCAAAAAATCACCAGTCAAGCTCTGATTTGCTTCACATCTTCACCCCGCTTTGACTCTGGCTGAACAATCTCATTTCCAACTGATCCCTCAAAAACGTTGTCCAGCACCAAGGATTTGCTTATATCCTCTACTAGGTTAATATTCTCGGTTCCTTGTCAACTTTAATTATTTTTATTTTAAAAATATTTTAGTCATATTTTCAAAATTAAAAAACATTCTTACACTATAAATATCTAATAATAAGTAATGAGTCTTGTGTAAAAATTAGATTATCCTTTATTGCCGGTTCAAATATTCTTTTTGTGGGAAGGGTACAATTATTATTACCATATTCTAATAATAAAAAAAAAATCAAGTTTCTTAGTTAGGTATTTTAAATTCTAAAAACATTTGCTTTTCAAAAAAAATTATTTTTCTCATAAATATATTAAAATAATATATTAGATTTTTGAAAAATATTTTTGACATCAATTCATCAAAATAATTTTAAAATAATAAATTTTTTTAATTAAAAACAAAGAAAAAAATTATTATTTTTATAATGAAAAAGAAACATGTTATTAAAGTTGAACTTGATTGGGACGATCCATGTCACGGTTCAAAGTTGGAATGATTAATTTTGATGAAAACAAATGATGTTTAAGGGCATGTTTGGGAGGGTGGTTGCGATAATTTTTCAAAGTGTTTTTCGTGTCGAAATATATCCAAATGATATTTTTTTATAAAAAATCATTTTTGACATCAGCACATCAAAATGATCTAAAAACACCAAAACATATTCATTTAAAATGAAGAGAAAAAAATGAAAAGTTGCGGCGCGGCGGGTGAAACGCCGCGCCAAACAGCTTCTAAATAAAAGATGGACAGATTTGTTTGAAGTTTCAAATTTCTCCATAAATTTTAATTTTGTGAAGTGTCAATAAATGAATTACATTATAGAAACTTTTATTTATTTATTTTCCAAGAAATTACATTATGGAAACTTAAATTAAGAAAATCAAATCAAAAGGTTTGGACGCAATTTAATATAAACTTTATGCTAAAAGAGTGCCAAATAATCTGTAAATATTGTTTGCATGATCTCTTCTTGCTTTGAAAACAACAAAACAAAAACTGTGTGAATTACGATGTACATGAAGACTTGCATTTAGAGAGTGAATGCTACTAAACACTGGTGCACCTAGTTTTAGGGCGGTGGTGGTCTGGTGACCGGGTCGAGTGTGTGCTGTCTGTTTTGGCCGAAATATTTTGTATCAGTTAAAAATAAAATATAAAACGATTTTGTTTTTATCTCGGTTTAAATTCTGTTCTATTTTGGATTTTTCGGTTGAATACTGACCTAAACATACCAATTTCATTTCACCTGTTTTATTTTGGCCAAATAGTTTTTTTTAAAATAATAAATAAGTTTACAATATCAATCATATCTCTTAATTTGACAGTTAGATTAAGATGAAATTTTATGAGGAATCTCTTGATATATTTATATATATTATGTTAAAATTTCAGATCAATCAGATAATATAATGACCTTACAAGATTGATGATGACATTCTCGTAATATTATACATGTTCATAGTTTTGTAGATAAAAATCATTTTATTGTGTTTTTTTTTAGATTAAATTGCACAATTCTAAATAATTTTATTTTTGGATTGGAACTAATTTTTTTTGAATTAATATATATATAATACAACACTGAAATAACACGCCAAAACACTCTGAAACCGATACATTTCATTTCATTTCAATTAAAAAAGCAAAGCACCAATGAGATATTGACAACTTTGGTACAAGTCCAAACACTGATTGTTGTCTGAACTGTTAAGTGACCAAACACTCACCAATACAATCCCTGACTTAACTTTTCTTTTGGTCAAGACCAAAATATCAATTTATCCAGGTGACTGACTCAGTGAATGCTATTGTAAGGTGTAACAGCTTGTTGAATCTGTACAGATCATGTGACATGTTTGTTTATATATGTGTATATTTGTGTGCGTGCATGACAAAAGGTTCCATGGGCTAGTGGGTCAGGAGATTGGACTCGGTACGAGAGAGCTTAACACAACCTCCATCAACTTATCCTGACATAACATTCTATTTAGTTTCCTTAAACCATGGAAAAACATTGAAGCAAACCCGAGTAAAAGTAGATTACACAAAAATCATTTCTGGGAAGGAAAACG
Organism: Salix arbutifolia; assembly: GCA_025169955.1. Taxonomy (NCBI): domain Eukaryota; kingdom Viridiplantae; phylum Streptophyta; class Magnoliopsida; order Malpighiales; family Salicaceae; genus Salix; species Salix arbutifolia. Next base: position 963,158 of record CM045913.1, on the reverse strand, counting down.
CCCTACTTTTGACAAAAGCTACTACAAAAGCGGCTTGAAAATTGAAACAGCATTGAATTGGAAAATGTTTACTTATTTTTGTCTTCTTCCTTCATCTTCTTCTCCCACCTACGTTTCTTGTATGCCAGCAACATTTCTGGCATTTGCTCCATCAGCTTGGCAGTATTCGCCCGTCTCTCTGCAGCAATCCTATCACACTTGTGTCCTTTCATCTTGGTTCTCATTTCCTTCCTTTCTGGATCATATGGCCAATCTTCACCTGCGAGGAGGACTTCCTTGCGAAGTCTAGCCCGCCGACGACCACTAATGTGAAGCGGCGTCCATGCCCCAAGCTTCCAGTAACCCCAAACCCCTTTGGACAGCTCATTCTTGTGCTGTGCCAGCTTCTCCTTCCATGGGTACTGGTACTCTGAAACGGCTTTTGCCACAGTTTTCACAGCTTTGCTTGCCATTCTTCAGGTCCTCTAGCTTACTGCCGCAAAAGAAGAAACATGTGGTGCTTAATGGATGTATACATCACTCTAAGATACATCAATGAAAAAAGGGATACGAGAAAAATTGTGCAACATCCACAAGGGAAGTGAAGTCTTTTTGTTCGTTCCATCAGCCAGTCCATTCATCAAATCCCAAATCAATACTTGTAATCAAAGAAGAAAGTAGTTTTGCCCTCAAATTTCACTCTCATCCCAGTCAGAAATTTTAAGGGAAAATGCAATTAAGGTAAATTGATACCACTTCATCGAAAAGAAGATTTTTTACTCAGCCTAGAAGCAGCTGTGATGGAAAATGGATTAATATCACAAAACATCTTACTCCGGAGCCTACCAACATCCATCCCAAAGTTTCAATCAACAATGATTATTTTTATTACATGCTGAATGAGGATTTATACTCACTTGTGACAACAAGAAAGGCTGAATGATATTTATATTTCCTTGCAACAGCAAGAACATCTGGAAAGATCCAACTCATTTAGTATCGAGAAATTTGTATCACATAACATCTAATACAGTTTTACCTACTTTAACTCCTTAATTAGATGTATCCAAAAAGGCATAACATGCAAGAATAACGACAACAATCGTAAAAAATACAATCTTTAATTCATCTAAAAGCAGTTGTGCAAACACATGGATTAACCATTTGTTTGCTTTTGGAAAGAGCCAAGTAGCTTCCATCCTAAAATTCCTGTGAACAATGACTACTTCAAGCAAGACTCTCAAGCTCTACAAAAGCTTCTCTGTAACTACAAATACTCTTAAGAGCCATCTTCTTTTAAGATTAAGACATCAATGTCACAAAAGTTGAAATACAGCGTGCACCTACTATTCCTAGGTTAACCGGTTACAGACAAGACTACCTATAACCAGACAAGACTACCTATAACCAATCAAACCCAAAACCAAAATCAACACCTTTTCCAATATAAACAATTGAATTAACAAGTTGATTTTTACTCCTCTCTTTGAAAAAACAAAACTTTATCAATTATACAGCACTCTAATTCAGTCCTTACAAAAAAAAAATTCAATTCCTTTCCGCTACATAAGGTTGAAATGAAACACTTCGAGTCACTGGCTACGACAACTTCAGAAATCGAAGAAAGAAAATCAAAAGCAGCCGCTAAATCCAAGCAATAAGCAGAAATATAAAGCAAACCCATTTTAGAGGAGACAAATCTCATGTCAATAAACTCATCAAACACACAAAACTCAATCAGCAGGAGAAAGGCGAGAGAGAGACTTACGATGGAGTAACGGCAAAGTGAGAGAGTGAGTGGTTGGGCTTTGTTTTTGGAATGTCACTCTCTCCTTCCAGTTCCGGTTAGATATAGCCGAAGTGGTCGGGCACATAAAACTCCATCAGTAGAGATGGTTATAGGACCGCCAGCACAATGAGCCGGCCCAAGTGCCATGTCACGGGCTAAGCAAGTCAACTCTTGAATTGTTGGGTTAAACGGGATAAGCAGTCCCCCACCTATGGAATTTTGCAAGAAATAGCTAAACTTTTAAGGTTTCAACTGGGTGGTCTTCTTCTGTTTTTTATTGTTTGATAATAAGATAATGATTGAAAAAAAACATGGAGCTTGATTGTTAAAAAAAACAAATATTTCTATGGTATTTGGAGTATAACATCAATTGTTTTTTAAAATATTTTTTTCATATCTAAATAATTTAAAAATATCAAAAATTAAATAAAAACAAATAAAATTTTATTTTTTAAAACACCAAATCAACACAGCTCATTATCTTTACCTTCCTGCGTTTGAATCCCATTACCAAACTATCCCCTTTTTTCTAATTATATTGATTTGATATTTTCTTTTTAGTTTTATCATAAATTTATCATTCATTAATAAAGTTTAAAAGATAATCAATGCGATTCGATTAAGTTGAAAAGTAATTATTGTTATGATTCTCTCTTGAATGCAAATTATTTTCATTTGTGTTAAATAAGCCCGAAACAAGGAGAATCGGAATCCTGAAGAAAAGAAAATACTCCAGAATTAATCAAGAGAAAAGAACCAAAAAGCTAAGCTGTTTGCTTAGATGTCGGAGCATATTTAGCAGCTTCTCCTGTCTAAACTGACATCTCAAATCTGTAACATTGTACACAAAAACGTGCTAACTGGAAAACTCTGAAGCATCCGAGGATGGAAACTTGAGACATTTGAAGATCTACTGTATAATTTATGAGGTTTATAAGACAGATTGATGTGCTCAGTCCTCACGCCACATCTTCCCACACTTTTCATTCATGCAGAAGTAAAATGTTGTTGCTGGCTCATCAGCTGATCTAATCTGTATCTGCTGGAAACAAGCCCTTCCGAAGTTGCAATGGGGACATGTTGCTGCCATCAGGAAAAAAGGGACATCAGACAAAATAGAGGGAGAAGTATAAAGATTGAGAAAGAGCACCAAGAAAAAAAAGAGAATATTTGAATTCTTTCTACACCAATAATTGAATTCCTCGTTTAATTCTTTCCTCGCCAAGTTAAAACTTTAGGCATCGTTCGGAACCGTGGAAATCAAACATCATGGTTTAGCCTGATCATGGCAAAATATGGACAATATTTATCTCATTGCATTGTTAGCATGTACTGCTTAACCTTATAAACTCAACTCAACCCTTACACAACCTCTAATAATTCCGGGAACTTGGTGCTAACCTAGTTGCTTCAATCTAATTCAATTACAAAATCCCAAAACTGTTCTAAGAAAATGTAGAAACAAAAGGGTATCAATAATGACTAAAACAATATCAAAGTTTCCAAGAGGCAGGATATTTGCGAAAATCCCTCCATTCCACAGCAACAGGTAATAAATACCAATAACACACACAAAAAAATAAAACACACCATCGGTTTCAGCACCGCCTTTCTTCATGTCCTCGAGGGTGAAAATAGGTTCAATTTCTTTCTTAGCAAGCTTTTGCTCTCTCTTTATCTTAACCTAATCACAACAGAACAGTCATCATATCATTCAATAAAAAAATACAAACCATAGAAATAAAGAAGCCAATTTAATTTATACAAGTTAATAATTTACCCTGCTCTCAATCGAAGCAAAATAGGGACAGGTAGGGCAATAAAATCTGCCTGCTTGCCCCATATTTGGCTGCTCATATCGCAATAACATCCCACATGTTGGGCAAAATTCCATTTCTTTCTTCCTCGCTCTCTGATGCCCTAGTTTGATGACTTCTTTCTCCTATCTTAGAAAAGTCAGAACCTTCAAGCCTGAAAACAAATATCAACTTAGAAAAACCTAATTTCAAATACTTCCCAGTAACTACAAAAACTTCCAAAAGTCGATGTATTTAGGATTAAGATAATAAACTAGCGTATTAGATAAAATGGTAGCTTCTAGCATACTTTTTCTAACCATTAGTTTTTTATAGCTAACAACGCATGCTACAGGTTAAACCATGAATCCAACCCAGGGTCTAAAATCAACAGTCTTCATTCAAACATAGGAGCAAAAACAATCGAAACAACAAGCTGATTACACACAAACAACCCTCTTTGTCCTTAAAAAAAATCAAAACTTTCTAACCGGTAGTTACAATTCAAGATTAAAAACAAACATAAAGTTTATAAATACCTAAATTTTTACCTTTCCTCTTATGGGCCAGCAACAATCTCATAGATCTAGTTGCTTTCTAACATGTTAAGGTAAAACGAGTACACTTCAGAGCTCAAACACTGCCTATATCAATGCTTGTAATCAATACAATAAGCACTTGAAATCAATGCTTGTGGAGAAAAAATGAGCAACACCCACAATGGAACCGATGTCTCTCGGGTAAAGTTCTGAGAACCAGTCCATTCATCAAATTTCAAATCAAAGCTTGTAATCAAAGGAACTAATATTGCCCTCAACTTTCACTCTCATCCCAAACAAATATTCAAAGAAGCATGCAACTGAGGAAGCAATGAATATCACTTCATAAGAAAAAATTAACTCAGACAAGGAGCAGCTGTGACAAGACATTGACCAGAGCAATGGACACAGATGGAGGTTTTCCCTCAACTTCATCAACACAAAAACAGCAACAAGACCGGAACTTTACCAGTGTTTGCAGATGATGGCCTCGAGCAGCAACCGCGACGGATGCTGGAGGGCCGACCGACGGCGATGGAGATGTGTTCTGGTGAGATCTTTTTTATGATGGCTAGAGGGGTGGTCTGTAGAGAAGGAGGCAGCGTTGATGTTAATGTTTGTGTTAGTTGGTGGTAGAGTCTTTTATCAATCTAAGAAGTCATATGTTTTTTTCTAATTAAATTTTAAAAAAAATGGTATCTTGATTTTCAATTGGGTTTTTCCAAGTGTTTTAAATATTTTGAAAATATAAAGGTATTTATATGACTATTAATTTAATGGTAATTTAATTAATATTTTATAATAAATACTACATATGAACTCAAAATATATTCTATGTTTAATACAATTAATTGTTATATATTCAATAGTTAAGTCATGTTATTCCTTGAATGTATTTGATATTACAATGTAGCGTGTTTTTAAAAATATTTTTTTCTAAAAAAATTAAAGTATTATATATTTTTATATTATTATCATAAAAAAAAACATTATAAATTTGATATTTTTACAAGTTAAATACTTTCAAATACGGTTTTAAGAATAAAAATAAATAATATTTATTATAAATATTTAGGTTGATCATTTTAAATTCATTTCTAACAAAACAAATTCACATAATTGCTATATTTATCACATAATTAGATTTTTTATATTGAATGTAAGTATTATTTACTAAAAGAAATCACGCAATTTGCCTTTTGTGCTGGTAAAGAAATGCACAAAAAAAAAAAAAAAAACGAACCCGAAAATAGAAAACACAAAGAGCTCAGCAGAGCCACATGTCATCTGGTTATCAGATGATTGCGATGGACCCTACCATCGCTCAGACTCAGCTTTCATCATAGCTCTTCAGTGCACCAGCCGGGAATCGAACCCGGGTCTGTACCGTGGCAGGGTACTATTCTACCACTAGACCACTGGTGCTTGTTGATACTTCTCTTCCTTTTATTATATAACATTTACAATAGTCATGTCTGTTTTTGAAACCTGATCCATTAAAAGTTGAAGTTAAACTGGAAATTGATCCAATAAAACTCGGTTATTCTAACATATTAATTCTAAAAAAATATCTTTTTTAAAAATAAAACGATATAATTCAAATCGAGTATAACAACTATGTTAACCGTGAGAAAAAAACAATCAATAACATTCATTGTTCAGATATATAAATCAAAGTTGTAAATATTGTTTCGGTTAGTGCTTCGTTTTTTTAATTGAAATGGAATGTTTCAATTTCGGAGCGTTTAGACATACCGTTTTAGGGTTCTACTGTTTGTGTGTGTGTATAATTAAATATATTAATTCAACAAAAAATTAGTTCAAATCCAAAAATAAAATTATTTAGAATTGTGCAATTTAATATGAAAAAAGACACAATAAAATGATTTTTTTGAACAAAATTATAAACATATATAATATTACGACAATATCATCATCAATCTCGTAAGGTCATTACATTCTCTGATTACTTTGAAATTTTAACATAATATATTTAAATATATCAAGAGACTCATAAAAATTCATCTTAATCTAACGATTGGATTAAAAAATATGATTGATATTGTAAAATTATTTATTATTTTAAAAAAAGTACGAATTGGCTAAAACAGAACGGACAGAACAAAACTGGAATGTTTCGGCCGGTAATTGATCAAAAAATCCAGAACAGGCCGGAATTTAAACCGAAGTAAAAGCGATGTCATTTCATCTTGTTTTTTTAATTGATACGAAATGTTTCGGTTGAAACAAGCCGAAACAAACAACTATGATATTTAGGGGGGGTGGGGTTCCATGACTTCACTCTCCATAAACTTTTCCAAAAAAATAAAAAATTAAGAATTTGAAATTTTCAAACTTTATCCATTGATGCAACTCTTTTGAAATATAATAATAATGAAAGACAAAAAAAAGAGAACCTTGATGCCAAAGTTTCCCTCTAAAATAGAGAGACTTGAAAGGTTTTACAAAGAGTATCAACACATTCACAATTGTCAATAACATTTCCATCCATTACTGTAAACTTTGTTGGTCAAGAAACATTACAGCTCTAGATGGGCAAATGACCTAAACGGCATCGTTATGAACTTGTACATGTACATACAACATGGAGGAAATAATACAAGGTTATTGATAATTCCACCTTTTCCTAGTACAAAAGATCTGCATCCTATGGACAATTGTGTGCTAGAGTTTTCCAACAAACAAACGAGGTACCTTAAGTGACTTTCAATCACTTGTGTTCCAGCACATCATAATTTGCAGAGGCGACTGCTGTCGGCGAATTGAAAACTACATGAGCTGTCATTCAGTCGAGATAATCTTCGCCGGAGAATCGGGAAGGAAAATGTTTGATCTAAACACGAGCTCCAGAACATGTTCACGCTAAAGGGAATCCCATTTCCTCCTCTGAGGCTTCAACTTTTGTTGATTAAAAAGTTATCTTGGAGTAAATTCTGCCTGCACCAGTTGATTCCATTGGTGACCATAATTCAGATGCAGCAATCACAACTACTCAGAATATGAAATGACTATGACTGAAACAAATTCTCAGCAGTAATTACATTTTTCCTAGTAAAAAGGACCTGACGTTATCGACATGACAGCATGAAGTTTATTCAACTGTTATTAATAGATAGAAGAACGAAATAGAACATGATTAATGGACTACTTTTATTAATAAAAAAAATAGGAATTTCGTTAAAATGATAGGTAAGTGATAATACTAATTTCATTGTTTGTTTCTTTTAAAAGCAACTATTACAATGTTCTTGTTTTCCAGGGGGGGCATTTTAAAGTGCAGTAGAGCTTGACATTAAATAGCGCACTTTTGGTTTAAACTTTATATCAAAGCAACTGCATGCAAATGAGTGAAATGTAGACAGTCAATCATGGACAATAAGATATGTTTGAGCCTTACCTGAGCTGCATATGCTGAGCTATGAGCCAGAAATTTAACAAACTCTTCCTTCTTTCTCTCAAAACTTTGCCTTGCAGTATCCAATAGTGCTTGTTCTCTCTTTATATCCTCCAGCATTTTTTCCCTTTTCCATTTCATCTCCTTGAGATGCTTCTCGGTGTCGAAGTAGTTGTCGGGTAGGGTTGATGTCACAGAAGATTTTGGGAATCTTACATCCACATCATTCCTGGAGATCATGCAAGTATATAGCAAATACATAACAGATAATGAGGGCGGGTTTCTTATTGACCGGGGACATATCTACAATAACAAATCTAAAACAAAGAAGATAGGCAGGGTATATAAAGGTCATCCGCTTGGACAACACATCAGGTATGATGAGGTTAAAAAAAATTATATTTTTCTGTACAAACACACCTGACATCAATCGTAAAAAAAGAACAAAAAGAATCCATTCAAATCATTTTTAGTCAAAGTGACACCCTTTAAATAATGATGAGTAAACAGGCTTGAAACTAGTGATGTATTACCATTTAAGAGAACAGGACAACATAAGAAAGAGAGCAAATAAAAGCTATGCTATACCAAAGGAAATGAGTTCTAAAATGAAAGGATTTGATCTGGAATGATAAGACTCCTCAACTTATAAAGATGAAGTATCATGCACATATTAGTACTTCCATAAATCATCAACTAACCTTTTGAAGGCCAAAAATGAATGTACCCCACTTTACAGCTAAGATGGCATCATTCAATGATATGACATGATCCAGCGTAATTGATGGGGAACCAACCAAGAATAATGGAATTATAATCAATTACCTGAGAACTTTAAGTGATAGTTGAAGATCTTTATTTTCTGCCCTATATAGTAGTTACTATAATTCAGTTTTTTTTGTTTTATTAGTTATCTTTTTAATTTTAAAAAGGACGACTCCTCTTCTTTTATGTGTTGTGGGTTTGATTAGGGTTCGGTGGATGTATACAACGGCTGACATACTGAGCTTCAGGAACAACCATTATGGATAACTGAATTGAAAAGGAGAATTTCACAAAGGACTTTTTCTCCTGTTTTCCTATTGTTTTTCCCTTTTCTTTTCATCTTGCTTTTCTTTTTTTTCCTCTTCAATTTCTTCTATCCTGTCCTATGTCAACAATCCAGAAAACATCCTCAGGCATTTTGAGTTCCCTTCATATTACCAAGATCTTTAGTGAAGAGAATGAAAAATATGAAATTCACCTCAAGATGAAATCAGTTAAAATTGTCAATTCAGGTAGAACAGCAGGACCACTTACCGATTACCTAGAGAAAAGACACCAGCACCCTTTATCATCCCACCATCTAGAGAAATGGCTCCATCACTTATACAAGAAAGGGAGAACGCCATGTCTTCCCTTGTTTTATAAACTTGCACACGAGAGAACAAGTTATAAAATAGAGTCTCTCTAAGGCCATGTCCACTGCCTGTGAGAAAAAATAAATTTGTGAATTCCACATTGATCATATTTACAGCAAAGCCAAGGAAACCAGGTGGGCACTCCCCGTTGGGTAATTTTGGCTTTAGGAGATCAAGTCTCCTTTGTGGGTCATCCACCATGAATTCACCGCAATAGGGCCTGCAAAAGGGAGAACGAGCTGTTTATGGAATTTTTAGACTACAATACTGGATTGACAAAAGACAACATTCAAGATTCATGCCTTATATTTTCAAGACAAATGACAAGATATCGACCATCCAATTCCTTCCCAATAGAATCACCAAGGGCATGAAAGCCAGAGCCTTTATTTATCTGACCATCCTTGTCATATGTTTCAAGAGCTTTTACACCTTCATAGGTTTTACAGACAATTGCCAGCATAGTCTCCACACCCAAGTACTCGGAGAAAAGCCTGCGTTCATTTTAAAACAAGAAAAGATATATCAAGCATTGTGCATATTACCAAGGATTAAATTATCAGAAAGCCCTCAACTGAAAAGTAGAGAGGTCATTTTTGTTGAGAAAACAAATCAAGGCAGTATGATTTGGTTTGAAATCAAATCAATACAATCACCGATTATAAAGAGATCAAGTACCATATCGAAGGATGAAATAAAGGATTTTGAATAACTGAATATTGTAATTTGTTTCCACAATTGTTTGATTATATACCTATTTCCACCTTTTAACAAGTTGATTGCAATATGTAATGATAACCCTATCAATAAGGTTTCTTATTGTTATCAATTTTAATATCATTTAAACTCCCAATCAGTTCTCCTGTAATTATGTAGGACCTAAATTCATCGTCTAAATCAGAGAGCAGAGACTTACCCCAGCATGAAAACTGCAAATGAACAGATTCTTCTGAGATGACGGGTGATGATTCTATTTCATTATACCGAATACTGATATGGGCTATTTTTCAAAATTAAACAGTGCTATAAACTTTAACTCAGCTATCGTGATATGAATAGTGCACAGTTCACAACCTGAAAAACAAGCATAACAGATAGCAAGCAGATCCCAACTGACCTGCTAAGATTATCATCATCTACCTTGCCAAGTGTAGCAACAACACCAAGCACATCTTTTGTCAATGACAGATGAGAAGTTTGAGTGTCATGGTGCATTTTCAGCTGGCACAAAATACCCGCAGCAGACTTTTCATGAAGTAGAATTTGTTCGGTTGTTTCCTCCTCACTCGGATTAGAGGAATGGGAATCATTTTCAGTATTTGGCAGTGTTGAAGAATGATATTTGCCAAGGATAACTGGGAAGGAAAAACACCCTTAGAGAAATTGTGACAGAAAAAGAAAAGATAAATGTATGAAACGTGACAAACAAAGAACCGAAGTCCAAAATATTCCATTTCCAGTATCTGTAAATCAAACAAAACAAAATAAAAAACCATGAAGAAAACAGAGTACAAGAATGGCAAATCCCAAACAGGTGTTAATGTTCAATCTAATATCTTGGATGCAGCATTAACTCAAGAATGGAAATGATAAATATATGCTCAGATGAACCTTCATCCAAGTTAGTAGCATGATTCTGATAAATATGTTTAAGCCTTTTAATCAGTTTCCACTGTTTATGAAGGATTTTATATTTCATAATCCATGATGAGCATGTGGAAAATGAGAAACTAAGAATACCTTGAAGATCAAGAATGGAATCATCTAATTTGTATTTGTGACTCTTCAGAAACTTAATGTTGTCCTCATGATGCTTTATTTTCATCCCAAACACATGCAAATCATCTTGAAGTTTCTGCAGAGTTTAGGTTATCACAAAGTGAGTGCCTGGAACATTCTCAAATTACAAGTGAGCTTACGAAACACAGAAGTGTGCAGCTTTTTTGTGACACCTTCCTTTGTAAGATACATAAATATATCTAGTTACACATAGAGACATATACAAACAGTTGACAGATCCTAACCACAAGTAAAATTGAGCAAAAAGAGCAAGATGATCAAATGAATGTTTCCAATTCTGTTACAATAGCTAGTATGACATTATTGTCTCCCCTACACCGTATTAGAACTGTTAAATACATTCACATTCAAGACTCAAAAGACTTAAGAATGATTTCACTACTTCCATAGACAGAGTTGCAGCAAAGAATATTACAGCATAATTAAATTTTACTTCAGAACCTTAGCGTTGTAGATGATGGATTGTGCTTGTGGAAATACTCCATTTTGGATCTCATCCCTGACAAACATACTAGTTTCTTTCGGATCCACTTGCATTAATGTGGATGACGATGCATCCTAAAATAAAAGGGAAGAAAAAAAAGAAGCTGCCTTGGTAAGATTCAAAATAGTAATAAGAAAAATCATCTTGTATTGCACACATTGTAAGAAATGAGAGGACAGAACAGTCTGCCCATGGACAGGCTTGTTTTTCATCATGGAAAGGTTTTCTTTACATAATGGCTTAAGTGGGGCATTAACATGCATCACTCTAAGGAACAACAATGGATGGAAGAAAAAAACAATTTTCTCCAATCAAGTAAATAAGAAAAATACAATTCTAGATAAATCCGCTGGCACTACTCTCTACTAAGATCTTCAAGCTAGAAAAAGAAAATGCCAGAAATTTCTCACTGAGCTGATTAAACTTCAGAACAGGGAAGAGTAAAATGATTATATACAATTGACAAAATGAAAAGGTTTTAGCTCCATTCAATTTCCCTAAAAGTGCTCTATTTATATGAAGGTTAAATAAGTTACATGCCAAGGTAACAACAACCTTCTGGATTAATTGTATGCCATTCAGGGGATTTACAACATTAAAGAATGCAACATTGTTTCACTGTCTACTCCTCTCATCCCACAATAACCTCCCTGTACCAAAATGAATTTTATTGTTCCGAATTTATACATTCTTTTCCTCCACCCAATAACTTGTAACATTCTCATCTAAGTGTTGTGTCCTGTTAAAAGAAAATAGTAACAGAAAAACCAACTACAAACCCACTTAAAATTTCTTATAATGCTTTCTTACAACATAAATCACCCTCAAACTAAGGTTCAAGTTCCCGCTACGAAAAAACCTTTTTCCTCAAAAAAACACTACTATTGAGAAGCAGGCGATCCCATGTTCACAGTAACAGCAAAACCAACTACAAACCCACTTAAAATTTCTTATAATGCTTTCTTACAATATAAATCATCCTCAAACTAAGGTTCAAGTTCCCGCTACGAAAAAAACTTTTTCCTCAAAAAAACACTACTATTGAGAAGCAGGCGATCCCATGTTCATAAATAATTTAAAAAAATAAAAATCAATCAAGCTGAATTTCACAACAAACTGTTTATTAAAAACCAGTCAAGGCCCACATTGCAAAATTGCCACCTAAACATATTCCTAATAAACAATTCCCACCATCATAATAAAAACCAGCAAACTCACTGTTAAAATTTTCCTTTAATAGTACTACAAATTCCAATCTTTTTCAAGATTCCCGTCAAAAGGTTTCTTCTTTTCACTCAAGAAACTCATAAATAAAATAGACATACAGAGAAGACTAACATGACATAACAAGATTGTCTTAGTGACCTTAAATTTACTTAAAACACCAAAACAAGTCCATGCACGTGTAGAAACCCGAATGGTTTCTGTTTGGTTGACAAAAAAAATTGCAAAAAAAAAAAGACGGACTTGAACTTTACACTGAGAAATAAGAAAGTTCAAAATATTATTTAACTTTCTTACATTTTCTTGGGAAATAAACAGAGAGTTTGAGAAGAGACACAAACCTGAGGATGGCTGTTGGGTTGAAACATATTTGTTTTTGCTGAGTTGAACTCTGATGTCTATGTCACTCTCTGTGTTGTTGTTTCTTTTCTTTCTTTCTCTCTCTAGTTTTTTTTTTATATTTGAAAGTAATAACTCTCTCTCTCTCTCTCTCTCTCTCTCTCTCTCTCGCTAGAGTTTCAATTTTTATGGAAACATTTAGGATCTTGTGTAAGCACAATCATGTTGTTTATGGTTATAGTGAGGGGGTAATAATTGTATTTTTTATATTTACAAATTAAATATATTAATTCAACTAATTTTTTTATGAATATTATATATATCCATGAATTAAATATATACTGTTAATTTTCATGAGAATATTATAAGTATCATAGCATATACTGCAAGTGTGGTGGCATCTCTAATATTAAATCTAGTTTTTAATCATTATTAAATTTGAGTTATCTTTCTCCTTCATCTCTAAATATAAAAATAAATAAATAAATACTCATTTCATAAATTATCAAAACACAAAATATAGTGTACACAAGTTTGATTGAATTAACTATATTAAAAAAAAAAAACACTTCCAACACGTTTCCCAATTCATGATATCTATTTTATTAACTTAATAGCTTTGATTAAATTATATTTTTATTCGCTCTCAAATATCTGATATTATTAATTAAATAATATATTGATTAATTAATATTTTTTATGGTAGGAGTATTAATTCATAGATGTTCATTTATATATATAGATATAAACAAGGGTTCCTTTTCTTGTGAGAATAGCAAAGCACTTTCCAGTCCTTCCACACTCATTGATTGAGAATTTGGTTTTGTAGTCTGAAATTGATTCTAATTTTAACCAAAACATAAAAATAAATAATATTTGAAACGGAAATGTTTAGTAGCAATGCTCTGAACTAAACTTCAAAGATCATCCATGCAAGAAGTTTCAAGCTATGAAACTGGCTGGCTTCACCAATATACTACAAAACCCTATCACTATACAATATGCTTACCAGCAACATTCAAGGGAAGTGCATTCGGATCTGTACGATGATCAGACTTGTTTGTTTCTAAAACATACCATCTATTTCCTAGACTCCACTGCCTCCACTTGATCCATGAGTTCGTTATAATTCTTGGACATCTTCTTCAGCTTCTTTATAGCTTTTTCACGCAGTCTGGTCGCATGCTCTATTTTTCCTTTTATACTTTGCAGCATTTCCATGCCTGCTTCGAGTTGCATTTTGATTCTCATCCTCTCTGGAGCAAGATTCATCTCATTCTCCGAGGTTTCAACTGGAAAGCAAATTTCAGAATCCCTGCAGAGAACAGATAGTTTAAACTTGGTTGAGTTTAACCAGACTTGGCCATCCTTTTCCTTTCTTACAACCTTGTATAGAATGCAAATCTTGTGAACTTTAGGATAAAACACATGAAGAGCTAGCTTTTATGAATGCACATTCCTAGACATGCACTCGAGCCCATCAAATTTCAACATCCAAGTTTTTAGCACTCCTCCTTGGTCCTAATTGATGCGGTGATAGAAGTAGCATTGCAAAAATGTATATGATGAAACCAATCCAAGGAAGAAAAATACAGTTACGGACACAAATTGTTAGCCACGTATATGTGCGTATTTACATGAGAGAGAGAGAAGCATACCAGCATCCTAGAGACATAATTCCATTTTCAATGACTCTGATCATTCCACCGTCTAAAGAAACAGCACCATGTTTGATACAAGCACCGGCTTCATTCATATGTTTTTCGGTGTCATAAACTTGGAGCTCTCCAAAAAGACGATATAACAAAGTTTCTCGAAGACCATATCCAGATTCTGTGCTTATGTTCATATATTGGGTATCTAAATTAATCATATTGGCAGCATACCCAATGAAACCTGATGGCACGTTCCCACTTCGTAATGTAGGATCTGACAGCTTTAGTTTCCTCTGTGGGTCACCACGTTCAAGCTCCCCTGTGTAAGGCCTGTCAAAAAACTCAAATCATGGGTGCTGATTTATCCATTTCTTGTAAAAACTAGTTAAAATCACATCATGGTTAATACTTAATACCAAAGGGTATACAAGGGGGACCCCAAGTTTATAAGGTGCAGATCAAGAGGAATCAAAATTCAAGCAAATGCCAATTATAGCACCTTATATCCTCCAGGCATATGACAAGAAAATGACCAGAAATAGATTGTGCAAAAGCACTCGCAGTTTCCTTGGATCTGCACACAACAGCAAGCATTTGGTCTTCACCCAAGAACTCAGCCAATATCCTGCAAATGAAGACGTTAAGAGAAAATATTACACATGAGAAAGTGCTCAAAGTTCATCTTATTAACAACATGATAAAATAGATAGCTACATACCTGCTTAGCTTGCTGGTGCCAACTGTTCCAAGGAGGGCAACCAACCCGAATATACCCTCCGTCAAATGGTTTTGAGGTTCTCGCAACGATAGAGATCTATAACATTGGCAAAGAATAGCTGCTGCGGAATGGTTCCTGCTTTCAATTTGTACCAGGATCTCCTCCTTAGTAAGCACAGAGTTTGAATTGTTCGAGGTTGGTTCCATGGAAGCTGAGAACAAAGTAAACCATGCACATTATCATTGCTTTTGATTAGCAAGGCAAAGAAATCTGACATGGCCAGGAGATTGAAGGCACATTCCAAAGTATGGACAAAAATCCAGAGACAATTATTGATCATCCATTTTTTCTTTGTCTTGATATTTAACGTTTGCTTAATGAAGTGTGAAACTAAATGGAGAAAAACTGTTCAGGTTCCGAACCTTGCAGTCCAGACACGTACTCCTCAATTTCTGTCTTTTCTTCATTCAGGACTTTAAGTTGCCTTCCAGAATTTCCAATTAGCTCATCATATTTCTCAATGTCATCCACAAGTCCCTGCCAGGAATAGTCCAGGAAAGAAACTGAAAATCTTGACTTGATCTATTAGCTATATAACAAGCGCTGCTTAAAGATACAACTCGTAAAATTTCCTAACTTCATGTTGGACAGGGGGACCCAAAACAAGTAAAAGAAACATAGCTGAACATTTAGATTGAGAAAACAGGATTCCATGCTAACTCTTAAGATCGCATTTGCATCAGAAAATTTTATACCATTCCATTATTCTCAATGGGCGTCATTAGGCTTTTAGTATACTCGAGGGACACTGAGTCTGGAATCAGTGGGACTTCTCTGCTTGAATATGGCGATAGAATTTCATCACGCTCCATTATTGGAGCTTTCATGACTGGAAGTTTGACCCTCAGCTGCAGCTCGGGGTAACAGGAGTGAGCAGCAATAAAGCGAAAGCTTCCTTCAATTGGAGGGATTTGAATAGCCGGAATGGTGCAGCAACCATGCCTCAATGTATACCGAATAGGATCCTGTAAATTAAAGGAATCTGACTTTATAGTTAGTGAATGGCATTGACCAGCTTTCTCTTCATTATGGATACGAAGATCAATATCACCCTGAGAATCAACAACTTCAAAAACTATATTTTCCAGATCAGATCCTGCTGTAAGAAACTCTGGTAGCTGAAAGGGGAAAATAATGTAATTAGTTGGGAATTACTATAAGAAGACACATATCTATGACAATCAGAAGCAAAAACTTACAAAACTCACCTTTGTTGCAATTCTCAGCTCCCTCTTTTCAGTTTGAAGCTCTTGCTTGAAAACAACTTTGTTTTGATATGAAATAGAGTATGATACTGGAAGAAAGGAAGAAGAATCTAATTAGTAATTGCAACATATCGATAGAGCTGAAGTGCTACCCTGCCTCATATTGTCAAGATCTTGCTACCGAAACGCAGTATAATGTTTGTCAAAATCTAAGTGAACGAGTTCTTATGCCAGATCATTCAGAATTGTGTCTTAAGGCCAGGAATGCGAATAAGCAGAGCATGATTACTAGAAACCAGTGGAGCTAGAGATTGATTGTATTTTACAAGTTCAAGTGCTTGCTGAAGAAATAATACCTTTTAGAAACCAGACTACTGAGTTCATATTAGGATAAGATCAAGGAACACTATTATTGACAGCACAGCTAATCGAAGTTTGAGAGGTTAGCATAGTATGATGAAAAAACTAGAAAGTTACAAGTGATTATTATATGGTACATATAAATCAGATAACATTTCTTAAGACATAAACATATTCATACAACTAACAGTATCCCATAGGACAGACAAGAAAATATTTTCTTCTCTGTGATAATATGGTTTAGAACACACACTTCATCTTTTAACCATTTTTATGTTTGACCTTCTTTTAAAGTCTTTCAGCCTTGTGATAATCTGAAAGAGTTGCACAACGACAGAAACAAATCAAGGGATTACAAGCTATATTATAACAATGGCATACCTTTTCTTTCAAAACCAGCTGTCACCTTCAAGACACCACTGAGATCAATGCATCCATCCTTGTCCACCTAAAATTGAAAAGGTTTCAAACTCAGCACTCATATCACACACCAAGCTTAACGCTCAATTCCAACTATTGTTACATTCATACTTGAGAATTAAGATATCCAAATGAACCATAAGAATTTGCATGCCATATAAGGTACTGTCTGATGTTTTAGGAGTTAGACAATTCACTTTCTAGTTACATTCATGCTTAAGAATTAAGATCTCCAAGTGAACCATAAGAATTTGCATGCCATATAAGGTACTGTCTAATGTTTTAGGAGTTATATATACAGAACTAGACAGTTCATTTTTAGTACACAAATTGCAAAAAATAAAACAAATATTAATTGAATATGTGAAAGATATACCATAATTGCTGGCAACAGGTAACGTGCATCATTCAACATCTAGGGTACAGAAACAAAAACAAAAAAAAGACATCTTTGGTAGTCAAGGAGAGCGTAACTAATACTTGAAACAAGTACCCACGGGGAGACCACATTTATACTGATCCAATGCCTCATAATAAAAGTTTCCTCTTAAAAAGATATTGTCCTCAGAGTTGAAGGTTTTGTGTAACCAAATTCATTCACTTGTAAAATGAACAGATGAGAATCCAGCCAATCCCCCATCTCCTTGTCAGTAGGGATATGTTATGAATTTCCGAGAAGCTTAAATTAAAACATGCATGGGACTAGCATCACTGATTACTGTTCATATTTATTAAAAGGGTATGAATGAAATCAGTTCACCTCATTGCAGAAGAAGAGCATCGAACAGAAAATGCAAAGACGAAAAGTAGAATGAAATTTTACAAAGGCTATATCTTCTATGCAAACTACCTTCTTTTATCAGTACATGGCCAGATATTATCAAAACCCTCAACTGCATTTGACATAGCTTACACAGAGATTCAAAACAAAGCAAATGAAACCTATTTACACAGAGATTCAAAACAATAGCAAATGTAACCTATTTTTAGGCCACAAAATAGACTGTCATTCACAGTTCACCATATGCATGACACTACCCCTAACATGAGCACACCCAAATATTAACTACACAATCCAACCATTACTGGAAATCAAGAAAGTTGAGAACCAGACCTTACGCTTTGAACCTTCGTTATCAAGAATACAAAACCCATCCACATTCAACTGAACTTCCAAACCTTTTCCGACATGGTTATCATGAGCATCAAGCATCTAGAAGGCATAAGTATAGTAAGCATATCAATAAAACCCATAAACAGTTAGTCAATGATCTCATTCCTATCAAAATGAAAATTCTCAAATGCAAAATCTTCAGAAGCTGCTAAAGTGATCAGATTTAAGTACTGCTGTTTCTTGTGTATGATTGTAAATCTAATTTTGTTAGAAATAATCCACAACCAATTTTTAATCTCTTCCCAAACGACAGATTAGCAACTGCTTGCATAAGCAGATGAAGAAACCATGACTTTTCCACTTGTCCTTAAATACAAGATGCGCCAGAAATTGATAATAACAATTACCTCTAACACAAGTTTTTTTACCACAAAACCTGGAAGCAAGTGTTTTTCCTGAATTTGTGGTCGGCCTGTGATGTGCTGTACTGATCCGGGCAGAACTGATACAAAATGAGGAAAATAAATGAAGAATCCACTAGAACATTAAGATAGGGAATTAAACATCATGACTGAGTCATTATGAGCAACATTGTCACACATGGATCATAGTACCTTGACATGGAATAGAAACTTTAATCAACTCATCTACAGGGCATATCACCAAGGTGGCTTCGTACTTTGGCCGTATTCTATCCAACTTGTCGCTCACAATTAGCACATTCTGAATTTATTTATTTTTTATTCCAAATAAGGCTCTGATAGTGTAAGAGGCACATTTTGCCTAAGAAAAAAAATACACAGCAACATCTACAAAAGCACCATAGTTAAAGAATACCTGAACTTTAAGGGTCAATTTATCAGAAGAAAGGCTTTTCTTAAATTTGTCTGTTTCAGCAAGCACACCCACGACTGAATCTAACTTCACAGTTATTTCTGGAACAGATTTAAATGGGATTCGATTGCCGTAGATGTCAAGACACCCAATAGAGAATGATGGAAATGGTGAGCCCACCCTATTAGATGATTATTTGCTTATAAGAAGAATGAAAACTTCAGATATTATATATAATAAAAGTGCATGCTGTATTGGAACAGTAATTCAAAAACCATTTTTTAATGAACTTGAAAAGATTTAAAATTCAAGTCTTGCAGGTTACTATAAACAATTAAATCCAAAGTCAGTAAGTTAATCATGAAAAGCTACTTACCTCACACATGGTTTTCCATGTATATCACCTAAAAGCTTCCACTTTCCAACCTCTCGAGATGCCTTGACCAACAATCTTTTGTCATATTTTTTACAATTTTTATCACTCTACAGAAAAGATTTTATTGCATTAGAACATGATCAGGAACATAAACTACATTGGGACATATGAAGAAAAAAAATACATGATTAAGTAGTGCATCACTTACAAGAGTGAATAAAAAAGTGTAAACACCAGCCTCTTTAAATAAGTTGGGTAACTTGCAACCCAGTGAAAAAATATACAAGCCATTGAACCCCTTACGAGAAGAAGGAGCTATGCGTGCTGAATATATATGCCCTACATTTTGGCATTCCTCTGCTGATTTTCTGATTTTAACCTCTATAGACATCTCTAAATTAGTTTTGGCAATATACTTTTGGTCCAAACTCTTTGAATGACTGGAAGAAATATAAAGAACAGGCCGAACAACTGCCACTATTTCTGCTGGAGGAGCGCATCCAGCTTCAACTGTAGATTCAGTAGGGAATCCCTAAATCATAGAACATGATTATATAGATAGTTACACTTCCATAAACAGAAACCATAAAGGAAAAAAATATATAAAAACCAAGTGATCACAATAAAGATTGAGAAGAAATATATACTCAGTATGTTTAAATTCTGAGTTTTGAACCAGCATAAACTCAGTGGCTTAGCCACTGCATGGAGCTTGATTTTCAAGATATCTATTCAATTTCTCCTACCCTAGCATGCTAAAAAGAGGAAAAACTGTGAATGGCTACTTTGCTCCAAAATAAGCAGAGGAAAGACAGTTGGAATACACTGACCCCATCGATCCCCAACTCTCGACAATGTTTTCTTCCAAGCACTTCAATTGTAGAGGGAGCTTTCTGACCTTGCTTCTGAAGTTGGCAATCCCACTCAGAACTTCCAATAGTGTGGCACTAATACATAGGATCATGATTCAGAAAATTCCTCAATCATAAGGAACAGTTAAAAAATATTGATAAATATGTGACATGTAGGTATGTTCTGAGAAAAAGAAACATTAAATGTAAATATGAAACAAACCTTCCCAGAGTCGATCACACTAATAGGTATTGATATAGAGCTGCGAATATCAAATTTGCCATCTTTAACTGAAAGCACACAGCCATCCTCCTCTGCAATGTCTAGTGGCCTTCCATGTCCACATAAACATATGAACATATATCATAAAGATATCACAACAATAAGATGTATGTGTATATACATATACATATATAACAGATAAAAAAATTCTGCAAACAAAATATAAAATACAGCATACCTGCATATAATCCAAGCACCCCCTATTGAATAGAGACATGAAAAGACATGGTCAGGTTCATTGATTTCAACAAAAGGGCAATGATAGGAAAAGTCATCTGTTCCATTTAAATTAAAAAAAAAAGTGCAGGCCTCAAGTTCAATGTCACAATGCTGCAAGAAATGTTACTTACCACCAGCATCGCCTTGAACTCCTTCAATCAAAAAATGTTCTAATGTTAGGTAAACATTTTTATTATGGAACCCTGGGCCAGCTCCCTTTAAAACTTTTATTTTCTGACCACGTTTCCAAATTGCTCCTTTCCTTCTTAAAGTATCACGCACTCTCACGACTACAAGTTGAAAAGAAAAAAATTACGTGATCAAATAGAATCAGATACAAAAACCAATTAAACAACAAAAGTAAAGAGTTGAATGAACAAATGATGTACTTAGAAATATTACATGGTGGGCTACAGATGAGATAAATATTTATAATCAAATCAAAAAGTCAACCAACATGTTTTCCACCCAAAAGATAAGATGTTAATCAGCCCTACCATCAGATGAAATGCCAGGTATTTTGTTTGTGGGGCCAACAACAAGAACTTCATCATCCTCACCAGCACCGACTTCTGTATCATATTGAGAATGCATCTCAAGAATCCATTCTTCATACTCTTTTTCCAGATGTGAAGGACTTAACAATTTACCATCCCTTGAAATATCAACATTAATTTCTGCAATGATGAAATTATAAAATTAATATCATATATTGGACTAAACCAACTAAAACTATTTCCATATTTAAAATGGAAAATGAGATAAAAACATAACCTTTTTCTTTCTCGAGCATCTTATGGCTGAAGTTCTTCAAAACAATTGTAAAAGGATTGTTGTGTGCTAGATCAGTCTGTAAATTGCAGTTCATTTACATTAACAAGGTTCATTTAACTGTCTGCAACAACATTTACAATACAGGATGTATTTATTGCCTAATCACTATCCCAAAGTGATTGAAGTTGGCTATTAGATGTGTGTCTCCTGCTGAAAATTAAAGCATCAACATGCACCAAGGTACATGAGTGCACAAGCACACCTAAGAAGTTGTTCACAAATAGAGTAAATAATTATTTTTATTCATATATTGACCTTGATCAACCCGGGTTAACCCTCTTGGCCCATGACCCAAGTCTTGTCCTATGTCAACCTCCGAGTTGAATTTGAAAGCTATAATAATAATTACTTTATTTTTTCTCTGACTCTGTTTAATTCCTGTTAACCCTCCCAACTTGTGATTCAAGTCTTTTCTCGGATTGATCCCCCAAGTCAATGTTAAAACCTTGATAATAACTTTTTTAATTTAGACGTTGTCTCAAGTTAACTCGGGTTAACCATGTTGACCTGAGACATGAACAGTGTCCTGAGTCAATCTTCTAATCAGGTTTTAAAACTATAATAATAATTGTTTTTTATCCTTACATTGATCTAGGTCAATGATCAACCCAACTCGTGACCCAATTTGATCCCCGGATCAAGTTTTAAACTATAATAATAAATATTTTTATTTTTATATTGACAAGGGTTGATGATCATACTCGACTCATGACCTAGGCTTTACACTAGGTCGACCCCCAAGTCAAGTTTTAAAATATAAAAATAATTATTTTTATTCTTAAGTTGACCCATTTCAAAGATCAACCCGACCCATGACCCATGTTTTACCCTCGTTCAATCCCAGAGTTGAATTTTAAAACTATAATAATAATAATTTTTATCCTTGGATTGACTTAGGTCAATGTTTAACCTGACTTATGACCCGAGATTGCCCTGGGTCAACACTCGAGTCAAGTTTTAAAATTATAATAATAAGTACTTTTATCATTAGATTGATCATGGTCAATAGTCAACCTAACCTGTGACCCAAACCTAGCTTTGAGTCGACCTTAAAGTCGGTTTTTTAAGACTATAATAATTATTATTTTTATTTTTATATTGACTCGGATCAACCCAAGCTAACTTTTTTGCTAAGAATTGAACAAACTTATCCTACCTCTTATAGTGGGAAAAATTTATCTACTAGAATAGACAAGCTATCCAAAGATGCACCAAACATCTTCAAAAAAAAAATTATCATGTTTCACCTTTATCCAACATACTAGACACAACCTTAAATAACAAATTTGCACAAATTAATGTTCCAAGTGAGAGGACATAACAAAGGAGGAGTCAATCCAATGAAAGTTAATTGGACTCCATACCATGTAAACAACTTCATATTAAGCACCAAGCTGTGGCAAATAACATTATAAACATGTGTGCATGCTGTAGACTTCATCAAGTTCCTTACCTTTGAGGGTGTTGGATTGAAACCAGCATCGGTATCTGCATATATAACAGTTTCTGCTGAGTACTGATACTGTAGAAAGTACACAAAAATGCACAGCATATATACAGAGATGCAAAATGTTTTTACAAATGTGATATGAAGATGAGAATATTTCCACAAAAAAAGAAGAAATACCAATAAAACATTTAACTCTTAGGCAGCATCTCTTCAATATGTGTGCTTTATCTCCTTTTTTCTGCTTGAATTCCATAAAAGGAAGACACGCCTACAATGAAGCAGAATGACTGGAATTAAGTGTAATAGTCACAGAGATGCAGATCAAACAGTAAGGCAAGGGTTGAAGCACCAGAGACTTGTAAAAACAAATGGATGAAACTAGAGCAAAATAAATTTTGTATTGTTTAATTCCTCCCTGGCACCTGATTTGCAATTACTTCAATTCCTTTTAATTTGTGTATCGATGTTTATGCATGCACAAAAGGCAAAATTTAACCTAACTCTCATAATCTGCAGTACCAACAATTGAACGTGAGTGTAAAGGTTAGCATCCCTTGGTAGTGTTTCACCTGAGTTCAACATGGAGTCATGGAGGGATGCCCCCTTTGAAGTTCCATTAACGTGTCAATACAGGTTGCTTTCTCAAATCCTAGAAGTGATAATGGGTAGAATGAACAAGACATCACATGAAGCAGAAGGAAATTCTCGCATCTAACAAGAAATTTCTATAGCATTGGGCAGCAGCTCGGAAAACAGTCAACTTAAGTCTGATTTCTTAGCTTGTAGTTCTCTAGCAGTGTTAGAATCAATAAACAATGAAACCGTTACAAACTTTTGATAATATAAGAAAATGTTAGTTAAACCTATAGTCTATACTCCCTACACAAATCATGTAACAGAAGCAGATGGGGCAACTAATAGCTCAAGATGGAGGCAAGCCAGAACATCTTCCAAAGACATGTATATTTTGAAGACTTGGTCACCGTGAACTTTCTGCCTAAAGCAAACCAGAAGATCTTTAGTACTAGCACACTTCATTGGCCTAGATTTTTAAGCAAGTTACCTTTACACTACTTGACAAGTCTCCACGTCTAAATAATTCTGAAATTTCACGGTGCTTATTCATGTTTCTGCAAAAGTTCCAAGTATTGCAGGTACCATTTGTCAAAATTCTTTATTTGGTAATTGTCATACATATTGAATTTTCAATTCACCTTCTCATGCTTAGATTTCTTATATCAGGATGGACTACAATCACCTAGTGCATCAATCTTCGAATACAGGAACAATGAACCCCGATGATAATAAAAGATGCTAAACAAATGGGTACTGGAATCTGACCCACACTAAAAATCTAAGACATAAACACTGCATCATTGATATAATGCATATGCATGTCAAAATCCACAACATACAGCTTAGCTCTGTAAGTACAGCAATGTACCATGATTCTGAGAAAGCATTGCAAGCCTTGATAATTGGTTTCGAATTATTGAAACCTTGACTAGATCTTGATCACAGAAGCACTTAGTCTTTTTTTTATCAAATACTAAATTTTCCACTTCTAAATATTAAGAGCAGAACAGGTATGATGCACAAAATGGCAGATAGTGGTTCCTCTACCAATCAAATTAATTAGGATATATAGCAAGAAAGATAAATAACCCAACGAGCATCTGGAAGTAGACGGCCAAGCCTCCGGATAGAGACATGTGTGAAGGTCTCAAAGCTTTCTCCATTTCCACACCCTTGTTCTTTCAAATTCTCCAAAATCTTTTCAATACTCTCTTTTCCCTTTAACAAGAAAAATTCTCAAATCAAAAAAAAAATCTATTACAAGAAAGAAAATAAGCTTTGCTAGCTGTTTATGTACCTCGGAAATGGGGAAATAAACACACTTTATACGTGCATTGGCTTCTTGAGATGCCCTTGAACCTGAAATATCACATTCTTAGAAGGTGATTCTAGAAATGCTCAGAGCTGGCATATGCTAACAGCTCGCATGGCATCACTGGTCACGACTCAAAATAAGAACAAAGGAAATATACAAGCTAAAGAATATGAAAAGAGATGTCCATTACAATACCAGAAATGTAGCTTCGCATATTTAAAAAAGAGGAACAGTGTGTTTTCACCTGAGCTTCTGGTTGAGGCAACATCCTGTTTGATGGAAAAGTGAAGCTGAAAAATAAACTCAGGGCCATTGCAAGAGTGCAAGTTGGTAATCGACACCTCCCCACCATCAATCTCAGCTAAATCAACACCATTAACCTGAACAGCAAAGAATGCGGTGCTCTATGTTAAGGGCATTTACCACTCACACAATTGGACAAGAGTAAATCTCAAGC
Source organism: Salix arbutifolia (assembly GCA_025169955.1). NCBI lineage: Eukaryota > Viridiplantae > Streptophyta > Magnoliopsida > Malpighiales > Salicaceae > Salix > Salix arbutifolia. The sequence goes on along the minus strand of CM045913.1, from coordinate 937,666 downwards.
ACCTTACAGTCATTAACAGAATTAAAAGTACGAGTATCCCATATGATATTCCTGTTTTTGCTTATTTGCCACCGTTATTATTTACTTCTAAGATGCATATTTATTAGAGGATATAAGAAGCTGCAGATCAGTAGCTCACATCTTGTATATCAACTCCATCAAACGTTAAGTTCATAAAATTCCACACAAAAACCCAACTCTATCCAAAATAAAGTGAAATCGTTTTTCCTCCTTTGAAAATAAATGTAAAGTGCAAGCAACATTTCAGTTACTAGGGAAGTCTAACATATACCAAGGACATTCAAAATCAAGAACAGCAACATATTCAAAAGCAGGAACAGAGACATATTCAAAAGCAAGAACAGCTACGTATAAGACCTGAAATTCCACAGGTCTGGTAGTTTTCCCACTTTTGGACACCTCATCACACTGCAACATAAACGAAATAATTCAGGAATGTTAAATGTTGGACAGTAGAGAACAAAGCATAATAATGCAGAAGAAAATTTTCTATCATCTGGAGAAATCACTGATCTATGGTGCCTCTATGAATGATAGTTATGCTATAAATTCTATTTCGCGTCCTCTTATTATCCTAACAAATGCAAAATCTTTTGTGAAGTATCAACGACTACACTGTAATGGATTTGAGTAGATTTGGAAATTAAAAAGAAATGAGTGGATTTAAATTGCCTTCCAGCATAGATACAAAAAAGAAAGAAAAACTCTGAGCTATTTAAATGACATCATAGTTATTACTTTCCTTGCTGGGGATTGTTCACTCAGAAGTGTGGAATTCATCACTGCACTGTTAAGTAACTGACTCTCCGTACACACCTAGATAGAGTGACTATGTATTGAAGTGTGCATATGTATAATGAAGCTGAATGGAAGTCAAATTTAATGTGCTAGAGAAGCACATTTGATAATATCAGATCCATGCAGATAAAGAGAACAATGTAACAAAACAAATAAGAACGCAAAATGCAAACAAAATTAACTAAGAACCAAGTGCAATGTCACAAGCATGCATCATGCTCTAATGAGGATTATCAATTCATAAACTTGCAGAAACTTAGTAATGTTTGAGCAGCAACTTAACATTTAGATTTCAAGCTTCTTTTTCTCTGTAGCCATCTAGATTTTTACTTAGAATGCCTCAAAAGTTACTGGAAAAAAAAATATCTGATGATAAACTTGATGTTATCAAATGACATCATATTTAAACTTAAGTTACCAAGCAAAAATGGTTTAAGTCTCAGTGTGGTTCAACCACGAGATTCTAAAAGTGGTATATTTTCAGTTACTAGCAGCAGAAAACAAGGAAAACCTTTAAGATTACTCTCTTGAGCAAGGGTACTTTTAAATCATATATAAAACCTTCATTGCAAATTAAAAAGAAAAAAAATAATGATCATTCTTGCAATTCAGAATAGAAGATATTGGTACATGACAAAGACAGTATACTGACTAGGAAACAAAAATTTACACTACATAATCGTAGAAAAACAAAATTGTATACATATTCCAACCAGAACTTTATTGCTTCCTCAAGAAATGACAACCATGAGATATAGCAACAATACCAATAACAATGACAAAACATTTACTCTTTTGTAACTTGCATATGAGGAGAGTTCTTTTTCTTTCTTTTTTTAATCTTGCAAGCACACCTGAATATAAGGAAAATATATGTCCTTCAGCTTGCATTGGAGTTGAAATTTGTCCAAGTCTCTTACTTTAGGCTCCAATATCTCAACCTGTTAATCATTTAGGCTCCAATATAAGCAGATGAACTCACTTTTAATTGCTATTCATAGTACAATTTACATACTACTTCATGAGGAATTTAACAATGCTGAGAGAAGCACAAGATATTAACTTTTGTGAAACTTCCCTGGGGTGATTTTCCAATTTCATCTTCTGAAGGATCCCTCATTCCTCCACTAGTCTAAAATAAAAGATACAAATAGCCTTAACTGATATTTGATAAATCATAAAACTAAGGGGGGGAAATCTATTAAAAGGACAGAATAAATAGTTCACGGAATTTATTTACCTTCCAAGTTGTTTCAGAACCAGAACTGCGGAGCAGAGCCTCTCTCTCAAGATGTAGAGTATAGACTTTCTTTGACTCTTTTGTCTTGGAAGATACTAAAGCACGTCTATAATACGGAAGAAAAATGAGTTGGGCCAACATTCAAACTAACATGTTACTGCACTGGTGCAACCACACAATAAGATGGTTAGATGAGGTTCTATACCTCCCTAAATGCATGGTTGCAATTGGTCCACCATATCCAAACATGCCAAAATAAGGCTGTATTGCAGAAAACAACACCATAAAAAACAAAGCAAAAGTAGCAAGTAAAGCAGGTTTATTAGCTTGAGAACAATCTCTGGTTGAGAACAAGTGATAATTTTAAAGCTGTTGCAATACAAAAACAATAATAGCATCCCGGTGTAGGAAAGGCAAACGTATCACTGTTCTGCATCTATCGCCATCAATTTTGATTTGCATCATAAATAGATAAAAGGATTTGTTCAACAGCCGATGAAATTTCAGAGCATATACATTAATGTGCTTTGTACACAAAGCATACTGCTCTACATCAGCACATATTAGACAGTAAAGCAGAAAGTTTGAACTAAAACATACTATCAAATAAGGAGGTTTGACCCCTATTGCTTTTGTCTTGAATGATCTATGCAGTGAGGCTCCCATCTTTCCCCTGAATAAGATTGAGAATAAAAAAGGTCAGGGTCAAAGAAGCAAGACACAAAATGATAGTCCAGACTCCAGAAAACCTAGTTGTCATAATATCTACAGAAAACATGTTATGTAAGGAACAAAAAACACTAGAGGCCGTATATTAAAAATCAATCATTTCGTAAACAATGTACATGTAAATTATACTCCTGTGATTTCCATTGGAAAAAATATTTAAATTCTTTCAACATCATGTTTATGTTTAACAATCAATTACACATATTCTACTTTTTTCCTTTACTTTCTAAAGAATTCTTTTCTATATTGTTTAGTGAAAATTACATCTCATACCACCTGCTTAAATCAGAAATGCTGTTCAATCATTTTTCTTCTATTTTTATTAATTGAGAGATAATCTTTATGGACAGAAAATTATTTCCACATTTCTTCAGAGATCTGTCATGCCCTACAGCATGCAGTTTTTCAAAGAGCATGAAGAATAGTCCCTCTGAAACAAATTGTTTCAAAACCTCAGATTCCTACCCATAACAAATATTTATGTTTCTTCTATCCAGGAGATATCATTAAAAAAAAAAAGTAGTTTTGATGCCCTTCTAAACTAGTACACTACCCATTTGCTATTCCAGAAGCACCCAAACATCTAACTACCCATCAAAAAATAACCTTAACCTTGAAGAGAACGAGAAAAGCTGCTGTGACATACCACTTCACAATAGAATTTTCATCACTAGCATCCATTCCAGGACCAGTATCGAAAATTGAAATCTTATCCTTCGTAATGTCCACACTGCAAAAGCACTAGATTAATGGAACAACATATCACTGAAGTTTGAAAATAAAACACACACTGATGCAACTAAAAAACTGTCATACTTGTCCCTTTACATGGTAAATGCCATAGAATAGCTTTCTGTTCAGAAAGAGAATTCTCTTGTGCTGTTAGAAAAACCCAAGAGCATTCACCACAGGTATGGATTTAAAAATCTATTAAAATGTGGCTTTGCTATCATTTAACTGTCATCGCAGTGTAATTCATCAATACAGGCAAAAGCTTTTGAAATGACAAAAATACTTTTATAAAACATCAATACAGGCCTGTTTGGTTTCCTGTAAATTATTTTTCAAACTTTTCTATATTTGTTTACCATTAAACAAGTTGATCAACCGAAAAAACTTTTCAGTCAAAAAAAAATATAGCTTGGTTTCAAGGAAAACACTTTCAGCACTTAGAATTTGATTTTATTTGATTTTTTGGGCAGAAAACACTTTCTAAAATTGCGGAAAAATCAAAAATATATCGTTATTTATTGATTATAACAAATTTGATCCTCAATATTTTTATTGTTATATATATATGTATGATAAAAGATTTCAATTAAAAAAAGAATAAGAGAAAAGCAAGTACCAAAGTTGATATAGAAAATCAAATTCTAAGGTATGAAACTGAAAGAAAAAGGTTTTAAATAATATATATATATATATATAAAAAAAACTAATAATATTTATTTATTTATTTTATTTTCTTGCTTACTTTTTTGTTATAATTTTGAGTTTTTTTATTCTTCCAGGTAATTTGTTTTTTTGTTATTTACGCAATAATAGTAATAATTTTTTTTCTCTTTTGTTGGGGTTATTGGTATTTTTTATGATTATTGTTGTTGTTGTTATTCAAGTCAAATGTTTTTTTAAGGCTAATAATATTTATTTTTGTTTTATCATTTATTTTATTTTTTCTTTCTCTTTTGTTATAGTTTTGAGTTTTTTAATTCTTTGACGTCAATTTCTTTTGTATTAGTTATGCAATAATAGTAGTAATTATTTTATATGTTTTTTTTTTGAAATGTTTTTTTAAGGGTAACAATTTTTTTGTCATTTATTTTATTTTTTGAGTACTATTTGGATATTTTTTATTTTTTTTATTTTTTTATTCTTCGAGGTATTTTTTTCTTTCATTATTTATGCATTAATAATAATAATCATTTGGGATTTTTTTTCAAATGACTTTGTTAAGGCTAATAATATTTATTTTTCTTTTGTCATTTTTTTACTCTTTTGTTATAATTTTTAGGTATTTTTTATTCTTCGAGATAATTTTGTTTTGTCATTATATATGCAATAATAAAAATAATTAGAGATGTATTTTTCTTGCTTAGTTTTTTGTTAAAGATTTTGAGTTTTTATATTCCTAAGGGCAAGTTAAAAAAATTTATTATTTTAACAGTACTACTAATAATAATTTAAGGTGTTATGATCTTAAGGATGATAGTGACATTATAAATTATCATGATAATAGCAATTATAATTTATTGTAAAAGTTATGGTACTTATGATGTAACTAATTATGGGTTTGATGGTAATAATAACAATAACTTATAAAATAATATAAAAATATCAATAATGTCAAATAGAATTATAATAACGATAATAATACTAATTATAATTGAAATAATATTAAGAACAACAACGATGTTGGTTATCGTGATGATTATTGTCATAATAATGATAACGACTATAACAATATTGTCAATAATAATCAGAATACTAATTATTTACAATAATTATTCTAATAACAGTTATAATAATTATAACAATTTAAGAATCATGATAATTAAAATGGAATAATTAGCAAAATAATTCATTAGTCGGTGTTGTTTTTGTTCAAAACTAACTTTCACTGCTTTTTTATGTATGATATTTCAAATTTAATATCATGTAAACAAACAAATACAAAGCCACACATAGAGAAAACGGGTGGAAAAATTGAGCCAAATTATTTACAAACGCTTTGATACACATATACAATCCACCGATTAAATAATTATCCAATCATTCAACAATAGCAACATTCAATCACTTTGATGCACAAAACAAATAACTCATTTTAAACGGATGTTATCAATGATAATTTTACGAATTAAAGTTTTTAGTTAATCAATAAAAACACGTGCAACAATCAATCAGTTTGCTATATCAAAAAAGCCCAGTGCAGCGCGTGGGCAAGGAAACTCGTTTGATTTTCTATATCAACTTTGATACTTGCTTTTCTCTTATTCTCTTTTTAATTGAAATCTTTTATCAAGATTTCATCCTCGTTCTTTTGATTGCTATTTATTTCATTTGAAATAATTTATGAAACTGAAATTTCTTTTTTAATTTCATCATATTTAATTTTTTTCTGTTAAATTTGATCTCAATTATTTTGATTGTTAATGATTTCATTTGAATTTTATGAAATTATATTATTTTTTATTTCAGCATTCTTTAACTTTTTATATATTAGATTTAATCATTATTCTTTTAATGAACTTGCAACAAAAAAATAAAACAATAATAAAATAATTTCCGAGCTTATTTTCTATAATATAATCAAACAATGAAAAGTTTTTTCATCTCATTTTTCATGACAATAACAAATATTTCTGGAGTTCATTTTCCATGAAAACCACTTTTCAAAATGAAACTATTTTCTAGTAATCAAACGAGACCTTGATTGCTAGCCATTTGAGCCCTAACATAACTCCCATACAGAAGCAACTGAAGAGGTGCTTGATCAAATGATGGCATAAATTATATAAAAAATGAATAATAAATAACAAAATACCATACCTGATCCGTTTCCTCCCATTTTCACCATTAGACCACACTGCTTGCAAGGAATTATCCTGGTAAATGAGAACCAGAGTCCATGCTCACAACTCAAAAACAACAGCAGCACAAGATCAAATTCAATCTCACAATTATTCCACGCAACTTACAATTAAATCAGCAAGTGCGGTCTCAAATGTATATTCTTCAGGCAACTCCCTGAGTAATTCAGTATCAGGAGTCAAATCCCACATGTTCTGCATAAGTCAACTTAAATCCATCATCACAAAACTAACCAGAAGAACCCTTCAAAATTTAACAAATTACTTAAATAATCAAAATTAACACCACTAACCTCAAAAGTATCAGAAACCTCAGCCGACGATCCATCCTAATTTCAAGCAAATCCATCATTGATTAACACTGGCTCTTTCTTTCATAGCAACAAAACAGAAGGTGAATAAACACATCAATTAAACTACATGTCACTCACGTGAAGCCGAAGGATGTGGCATTTATGCGGCTTGAAAGCCTTAAACTTGAGCCTCTGCCTCATTGATTTTCCATTTTCATCCTCCACAGACCAGCATCCACTTTCCCAATTCAAAGTTCTTTTCTTTTTCATCGAAGGTGATGATCCTCTTTGAGTTAAAGTATATTGTTGTTTAACCAAACCAATAAAGTCTTGCACCCACATTTCAGGTTTCGGGTCAGGCAGTCTCACAATCACGGCCATTCCATTCGGTAACAATATCTTGAATTTGTAAACCACCACCCCTTCACCTCCTTCTCCTCCTCCTTCTCCTCCACCACCACCACCACCATCATGCGGCACCAATTCCAACCGTCTCTTTCTACTCGGCTTCACATCCATCTTACCGAACTCTATCCAAAAAAAAAATCAAATCTTTGAGTATAAATAACCACAAACCTGTCCAGGAGAAAGAAAAGTTCAATCTTATTTCAAGTTTAAAATTCATTCTCTCTCTCTCTGTTTAAAAATCAATTTGTCCAAAAAAATTCAAATCTTTGACTGTTTTTGCTATCTGTACCATGAAAAAAAAACACCTACACGAAAGAAGAGACTAAAAATTGTCCAAGAAAACAAAAATTGAAAAAAAAAATCGAATCTTTTACTGTTATTTACTATATCTAACATGGAATTCAAATTTAATATGAAAACACACACAAAAAAGGCCCGTGATTGTCCAGGAAAAAGAAAAATAGGGGGGCAAAAAGCAAATCTTTGACTCTCATTTGCTATATCTACCATTGAAAAAAAAGGCAAATTTGTCCATGAAAAATAAAAATTTTAAAAAAAAATCAAATCCTTAAAAACGCTACTAAAAATCAACGTCTTTCTCTCTGCCTTCGTGCGTTTGTAGTGTGACTGATAAGTTATAGCACATATATAACTCACACATCATACATACACACGTAGAAACTACAATATAATCATACATTCATCACACACACACTTACATGCGTAGAAGGAAACAGAACAGAACGTTCAAGAAGCTAATAAAATCAAATAAAACAATTTTTTCTTTCTCTCTGTATCTAAACTCGGCTAGTGTTCCTGAAGCTGTAAAGAATCAGCCATCGAGAGAGGAAGAGAAGGCCATGAAGAACGACAACGTTTCAGTTATCTTTAAGGAGTTGAAAACCAGAGAATATTATACCCTCTTCTTGCCTTTAAGGCGGGGAATGGAATTTGGTCGTAGAATTTCGAGTTTTTTAGAATGAGAAACAGAAAACGTTGCGTGTCAAAGAGAAGCTGAAGGGAGTGAGAAAGTAGAGAAGATGATGAGAAAACTTATGCTTTTGCAGTATGATTTGAGAAATTTTAAGTATTTTTTTAATTGAATTTTTTAAATTATTTTAATATATTAACATTAAATTAAATTTAAATAAAAATCATTTTTGAATAAAAAACCTTTTAACAGCACTAAAAAGTCTAAAAGGCCTGAGACGGCGGGAGGGCGTATGTTAAGTCAGAAATGGCTAGACTGCGCTGGGGTGTTTGCGAAAGTAGAATTTTTTTGTCTCACTAAAAATTGACACGTAAGAGCAACTCTTATGGCAATAACCATTTTAGAGAGCCAAATCTTTAAAATGGTTTTTTGAATATTATATATATAACTTTTTTGTTGATGTGTGCTCCAATGGTAAAAATCATTTTGGAGAGCCATTTTTTTATATTATTTTAAATATAGTATAATTATTTTGTATATAGTTTAATTATGCAATTAATTATACAATTAATAAGGTAAGTTATATAATTAAATAATTACTTCTAAAAAACCCTCCAACAATATAATTATTAATTTTATTTTTTTTTTTACTTCTTGTTGAGGTATTTTTAAATAAAAATAAAAATAAATATTTTTGATATAGTTACATTATTTTCTAATATATATATATATATATTACACACACGCAGTGGCCCCAAAAATTTGACTTCTTTACACAAATAGCAGCTCATGCACGAAAAAATTATTTTAGTTATCAAAATAGCTTTTGCGATGAAATGCAAAAAAAAAAAAAAAACTTGTCAAATATTACTTTTTTTATTTTTGACTCTTCAAATGACAACTCCCATTGGAGTTGCCCTCAGTGGGAATGCAAGTGTGAATATAAGGGGGTTTGGGTAAACCACTATTAGTCCCTTTAAATATCTTTAATTGTAGAATAAGTCAATAAACTATTAATTTTCTCAATTGGTTTGATAAAATGTTTTATTGCATAGTTATAAAACCATGTCTAGTCTCGCAGATTAAGCCCCCGTTTAGGAGTGCGTTGCAACCGGCGATTCCAAAAAAATTGAAATTTTTTTTTCATTTTAAAAACCAGCGGTTTGGTGTTTTTAGATCATTTTGATGTGCTGATTTCAAAAATAATTTTAAAAAAATAAAAAAATATCATTTTGATGTATTTCGGCACGAAAAGTATTTTGAAAAGCAACCGCAATTGCATTCTCAAACTGGCACTAACTTAGAGATGTGCTCATCCAAAGCATGAATCAAACTAGTTGAGTTTTATAAATTATTATAATGTCACATTATTTTTATTGAGTCTATTGTTTAATCATTAAAAAGAATATTAATTTGATATTTTTTAAAACACCTAAATTTTAAAACAACTTTAAGGTGTACTTGGGAGGGCGGTTGTGGTAGCTTTTCAAAGTGCTTTTCGTGCCAAAATATATCAAAATGATTTTTTTTATTTTTTAAAAATTATTTTTGACATCAGCACATCAAAATAATCTAAAAATACTAAAATATATTTATTTAAAATGAAAAAAAAAAATCACGACGGTTTAGCGCAGCGCCAAATAGCTTCTTAAAAACATGAGATTGAAACAGTTCCGAAAGCTGATACATGAAATTGAATAGAAAAGAAAAGAAAAACCTAAACCTCCATTTTATATATTTTTTTTGTGGTTGATTGGCATTGCTTTGGAGTTTTCCTTCACCGCTAAGGAAAAGTTCATCCATGTTCTGCGAAGGACGTCCTCCTTTTTATCGTGATTTGCTTTTTTCTTTGCCTTTTTTTTTAGCCATGGCCAATAGAAGAACCTGCTATGGCAGACCCCAAAAAATATCTCAATTTGGTATTTTTTATTATTATTTTCATATGATAATATTAAAAATGATTTAAAAAATATATATATATTGTTATGATACTTACTAGTCACTTCCCTGTGTTTGTTCTTGGACATAACCATATTTTTTTCAACACAAAAAATATTAATTGTGTAAAAAAAAATTGATTATAATATAAATTTTAAAAAAATAATAAATTTGTGCAAAATTATTATGAAGTGCGAGTTTCCTGTAAAATATATGAATTTTAAATCGATATAAATTTATTTATTTAGTAAGTTTTAATGAAATCAATCGTATAAAATTATCACTATCATTAAAAAACACACACACATATATAGAGAGAGAGAGACTTAAATTTGTTGTGCGAGTAACATAATATTCAAATCAAGTATTTAGAAAAATCATTGTTTTTTACTGGGAAAAAAGTTGTGTTTTTTATTAAGATTTTGTTCACTAGATAGCTTCTTTGATTTTGCAATTCAAAATTATTTTTGAATAAAAATATTTTTTATTTTAAATTAAATTTTATTAATTTATTTTTATATCATTTTGATATGCAAATATCAAAAATAGTTATTTAAAAAAATTATATATTTTTAAACAAAAATACTTTTAAAAACAATCTATATTTGATTAAAAACTTTCATCAGGCTAACCCAACTTGTTATACGTTGTGTCACATATTTTAGTTATTATTTAACATTCTATTTTAAAAATATTTTTTTAAGAAAAGTTATATTTTTAAATTAAAAAACACTTTAAAAAATAATTTTAATTACAGCACATATTCGCTACACTAGCTTTAACTTTAACAAAGTCATCATTACAGATTTCCTTCCTTTCAAACATGTTATTCACTAATTGCTAGTCAAGATAGACAAATGTATGCTAATGTAGACTTTGGATAAACTCGCTCTTGCTTTAACCTAAAGAAGTTATTTGGGACAGCTTTTGAAACGTTGTTTTCAAAAAATTCAAGTTTTGTTTCATTTTAAATAAATAGATTTTGGTATTTTTAGATCATTTTGATATACTGATATTAAAAATAATTTTTTTTTTAAATATCATTTTGATATATTTCAGCACGAAAAGCACTTTGAAAAGCTACAGCTTAGTCGAGGATTCCATGATTTTTAATTTCATGAGAAGATCATTACAACAATAATGCTTACTATTTTTTATTCAAGTAAACTTTATTTTTTATTGGTTCAAGTTAAATAAATAAAATACTGATTGTCTCATGTTTTTACAAGATAAGTATATCCTGATTCGAATTTAAAACCTATAATATAGATCTCAAACATTTAAACACTATATTTATTAAAATTATTTTATTTTTTAAAACTTATTTTGATATTAATGTAATAAAATATTTAAAAATATTAAAAAAAGTATTTAACCTAAAAACAAATCAATTTTAAAAAAAAAATTGAAGTGCTTCTAAGATCGCCTGTAGCTTTTACTCTTCTTCATTTTACTCTGTCGCAGAATTCAGTACCCTGCATTTCATGTAATTGCATGATTAATAGTAGGGTATATATCTTTATTTAATTTTTAAAAAATATTTTAAATATTGACATATAAAAATGATCAAAAAACACTAATTGTTTTAGATTTAAAATAAAAATAAATTTATTTTTTTCAAAATAACTTCCCTATCACATTGATAGTGTTGTCTGAAAAAAAAATTATAAATATTTTTCTATCTAAAAATATACTAAAATAATATTTTTATTATTATTTTAAAAAATGTATTTAACATCACTACATCACATTTTTTAAAAAAAACTAGTCATGTCACCCGCGCCTCGTCGCGGCCGAAACCATATTTTTTTCAATGTAAAAAAATATTAATTATGTGTAATAATTTTTATTATAATATAAATTTGGGCAAAAATATAAATTTGTGCAAAAATCTCGTGAAGTGCAAGTTTTCTATAAAATATATAAACTTTAAATAGATATAAATTTATCTGTTTAGTAGGTTTCAATGAAATAACCAATATAAATTATCATTATCATTAAAAAAATAAGAAGATTTGGATATCTGAATTATTGAATACATTGTATTAGGATTAGTTCATTTTACATTTCAATTTAAATTAAACACAACAAATAAAATATAAATCATGAAAGAACTTGCATTAATCAAGTAACAAAAATAAATAGTTTATTTTCTATCTCCAAAAAGAAGAAGAAATAAATTGAAAATTCATCCCCACATTACTGTCATTATCATTACTATAACAGTTAAAATTATTATCAATATTCCTATCCAAATAGTAAAAATTATTAGATTGCCCCAAATAATTAAAAAAAATCACTAGAATTATCATTATTATTGTGCAAACAATAAAATCATAAAATCATCTGATCTTAAAATCAGATAAAAAGAACAGAAAACAAAAAAAAAAGAGAAAAATGAAAAAATATTAATTTTGAAATGATCACTAACATCAATTAAAATCTCAGAATTGAAACGAATAAAAATAAAACTCCAATAAAAAATAAAATGACAAAAATTCAAAACAAAATCAAAAGTATAAATAAATAAAGACAGACAAAAAAGAAACATTGTCCAAGAAAGATTAAAAAAAAGAAGGAATCAATACTAAATAAAAAAAATAAGGGCCAAAATGAAAACACTAACAAAAAATAAAATGAAAAAAATAAAAATAAAATCTAAAAGCACAAATATATAAATATAGACAAAAAATAAAAATTATCCAAGAAGAACAAAAAACTAGATGAATTAATAAAAAAAATAAAAAACAAAATATATAATTAATTCTAATAGAAGGATAAAAATAAAATAAATCAAAATTTTGGGACCAAAAAACAATAAATAGATTTTAAAAAATCAATATAGTGCAATTACTGAACTAATTAAAGAATAAGGACCCGGTATGAAAAGTAATATATATGAAAATTTTTAATTTGGGGACCAATTTACAAGAAATTGAAACTAGCATACCAAAAATATTAAAGGAAACAAAAAGAAACCAAAAATCAAAAGATGAAGGACCGAAATGCAACTTGCCTTATAAAATTAATTTCAGTTCAAGGGTATACTTCAAACAAATTGAAAGTTCCATTGAAAAATCAGTAATAAAAATGAAATCCAAAGAGTAGCGACCGAAATAAAATGTATCAAAATATTACGGATTGTCTTGTATTTCACCGGCAGTAGGAGAGAGAAAAAAGAGGGGGGAACAACCGTCCACAGGAGATCACACAGACCTATTGGACTTACACGTGTCGAGTGTGGAGGAAGATCTCATGGCAGAGAACCATATGAGATGGCGAAAATATATTTTTAGACTAAGGAATACACCACACATGCCACCTTAAAGACACGTGCGGGCGGAGCACTGCAGGCTTGTCCATACGACGAGCCTATAGTCTTCTGGTTAAAAAATAATAAAAAATAGAGTCATTTACCCATATAGCCCTTGACCCCAGCCATATCTACAAAAAAACCTTGGGTGAAAATTCAGAAATACCCACGGGTTCTGGCTGTCTCTTTTGTCGTTTAGGGGGGTTAATTGCGTCGTTTCACTGTGTAATAAATCCGGAAATATTATCTGTATCCCATAGAAAATTCAAAAATACACCTGGTACTAGAGGTTAAAAATTTTCGATCCTGAGGGCAAAATGATCATTTCACTATAACAATGAATAATGAATGGAGTCTGGATAAATAGTAGAATTTTGCACAGTGAAAGGCCTATGCATTTTATATTTTAGTGCCCGTTTGGTTGCGTGGTGCAAACTGCGTTTTGTTAAAAACGCAGTTTGCACCTATCTTTCAGTGTTTGGTTTCCATTTGAAACGTAAAAATATTAAGTGGATCCCATGAAAAAAATGAATGAAAAGCCGGTCTAAAAAAAGTAGATAATTGTTGTTTTTTTCCGCGCGGTTTGGGAGGGAAAGGGAGGGTGGGTCCTGGGGGGATATATATATATATACCCAGACCCATATATATATATATATATACACGCCCCTATATATTACTATAATTATAATCTAAAAAAATAATTACAATAAATAAATATATTAAAAAAAATATCACAATATAATTTTTATTTTGCAATCTTAATTTTTTTCAAATGATATTTTATTATATATATATATATATTTTAAATTAATATTTTTAAGTGTTTTTTAATAATTTGGATATAAAGATGAAATATTTAAAAAATGTTTTTAATATATTATTAAACAAAAACATGTTTGTAAAAAATAATTAGTATATTACTCTATGACTTTTATAGTAATTTTACAAGTTAAAATCAATATAAAAATCTTGGTAACCAATCACACAAAACTGTTTGTTTTAACCTCAATCACAGTTTTAACCAAACACTTTACTGCTTATTTTGAATCACAGTAAAAACACTTTTTTTAAAACTATTTTTTTTTAATCTCAACCATAAAAACAAAAACAATACCAAAAAGGCGCTTAGTCAATAGTCAAAACTGTTTAATCTCAATATATTTATATGGGCTAGGCAGGAGAGAAGTCTATCACGTCCAATCAAGTGTCTTGCATGGGTCCAGTCATGTTTCTAAAAAATATTTTTTTTCCCTGAAAATATAATTAAAATATTTTATTTTTTTATATTTGTATATTAAAATTATTGAAAACACTTAAAAAATATCAATTTAATATTTTCCAATGAAAAAAACAAAAACACTCTAGGATAATTTATAAGTTACTGGAGCTGTAAATCCTCTCAGAAATTATTATTTAATTTCAAGGTGATAGATTTAATATATTTTTAATTCAATCTTGAAAATGAGTGCTGGATTAGATTCCATAAATAATAGAAGGGTAGGAAACTAGGAATAGAAAGGACTGACGGTGGTGATTGATTGGGGGCTCATATTGCCTGGCTCACCTCGATCATTTTTTTTTAAATTACCTTTTTATTATACAATGGATAATTTGGGTACCATATAATCTGTATGAATTTTGGAAGAATATTCTTCATTTATTTATTTTTCAAGGAGTCATTAATTGTCATAATAGAAATTAATAAGTGGCTAAGTTTTTTTTTATCTTCCTTTCTCATAACTTCTTACTAAATATCATGCAAAATTGTATTCAGATTTTTTTTGGATTTAAAAAAATTTCATCTCCCGGAAAGTGTACTGTGTGACTCTAGATAAGCGAGTAAAATTCTAGATGTCCCAAATTCTTACAGGAAATGCACGCTCTGACTCGAACTCGAGACCTAATGTACAGGTCTCCAGTCCTTTGCAATCACGTCACGTTCCTCGGGAACATATATACCATATCACTGCCTGAAAATGATGTCAAATTTATTTTAAAAAATATTTTTCATTCAGAAATGCATTAAAATAAGTTTTTTTATTTTTTAAAAAATATTTTTAACATTAACATATGAAAATAATCTAAAAATATTAAAAAATAACAACAATTAAGAGCCTGTTTGGGAGGACGGTTGCGATTGCTTTTGAAAGTGCTTTTTGTTTAGAAATACATCAAAATGATATATTTTTTTATTTTTAAAAAATCTTTTTTGACATCAGCACATCAAAATGATCTAAAAATATCAAAAACATTTCATTTAAAATGATTTTTTTTTAAAATTTTGGTCAAACACCGGTTTGGCCGCAATGCCAAACAGACACTAAATATTTTTAAAAACACTTTTAAAATCCAGTATCAAATATCCTTTATTGTCATACCTGTTTACAGATAGCCATTAATGGTGTTTTTTTTTTTTTTAATGAAGAAAGCTTTTAATTAATAAATTTGTTAACATAATATAAACTAGATAGAGGTAATTTTTTATTTTTTTTTTAATCTTAAAGATATATCGCATATCCTTTCGTGCTTACAGATTGATTGCAAATCTAACAATTTATTGCCATTCCTTTTATTTAAATTTGAAAACATATTGTTTTATTTTAAACAAACACACCTCTACTTTTAACAAGATTTCTGATTTCAAATAATTTCTATTGCCATTCTCACGTTAATTAAAAGTCTTTTTCTTATTTGTGTTTGAAAAGTGTTTTTTCAAAATAAAATTTTATTTTTTCATTCACTTTAAATTAATTTATTTTATATTTTAAAATAATATGCTGATATTTATTTTAAAAGGGTTTTGATTGAATCACGAATTAATCTAATTTTTTTTATCAGATAATAACATGCCAGCCCATAAATAGCTTTTAAAAATCTAATCTAAATTAAATTGGAGGTTTAATCACGTAAGGATTTAATAATGATAATTAAATTGAGATTTTTTTTTCTATTTTTTTTCAATCTTAATTTTGTTTCCATATATAATCTTAATTTTTATTGCCTAAACAGTGAGGAAAATCATAGCCTGCCCTCGTTATTTAGTTGCCTTTTAAGGCTTATTTCAATATTGAGAGTTTAATTGTGATTGTTTTTTATTTAAAAATATATTAAAATAATATATATTTTTTAAAAATATTTTTTGATATAAATAATCTAAAAATATTATTTTTTTTTTTGTTTTTGAAACGGCATTGCAATTATTATTGACAACACGGGTCAGCCCTAGAACACACTATATAAATGCGTTCTCCGACCGTCTCTAAAACCATATATACTGTTCACAAACATTTATCTCTTATCACTGAAATGATGCCAAGGTCTGCTATCAAGATGATCTTCGCCGCAGTAATCGCCGTATTGTGCTGTGCACGGCGAGGCTGGGCCACGCAATACACTGTCGGTGACCGTCTAGGCTGGGTTCCGAATCATGACTACACGCGTTGGATTAACGGGAGAACCTTTGCCGTGGGAGATGTTTTAAGTACGTTTTTTTTTAACTACTCTGGTCCGACCAGCGGCTTAACTTCGAGTCTAAGTGCCTGTTTGGCACTGTGGCCAAACCGGTATTTGGCGAAAATTTAATTTATTTTTTTTATTTTAAATAAATTTTTTTTGGTGTTTTTAGATTATTTTGATGTGCTGATGTCAAAAATGATTTTTTAAAAATAAAAAAACTATTATTTTGATGTATTTCTAAACCAAAAGCACTTTCAAAAGCAATCGCAACCGCCCTCCCAAACAGGCCCTAAGTATTTGTTTGACAATGTGTTTTAAAAATAAATTATTTTTGATTTAAAATAATTATTTTTGATATTTTTAGATTATTTACAAATGCTGATGTCAAAAATAATTATTTTAAAGTATTTTTTAATGTTAAAAACACTTTGAAAATCAATATCGATCATACTTTTCTTGAAATTAAACTTGGATTAATCCGGTAAAAAACCAGATTGTCCCGTGACTAGTTGACAAGCATAAAGCCTGAGTTATTATTTGGGAGCGTGATTGAGGTTGTTTTTGAAAGATTTTTTAATTCAGAATACATTAAAATAATATATTTATATTTTTTAAAAATTATTTTTTGTATCATCACATGAAAATAATATAAAACACCATTTTTTAAATTTAAAGTGAAAAATAAAATAATTTTTTAATTTTTTTTTAAAATTGAAACAAACAAACACATTTTTTTTATTGACGTGTTGGAATTTTTGATATTTTAGAAAACATTTTAATTTTAATTTTTTGTTTTGCAGTTTTCATGTATGACAAGGGGCATGATGTAGCTGAGGTGACGCAGGATGGATGGTTTGAATGCAGGGCAGAGAATCCACTTTTTTACTCGAAAAATATGGACAGCTATGTCCCTCTGGAGAGAGTGGGAGAGCACTACTTCATTTCTACTGGGCCTGGAGATTGCCACGCTGGCATGAATCTTAAAATTAATGTGGCGTAGCTTGAACAGTTACGTGGGGATATTCTCCTTTCAAAAATAATATATGATCTCATGGTATAGACAATTGATTTGGTTGTGTTTTTTATATGATTGATCAATTAATATATGATCTCGTAATATGTCATGCATTGTAAATGTGTTCTCGTAATATTTCATTGATATCTCTTTTAAAATCATGATAAATAAAAAATAATAAAGGACTTAATTGCACGTAACAAAAGCATAGTGTCTAACTCCGAGAAGAAAAATAGAACAAGGACTAAATAAAGAAAAAAGGAAGCACAGGGACTAAATTAAAGAAAAAAAAGGAAGCTTAAAAATTTGGGAGCCTAAAGGTGGAATCTTGCCCTTTCATGGACCGTGGGCTGGTGGTCATGAGCAAGAAACTTGGTTACGAAGAGTTTGGGCTTTCCTCAAGTTTGCATTTCAGAGTTGGGACCCCTAGAATTTAAGAGAAATTCTTACCCATAAAAAAAAAATATATATTTTCATTTTCAAGTTTTAAAGCTAGAAAATGAGCATGCTACATGCCATGATCTATTTAAAAAATTTCTTTCTAGTTTAACATGTTAATTTGATTATTCGTTAGCCAATGATTAGCTCAAATTGGATTTAAAATTAAATTTATTAAAAACTTACTTGGTTAAATTTAATCTATCAAATTAAAATCCAATTACATAAATATTAAAAAAAAAGAAAAAAAAAGAAGAACAAACAAGAAACACAAGGTGTACCAAACCTTAATAAGATGTGAAGAAATGTTCACATCCCATGATTTCATCTCAGTTGTTGAGATCTCTCATTTTAGGTGGCTGACCATGATTTTTTTATTCTTTATTTTAGAAATTAACGTATGTTTTTGCTTGTAACTCACACTCTTAGACCAATTTTAAGATTCGGCTCAAGCTGAACTGGACGGCTGATCGAACATCATTGTCTTGTGTTGAAAGAGAACCCTGGCAACATTGACAGATTAGTGTTGTACCTTGTAATAGCAAAAAAATGATTTAGATGAGTTGCATGGAGACAAATCCGATCATTTGTTTTTGGAAAAGACATTAATTAGTGCAGTTTTTCGACTGATTTATAAAATAAAATAAAATAAAATGTCAGGGCTGATAGCTGTTATTCACTGCCACAAAATGTCAAGGAGGAGATGGTTGGATGTAACTTGTCGATCGCTCCTGATCGTAATAAGTACAGCTGGAAAATAAAATATATTGTATGGTTTTATATATATATATTTTTTTAATTTCATCTGTTTTCCTTTTCAAAGTAATAAAAACCCTTTTCTTTTCAAAAAACTATACTTTTAATTTCATCGATCCCTGTATCTTCCCCCTTCTTACATCTATGTATCTCTACAGCTGCAGTAATAACGTAAAATTTCTCAAATCAACTATATTTTTTTTTAACGTTCCAGGCCGATTCACGTATGGAGATCATCTTGTCATCTTGCAGATGAATGCAAGTTGAAAAGAACATTAATGGCCGTATGTACCGTCCATGTTCTCGCACAAAGGGTTTGCTCCTCTGGTAAATGTTTCACTGTAAAGAGATTAGATGTGATTTCAGTTTGATTTTTGTGATCGTTAACGTGATGATTGTTAAAGAATTATAAAGAGATTAGATGTGATTTCAGTTTGATTTTTGTGATCGTTAACGTGATGATTGTTAAAGAATTATATAGCCATTAATTTCAAATAACGTGAAATTCGTAGAGGTGACACACATTAATAATAATAAAAAGGTTGTCACATGAATGAATTTAGTGTTTTGGTTTGAAAATATTTTTTGTTTAAAAATATATTAAAATAATATTTTTTTATTTTTTAAAAATTATTTTTGATATAAAATGACCCAAAATACTGAATTTTTAATTTAAAATAAAAAATAAAAAATTCAATTGTTTTAAAAAACACATTTGAATGTTAAACACCATTACAGAAAGGTGCTCGGCACCAACCCGATCGATGTCCGTCGTCAAAAAGAGGGTGCAGAAATGAGACTCCTCTCCTGTCTGATGAACCTTGCTTCGAGGTTTCTTTTAATGCAAGCAACAAGCCCTATCTAACTTACGCACCCTCATTTACTTTCCATAATAAACTCCAAGTAGTGGATGGATCTGTATTTAGACGTGTTTTTAAGGGTTTTATAGCTCAGTAGCAGAAAGCTACTTCATCATGTGGTGGATCCATGTTGCCCTAATTGCCACATGTCGCGCAAACAGTCTACCAGCTAGATCGCAAACTTGCATAGTTATTCATTTTATACACATGGTATATATAAAAAACATAACTTGAAATATATATAAAAAACAATAATGTTTTTTTCTCCACAATATATATAACTTGAAATATTACATAAACGCTCAGACAAAACGGATGCATATACGATTGATTTTGTTTATGATTTGTACTTGCTATATCTCATTTAGGGAGGCAGTCACAGTGATCCGGTAGCATGCATGTGCATTAATGGAGATTCATGTCTATCAATAGCACAAGAGGGTGTATTTCTTGTTTATTTCCACCAAATTTGGCTCATGGGAGTGATGGGACAGTTTTTCTACAGGTAATATATAATAATAACAAAATTTAATATTCCACCTGCTTTCTTAGAAAAAAAGGAATGAAAGAAATACCACCAGCAACAAAAGGCTTTAATTTAATTATTCCTTTTTTTTATATATATAAGAATGCCTTTTGATTTAATTATGAAATGAAATGACAGTGCAATACAATATATCTACTAATTCAACTCGAAAATATTCTTACTTCCTTCTCCGAGAAGTCTCAATTTGCCATATTGGCAGGTGCTGCCCGGGGAGCAATTTTTTTTTTATAACCGGGGTGTCCGGGCCAGTTTGCGCGCACCTCGACTATTCCTCGGACTCACTGAACATCCTACAAGTCCAATGAGCATGTAAGGCACCGC
Source organism: Salix arbutifolia (assembly GCA_025169955.1). Taxonomy (NCBI): domain Eukaryota; kingdom Viridiplantae; phylum Streptophyta; class Magnoliopsida; order Malpighiales; family Salicaceae; genus Salix; species Salix arbutifolia. The sequence continues at coordinate 917,012 of CM045913.1, read as the reverse complement.
GGAGATGACAGGCATACCAAACAGGAAGCGAACCAGGATGGCACATGATTATGGCACCCCCCAAGGACCTGGGACAGCTCGAACTTGGCTCCCGATAAAGAGGGGCACCCTCCTCAACCACTGGGACTGACCTCCTGTTGGTCCCGGGGAGCAATATTTAAGGCTCTTGGTGGTGGTGAAGTTATGATGGTGATCTCTACAGCAGTGGTCGGGGCTGAATGCTGATGACAGGGAAGCTCAACAAATCAACAGAGCTGTAATTATTGCAGGCTATGGCATTCAGGTTACAGAAGAGAAAGAAAAGTTCCAGTGTTTATGCCATTTCTCTTGGAGGTAGCTAGCTAGCCCTACCTCGATCGCTGCTTTCTCATGGTGTTGACAGCACAGATTTTGTCTTATATATAATTTTTGTTTCATGATCTTATGCGCCATTAATTGATTTAGTAGAGAATTTACTCCTATCTTCTTTCTTTCTCCCTCTCAATGCATGTCCAATCCTGCCATTGTTAGCTGGCTGATTAGCATATCATGTATTAATAAATCTATCTCATTTAAAAATTTAAATTGTTAAGTGAAATATTAAAATATAATTTATATTATTCTCTAACACACCTCTCAATTGAAAAGCTTTTGAGCTTGAAACTTGAACAAATACACACTGTTTTTGTTAAAAAACCATCTCACCTAAAAGGTTAAACAGTTAGGTCAGGCTCCAGAATATGATTTATATTATCCTCTACCATACTCTCTCAAGTGAAAACTCTTTGGGCTTGAAACTTGCACACAAGCCCACACTACCTTGTGCTTGATTTTAATCAAATAGAATGGGGTGGTGAGATTCAAACTCGTGACCGCTGGGTCCACAAGGCTCCAATACCATGTTATGGAATCATCTTACCTAAAAGTTTAAGCTGTTAGGTGAGGCTCTAGAATATGATTTATATTATCCTCTAACAACTTTATACTTGATTTTTATTAAATAGAATAGGGATGATGAGATTCAAACTCGTGACTGCTGGGTCAACAAGGCTCTAATATCATGTTAACGAACATTTTCATCTAAAATTTTAAACGGTTAGGTGAAACACCAAAATATGATTTATATTATCTCTAATAGCATGTAAGGTTTGATGCCATCACCCATGAAAATGTTTCTTTGCTTCCATCTTAAATCACTAAAGATCTTATTCAGGGCAGTAATGTGAATTTTTTTAATGGTCAACATGAAAATCAAGGGAAAGGAGAGAGAGAGAGAGAGAGAGAGAGAGAGAGAAAAGAAACGGTGCATAACCAATCATCAATACAATAATATAGGCATAACATAACTTTAAATATCGTAACGAAAACTAATATTCCTCTACTAGATGATGATTCATACGTTGTTTGAAGAGCACGTAGCTGCGTGCACCAATTATTTTTTTAAAATAAAAAAATATTGGATTGTCTCTAACCCAACGTCTTAATACTGAAAAATCTTATGGGAAATAACTTAAGAAATTTGATTTTAGTAACAATTTAATCAGTTCAATTTTAAAATGAAAGTAAAAAACCAAAAATACCTCTCAATGCTTAGTTAAATGAAAATAATTGTTAATGACAATTTAATAATTTTACAGCGTAATAAAAAATACTTATGATATTGATATCTGAATCTTATAGAAAAACTGAATTACCCTCAGCACAAATCTAAAAATTATTAAGTGGCAGGGATAAAATTATATATATATATATATATATATATATATATTTAATGTTTTATATATATTACATCAACAGGCGTTGTTTCTCTATACAGCCCGTGAAAGAAACTAAACCAAAAGAGAGGGCCCGTGATTTCATAAATACTGACGGCGAATTTCGTGGGTTATAGTTATTAGTTATTACTCTCACCTCCCTCTTGACTCTCTCTTCATCCTTCCCTTCTTTTTCTCTATCTACATGAACTAGCCTCTTCTTCTTCTTCTTCAATGAAAGATAGAATCTGTGAATTTAGTTCCACTGCTGATCATCAACTCATCCCAAGTTTCTCAAGGTTTGATGAATCCTAGCTAGCTTTCTTTTCTCTTGTGATGTTTTTGAGCTTGCCATTATGTTCTTGCATGCTTAGCTCGTTTGATTTTCTCTTCTGGGTTGAAGCTAAATGCATTAATTAATATAGGGACTCCTATTTATATACCAGATTGTTTGTGTTCTTGATTATACTATTCCTGCCTCTCTTTTTTTGGTGAATATTGGGTTGAGAATTGATCAATGTGAAGCTGCTGATCATCAGTTTAAACGGATATGGGGAAGAAAGGAAAGGGATGGTTTACATCTGTGAAGAGAGTGTTCAAATCATCATCTCCTAAGGAATTACCAGTTGGGAAAAAGGTATAATTTACATCATATGTATTTAGAAACTTTCATAAATCATGGGATCGATCGATGCTAGCTTTAATTTGTGTATGCTAGCTTAAGTAATAAGAAAAGTTAATAATTATTACAAAAACTTGTTTTACACGACCATTTGGTACACCTAAACTGTTTAACTTCTGTTCTAATTCATCTGATATAGGAACTGTTTGGGACAACTGTTGTTGTAGCTTTTCAAAATGTTTTTTGTTCCGAAATACATCTAAATGATATTTTTTTATTTTTAAAAAATTATTTTTAACATCAAAATGATCTAAAAACACCAAAACATATTCATTTAAAATAATAATAAAAAAACTTCAAAAACTGCGGCACAACTTAAAAAAAGCCGTGTCAAACACCCTCATAGTTTCCCTTAAAGATTTTCATGCTATGTTTTCCTATTTTACGTTACTTAAATTCATTTATGTATGTTCATCTACTAGCTAGCTAGGCCCATATTAAACGAAGACCTAACCTTTTACTGTATCTAGCTAGGACCATACACTTAAAGGAGGAACACATGGTCCCCTTGTCAAATTGTTCATGAGTTATTACTGTCATGCCATCAATGATTTCCTCTCATCAATCTCCATCCACATGTGCATTGCCTTGCTAGATCACGATCATGCCAGAGAGAAGCTTGTTGTTTTACTTTATTCATTTCTTAATATTCTGTAAATGGTTGAAAAAGAAATTCTTGCTGTTCCTGAAATTGATTGATATTAATTGATGATAAATTAATGATCACTAATTTGACACAATCCAAATGATGACATGTATTCCAGAATGACAACGCGGAGAAATGGCAGCATGAGGCTCCAGAAGTGGTGTCATTCGAGCATTTTCCTGCTGAAAGTTCGCCGGATGTTACGAACGATGAGAGCAATGTATCAACTCCGGTGACTGAAGATAGAAACCATGCCATTGCTGTGGCAGAAGCAACTGCTGCCGCAGCAGAAGCTGCGGTTGCAGCTGCTCAAGCGGCGGCTAAAGTTGTTCGCTTAGCTGGTTATGGACGACAATCAAGGGAAGAAAGAGCTGCCATCCTCATTCAATCATTCTACAGGGGCTACCTTGTAATATCCCTCTCTTCATTTCACTCTAATTTGATCAATTAATTACATTCATGAAAATTGTTTAATTAGTTGCTACAATGCATCCTGTGTTAAGGAACATCCTCATTAATTTATATTATTTTTTAATATCCTCTTAAATGAAAATATTTTGAGTTTGAAACTTGCAAAAACCCATATTATTTTATGTTTAATTTTTATCAAAAAAATAAGGATGATGAGATTTGAACTCGTGACTACTAGGTCAACAAAGTTCTGATATCATATTAAAAGAACCATTTCACCTAAAAACTTAAATTTTTAAATAAGATTCAGAATATAATTTATATTACCGTGTAACATCCATCGTCCTTGTATATAAACTCAATAAATGATGTAAGTGGTTTGGCCTATGAAGATTAATTAAATCTCCCACGATTTTTTATTGTAATTATTTGTCTTAATTACATAATTATAATTAGTCATGTATATATTTTGCAGGCTCGGCGTGCCTTACGAGCATTGAAGGGGTTGGTGAGGCTCCAAGCATTAGTGAGAGGACACAATGTAAGAAAGCAAGCACAAATGACAATGAGAAGTATGCAGGCTCTTGTTCGTGTGCAGGCAAGAGTTCGAGCAAGAAGACTTCAATTAGCTCACGAGAAGATTCAAAAGAAGATCGAGGAAGAAGATGAGCGAAGACTTTACGTGGACGAAGAGTTTATGAATCCAAGGAATCCATTGATCAAGAGTTTTAAATGGGATGGTAGGAATCAAAGTTCAGATAAAATCAAAGAAAATGCTTCAAAGAAAAATGATGCTGTCATGAAAAGAGAAAGAGCCCTAGCATATGCTTATGCCTTCCAGGTACGCAACATTTTCCTCCATTAAAGTTAGCTAGCCCTGGCTAAAATTTGGTCACTAAACTCGACATTTTGTGATTCGATTTGTATAGCAGCAGCAGCAGCAGCAGCAATTACTCTCACAAAACAGTCATAATGGTAAAGAAATAGGAAATTTTGTGGAGAAGACGCAGTGGGGATGGAACTGGCTTGAGAGATGGATGGCGGCGCAACCATATAATGGCCGTCAATCGGGTCCAAATGAAGGGTCTTATGTGACGGTAAACACCGCTACAACCACCACCACCACAGAGGACATGTCGGAAAAGACAGTAGAGATGGACATGGTGATACCAGACACCGATCCATATTCGAACCGACGCCAATGGCAATCAAGTTCAAGCAGTGTACCTAGCTACATGGCCTCGACCCGGTCCGCAAAGGCTAAAGTGCGTCGTCAAGGTTTGATCAGGCAGCGCGCCCCAGCTACACCTCAATGGAATCCATCCACCAAGAAAGATTCAAACATTGCTGGTCCAGGCTGCGATTCTTCGAGCTCGGGTGGCGGAACAACCACTTATCAAGCTCCAAAAAGTCCTAGCCCGAAATACATCGGGACGCGTCTGCATTCTAGAAGACATGCCGGTGGATACAGTCCTGATCATTTCAGTGGTGGCGATGACTGGAGGTTGCCTCCCCTTGATGGCCATGGATGGAGGAATGGTTTTGGTTGATGAGGGACGTGAATTACACATATTAATTAATATCATGATATGTTTATACACTATTTATTGTTTTTTATTGTTTCATGTTTGCGGTGATCATGCTATAAAACTCCAGTCCTTGAGGCTGTAAAATGATACTGGTTTAAATGTTTTGTATAATTATACATCAGAGTCATGGATTAATAAATGTTTGATATTGAGTTTCATTATATTATTTTCTGAAAATAGTTTTTGAGATTAATTTTGGTGCTATAAGGATTTCAAAAGTGTTTATAAATATTAAAATATTAAGGAAATATGGACATTTTATGCCTTTCCCCCCTCATCCCTTAACATCTCATAGGAATATAAATAAAAATTTATCATATAGCAAACAACAAATTGTATGATGTTTTAGAAATCATGTTCATGTTAATACGATGAGATGAAAATAAATCATGCAAATATTACAATTTTTTTTCATTATATATTTAAATTATTCACCTTTTTTTCGCATGACCATTGTCATAACCCAATTTTGGGTCACTCCCCAAAACTACCCGAAAATAAAAAATAAAAAAATAAATAAAATAAAAGGGGCTGGGATCGGTAGGAAAATTGGGGTGAAATTTTGATTGTTTTTGAAAACTCAATCGTACCTCTTTTGTGCCAATAATTGAAGGAAAATGCAGATTCAAGGCTAAAGTAATTTATTATCGGATAAATCTGCATAGAAATTAGGTTGAAAGATATAATTATATTTTTATGGGTCAATTCGATTTAATCATTGGCTAATTCAAAAGTGTAATTCTGTTTGAGATTTAATTTAGGGTCTAATCGAAGAATTTAATTAAGCGCAATGAATTAATTTTACTTTAAATTGGTCAAATTAATTTTATTAAGGGCTTAGTCAATGAGAAATCAAGTTTTTAAATTTAATTCGGGCTCAATTGATGAGAATGAATTTTTCAGAGACCAATTTAAATTTATTCAAGCCGATTATGCGAAATCGGGGACCAATTTGATTAAATTACAAGTTAACGTTCAATCGAGGGTTAAATCGCACAAATCAAAATCAGGGACCAAAATAAAAAGAGACGCGCAAAGCTAGGGATGTTTTTGAAATACTAACGGGGATACAATTGCATAAAATTAAAAGTTTAAAACTAATTAGGGGTGCAATTGAAATAATTAAATATTGAAGGACCAAATTGCAAAAAAAGGAGAGTACAGCCGTGGCAATCCACGGCCTCTCTGCAAATTCTTTGCAGAGGCAGCCTCTGCAAAATTCGTTGCAGAGGCAGTCTCTACAACAAATTTGCAGAGGCTGCAGCCTCTGCAACGAATTTGCAGAGGAGCCTCTGCAAATTCATTGCAGAGGAGTCCTCTGCAGAATTTACAGGGGAGGCAGAGGCAAGAGCTGCCTCTGCCCCTATAAATAGAGAAGAGAAGGAGAGTTACAGGGGGACTGAAGAGGAGAGACTGAAAAGGGGGAGGAGAACAAAGTGTTTGACGACAGAGGAGAAAAAAACGAAAAGGAGGGAGAAGGAGAATAGAGGAAGAACATACAGTAAAAGAGAAAGAAAAGAAAGGAAAACAAGCAGAGAGAATAGAAGCAAAATCTTACGTTAAATTCGAACTTCGTCTCTCTCGGTCTGCCATGTCTCTCTCTCACTAAAAAAAAAACCCAGCAGCCACACGCCTCTCTCTCTTCCTCCGGCAACCAACTCCAGCCACCAACTCCGACCACCACACACCTCTCTGTAGTCCCGATCATCTCCAGCGTCACTACAGCAGCACAACAACCTCCTCCGTCGAAGCAGCAGACCAGTAGCCCGACGACAGCAGCCACAGACCGTTACCTTCTGACGCCAACTCCGGCAACCACAGGCCCCCATTTTCGACGCCACCACGTCCTAAAGAACCACCTCGATCTCCTCTACCCAAAGGTGTTAACAGGTACGCTTTTCATTACACTCGAAAATTTGCCAATCTACTGTTCATTTTCTTCCTCAGGTCGTGCATGCAGGGGACGATTTCTGTCCCCCTGCATGCGGGCTGGGCCTGAGTGAGGAAGGCCGGGCTTTATGCCCGGTCCAAGATCCCAAGTAACCTGGGTTCCAGCCCGCAAAGACGAGAGCCCAGCCCGAGAGAAATCATGGGCCGAATCCCATAACCAAGATCTTTCTGGGCCGACGGCCTAGACCCGAGATTTTCTGGGCCGACGGCCCGGGTCCCTCTGGCTGACAGTCCAGCCCGGGGCAGGCTGGGCTGGCAGCCCAGACCCCAATTAGGGTGGGCTGACGGGCAGCCCACCCAGAAAAAAATAAAAAAAATAGAAAAAAGTAATAATAAATAGAAAAAAATATATCACTTTTAAACAAAAAATAGTTTTAAAATACGGCCAATACACTAGCATGTTTTTGAAAATTCTTTTTGTTTCAAAAAAATATATTATCGTGGAGTTTGAAGAGAAAAAATGTATTTTAGCATGGATTTTTGCAAAGAAAAATCATTTCTTGCATTTTGAGATTTTACAACATGTTTGTAAAAATCCAAAGGGTATTGGCCAATATTCCAAAAATACTAAAATCATTTTTTGGGTTTATTATTCACTGTTGATATTTGGATAAATAAATCCTAAGGGGTCAATATCCAAAATATTCGGCGGGGATAATATGCTATTATTCTCTGTTCGGAGTTTGGATAAATAAATCCTAAGGGGTTAATATCCAAAATATTCGGCGGGGATGATATGCTATTATTCACTGTCGGTGTTTGGATAAATAAATCCTAAGGGGTTAATATCCAAAATATTCGGCAGGGGTAATACACCATCAACATTGAACCAACATATATTTTTGAAAGATATCTCATAGCAATCATAATACAAACAAAAATACCAAGCAGCTTACCTTAGGTAGGGCATACTAGGGGTGCTAAAACCTTCCCTTTACGCAACCAGTCCCTTACTCTAGAATCTCTGAAAGACCAGTTTTAGGTTCCTAGTAACCATAATACTAGGTGGCGACTCCCTTTTCCACAGAAATAAAGATAATACCCCCGACACTTTGAATATTCCCCCGCCTCGCGGGGAGGGTCGCTAGCGACGCCGCGCTTATTTTTTTTTTTGGGGTGCGACAGAATGGCGACTCCACTGGGGACTTTGGACTAGGCTTGATAATTTTGTTTGTTTATGATATGTTATTGTTTTTCATATTGCTATGAATGATTTATATTTTTCAGAAGCTTTAGCATGCATCTTTACATCCTGTCATCATAATATGCCTTGTCATGCATCACTTTTATTATTTTGAGAGCACACACACTAAACTTTAAGTTAAGTGGGGGACTAGCAGCTTACCTATGACTTGAGTCAAGGTTGAAGTTTGTGTAAACCCCAACTCTTTGCTGAGTGTTTAGACTGGTAGTGATTGGTATACGTACCATCCCGCTATCTGCTAAACCCCCATATCGTCTTTACGAAGATGATCACTGGGACAGCAAGAGACCCTCTTTAGAGACCAAGTAGTAAACTACCCTGTGTCTCACGTAAAGGAACTAGAACCTATTGTTAGGGTATATGCTCCATAATATTTTTTTTCATATAAAGAAAAAAAATCTAAATAGCATTTTAACTTACAAGTCTTGTGAACAAAATGGCCACCACTACTAAACTTTCTGTCATGGAATATGGGAAAAAAATCTGAGTTGTCACAATTGTCTGAAGGAGACTGTATTAAGAGCGATGCTGAAAGGTTATTACCAATCAAGAATCTGAATTGTAGCATGAATGAGGTGAACAAGTTAACGGCTCATTTTCAGAATGTGGATAAGAATGCATTCTTTGAAAAGTACGGACGCCTGATGGAGATCGCAAAGGTAGAAGTTTTAAGCCCAGCGGTGCGAGCTCTAGTTCACTTTTGGGACCCAGACTATCGTCGATTCTCTTTTGGGAGCATAGACCTATGTCCTACCATGGAGGAATATGGGATGTTGACCGAATTTCCAAATGATCTGTATAGAATTTATTTTCCTTTGAGATCCTACAAGATCATCCTTGAATTGTCAAAGCTGCTCAGAATCTCTGACGTGGGAAAATTTTTAGAGAAGAATGCTGTGGGTCTGAATGGAAGATGTTAGAATTTGAACTAAAAAAGAAGTCCGGAGCGGAAAAGGAGAGACTGATTGCCTTAGGCATATTTGGCCTTGTTTTGTTCCCAAGTCAAATAGGTATAATAAGCTTAGAAGCCGCTGCTGCTTATGTAGAATATGAGAACACTCAAATCAACCCAGTGGCCTCTATTTTGGCTGAAACCATCATAACACTTAGCCATTGTCGAAGAGCTGGAAAAGGAGCAATGAGATGTTGCACGCAGTTGTTGTATATCTGGATGGTTAGCCATATTGAAACGAAAAAACCTGTTTTTAATAATTTTTGGTGGTTTAACCAAAAACCTTTGGAGATAGTGGAAGAAGAAGAATGGGGAAGTCTAGATAACCAGAGTTGGGTAGAGAAGCTACAAATTTTACCCAGTAGTGGTTTCAAATGGAAAGCCCCTTGGGTCAAGGCAATGAACGTCCTAATGAGTTGTGGGCAGCAATGTTGGGTTCCGTTGGTACGGATTACCGGCCATGTGAGTTATGCTCCTGCTCTCGTGGTAAGACAACATGGGGGCATGCAGTTTGTTCCGAGGACCAAGGGAATTGCTCAGTTATTTGGTTTGTTTAAGGATCCCTTTGCACAAGAAGTCGTGAAGGCCATCAAACAAGATTGGAAGCATCTAGTTTTGTTGGAAATAGAAGGTTTGGGAGATCCTAGTACAAGCGAAGGATATGCAAGATGGAGGGACTTAATTACCTCAGCCGCGACCAATGAAGAAGTCAAGTCTCCCCAAACTGAAGAGAAACCTGTTAAGAGGAAGAGATTTGATGATGAAAAGGATTTGAGAAGACAAACAGAAAAACTCATGATGGAATTGAGTAAAAGCAGAAAGGACAAGGCGATAATGGAAGAAATGGTAGTGGAAGGCGATAAGAGGAGAGTTTTTTTAGATGAGCAAATACAATCTAGAGATGCTAGGATAACCAAGCTTGAGTTAAAAATGGATGAGGAGAAGAATGTTAGGTTGGGTATTGAGGAAGAATTAACGGAGATGAATCTAAAGTGGATACAAAGTTGCTCTGAACTTGGTGCATTGAAGACCGAACATAATGAATGCCAAGATAGCATAGAATATTACCAAGAGAAATTTACAGAAGTTCAGTGTGAGTTGATGGATAGAATTGAAAAGTATGAAGATTTGTATAGGAAATATGTAATGTCGGAAAGTCGTTCGACGGGGTCCGTAAAAGATGAAGCTGCTGAAGCAGAATTGACAGTTAAGGAAAATGAGATAAGAACTTTGAGGATAAAGCTCGGCAAAGAAAGAGAAAAGGTGAAGCATCTGGAAGAGAAACTAGCAGCAATGGAAAAACACAAGGATCAAATCGACACCAACAACATGTCGTTAAACAAAACCAATATGTTGCTCATTGGAAAAATATCCAAGATGGATAAGCAAATGGATGAAGCTGCTGCGCATGCTCGGATCATTAGATTCAACGCAAGAAATGTAGGAAGAGACATCATCCGTTATCGTCAAAGTCTAGCTGAGACCGATGCCTTCTTGGAGAAAATCGAGAACCACGAATCTGCTTTCCTACACGTGGCCAAAGAAGTGGTAGAAGAAGTAGATTAATTTGTTTTTCCTCTTTATTTTTCCATAAATGTAGCAAGTTTATCCCATATTAATGAAAACGGGCATTGTCCCCTCTTATGCAAATCTGTCTATTGGTCAATATGACTCAAGCAAACGACTCGAAAAGCAGTCCTCCTAACAGCAATGTGACAAGAAGCCCATATTCCATGAGGTGTTGGCTATTAACAGTTCACAAGGGAAATGCATCCATACATTACACAAAGCATAGTCATCACAACACATGCATTATATCATACATTCTCTTATACATTTATGCAAACAGCTCAACTACGAAACATAGGTCCCCCTGTTAAAATCCACGATACTCGACTAAGAAAAAAGATGGGAAATGAAGAAAGGTCCTAGAAGTTGCTACCAGTACCTTCGATCAAAAGCTAGTCGAAAGAGATAAGTTCTAAAGTTGGGAGGCCCAAGAAGCTCCATTGATGCTCAAAATGTAATCAATAATACTTGTTAGATTGTGATGTTTTCTATGTGATTTGTCATTTTCTATTTTGTTTTGTTTTTATTGACAATCATGACTTAAGATATCAATAGGATCTTATCTTCGTTTTCAAGTCAAAATTTTTCTTCTAATAGGATCATGTATATTCAAAAAAAAAATTCTTTTACTATGCATTTACACCGCAAAAAAAAAAAGGAAGAAGAAGAAGAAGAAGAAGGTCTTTCACAATAACATCTGCACTTTACACTGAGAATGAATGACCAAATTTTAAAATACATAACAGATGTAGAGGAGGAACAAGTGGATGAATAGAACATTAGAGAATTCACAAAATTAATCAAGTTTGGAAACCCACTAAAAAGGAACTTGAAACCATAAATATGGGTAATGAAGAAAGCCACAGAGAGCCCAGGATAAGAACTCTAAAGGGAACAAAAGACTTGATTATATTGCTTAGAGATTACATAAATGTTTTTGCTTGGTCTTACGAGGATATGCCTGAATTGGATATGGATAGCGTAGTATACAAGGTACCGCTGGAAGAAGCATGCAGGCCGATTAAGCAAAAGCTAAAAAGAACCCATCTAGAAGTTCTGATCAAAGTATGGGTAGAAATTGAAAAACAATGGAACGCTGATTGTTTTTTTAGAAGCAATCACATATCCACAATGAGTTATCAATTACATTCCTCAATTTCGTCTTTGGGGTTCCCATAATTAACTGAAGTCATTCTCAAAATTCGAGCTGTTAATTAGTACTATTACTGGTTGACTTAAACAGTGAGATGCTTAAAGCTGACAGGAGGAACTCCAGTATGCATTATCCTCAATGTCTTGTCTAATTTTTGAAACCTAAACAACAAAAAAAAAGAAAAAAAAGAAGCTGAAAACAGGTCTGGAATGAAAAGAAGCAGAAGATCCTTCAACTGAAATGCACTTTATAGTAAACCAACAATGTTTATACGGACAAAAATCACCAACCAAGGCTACAACGCATTGCGCATTAGAAGCTGACCGAATGGAAACAATATCTTAGTCACAGATAGTTGCTGTCAACGAAATGACAACGATTAAAGTCGTAGATAAAGGGCAAATCAAATCATTAATTTTACACGATAACATATCATAGCTTCTTTGACAATGACCAATGATCAAAACCCAAATCCAAAATGTACGGAAAGCAAGAAATAACATATCTTTAAAACCCATAATCAGATGAAGAAAAGGAAGCAGTCCTTTACTTAACCGGGTTGTTAAAAAAAAAAAGCTTGAATAGATAATTCGACTAAGGATCTGATGCATCAAAATTCCTAAAAGTTATCAAGAAGTGAAAGTGATTAACTGATGCATACAGCTAGAATCATCAGAATGGAAGCCTTAAGGAAAAGAATACAGGAAATCTAAAAACCCCAAGAAATTAGAGTATGTGTGGACTTTAGGGAATTAAATCGTGCTAGCTCTAAAGATAATGTTCTCCACATATAAACATGGTGTTTGACAATGCAGCCCGTAGTTCCACATATTCCTTTATGGATGGGTAAAAAAAAAAAAAAACTTACCAAAATTACCTCTCTAAACTAGCTGAAAAATATGAGGAAGTACAGTTCACGCATCTAGGAAGGAAAGCAAATCAGTTTGCGGAGGCTTTGGCCACCCTAGCTTCTATGGTTAGAATAGACTTAAGACAACTTGCAGTCGATACACATTAATATCAGAAATAACCCAACTCACTGTTGCTCAGTAAAGGAGAAATAGATGGAAACCTTGATACTATGATATCAAGAATTTCATCCGAAACTAGGCCCATCCCATGGGGGCATCCAAAATCAAGATGAAGACCTTGAGGAGGTTGACAATGGATCTTTATCTTGACAAGGGAAGTTTTCTATAAGAAATCATCTTACGGGACTTTGCTAAGATACCTAGAAGAACCTGAAGCCAAAGACGTGTTACAGGAAATCTATAAAAGGATGTTAGCGGACATATGATGGCTAGAAAAATACAAAGAATTGGTTATTTTAGGATGACATTAGATAAGGATTGCATTGACTATGTCTGCAAGTATCAGGTCTACGGTGACAAAATCAATGCCCTTTTGGCTCCTTTATTTAACTTGATATCTCCATTGGCCTATTTCATCCCAAACTAGACCCATCCCATGGGGGCATCCAAAATCAAGATGAAGACCTTGAGGAGGTTGACAATGGATCTTTATCTTGACAAGGGAAGTTTTCTATAAGAAATCATCTTACGGGACTTTGCTAAGATACCTAGAAGAACTTGAAGCCAAAGACGCGTTACAGGAAATCTATAAAAGGATGTTAGCGGACATATGATGGCTAGAAAAATACAAAGAATTGGTTATTTTAGGATGACATTAGATAAGGATTGCATTGACTATGTCCGCAAGTATCAGGTCTACGGTGACAAAATCGATGCCCTTTTGGCTCTTTTATTTAACTTGATATCTCCATTGGCCTTTTGTAATGTGAGAAATTGATGTGATTGAGCCTATCAACCCAAAAGCCAGCAATGGTCATAGGTTTATTATCGTGGCTATCGACTACTTCACAAAATAGGTAGAATTCGGGTCATTTGCTCCTGTGATGCAAAAAAAAAAAATGGTGAAGAAACTTGTTGAAAGAGATTTGATAGGTCGATACGAGCCACCAAAAAAGATTATAACTGATAATGCGCAAAATTTCAAGGAAAAAATATTAATAGAACTCTGCGCTAAATTAAAAATCAAGCATTCCAATTCCTCGCCGTATAAACCAAAGATGAATGGTGCGGTAGAATCCACTTATTAGAATGCTAAGAAGAGTATTCAAAGGATGGTAGTCAACAACAAGGATTAGCATGAGATGTTGCCCTTCATGCATACCGTACCGCAGTTCGGACTTTAACAGGAGCCGCCCCGTACATGTTGGTGTATGGAATGGAGGCAGTGATGCCTTTAAAAGTGGAAATCCCATAATTAAGAGTATTGATAGACTCTGAACTAGAAGAAGTAAAATGAGAAATTTAGATATGAACAATTGGATTTGATCAGGATAGCTGCAATTTGTCATCATTAATTATACCAAAGAAGGATGGCCGAATCATATGATAAGAAAGTCTGACCTCAAAAAAAATTCCGAGAAGGAAATCTGGCACTAAAGAAAATATTGCCTTTACCAAGAGAAGATCAAAGTAAATGGGCCCCAAACTATGAAGGTTTTTATGTGGTAAAACAAGCATTCTCGGGAGGAGCTTTGTTACTATCTACAATGGACTTAGACCAATGAATTCTGACTCTATAAAGAAATATCATGCCTGATACATGTTGTAACCTCCCAATCAATACAATAAAATTCGGCCATGAATTCTTGTTACAAGAAACTTTTTCTTCACAAAGCGTATGACCTAATAATATTTTATTTGAACTTGGCATGTTTTGTACACCATGCTTGGGGGCAAAAAAAAAAAAAAAAAGAAAAAGGAAAAAGAAAAATAACTTCTGAAACACCAGCTATGAGTTTGTTTAAAAATGGTGATTTGCATCAAAAGCGTCAATTTGCATAAACAAAACCATATTTGGAGTTATTCTTTTAAAAATATCTTCTTGAGTCTTCATAGAAAGGTTAATTTAAACATCGATAAAAGTATAAGGAAAACTTCAATGGAGCAAGGGCCCCAAGAGAAACCAAAAGTCTCTTCACCAAGCGTAAAAAGAAAAGGGATAGCGCGTGGAGCACATTCTATTTCAAATCAGTCAAACAATCGCTCGAGGAAGACTACAACGAATAGGGGGGGGATCTATGTTTCCAGACGAGGTAACAAAAACATGCATGTTATATTGTCATAACACTAACCTGACAGGAAAGGTGTGGCGAAAGCCAATGTAATTCCAAGTTTTGGAAAATATGGAGAAACAAAATCTCAGGTCAACAAAATCACGGAAGAGAATATGAATTGAGGACCAGTGTGGCTTTTTTCCTCGAGACAGGTAAGTCACCCATTACAACAAAACTACCTTCATCTTACATCAGGGTAGGTCACCTGGAACAATGAGACCATGCTAACTTGGGTAGGTCACCCGGAACAATGAGACTATGCTAACTTGGGTAGGTCACCCGGAACAATGAGACCATGCTAACTTGGGTAGGTCACCCGGAACAATGAGACCATGCTAACTTGGGTAGGTCACCCGGAACAATGAGACCAAGCTAACAGGGTAGGTCACCCGGAACAATGAGACCATGCTAACTTGGGTAGGTCACCCGGAACAATGAGACCAAGCTAACAGGGTAGGTCACCCGGAACAATGAGACCATGCTAACAGGGTAGGTCACCCGGAACAATGAGACCATGCTAACTTGGGTAGGTCATCCGGAACAATGAGACCAAGCTAACAGGGTAGGTCACCCGGAACAATGAGACCATGCTAACTTGGGTAGGTCACCCGGAACAATGAGACCAAACTAACAGGGTAGGTCACCCGGAACAATGAGACCATGCTAACTTGGGTAGGTCACCCGGAACAATGAGACCATGCTAACAGGGTAGGTCACCCGGAACAATGAGACCAACTTCACATTTTTCTTTACAACACTTACTAGTTAAAGTCTTTTACAAGACTTTAGTCGTAAGTATTGTAAAGAAGGGGGCAACTGTCATAACCCAATTTTGGGTCACTCCCCAAAACTACCCGAAAATAAAAAATAAAATAAATAAATAAAATAAAAAGGGCTGGGGTCGGTAGGAAAATTGGGGTGAAATTTTGATTGTTTTTGAAAACTCAATCGTACCTCTTTTGTGCCAATAATTGAAGGAAAATGCAGATTCAAGGCTAAAGTAATTTATTATCGGATAAATCTGCATAGAAATTAGGTTGAAAGATATAATTATATTTTTATGGGTCAATTCGATTTAATCATTGGCTAATTCAAAAGTGTAATTCTGTTTGAGATTTAATTTAGGGTCTAATCGAAGAATTTAATTAAGCGCAATGAATTAATTTTACTTTAAATTGGTCAAATTAATTTTATTAAGGGCTTAGTCAATGAGAAATCAAGTTTTTAAATTTAATTCGGGCTCAATTGATGAGAATGAATTTTTCAGAGACCAATTTAAATTTATTCAAGCCGATTATGCGAAATCGGGGACCAATTTGATTAAATTACAAGTTAACGTTCAATCGAGGGTTAAATCGCACAAATCAAAATCAGGGACCCAAATAAAAAGAGACGCGCAAAGCTAGGGATGTTTTTGAAATACTAACGGGGATACAATTGCATAAAATTAAAAGTTTAAAACTAATTAGGGGTGCAATTGAAATAATTAAATATTGAAGGACCAAATTGCAAAAAAAGGAGAGTACAGCCGTGGCAATCCACGACCTCTCTGCAAATTCTTTGCAGAGGCAGCCTCTGCAAATTCGTTGCAGAGGCGTCCTCTGCAGAATTTACAGGGGAGGCAGAGGCAAGAGCTGCCTCTGCCCCTATAAATAGAGAAGAGAAGGAGAGTTACAGGGGGACTGAAGAGGAGAGACTGAAAAGGGGGAGGAGAACAAAGTGTTTGACGACAGAGGAGAAAAAAACGAAAAGGAGGGAGAAGGAGAATAGAGGAAGAACATACAGTAAAAGAGAAAGAAAAGAAAGGAAAACAAGCAGAGAGAATAGAAGCAAAATCTTACGTTAAATTCGAACTTCGTCTCTCTCGGTCTGCCATGTCTCTCTCTCACTAAAAAAAAACCCAGCAGCCACACGCCTCTCTCTCTTCCTCCGGCAACCAACTCCAGCCACCAACTCCGACCACCACACACCTCTCTGTAGTCCCGATCATCTCCAGCGTCACTACAGCAGCACAGCAACCTCCTCCGTCGAAGCAGCAGACCAGTAGCCCGACGACAGCAGCCACAGACCGTTACCTTCCGACGCCAACTCCGGCAACCACAGGCCCCCATTTTCGACGCCACCACGTCCAAAAGAACCACCTCGATCTCCTCTACCCAAAGGTGTTAACAGGTACGCTTTTCATTACACTCGAAAATTTGCCAATCTACTGTTCATTTTCTTCCTCAGGCCGTGCATGCAGGGGACGATTTCTATCCCCCTGCATGCGGGCTGGGCCTGAGTGAGGAAGGCCGGGCTTTATGCCCAGCCCAAGATCCCAAGTAACCTGGGTTCCAGTCCGCAAAGACGAGAGCCCAGCCCGAGAGAAATCATGGGCCGAATCCCATAACCAAGATCTTTCTGGGCCGACGGCCCAGACTCGAGATTTTCTGGGCCGACGGCCCGGGTACCTCTGGCTGACAGTCCAGCCCGGGGCAGGCTGGGCTGGCAGCCCAGACCCCAATTAGGGTGGGCTGACGGGCAGCCCACCCAGAAAAAAATATAAAAAATAGAAAAAAGTAATAATAAATAGAAAAAAATATATCACTTTTAAACAAAAAATGGTTTTAAAATACGGCCAATACACTAGCATGTTTTTGAAAATTCTTTTTGTTTCAAAAAAATATATTATCGTGGAGTTTGAAGAGAAAAAATGTATTTTAGCATGGATTTTTGCAAAGAAAAATCATTTCTTGCATTTTGAGATTTTACAACATGTTTGTAAAAATCCAAAGGGTATTGGCCAATATTCCAAAAATACTAAAATCATTTTTTGGGTTTATTATTCACTGTTGATAGTTGGATAAATAAATCCTAAGAGGTCAATATCCAAAATATTCGGCGGGGATAATATGCTATTATTCTCTGTTCGGAGTTTGGATAAATAAATCCTAAGGGGTTAATATCCAAAATATTCGGCGGGGATGATATGCTATTATTCACTGTCGGTGTTTGGATAAATAAATCCTAAGGGGTTAATATCCAAAATATTCGGCAGGGGTAATACACCATCAACATTGAACCAACATATATTTTTGAAAGATATCTCATAGCAATCATAATACAAACAAAAATACCAAGCAGCTTACCTTAGGTAGGGCATACTAGGGGTGCTAAAACCTTCCCTTTACGCAACCAGTCCCTTACTCTAGAATCTCTGAAAGACCAGTTTTAGGTTTCTAGTAACCATAATACTAGGTGGCGACTCTCTTTTCCACAGAAATAAAGATAATACCCCCGACACTTTGAATATTCCCCCGCCTCGCGGGGAGGGTCGCTAGCGACGCCGCGCTCATTGTTTTTTTTTGGCGTGCGACAACCATCATGCCTCTTTCATGAATTAAGGAATTGAATTTATTTTTATTACATATAGAGGAATATATGTAATTAATTTGTACTATTTTTTTCCAGATCCACATAAATATGATAAATTGAATAAATTTGTAGGAAAAAAACTCTTGATAGAATAAAAAAATGCTAAGATATTGGTGTAAATTAATGCCAGCACATGTAGTTTAAAATTAATGGAATTTATGCTAAGATATTATTTTCAAGAAATTTTGATTCTGTTTATAATAATTACAATAAAATATAAAAAAGATAATGAATTTAATAACTTTTTTCTAACATAACATAATGTGATATAGAAAAGAAAGTAAAACCTGATGCCAATGATAGGAACAGGTCACAAAATGGCCACATGCAATCAGAGAGGTTGAAAGGGCATTTGTGTAATTATGTAGGAAAAGTTTGACAAAGACAGCAGTTTTCTGTTTCTTGTACAATCCAGTCAATGATTCTATTCCTCCATTTCCACACCCTAGAGAGAGGACAAAGCAACCAACTAAGCAAAAACCCAAAAAGGAGAGAGAGAGAAATAGAGATAAGAGAAAGGGTTTTGTTTTTTTAGAGAGAAAAAAAAAAGGAAAAAGTTTTCAACTTTGCAATGCAAAAATCTCCTTTTTTTTCTTGAATTCAATCCCTTCTTTGTTCACTAAAGATCAAGAAACCAAAAACCCATCAATGATTTCGAATTCAAATCAAGTTTTCTATGCTTGCATTGCTAAGGGACCTACCATTGTTGCTGAATTCTCACCAGGAGAAGAATCAGGAATTGAAATCATTGGTCAAAGATGCATAGAGAAAACCCCACTTAACCATTCCATGTTTTCTCATACAACCCGCGGCAAGACTTACACTTTCTTAATTGACGACCCTTTTGCCTATTTTGCTATTTTTGACGAGAATCTCCAGAAGTCCGAGTATTTATGGTTTTTGAACCGTGTAAAGAATGGTTTTGAGGAGTTTTTGGGGTCTAACATGATGAAAGATGATAAGAAGATTGGTTCTTTTTGTTTCCAAGGTGAATTGAGGTTCATGTTTAGGGAGATATTGGCTTTGGATGCTGACTTGGTGAATGCTTTAATGGAGGAATCATCAAAGGATAGCAGGAATCCAAGAAGCTTGGATTCGACGAATGGGAAGGGAGCTGTGATAAGACCTTTGCTTCCCAAGCCAACTAAAGTTTTGATGATGATGAAGAAGAAGAGGCCATTTGGAGAGGCTAATGGAGATCATTATGGTGGTGATTTGGATAATAATAATAATAAGGTGAATGGTTTTGGTGAGCATGACAATAGGGAGTTTTCGGTTTCGATGATGCAAAAGAGTGGTGGGTTTTATACGGGGGATGGTAAGCAAAAGGCTAAACAGATTTGGAAGAAGCATGTTTGGGTGGTTTTGACATTGGATTTGATTGTTTGTGCTGTTTTGTGTGGGGTTTGGTTGTGGGTTTGCAGAGGGTTTAAGTGCATTGATGGTTGAATTGGAGGTAATGAAATCGAAATACTCGATTTCAATTGAAAAAACGTAACATCAATCGAAATAGAATCGAAACGGAATTGACAATATGATTGAAATGGGGATGCTGTTGATATACCATTTTATTGGGGGTGTTCTGCTTGTATATTGGTTATTATCAATTGAAGCTGGTTGAGGTTTCTACATCCAAGATAGAGAAGAAGATTAACTGGATTCTTAGAAAAATTGTTATTGATGATGCAAGGAAATACATTAACATATACTAAAAGAGGATCTGACGTCAGCATTGTGGCACTGTAGAGTGGTCCTTTTTCCTCCATGCTTCGCAGGCGTTCGTCCACCTTTTTTTTTTTTTACACAGGTATGCTTTTTGTATTTTTTGATGGTGAGAATGACGAAGTAATGGCTGTGGCCGAGCGGTTGTCGCGCGCGCCATTGGCGCGCGCGAGTTCGAACCGCGCCGGCCACAAAACTGATTTGGAATTTTTTGTTTTTTTTTTTTTTTTATATATATAATATAAAGAACTGTTTTTTTTTAAAAAAAAGGGTTTTTTTTTTTTTTTTATAACTGGTTGTTGTTTCTGATTTGATTTTTTTTTCAGAACTATTTTCTTTTAAAAAAATGAAGGTTTTTTTTTTAAATAACTGGTTTTTTTTTTTACATTTTTTTTTTTAATAACTGAGGTGTGCATGCCAACTTACGTGCACCACGACTATTCTCCGGATCGATTTTTTTTTTACATTTTTTCCCCTATTTTGTTTTGCCACTTATATTTTTTTTTTCTTAACCAAGGTGTCCGGGTCAGCTTACGCGCACCACGATTTTTTCTTCCCAAGTATATTTTTTTTCCTGCCCAGCTGAGCGCGCCGCAAGTAATCCCTTGGCTCATTTTTTTCTTATCATTTTTTCCTTTTTTTCCCACTTATACAATTTTTTATATAATCAGGATATCCGGATCAAACACGCACTACGACTATTCTTATTTTATTAACATATACTAAAAGAGGATCCTACGTCAGCACTGTAGACTGGCTATTTATCCTTCGTGCTTCGCAGACATTTGTTCACCGTTTTTTTTCTTTTATTTTATGTGTTCTTTCTTTTATTTCTTTTATTGTTTTATTATTATTATTTTCAAATCAAATGGATTTTTTTACCTCATAATTTTTATTTTATTTTTTTCCTTGATTTTATGTTAAAATTATTATGATTTTTTTAGTTTTTTTTTTATTATTATTCACACGATGACGACAACAACAACAACAACAATAATAATAATTTTAGTTATTTTCCTTCCTTACTATTTTATTAGTGTTTTTCAGTGTTTTTCCTCTCGAGACAATTTGAGAATTTTTATTGTTTTGATAGTAATAACAATGATAATTTTAGATGTAAAGACTTTCGATGTTGTTGTTTTTATAATAGAGTGTGGTGATCTGTTTTATTATATTGAATTTTACATAAATAAATATTATATTTTAATTTTGGACCAACATATCCTATTAATTTCTTTCATCCCAATAATTATAAACACTTCTTGCTCAGCCCGCAACGTAGCGTGATAATTTTTTTAAATTTTCATGTCAAATGATTTTTTTCCCAGTCAACATTTTCCTTTTCATTTTTTATTTACTCTTTTGTCAATGTTATCAAGCTTTGTTTTAGCCTTTGATTTAATTTCGTTTTCTTCCCGTTATTAAAGCAATAATAATATTAATATTAATATTAAGAATAATAATAATAATAATAATAATAATAATAATAATAATTTTAGTTTTTGTTCCAACGTGCTTTTTTATTAATATTTTTTTTGTTTTTCTCTCAGATTTGTTGAATAATGTTTATTGTTTTGACAGTAATAGTAATGATAATTTTAGATGTTAAGACTTCGATATGACTGTTAATATAATAGAGGATGTTGATCTCTTTCAGTATATCAAACTTTACATGTTAAAATATTATATTTTAATCCCAACAGCTGTAAAAATTATTTGTTCTGCCCGCACTACGCCCGCAACGTAGTGCGGGCATTTAGCTAGTATTTCACTATAAAAGGTGGGTCCTTATTTGAGGATTAGATATCATTTACCAGCTGTTATTTTATCAGCTTCCTATTCAATTTTCAGTTGATAGGAAATGAACATCTTATCAAAGTTGACATGATTGGAGATCTTTTGTCATTATTTTTAAATTATTAATGCATTATTTCTCTATTATTAATGGATTCTTTGACAACACAAATCATTCTGCATTTGTTCTCATGAGTTTGTTCATAAACCAGATCAAACTAGGACAACTTTTTTTTTGCTAAAAGACAATGGTTGGCATCACATCACTTTGAAAAATTGAGGATGCATTTGAGAAAGCACTATCATATTATAGCAGTATCAGATTGTCCCTATCCTGTATAAGATAAGATCATCGAAATGTCCATGCCTTTGGGGCCCTACAAGTCACCATTCACCCAAGATACTCTTGAAAATTTGCTGCTATCTCCAAATCTTCCTTCCGGCCTAAAGACCACAAGAATTGAAAATCTGTGACCCCGCAATCGAGCCATAACATTAATTTCCAAAGAAAACATGTAACTATTCAATTTCCCTCTCTAGAACTATCAAATTGGTTTCTGCATCGGAATGTATTTCATCGTGTAATTCACAGAGATGGGGATTTAGATTTAAGAATTGGGGAAGGGGTGCCTCCCATTACCCATAAAAAAAAGTTAAAATATTTTCATGCCAAAAAAAGGGAAAGAAAAAAGAAAACACAAGTCACAAAAGATATAAGTGCGAGAAAAGCCACTTTGAACAACAAAGTTGGCAGAAACTAAGTGAACAGAAGTTTTCTCATTCGTATTAACTTGTTCAAACGAACACTGGAACGGTAAAACCAATCCAAGATTTATAAGAGCAGTATCTGATATGCAAAATATGAGTTTTAGCTATGTTCAAAAGAGTGCATCGCAGATACATAAACCACCCACCAACTTTAACCACACGGGGTGAGCTTCTTATTGCCAGCACCCCGAGGATGATCATCTTTCCAGTCATCCCATGCTCTTGCTTTCTGCGCGTTATCGTCGTCGTCGTCTTCACTGAGTTTTGATTTTGGATTGTCCCTGTACCATGCAGAGTTGGCTTTTTCCATGAGTTCAGCATTTCTCTCTTGCCATATATTCATAATCTCCATCTCCTCTAACCTGGCTTCTTCTATGCTCATGGTTGGTAACCTTCCACATAATATTAAAATTCAAGACAGCTTAAAATAAGGGAAAGAGCCCAGTTGATACTTGAACATTTAAATAATTATAATCTAATTTCATCAGAAAGTAAAGGATAAATTTTAGAAGTCTTCCCTCCTCCATCCCTAGGTGACAAAACTGAAAGAAAATACAATGTTTTGATAACAGGCATCCAATTTAATTGTTAATAATCAGGGCATGGAAAAATACCTATGCCCAGGTTGGAAGACCTGTGCTCTCATCCTTTCCCTTTCGTTTGTTAGGCTTCCACCCACAAGACTTGCTGGTCCAAATGTCATTGGCACGTGCTTATGATCATGTGCTTGCGAAACCTTTGCTCTCCCTTCTGGAACATCTTGAACAAAAGTAGCGCATGTGATAAGCTGTGCTGGTTGAGTATATCTTGCTTTCACTGCAGGATCACGATGCCAATTTTCAGCTTTCTTGGCACGTTCATCAAGAATAGTCTGGGAGAAAGCTTTCATCCCTTCCTGATGCATGAGTCAAAATAATTACTACATCCATGTTCATTCAATAAAACTCATCCGGAACAAGTAGCATATAGACCGAATCATACAATGCTAACCATGATTCCAATTAAAGACACAATGCAGTGCTATCCGGAATTCTAACTTTCAATGCAATAAAATTAGGAATTCGAACTTTCATGTCAAAAAGACCTTGGTATTTGATGATGGAGAAAGTAAATGATCATAGCAACATGATGATGCAAATGCATCGAACGACGTAACCTAATTATGGCATGGAGCAAACCTTTTGCACCACACCACTGTTCCATTGAATGATCTCAACAATAATCACTAGAGCTGTAAATCTGACAGTCTTCTTCTGGTGCTTAATGAAAAAATGAAAAAACCTCTGAAAGATGGATCTCTTTACTATAAAATGATTGCTGCTAGATATTTGCTTCATCACAGCTTATTTACAAAAGCCAAAAATTCAATGGACAGAGATGCACCATATAGATCTCCAAAAGCACAATGGCAAAAAGCTTTTCCACTTCAGAGTTGAGTGTGCTAATACCTTTAGTTGTCTTTCCTTTACAGCCGAAAGCATTTCTTCCTCCTTTAAAATTTCCAGTAGATCGATAGCCTGTAGAGTGGTAAAACAGTGGTGTGAAGCTGGATATGATCAACAAATAGAACATGAAAGAGACTATAGATATACAGGACCAACCTTACACATAGCTAAAGAGATGGTAGTAATCCAAGCCTGCACAAAAAGAATACCGTGAATTCAAAAACACTCAACTTTGCAGAAGATAAAAAACTACAAATTATATGTACAACTTTTTTTTGGTATATATATGTAGAACTGTTAATAAAAGGGTACATAATCTTGGTCAAATTCCTAACATCTACTTTACAAGTTTTAAAAAAATGAACTAGACACCACCTACAATCTTCATCATGGAGAAAATTATAAACAATGTCCTAAAATATCTCAGGTCATCTCCACAGCTTATCCTGTAAGAGCATGGATAACAACTAACCTCTCGCTCTTCTTCTCCATCATCACCCAGCATATCTTCCTCCCCTGCCTCGACCGGAGTTGATACTGCTGAAGCTTTAGTTGATCAACTACGCCGCTCTTTCCGCTCCTTTATTTCCTCCAGCTTTGCCTCAACAGCTCTTTGGCATTTGTATCGGGCAATCTGTAGAGGTACAGGAAGGGTTTTGTGAGCGTGTGTGCTAAACAAACCCCATATTGCAAAGATAGCCCAAGAAGATTATGATGTCACAGTTATTTTTTCAGTGAAAGAGAATTGACAGAATTGAAGCTACCTTTAGGGCCCTTCGATCTACAAAAGTATTTGGAGCCCCTTGAGAAGAGATGCTTGCAACTCCTCCTCCGGTACAAGTTCCATTGCCTCACAAAATGAGATGAATTCCTAGAACAATTGTTATACAACAATACCTCTAAATATGTAAAAACATTGAGCGTGGAGGGTAAAATATGCCCAAGAGCTCTGCTGGATCCTGCTATGTTAGCAGACAAGCTTTTAACTGTATAGTAGGGATAATGAACAAAAATTACCTTTAAGTTTGCTTGGAAAGCCTTCAAAATTTGTATCCTATCATCCTGCAATATTTTTTCAGCCAGCTCCGCCAGATAAAATGGCACCTAAATCCATAAAAAACAATTTAAAAAAAAATCCAGTTCCACCAAAATTAAGAATTACAAAAAACCATAAAAAACAACTTTTCCATTTTTTTAAACCAACACATCAATTACAAACCTATAAATTTTCAAAATTTAACAATAAAACTAAAAACTAAAATAAAACAAATTTAAACATTACCAGAATATACTTGAGATTTGTAGTGCTATTATCCTCCTTGGTCTCACTAGAAGAAAACAAGCCCAATTTACTAATCATTTCCTCACATTTCTCCAGATATTCGATTCCCTTCTTCTTTACCAATTCCTATCAAAATCAAATGAATCAATAAAAACCCTATAATCAAATCAAATCCTAAATTATAAAAGAAAATTTACAAACTTTCCTAAAAACGCTAACGGGGAAGTGCTGTAACTGATCGTTGGAACCAGATTCTGTTGCTTTTACATGGATTTTTGAAGCTTGATCGAAGAGGGAAGGAGGGACATGTCCTTCGTTTTCATTTCACCCATTGGAAAAGGGGGAAAAAACTTAGTATTTGGTTTGGATTTTGAATTTTGCGACTTTTAAGGTGGGATTTTGAAGGGTAGAATTGGAAATTATGCATGAAAGAGAAGGATAGAGGAGAGAAGAGGAAGCTGCATAATATATAAATAAAGAAAGAATTTATGTGTTTTAGATTTTTTTTTAAATATTTTTTTAATAATTTTAGATAATTTTAATGTAATGATATTAAAAATAATTTTTTT
Organism: Salix arbutifolia; assembly: GCA_025169955.1. Lineage (NCBI taxonomy): Eukaryota > Viridiplantae > Streptophyta > Magnoliopsida > Malpighiales > Salicaceae > Salix > Salix arbutifolia. The sequence continues at coordinate 890,984 of CM045913.1, read as the reverse complement.
AAAATAAAATTATTATTTTAATATATTTTTAAATATTTTCTAAACTATCAAAATATCAAATAAGCTTATAATGTAGAGAGGTTTTGATTTTATGTTTGTCCATTGGATTTTTTTTAATCGTGACTGCATAAATTCTTTAATTAAAAATTATTAATTTTTTTTTCTTTTTCGATATTAATATACTAAAATTACTTTAAAATATTTTAATACTTTTTTAAATGATATATTAAAATTATATTTTTTAGATTTTTTTTTTCTTTTTGTCGTCTGGATCTCCACTCGCACACTGCCACATCGTGGTTTTTAATACTTTGTCTAAAAGTTATTTAAATAATATTTTAGATGTACCATGAGGCCTATTTGTCACTTGTTTTCTTGTACAAATCTAGCTGGGAGGTCTATTTAGGAATAATTATGTACTATTTGTAGTATCATTATTTTTTTAAAAAGTATTATAATAATATGTTTTATTATTTTTTAAAATCATTTTTAATACAGTATATTAAAATAATTTAAAAATATTAAAAAAATTAATTTAAAATAAAAAATAAATTTTTAAAATTTTTTTTCAAAAATATTTTTAAAATACAATGTAAAATAAACACTTAGTAATTGATTTTTTTTCTTTAGTGATTTGAGATTGTTTTGATGGGACAATATTAAAAATATATATTTTTTAAAAAAATATTATTTTTTTAAATTTTAGAGAAAAAAACACTTTTAAAAACAGTTAAAAACCATACAAGCAATTAGCATAACCCCACTTGGAAACTTAGTGAGAAGATCATATTTTTCCACGTCTACAAGAAGAGAGCACATGATCTTGTTGATTTTCCAGTTTATACTCTGCACTGTTAGGCCTCCATCGCAATCACAGAAGAAAGCAAAATTGATAAAAGTTTGAGATTAAGGTTCGAGTTATGTGGCTGTTAAAATGATGACTATTAGAGACTTACATGGTCGTTATTAACTCCTTGACCCGTGAGATTAATCGAGATATACGCAAGCTGATCTAAAAACGCACGCTAATAAAAAAAGAGAGCAGTTTCTCCACAGCACCACTGTCTCAGCACAGGTTGGTTCTTGGCATTTAAAGGGAAAATCATTTAAGATGAGACATTCTTCAAGTAAGATTCAATGTCTAGACATTCTTGTGATGAATTTTGCAGTACCCATTTCTTGAAAATCGAGGGAGAAAAATAGGGCACAATGTTTGTTTGTTTGGTTGGTAGTGTTTTTTCTTCGCGAAAATAGATCCTACTCTAATGGAATAAATTACGCTATCCAAGTTCTCCGTTTCTAGATTTTTTTTACTTGAAAAATATTAAATTTATGTTTTTTAATTTTTAAAAATAATTTTGACATATGAAAATGATTGAAAAATATAATTTTATTAATTTAAAATAAAAATTAAAAATTTTCAAAAAGGTAGAAACGCAGTGAGTTCAGGAAGTTGCCGTCTTTGTAATGCAGCTCGTACAATTTGCAATAGCCACTAAGTGTTGGAAACAGGGAGTTGCTTAGGATACAATCAAATTCAGAATCCAACAACATCAAGTCCAGGTTCCAAGGGCAGATCTTGGAAGTGGGATCGAAATTAAAAAACAATTAATCTTGTTAAATAAAAGAATAGAGAACTGCTTTAGTGAAATGGATTTTTACAGCTTTTTGCTGAACATGATCCTGCTTTACAGGTCCCAACCAGGGGAGCAAGATTGAGAAAGAGGCCAGCCCTTCTGGACCCATGAAAACCTTGCTGAGGTGGCTTCATCATGGTGTCAATGAACAGAAAGAGATATTCTTGATTCTTGCTCAAAAATTGCCCATCACCATTTTTGTAGCCAGCTCGAATCTTTTTCCAGGTACATAAAAAACATTTGTCATTTCAACTCTGCCTGTTGTAGTGATGTGAATATGATTCTTCCTGTCTCTTTATCAGGTGGGTTTTTTATGAAATGGGAGTTTTTTTTCTTTTCTTTTCTCACTTTGGCGAGGTAGTGATAAAGGGTTTTTTGCTTTATAGCCATAAAACTAGCTGCAGTTTTGCACAAGTATGAGATATAAATGGTAAAAAATGTCATGACAGTGTGGTCCATGATGCATTTAAGACTATAGGTTAGTGAAGCTTTTGTGGTTCATAATTCTCATGCTGATACTATACAGTATATTGATTAATTTATTGAAGGTTGGTAAGAGTTATACTCAGCACAGAAAAATTTCCTTTTCATATTGAAAGAATCTCATGATAGCTGAAGATATAGTAATTTCTTGAGACATAATAATTTTATGATGTACTACTATATGGAACACCAGACAGGCAAGCCACTCTGGATAATTACTATATTCAAATGACTTTCTTGACGGAGATAAGCTTCCTTTTTCTTCAACTATTGGATCTTATAATGGAATCGGTGACAAGCCACCAGGAATCTAGGGCTTGGTTTCCCATGACATTCATGGCCTGAGATGAAGAAGGAAAGGGTTACTGAAAAGTAGTCGAAGTGGGGGTTTCTTTGGTGGTCAGTAGTTGTCACTGAAAACTAGGTTTTTTTTTTTTTTTTTTTGTAGTTTTCTTCTGTTCTTTTGTGTATCCCTTTTTAACAGATTTCACAGTCTTGACCAAGTGTAAAGACACACATGCTTTCGGCATTCTCTGGCCTTTCTTATGTAGGATAACTTTCACATCATAAAATGCTGTACTTTCTGCAGGAGGAAACAGGACTGAAGCTGGTCCTTGAGGCCTCCATTAGATCAGAAAATTGCTGTCTTTGAGCTAAAATTTCATTCCCTGAAGTCTTGGTATCTGGTTTTTGGAGTTGAGTAAGTTCTTCTGCATTACTGGCTCTTGATTAAATGGAATTCATGTTTCCTTCTGTATCCATTAAAGGGCACTGTGCATCACTGTTTCTCAATTATTGAAATGCTTTTTGCCTCAATTATTTTTTGTACCAGATAACTAGGTATATGTGTGTGTCTTATTGGTAAATGATTTCATCTAATTAAGGTTGCTTCTTTTAGTAGTTTTGATTTCCCTAAATTAATTTAAAACCCTTGATTGAGTCCTAACATTTAGTTCCCCTGTTAAAATTTTTGAAAGGAGCAGAATTCCTGAGAAATGGATGGAAAGGAGGTTTCTGGTTCATATTTGATGGTCTCAGAAGGGAAGAGCGAGAGCTTCTATCCAATGTATTTTGGTGTTTCTTGTGCTTTCTTAGCTCTCAAAGTTTTGACAAGGCCTGATAAGGAAGATGATAGATGGTCAGAATTATGCGATAAAATGCTTCAAGGAAGTGCACAACTCTTGGGATTGCTTGTTTGGAAAATCCAGAGAGGAGGAGCAAATGGACGGTGTGAGCTTCTTCATAAGCTGGAGACTGCTGAGAAAGAGATCATGGAGCTGAAGAACATAAGGCGCGAAGATGCAAAAGCGAATGAGAAAGTTGTTAGTATCTATGCATCGCAAGAGCAGAATTGGTTGTTCGAAAGGAAGAAGCTTCAGCAGCACATTGGAGCTCTTATGAATGAATTGAGGTTTCTTGAGAAGAGGAATGAAGAAGCTATTTCTGAATTGAATGAAAAATTGAAGGAGATGGAACTTTTGGTGCAGTCCAAGGATAAGGCAGTAGAGGAAGAAGAGCATAAGAGGAAGGAGGTGGAAGAAAACTTAGCAAAGGCTGAAAAGATTGCAGAAGAATCGAGAGAGACGGCGAAGCGTCAAGCCCACGAGCATTCTACCGATCTTTGGAAGCACAAAACCGCCTTCCTCGAGCTCGTATCGAACCACCGGCAGCTTGAAGCTGAGATGGGGAGAGCACTCAGGCAGCTTGAAGCTAAAAGGCAAGACCTTGATGAAGTCTTAGAACAGAAGGAGGAGTCAGTTTTGCTGACTCAAAAGTTGTCCATGGAAGTTGTGAAGATGAGAAAGGATTTGGAACAGAAAGATAAGATCTTGTCAGCAATGCTGAGGAAATCCAAGATGGATACAACTGAAAAGGAACTGCTCTTGAAGGAGGTTAAATTATCTAAGGCCAAGAGGAAGCAAGCTGAACTAGAAAGAGAGAGGTGGAAATCTGTTTCAGAGTCTAAGCATGAGAGACATTCACTACGAAGCATGTTTTCTCACCACACCAACCTGAGATTGGATGATCCTCCAATTGAAAGAGGGGCATCACAAGTTTTGAACGGCAGATCACAGTCAATTGATTATGATATTGAGTATGAGAATCCTGAGTTTCAAAAGAGCTCGAAAGCTTTTTCGCCCCTTTCTAACCTCTATTCACCAGAAGGAAATGATGAACTAGGTGAGAAAATTTCCTTGCTTTCTAGCTAACTTGATTCAACATGGACACCTCTATTAATTTTCCAGCATTCAGTATACATAGCTGAATCGCAGTCCTGATGCTTAATCTATGATTTGTTTTTTTCCTGATTAAATTCACCTCTTTTCTATGTTTTTATTCCTTTTTGTTGGAAATCTTTGATCTGCACAGTAGCTGTTTAGAATAATTACTGTTCAGATTAAATACTGGAAATTGAAAAACATAAAAAATCAGCAGAATTCCTGAAAAACACTAGAAATTAAACTGGAATCAAAATCACATATATTGGAATGAATCTCATTCATACATTCAATTTATTCAATTGAAACTTGCCTATTTATAGGCTTACAAGAACTAGAAATTGAAATAAGCTAGAACTCTCAATAGACTAGGAGAGGTTATTGGATAAATAATAGGTTTGTTGATAAAATCTATTATGAATAGTAATTTCAACTAAATTAAAAGACTATAACTAAATCTTTTTATCTTCAAAGCTAATCTCATTAAAATCTAACACTTTCCCGTTTTGCTCTTTCAATCTATAAACAGCTGATGTAAAACGGCTGGAAGGATGGGTTCGATCAGAAGCAGAAAAATATGCAGCTGCAATTGAGAAGAATCATCATCTAGAGATAGGTGCTTTTGCAGAACAAATGAGACTCAAAGATGAGAAATTAGAAGCATTTCGTTGGCGAACGCTGAGCATGGAAATAGAATCAAAGCGACTGCAGTCTCACATTGAAGGGCTGAACCGGGATGTTTCACAGATAAGGCACGAGAACATGAAAATGGAAGCCTTATTATTGGAGAGGCAAGAAGAAATAACTAAATTGAAAAGGCAGCTCAAGTTACAAATAGAAACTCAGCTCTGCCAAAAGGCTAGCTTAAGTTCATCTCTAGAGGATCCAGCATTAGTCCATGATGCCATTTGTTCCAGTGGCAAGAATGTAATGAAAGAACCAGCAGAGAATGATCAAGAGAAAAAAGTAAATCTGATGGAAACGAATCCTGAAAAAGAAGACGGCGATGAAGAAGGACTCCAAAACCAGTTCAAGAATGTCATTAAAACCGTCCAGTCTCCAGAAAAGGAGTTTGAGGAAGATAAGGATGTTGCCGGCCACGGTGGTGCTCAGGAGGCAAGTGGGAGTCCAGTGGTGGTTGATACTGTAGAAAAGTTAGCATTGACTAGCCAGTCATTGATGAAGACAAATAATTCACCATGGAGGATGGATCTCCATGCTCTTGGAGTTTCTTATAAGCTCAAGAGGCTGAAGCAGCAACTTCTAATGCTGGAGAGATTGGCAGGAAAGCAAGAGAGTGGTGAACATATAGGAAACAGTGATGAGGCAAAAACTGGGATAAAGGGCTTCCAATTATTGATGTCTTTGCTTAACAAACAAGTTAACAGGTACCAGTCACTTCAAGGGAAGATCGATGAACTCTGCAAAAGGATGGTAAGCTCTACACAACTTTGGTTCATCTCAAGAGTTATTACATTTGAATAATTTCCTTTCATTTCTGTTTCTTTTGACATGTCTGTATGTGATATTGTTCGCTATTCAAATTTTAATTTCTTTTGAAATGCTTAAAAGATATGGGACGATAGACTTGAAACAAACCTGGTTGAAAACTGACTGGAAGCAATGATAGGCATAGCTTCCTTCCCTACCATGTGTCCAACTCCCCCCACAAACCATGTGATCAGTCTCTCCAGTCCATCGTTTGTCAACAGACAATTTTCTGAATTTATGATCTATTTTTTTTTTCTATTTCTCTTATTTGTGAATTACAGCATGATAATGATGTGGACATGAGTCCAGGAGATTCCAGCACTGGCACTGCAAGGAAAAAGGAAGAGACTAAAACATTAGAGACTTTCCTTGACGAAACATTTCAGGTTCAGAGATACATGGTCGCAACAGGACAGAAACTGATGGAAGTTCGGTCCAAGATTGCATCTGGTTTTGTCGAGGTCCCTGAAGAGCTTGAAAAATCTGCCGGAAGCTTTGACATAAAGTGTTTTGCCGAAAACATAAAAATTCTTTTTCAGGAAGTTCAAAGAGGTCTTGAAGTACGGATTGCTCGAATTATTGGTGATCTTGAGGGCACTCTGGCTTGTGAGGGAATGATTCGTATGAGAAGGTAGTGATAGACGAATAGGAAGTATAAATGTTTATACTGATATATGTATGAATCCATGGTTGAGTTTCTGTTTAGGAAAGCCACACGCAATTTATTACAAATTTTGGCTTTTTTTTTTGTTTCTATAACAAGCTTCAAGCAAACAATTGATTAATAATCAGAGAAGGGTCCGTAGTCTACACACAAAGCTCTTGCTGCAGTTTGCAAATATTGTGTACTTTTCACATATAATGACTTTCTGTTTAATTTTTTTCCTAAAAATGTGAACAAAACCATGAAAATCTCACAAGAGAACGGTACTATCCTAACACTTTAACCAACTAAACCAAGGGTGTCAAAATCGCGAGTTGACTCGTAAAATCATCCAATTTTACGAGTCAACTCATCAAACCTTGTCAACTCGGGTAGAAAAATTAATTTTGGTCAAACTCGACCAAAATCAATCAAAATCATAAAATCGGACCGGATCGGTCCAATTTTACGATCCAGACGCTTCAGAATTTTAAAGCCAAGCCAATTCATTCCTCTTATATTTATACACAAAATTTTTTGCCTTCTCAATTATTTATCCGATGTGGGATAAATTAAACTTTGGATTCTCGCCTGAATTATACCCGAGTTGAAGATTATGGTTGAAGAGAAGAATATTTATACTGGAGCTCTCTGCTGGACAAAAATAATTAATTTGATTTTCTTTTTAAAATACAAACATACTCTTAGTATCGTGCTCCTAAACAAGACTAAGAAGCTGTTTGGGACAACTTTTGAAACTGTGTTTTCAAAAAAATTAAATTTTTTTTTCATTTTAAATGAATATGTTTTGGTGTTTTTAGATCATTTTGATGTGCTGATGTCAAAAATAATTTTAAAAAAATAAAAAAACATCATTTTGATATATTTCGACACGAAAAGCATTTTGAAAAGCTACAGCAATAGTTGTCCTAAACATGCCCTAAATGTTCGGTCATTTATTCAAAAACAGATTAAACTTTGATTGACTAATTTCTCATCTTATAAAGATTATCTTCGACATTTAGAATTCTTATTAAACTTGACAAGAAAATTAATATAAAGTAAGATTTGGATCACGAGTTATTGTAATTAACCTTCAATTTTTTTAAACAATATTAAAATGACAAGACTTTGAGAAAAAGTTCTTTTAAGAAGTTGACAAACTCAACTCCATAATGATTTATCTTCAGATTCAACCCGGTTTATAAAGTGAGCCCGTCAAATCTAAGCTAGATTAGAACTTAAACACACCCACGAACCCTAGTTCCAAGGTCAGAATATTTGATTAAAGCTAAGCACAATTGCATTTCCCAAAAAGAAAATCAATTAAGAACAAGCCGCCGAAAGCCTTCGCTTCTTGTAATTGGCTTTGAAACAAGCCTGCCTCAGCTTCTTTGTTCTTTCTGTCAGTTCTACGTCTGGGAGTTCTTCGATGAGCCTTTTATGCTCCTCCAACATGATCGCCTCATATTCACTTAGCCCCATTTCCTACATATATTAATTAGATCGTTAAATTAAGGATTATTTGATAGAAATACAAAATTCCCACCAAAAAACATTATATATAAAATCCCTTAATCAGTTCATGTCCAAACTTTTACCCTAATTTTCTGCCATATCCAAAACCTTGTTCCTAGAATTCTTTGTTTCGCTTATGCATGCACTGATCATAGATTTTTATCCAACGCGGCATGTACAAGGAGAGTCAAAGCTAAATTTATGTACTTTTAGATTTTTAATGTAATTCCATCTCCAACGAAATAACTATTTTGACAGGTAAAATAACTATTTATATACAGTCTAATATGCTGCTAATTAAAGATATAATTATATTGAGAATTTCTTTAATTAATTAAAGCAAGAACTTGCCATGCACGTACCTTGACATTGTCGATAAGAGAGGTCAAGCTCTTGATCTTTCTATGAGGCCACCTCATTATCCTAAACTCTCTGCATCTTTTTTTCAAAACAGTCAACCCCACTTTCATTTCCCTTGCTGCTTGGGTGATTGGCTTGTTGAAATGTTTTTGAATTTCTTCCAGTTCCAATTCAACCGACCTCTTCCTCCCACTCATCTTTCTAGTTTCTTCTTCTTCTTCCTTCATGCTCGAAGAACTAGCACAGTCACCATGGACGAACATCATTGAAACCTCGTTCAGCTGCTCGTTTTTGATGACATTGTCGTCGAAGGTTAGACTAAAACAAGGATGGATGCTAGGGTTTATCACCGGCTTGGTGTCGATAGCATTTTCTTGACTGTACCAAGAATCAAGATTACTCTCAGAAAATAGATTGTTGACATCTTCATTGTTTCTGAACTCGTTAAAGTTCCTGTCATAGGGCACCAGGGGCGGCAAATTTAGCTGCTCGAAAAGGCTTTCCAACGGGGGAAGTTCTGAAATCCTGTACAAAGTTTAACAAGATTAACTAAAGATCATGAGAATTAAGGGAAGAGCTTGAACAAAAATGGGGGGAAAGGATGAACTTACTGGTTGAAGATATCTTGATCATCAAGAATCCAGGGCTCAAAGTCAAATGGATTCTCCATTTTTGGAACAACGAGTTGATGGCTTGATGAATCCATTGAGAGAGATGAAAAAAGTGGGAAAGGAACGCCGGGGGAGGGATTGGTGGGAGAAGGATTGAAGGAGGGTTATAAATTGATGGTGGAGATTAGAGATGGATTAATTGAAATGTGTGCACGTCCATGAGAGTTACGAATCATTCTAATGTTTTTAATGCTCACATTTACTAATGAGCAATTACCAATAATCATTCATGGTGGCTGCATGATGCATCTCTGTTTAATGACTTTTCAAGAATCATTTAATTACAGCTTTTTAATGCTTGACACTTCAATATTGTTTTAATAGTTAGAAACGGATTTTTAAATTGTTTTTTGCTGAAACATTACTAGAAAATTAGAAAATACAAACAAAAATACTATTGAATTATTATTTTTTTTGTAAATCAAAACAAATTTCATGTATTTTTTAACTAGATTAAAAGTCCATTCACCGTGTTAAACTAAATTAATTTTCATATAATTTAATCTAGAACTTGGTTCAAGTTAGTTTGTGCATGCTTGAGAGTATAGTTGATATTATTTTTAAAAATATTTTTTATTCAGAAAATACATCATTTTTTTTTTTAAAAAAAAATTATTTTTGATATTAGCAAATAAAAATAATTCAAAAATATTAATTTTTTTTTTATGTTTTCAGATCAAATCTTAATCTAATCAAATGATGGTAAGAAGAATTATCAACGAAAGAAAGGATGCATGGAGATTAACGAGATTGAAGGCCCATTAATTAACTCTTAAGATTTCATCATTATCATCTCTTCTGGGATTTGGTGATGATTAGTAAATGCTAATTACGGTTATAGCCGTCATTTGCAAGTAATGGCTCAAACCGTTACTTCGATATCTATCTCCGTTGGGCTTTCTCAGGCCCCCTCTGTCAGAATTGAGTGGATCTAGAGGGCTAAGCCCAAGATAAGATTCCAGCCCACCTGGGCCTGCCCTAGGGCAACCTACTTGCTGTCCGTACAATTCTCTCCGCGAAGAAAAATCATTTTGTCTTGTCCCCATGAGTCTTGCCTGGAGGGGACAATCATTCCGCCACAAATCACGGCGGTGATTTGCTATCAAATCAAATGAAGTCCACTGACGGGTGGGAACCCTGTTTGAAAAAGGATGTGGCGCTAGCATCTCCTGGGTTAAGAAGCTGTTCGGCGCTGCGGTCACACCGGTATTTCATTAAAATTAATTTTTTATTTTATTTTTATTTTATTTTAAATAAATATGTTTTGATGTTTTTAGATCATTTTGATGTGTTAATGTCAAAAATAATTTTTAAAAAATAAAAAAAAATATTATTTTGATGTATTTCAACATGAAAAATATTTTGAAAAGCTACCGCAACCACTCTCCTAAACAAGACTAAAGTCCATCGTGTTTTCTATGAAGCTGAGATCAATGCCCTACACATCATTGGCAAACTGAGAAACTTTTTAATCAAGCAAGTTCGTTTAGCACCCCCTCGCCATTAATACCCACCCCCATAACTTCATTTATAGCTTTATTAACTCTAGCAAGGCAAGTAGTTCCTAGACGTTGGATGAATGAGTGCATAACTACGATTATGGTCAGCATTTTAGCTCTTTTTTACTGGGGGGAAGCCCAGATCTTCTTTGGAAGGTTACTGGACGTTAGATTTTAGAGGAAGATTTGATTTTTATTGGTTACTTCTTGTTGATCTTTATAGTGGTGAAGGTGTATAGAGGGTGATGGATGTTGGCAAGAGAAATTCGGGGTGTGAATAAATGATTGGTGCCACTGTTGAGGAGACTTCCTAAAGTGATATGATAGCATCCCCGGCTGCTTCGGCTTCATAAAGGGCAAGACCGGCCTGCAATGAGTGACATCAAGGTCACGTTTGTGTGGATAAGACAGCAGAATCCCCACTTCTAACAACAAAGTGGAACTCAGGCTCGCCATCATTAAGATGACATCTATTTTTATTTGATTTTATACACAGTTTCATTGAATTTCTTCTAAATAAACCTTTAATAATTGACCAGATCACTCCCCCCACCCCCAAAGTTATTATTTTTAAATAAACTAAAAAGACAAAAACTTAGAAAACGTATTCACCATTAACGTTCAAGAGAGAGCTTTGGGCGCGTGGGTGAAACCATTAGGAAGAGAAGATAGCATAGCAGCACTGTACCATTCAAGCGTGCCTTTTAAGGGCATAGATAAAGAAACTCGAGCTGAAGGTGGGTTTTGCAAGAAAGAGAGTTTACTTGTTACAGAAACAAATATTTTGTGGGTGATGATAGGTTAATTCAACGGTTAAAATCCACCCATCAATCCATCTATCTGTGTTCTTCTTCTCTTCTCTTTAACGAGTGGGAAAAGGAGGGGCCTTCGGCTTCTTGTTGGGTCATGCAATCTTGTGGTGGAGGCATGGTAGGGCAGTGTGCTTATGACCTTTAGACCAAACAAACAAAGACATGAGCGAAGTGGGTCCTACCTAAACACCCAAATGATGAAAAATGGGGTTGGGAGTGGCAAGGTTTAAAAACCTGGGAAAAGTAAAATATTGCCCCGGAATTGCTGGCTTTGCACATGGGAATTTATTGCGTGTGCTCAAGTCATCAAATTGTAGTGACTTTGTTAGTAAATTTTATGTGTAAGATGTTATGGAATCATATTTGAAATTGGAATCCATGATATTTGGCCCATAAAAAAAACATCATCTCCTTCATCTTGAGAAAATTGCCTTTGTAAAATTTTCCATGGTCAAAGAAGGCACTAAAAATTTTGTGCCTTGAACTCGCCTTAGAAGCCCCACCCCTCACAAAGACGTGCTAGCCTTGACGCCCGTCTCCTCCTCTCCTCTACTTCAACTTCTTCAACTTCCCTCCCTCCCTCTCTCCACGACTCCTTTGTTTTCCCTTCATTGATGTCCATTTTAGCTGCTTAGCAACTATTCAAGCCGAGTAAAGAAGTCCTTTTTTGTTTGTTTATTCAAAAATCTGTTACCAAACACACAGAGTGGTCTCTGACAATTTGCATTCGCCTATTTGTGTCCTTATCTGTAGCCTGCCACTTCCCTGGGTTTTGGCTTATAGCCCCTCAGCTTCTCAAAAAAAAACCAAAAGTTTGCATCTTTTTGTGATAATTTCACAATCAGGTTAGTCATCTGAACTTCATACATAAAACCCGGTTTTCTTTTCTCTGTTTGTTTCATGAGAAAATGTTAGGGGCAAGGTTCAAACTGGCCCAGCAACTGTTAAAGGAGTTATCCTTATTAAGTTGGTGCTAATCTGACTATTTTGATTACTTGAGGAATTTGTAAAGTTCAAAACTTTGCTATTCATGGGGTTTCCCGTGAAGGGGGTATTCAAAAACTTTCAACTTTTGTTATTTTTAAGGAATGTTACTTACTTTTCATGTGCTTATACTTAATTATTGATATAATTAGAGTATTGGTGAAGATTCAGACAAAATGAGCTCTCTTGCAAGTTGTATTTATGAGGGAATTGAGTGTTTACTGTATTTTTTTTTAGTTCTGTGTTTTGTTTGTGAAGTTGCAGAAATGTGCAACCTGCAAAGAGTACTGTCTGCCTTATACTGTTGGTTTTAATTATGTTGAAATCTTGTTTGGAATATATATGCTTTTGATATCTTTTTAGCTGTGGCTTGTTGTGAAAGAGAGTTCCTGTCGTTCTGTCTCTCTCTCTCTCTCTCTCTCTCCCCCCTTAGTGATTCTTCAGGGAATTTGAATTTTAAATTGTTTTTGGGTATGATCATTCTCTCACGCATGATCACAATTTTTAGTATTTTAATTGGTTTCTGATTCTGGGTCCTAAACAGAAAGTAGACTTGTGTTTTAGGGTTTGTTGTTTGTTTCCTGCTCCTGACTTATGTGAGTGCTCACTTCTTAGTTTATGTGATTGACATTGCTGCAGGGCTATTAAGAGGACTTATCTCCTCCATGGGTACAATGACGGCATCTTCTCTCTCTAGAGAGGCTTCAAACTATGACGAGGTTTCTATGCAGCAGAGCTTGCTCTTCTCTGATAGTTTGAAGGTACTTTGGGTTAAATTGGATTCACTAGTCTCTAAGCTAGCGAGTCAATGTATCTTTAAGGCATCTTAGATTTCATTTCCCAGGTTTTACTTTTCCCCATGATTAAGAGTTAGCATATCTCAGTTTATGGCATTTATTTTCAAGTCCAAGTAGCATCATGTCGTTATTGGTTCCAACTTTCAGTCATATTCGAGCTTCATCAGTGAAATTTTCAATTTGTAGTCAAGCCTTGTGGATGATAGTGTACATTCACATGGTCACCGTTCTACTATTACAGTTTATATAGTCCGAGTGGTGGCAGAATATTCATAGCTCACAATAAGGCTGCATAAACTGGGGTTCTGCAGTTTGCTAACTTGTTCAGTTTCTATCAGGATTTGAAGAATCTGAGAAGTCAGCTATACTCGGCAGCCGAGTATTTTGAACTATCGTACACCAATGATGACCAAAAACAGATGTGAGTTTCTGCCGCTCTGATCCACCATGGTTGATGTTCTCAACTATAGCGGTTAACTTTTCTTTTTATTCTTTCGCCCTTAAAAAGTGAATCTCCTGTCCATGCAGAGTGGTGGAAACATTGAAAGATTATGCCATCAAAGCTCTTGTGAACACAGTGGACCATTTGGGTTCTGTGACATACAAGGTTAATGATCTCTTGGATGAGAAAGTTGATGAAGTTTCTGGAACAGAGTTTCGCGTGTCTTGCATTGAACAGGTATGCATGAAAATGATCTCTTGTAAAATGTTGGGAAGTTTGGATTCTGTTGTGATTGAGATCTTCTAAAGACAATCACTTATGACCTGATCTTAATAATATAAGCTGTTGAGGCACCATCGGGAATCTACTTTGAAGTTGACAGTCCTGCATTCATGAAAATTAACGTCAAGAGGGAGAGAAAAAAATGCCTTCTCAGCAATGAAAAGCCTCAGCGATGAAACAAGGCTAGGCTGGTTGTCTAGAACAATAAAGCTTTGTGCTTAGTTAGACATGATTTGAGGATTAGATTGTTCTATGACAAAAAATAAAAACAGAAAAAAAAATGGCAGCTATAAAGCTTGATTGCTTTCATGGTTGCAGAATGTTGAATAATGTTAAACTGAATGAATCAGAAAATTGAGTCTCACTAGGATTTCAATGTACTTAAGGCCTCTATTTTTTGAATTCATAATACAAACACACATGTTTGGATTAGGCATATGGTTGCTTGCCTAAGGCTTTAATTGACTAGGTACCTTATCTTTGGAGCTTGAGATGGAAAAATATGTTGTTATTGAATTACTTGGAACGTATGTTAGGTATAATAGTAGAGGGCCTTTTCTTGCTCCAATGATTTCCCTCTCGTATGATGACAGATTGTGCAACGATGATGCTCTGTAGATAAAACACCAATTTACATATGTTTCTAGCTCTGCTCATCACTGAAGGATGGCAACAATTCCAATTTACTGACTTCTTTTGATCTTTTTCCTCCAACATGGTATGTTAGAGATTACGGACATGTCAAGAGTACATTGATCATGAGGGCATCTCACAACAGTCACTGGTGATTGACACTCCAAAGTACCATAAGCGGTACATTTTGCCAGGTAATGACGACCCTTATCCTTTACCCCTTCTTTTATTCTCTGCATATACACACACATCCACAAACTTTTCTTTTGCACCTTTTGTCGTTTATCTGGATTTGGAGATGTAAAGTAAATATCATCGTCGGTTCATGTTCAGTTGGGGAGACTATGCATGGTGCCATCCGCACTAAATCAAAATACCAAGGGTGCAGCCTAGACGATGAAGATGATTGGCATCAATTTAGGAATGGTAGGTGGCTTGCTTTTATTTTGTATCATCTATCGTGTATTGGTAACATTGGATCAAAACTTGAATGTTCTAACATCTGACTGTTACCAAAGCTGTTCGAGCTACAATTAGAGAAGCCCCATCATCAGCACAGGAAACCCCGGTATCTTCAGCGAGGGAAACCCCGACATCTTTGGTGAATTCAATTAGGTATGAAATGGTTTTTAAATCTTCAAATTGTTGTGATTGTTTAGTTAGGATATGATAATTTAAAGTTGCATTCCTTGCAGAAAGGGACGTTCCCCATCACCTTCTCCACGACCTCCTCCACAACGGTCTGCAACGTTTTCCTTTACATCTACCATGCCCAAAAAAGATTTAGGTTTGTGTGCTCTATGTAGTGTCATACTTTGAAACCTGGTTCATTCTCTCTCTTTTCTTGTCCTTGTGAAGTTTTCAAAACCATGCTAGTTATATTCTACCATTGAAGAAAATTTCAAACTCTCAGTGCTTGTATACCGCTGCTGATCTCTAACTGATGATGCCTACTGACAAATCAGAGAGGCGAAGCATTTCACCGCATCGTTTTCCACTCTTGCGTTCCGGCTCGGTATCAAGTAGGCCCGAGTCAAGTAGGACAACAACTCCAAATACAAGTAGGCCTACCACTCCAAGCTCTGCTCCTGCCAAAAAACGGGTGTGTATACCATCATAATATTAATTGGAAAATTTTGTAGATTTATGAATTACTGCTACCTCAAGCTAGAATAGCAATTATCATTATCTACCTTGAACACAAAATTATTGAATATTCGTTCTGTTCTGCAGTACCCTTCAGAGCCTCGAAAATCAGCATCCATGCGTCTCCAAGCTGAAAAGGAAAATTCCAAAGACATTGAACAATATCCCAGCAAAAGTAAGCGTCTACTCAAAGCCTTACTTAGCCGGCGCAAATCAAAGAAAGATGAAATGCTATATACTTACCTGGATGAATATTGAGAGTAAAAATGATAAGAGGATAAAAAAAGGAGACGAGGAATGAGCAACGGCCATGAACCTGCTGTTTTTCTATTTTTCAATACCCATTCTGTACTTGGTACGATTGATTTTTTACCCCACCAAGCAGTAGATAATATTTTCATGTAATAGTCCTTTCAAGTGTAATATTATTTTATGCACACGATCATCCTACAGTAATGGATTTTTTTGAGTTTAACCAAGCTTAATTATCCTTGAAGAAAAGAAAATGAGGCTGGTTATTTCTTTCAAATTATGTTCTGCTATCTCTAATGAGTTGCATGTAGTCTTTTCATTTGGCTAGGTATCCATGCTGGTCAATGAATTATATATATTTCCTCTGGTTGTCTCTTCGCTTTCTTGGATTTCTATGCCTTGTAATCCTCACAATTTCCAGGGTGTCTTTTTGTTGGCATGTGAGCCTGGCCATGCCTTTTTGGACGGCATTGACAAAAAATACCTCATTTTAGGCATAGAAAAACAGAAGCCTGAAATTGGAATGCTTATGAAGTGGGGTAAAATATACAATGATGCCTAAAACATGGCTTCAAAAAACATCAAATGATTGCGGGGGGTGGTATGCAAGGGAAAAGAAGCAATTTTGAAGAAAGGAAGTTTGGAGGCTGTTATTATGTCTCAAATAAGCACTTGATTCAGTACCTTTAAATTCTTCTTTTACACCATGGCTTGTGCATATTGAGACAAGACAATAGCATAATAATCCGTCATGATCAAATGACAACTCAAAACAAAGTTTGTCAAAATTATGTAATGGACCGAGACTAGATAACTTCGTGAGTACTGCTAATACATGTCATGATGCCATTTCTTTTCCAAATTCTTCAATTGTTTTTGTTGTTAGCGTTAGGACATCCACAAAAGCAGAAAATGATGCTCGGAGAAATCTCGCCTCAACTGCCTCAAAGTGCCTATCATTACATCAAGAAACAGATCATTAGAAGGGCAATCAAACTGTAAGGTATTTGGCAATTTGAAAAATGGGAAAGGCATGCAGTACATAGATACTTCACAGACACCAGGTTAACATGCCCTTGACTTGAAAAAAGGTAAACGACTAAAGGGAGGACGAGGAGGATAGCTAATTTACAGATTTTTATTTTTAAGAAAAAGAAAAGAAATGGTGTCATTTAATTGCTTGGAAAACAATATATAGTCAGAGGCTATTGTTGTATGTTGCGATAGGTATTATGGACCAGATGGGGTGATGGAAGAGGTAAGGTTAGAGCATGCATAGGTATAGCAGATTGGTTCATGATCAAACTTGCAAGGGGACATTTCTTTTATTTGCATCTTCCAAACAACAAAAATGAGCAAATTCATGCTCCATCAACAGTTTCCAGGAGACAGAAAAACACATAATAAATTAATGCTATAATAAGCGTGTGTGATGCAGAAACAGATGAATGTTATGCCTAAAGGGCAGAATGAAGTAGTTCAAAAAGCGCGATCTTGATTGGGGAAAAAAAGAAACTGGATTATCAATTGGCTTTATACAAATAAACTCAGAAAAGGGATGAAATGTTTTATCTTGCATGTGATTCAAAGCAAAGGTTAAAATCAGTATGTCACCATCACAGAATTTTGAAAACATTTCATTCTTGCCATCCTAGAGAATCCATTATATTCAAACAATAAAGAGAAAGCAGGCACTGTTAAAAGCTAACCATCATCATGGAAACAAACTTACGCTGACAACTTCCCATTAGAGACTGACATCAGCCTTTTCACTTTATCAGGTTGCAACTGCATTGGGAAAAAGAGAAAAATAAGGATCTAACTAAACAACATTCAACGCAGAGATGAAAGTATGTGACTGCTTCACCTCCTTATCAACAGCTAATGCTGCATATATTATAGAAGCATTCTCCTCGGACCTAAAATCTACTTCGAAGTCACTGCAGAAGACAATTTATTCCACAACATCAAACAGTGATTTATAAGGAAATTCTCAAAGGCAAATGAACCAGCTACTACAATTGGTGCCACTTGAACAGAAACACTTAATAAAACATGTCAACAAAACAGTTTCTGTTGATTCATTATATTTCCTTGCATAGAGATTCTTTTCTATGTGAATTCATTCATCAAAATTATAAGCATTGCTTGATATTCTCAGTATTCTAGTACTGTTTGCTCACATTCTCTAAACATGTTTAACCGATTAATTCTTGAGTATTAAAAGCTTCACAAACCACAGTGCAGAAGAAATTTAGCATAAATTAGCTAATTCTGATAATGCAATTTCAATGTCATGAGATAATAGCTAATAACATGTTAGCCTTGCGTTGGTGGAACTTAAATAACTTATTAAATATAGTCAAAAGGCTGCATTTGTTTGCTTATAATTTCTACAAAGATGGAATCTACCTACTACAAAGTTACATATCCAGCATATTAAAAAAGAAAAAACTTAATTTTCTTCTGCATTCCTTCAATTTCAAAACAAGTTCCTTTCATACAGCTAAATTGATAAAACCAAAATCACAAAAAGGGACAGCAAGCCAAAAAGGAAAAAAAAAATCAAGACTAGTGTCCTCTGCTACTTTACTTCAAGCAACAGCATATTGACCTTCTTTCAGCACCAATTGGTAAAACTCTAAAACTGATAGCTATAAATCACGTTTTTATAGGGATTTTGATATAATTTATGAGCTGAAAATCAATTTAAAAAAAAAACACAAACAGGAAAGAATCACTTCACAGACCATTTCATTCAAAACTATCCATAGAAGACAACACTAAAAATTGAGTCTTTATTTACTTCACACAATTAACATCAAATATGAAAGAAAAAAAAATCAATCCTCAAGCAGATAAATGGAAAAGTAAAAAATAAACAAATCATGACCACACATACATACACAAGATATTTACAGATGAAAAGTATGACTTTCGATAAAAAAAAAAAAAAAAACTACAAGAAACCTTAGACACAGAACAAGAATACAGGGAAACACTAAATGGATTTGGTTACGAAAGAGAAAGATGAAAAAGTACCAGCTGAAATCCCATTGGGAATCCATAGCAGCAGCAGCCATCACTTGTTTTTGCAGCAATGACTTGGCTTTGACACCCTCATTTCAGTTTTCACAACTGAAACTAACTATCAATTTTAGCCTAAATTATTCAACGGTGCCGTTTCAAGTCTTAAGAGGGACAGGGGACTTGTTAGTTATTCCATAGTACGATGTAGTTTTTGTTTTTGATGGTGTAGATGCAATATTAATTGTTTTGACAAAATTGCCCTTGAAAAAGAATGTGAAGGACATTATTTTTTTCTTCCTTTTTTTCTATTTTAATGGTATGAAAAAACATTATCCTTGAGAAAAGATGAGAGAAAATGCTTTATTTCTATCCTTATAGCTTGAGATTTCTCAATTTCACCTTCCAAAAAAGTAACAATGAAATCCCTAGATATTATAAATTTGATTTTGTAGATTTGTTTATAGGTTTTTAAGTGTCTTATAAGATACTATTAGGAATTTGAGGGGGAAAGGAAGGGAAATAAATAATAAATAAATAATTATATGAAAAAAAATCATTTTTTTTCTTTGTAACAAATAATAAAGGACAATAATGAAAATTTTCATGACTATAAGAGTAAAATTACAAAATTATAAATAAAAGTGGAACATTGATAAATCAATAAGGCCTAAGAGTTTTGTTTTTATAACTAAGAGGGTGTTTGGCACGGCTTTTTTCAAGCCGTGCCGCAGCTTTTGAAGTTTTTTTTATTTTAAATGAATATGTTTTGGTATTTTTAGATCATTTTGATGTGCTGATGTCAAAAATAATTTTTAAAAAATAAAAAAACATCATTTGGATGTATTTCAGCACGAAAAACACTTTAAAAAGCTACAACAACAGTTGTCCCAAACAGGCCCTAAGTTATTCTCTAATAAATTTAAAAATTAAATCCATATATCAATCTAAAAATTAAATATATCTCTAGGACCTAGACCTGGAAAATAAAGAAAAGAAATATGATTTGATCCATTAAGCGTGCGTTTGATATAAAATGTTTTTTAAAATTAATTTTTATTTAAAAATATTTTAAAAATATTTTTTAATATTTAATATCAATACATTAAAATTATTAAAAAATAATAATGATTTTTTATGTATTAGGGCCTGTTTGGGAGTGCGATTGCGGTAGCTTTTCAAAGTACTTATCGTGCTGAAATACATCAAAATGATGTTTTTTTTATTTTTTTTTAAACTATTTTTAAAATCAGCACATCAAAATAATCTAAAAACATCAAATCACTGATTTTTAAAATAAAAAAAATAAATCAAATTTCAACAAAGAACCAATAGAATCACAATGTCAAATCCACCCTCCCATCGCTCCAAGAAGTCAAGGGCATAAAAGTGAGGAAACTTGTGAAGGTTAAATTGTGAAAAAGGGCATAAGAGTATATTCAAGAAGGATATTCGATAGGTTGGTTCCCCGTGCCTTGTAATTTATTAAATTTTATATGTTACTCTTTTCTGTCTTCTCATCCTTCATTGCGTCTCTTTCAAGCTAGACTTCCTACCCAAAAGATACGCTCGCAGCTGCCATTTTCATTTCAGGATTCAGCAACAAGTTTCTTCTATCAAGCTCTTTTTCAACAGGTACAGCATCGAAATTCTCTGATTTGTTTTCGTTTACTTGTATGAGATAAGCATGCATGGAAATCTTGTCTACATGTTTGTATGGACGGCTGAGATGCATGATGAAGTTGGTAGAGTATCATGCACTCACCATATGTTTTAGAGGGTCTTTCTTTTATCTCTATAAACAAATACGAGCTAGAGTTAGTTATCGGAAATACGTGCTTTAGGAAGGATGTTATTGGTAATAATTACTCCGTGCGCGCGTTGTGATGATAAAAAATTTATAATTTATATAGTAACTGTTTAGTTCGAGTAAGTTTGGGACAGACAAATTTTACTCGTTCACTTAAACTCACAAAATATATTTTTCAGAAGTGAGTGTTCCTCGAATAAAAAAAATAATCTTGGTGGGAAGTACTTAAGAGAGTGTGACGTGATAATAAAGAGCTTCTGATCTACAAAGTAGATCTTGAGTTCGTATCAAAACGTGCATTCATTGTAAAAGCTTAGAACAATCAGGATTTTACTCGTTCACCTAAACTCACAAAGTATATTATCCGGGAATGAGGTTTTCTCGAGAAAAAAAAATATTGGTGAGAAAATTATTGATAATTAAGAAGTCCTTAAGAGCATATGACGATCAAATGGTCTGAATCCAAATCTTGCTTGCGGCTGTTCCCTTTTCTTGCATTACTAATAGCGGTGAAAAACATAGGATTTTACTCGTTCACCTAAACTCACAAAGTATATTATCTTTTCACAAAGTATATTATCAGGCTGTTCCCTTTTCTTGCATTACTCGTTCACCTAAACTCACAAAGTATATTTCTTGCATTACTAATAGCATTGTTGTTAAACTCGGTTTGGTAAGAAGTTTTTTTAGCGGATCTTACAAAAATAAGAAGAAATTAACTAGATATAGAAGCTGTTTGGGACAACTTTTGAAATTATGTTTTTAAAAATTCAATTTTTTTTTTCATTTTAAATGAATATGTTTTGGTGTTTTTAAATCATTTTGATGTGCTGATGTCAAAAATGATTTTAAAAAAATAAAAAATATATCATTTTGATATATTTGGACACGAAAAGTACTTTGAAAAACTACAGCAATATCTGTCCCAAACAGGTCCATAATCTGATTAAAAACCCGAGTCTAACCACGACTTGTTTGAACTTGAAAAAACCAATCAAGAACTGTTTTGTTTAATATAACTTATTAATTTGGAGGTTAACATAACTATAACTATAGTTAAGAGATTTGTGGCTTGTCAATCAGGGACCGGATTGAATAACCATGATGAGTAATAAGTTCCCTGACATGATTTTCTTGCAATTAATTTTTTAATTATCCGGTGGTGATAACTGGTAGTTTGACATGCTTTAGCAGCTAGTTCATTGTCAAATGACCCTGAGAATAAATTTGTTTATTTAGATCTTTTTCTGTGTCGAATTGGATGTTTGTCAACATCGATTTGCATTTGCCTTGCCCTGCTTGTGTTATGAATGGAGCAGCCACTCTTTTCGTGATTCTTTTTGCTAATTGTAGAATTTAGAAGGTCGATGCTTTGTCAAAAAGATTTGCCATGGCCATTGTTTCTACCAGAATACATAGCCTACTAAACCTACCTTTTCTTCTAGTTATTTAGTTATGCTTGTGATATAATACTATACTCAAATTTAAGCTTTATATTAACTAAAATATAAAACGCTTGCTGAATTTACTGAACAATTTCCCACTGTTTACCTAGACACAATTTACTGTGGATTACCACAGTAAAATGACTATTTTACCCCAGGATCGAAAAAATTTAGCCCCCGGGATGGGGTATTTTAAAATTTTATAGGGGACATGGATGGTATTTCTGAATTCTTTGCACAGTAAAACTACAAAACTAGCCCGTGAAAACAACAAAAGAAGGCACCTGGAACCAGGGGTAGCTTAGAAATTTCCAAGGAATATGAATGATATTTCTGAATTATTTGCACAGTAAAACTACGAAATGATTTGCTGCCGGTACACAGCCAAAATGGGTCGCTTGTTGTGACTTCTCCATCAAGTTCTTTGCTCACCCCCAAACCAAATTATTAATAACATTGTTGCTTGTAAACAAAATCCAAGGGCTTGAGATATGCCTTGATGGCGGTTTCAGGTTTCTTTACACAGCCTCCTGAATCATGATGTTAATCTATGTCGTAACAAGGTCTGCTTGGCCTTGTTGATCTTTATTTTGAATGTATTGTTCCCCGGTGGAGCCACAACACAAGGGTCACAAGTCAATAAACCCTGCAAAATGAACAGAAAAAATGAAATGTTTCAAGTTTTTTCCCTCTGCAGAAGAATGCCTTGATCAGAGGGCGAGAAACCTTATGAAATTACCTGTTAAAATGGTGGATTTGATCGACTGTTAGCTTATGTGAGGGAAGACCCAACTCTGGCTGGATGCACATTTCTTATAGCCCTTCGTATATACTCAAACATGAACATAAAGAGACCAAAGACATACGATATGCTTAGATGCAGCTTTTCGACACAAACTGTTGAGCAGATGCTGTAGGTTTTGCCCTCTACACTTGTTTTACCTAATAACGATCCTTTCTCCGACCACCCTGGACAAGGGGGGAAAAAGCAGCCAGAAAATATTAGCATATGACTTTAAAAAAGAAAGTCTGTGCATGGCATTTGAGTGTCTAGAACCAATCATCCTTTCCTCCACTGGATTGTAGTCCCAAAAGGTGTCCATTGAAGTCTCAATCAATGGATTCCAATTAGGAAAGTTTCTTGATGCATTCTCTAGTTTGAACTACTTTAATGAGAAATATGTTCAAAATTTTGTTGCCAAAGAGATAGACATTCCTTTTAGTAGAGATGTTAGGATGGTGCAGACCATGAATCCATGGAGCTTGAAATAATGTATTCTTCCGAGAAATATATACTACTGCATGCTCATGGTGGCAATCCCAACCATTACTAACACAACAGAAACACTAACTGAATGTGGATACTTACAAGAGCTGTCCTTGGGAAAATTAGTCCAAACATGTGGGCTCAACTTTTTTTCCGAAGCACTGATCAGTTCACAAAGAGCTTGATTGACCTGGAATTAAAAAAAATAATCAATATTTGGGTTTTTATACAGTCAAACATTATTAAATGAACCACGGAATGGAATTTCTCTGATGTGTTTCTGCCGGTGGTGAAATATTTGATAGTTTTGTTAGTTTATACAAAAAGTTGAGTATTTTCATGATTGATTCATGGACTTGGCACGAACTTCTACACGGCAACATATGCATCTACCATTGTTCTTAATCAACTGCAATGTTATACTATTTCCAGTTTCACCAGGGAGGAAAAAACTATTTCTCTATCAATGTTCATATATGCATTCTTTTACCCTAAAAAAACAATAATTCTCTAATGCAGAACAATCACCATTCCATAATGCAATGGTTCTGTCATGCCATATTTCTATTTCAGATAGCAGGAATACCTCTTCGGTCCTCTCATGGCTCACTAGATGCCCACCATGGAGATCAATCATTCTAGCAACAGGCTGCAACTTCTTTGCGAGCCTCCTCGCATGATATATTTGAGCGATGATATCATGCCTAGCCATTCCGAGCACCTCGAATCAGTCCATATGCAGGTAAAGTACTCTACCTACTATGAATCTACTAATGTCTACGAGTCATTTAAGAAAAACAAAAGAATCTACCTACTATGACCAGTCAGACCAGCTATGTACAAAATAAGCTATCTATAAAGCTCCAGAATTCATTAACAAAACACTGTCAAGTATGCTGCTGGAATATAGTTAAGACTTTTAAACTTTAAAGAGTTGAGATATGCATTCTGAAATGCGATGACAAACATGGAAAATTATTCTTTTCCTTGTTAAATACATTTTTTTTGCATCCGCAAAGTGTCTTAGAAATAATTTAATATTAGGAAAAACTAATCAGAGGCTGAAACTCGTTATCTGTCAATGGTTCTTTGATTTGGATTGCTCTCAACTCATCAATCAATAACGTCATTTCTACATTTTTGGAAGTTTTTTTATGTACTGTACTCAGATACTTGAAAGAATATAGAAAACATCATTTTGACTGAGTGTTTTCTGCATGATAGACCGACCACTCACTTGCATTGCATCCCTGCTCTTGTTGGCTCTTTTATATTACTAGACCAAGAAAATTCTAGCTTTATTAATCATATTATCTTCTAATTAATACAAAGAAAAGCTGTTTAATTTGTCTCAATGAAACCTCATGAAAACTTAATTTTGTAAGAACTGAATTGTCACTAGTGTGCCTCTGTACTATCTCACACAATTTTTCTTCAACATGCTCTTTCCTAATGAGTTAGTAGCTTTAAATATTTCATTCCCCAGCATAATAAAAATCTTAAAATACAATGCATAGGTGGTATAAGGAACATAAGATTAATGATTCCGCAGAAATAAGAAAGAGCGGCATCTATGTTTTCAGAGAACACTATTACCTGCCATGTATGACTGATACAAGAAATCCAGCAGATCTGATTAATTCAATTTCTGTTCGTGTCATCTTATGAGTCCAGCAAGCATTGACTTGACCATCAAAACCATGACTAGACTGCATCCCAGTTGATGATATACCTTTGACGTATTCCTGCAACATAGGTTATTTTTTGTTTTTAGCGTCCAGCGAGAGACATCCTTGTGTAATAAATGAAATGTCAATACAAGTTGTACGGTCACAGTCACAACCAAATTAACTAGGGTGTCATATAAATATTTTTAAGAGCTGAAAACCTGAGGCTAGTCCTACTCGCATTCTGAGGAGAAACCTCACTGCAATCGTGTCTTGCTAGAAGCAGGGAAACATGCTTGGATATGATAGTCACATGAGAATAATATAAATTATATTCTGAAGTCTCACATAATAGCTTAAGTTTTTAGGTGAGATGGTTCTTTAATATGGTATTAGACCCTTATTCACCTAGTGGTCAAGAGTTTGAATCTCACCATCCCCATTCTATTTGATAAAAAAATCAAACACAAGATAGTGTAGACCTGTGCAAGTTTTAAACTCAAAGAGCTTTCACTTGAGGAGGTATGTTAGAGAATAATATAAATTATATTCTGAATCTTTATCTAACAGCTTAAATTTTTAGTTAGATGGTTCCTTAACAATATCTACGGATGTCAATGTGCATTTCTAGCTCACCTTCCAGATAAAATGCTAGATCAGAGCTTAATGCAGCAATATTAATGCTGCAAACCAAAGGATGCCGAGTTTGCAGCCATTGCTCACATGGTTGATCAACATCTGAAATTTCTTTCTTTCTATGGTGTTTGCATGCACCCATCAATATACTATAAGAAAATCAGACACTCCAAAGAAGCAATTCTAGCAACCTGGTACTGTAAATACAAGGAAAGAAAGAACGACTTTTAAGGTTTATGATTATCATGTTTTTCGTACTTGATACAGAATTGCTCTTCTAGTGCCAGACCCGACTTGCTCATCAAGATATTCCTGCAGATCAGAAATAAACATCATGTGAGTTCCTGCAGTCACAAAACTGACTCGAGACACTATCAGAGAGTAAACATTTCAGGTTTGTCTTTGCACATTCCATTGATCTTTTTAAACACGATCCCATATTTGGTGGGGAAGATTTCTGTCCATTTTCCAACGTAGCAAAAAGCATCTTTACAGAATTTCTCTAGAGCTACCAAATTTCTGGTGTGCTCCTCATCATTTACCTTTGAGTAGTGGGTGTCTAAGTCAACTGCAGCCCTTTGCTCAGGAGTTTTTGCCTTCAAGAAACGGATTGCAACAGATATTGTTCGACTGTCAAACTGCAAGATGCAAAAAACTCATCAGTTTTTAATCATATGACTTGAATTTTAAAATAGAAAAGAGAAAATACCCTCTGGTTCTCGGGGATCAGAATTGCACTTTATGGCTGGTAACAAACAAACAGCTTTAAATGTGGGGGAGGGCTTACAAAACCAAGGGATGTGAAGTGAATTCTGACCAGAGAGATTCAAACAACTGAGACTGCTATATTTTCTGCACCCCTCATTGGCAATCTCTATCAATGGTGAAAACATGAACACTCAAATCAATTATAGAACCAGAGATGATCTAGTTCTCTCGGTGCCCTCACAATTATGCCATCATTTGCAGCTCAAAGGTTTATCAAATATTATTAAAATAAGATCCAACATTAACAAAGAATGCTACAAATAGCATTATCAATGTGTAGCAAAACAAGTGTTTATTGATTTCATGAGGTAAGTCCCTCGAAAGCTATTAAACATTGGATAATTCCCAAAGGCCGAAGCCTCAATAGCACAAGAGATAGTCTTCAATCTAGGCTAGGTTGGGAAAATAAAATTCACACAGGGCCAAACAGTTGTAGCTGGGAACTTGATCATCAGTTGATTTTTGTAAACAGCTAATCCTGTATCAATCTTAAACATCATGATGTCTATATTGAATAGATCAGATCATGCTTGGACTGGAGGACCAAATCCACAAATCACCTCCAAAACGTGGTCGGTTTAGTTTTTCTCACCTAAAGAACAGGCCGTGCTGGTGCCAAGTTGCAGGCCTAGCAATGTGACTTTCGATGTGATTAATGTTAATCCAAAGTCGGGCAATAATTTATAAAATGGCCATGTCCGACCCCGCAAATACACAGTCAGCGTTTTCACAGTGATGAAGAAATTATTGACTTTCAGAATATTCAACAGCGTGGATTACATATACTTCCGAGCACCTGCTTGTTTTTGCTTAAAACCAATGTTCTCCAAAATTATCAATTATTTTCGATCAAAAAATACTTTAAAAAATAATTGTGCCACCTACTACTACCAAAGACTTTCTAAAGCCAGTAGGTGCATTAGAGGTTCCCGAAACACCCGTTGACAAGTTCCAACGACTCCTAGCACCATTGAATGTTGTCAAGAGTTGGTAGAGTGACCTAACTTTGATTTAACAAGCTACTCTTCCATTATATCATTGCCTAGAAAAACCTTCACCATGAACAGCTTGAATGTATTTTAAATCCGAATCATGCGATCACTTTGTGCTCGTTGTGCAGGGACGAAATAAAATACTGAAAATTGCCTGTCAGGCCTAGCAGGATAGAGAAATCTTCCGATTCAGTCTCATCTCTCTCCTCCTTCGAAAGCTTCATCCAAGAAGCAATCTTTTCCTCGTCTGAATTGACTTGGTCAAAACTGTGACTTGTATAACATCTAGCTATGGTACTTGATTGCTCTAACAGATTTATCAAGAAAACTCTGAAAAATTCACACATTATCACCTAAAACTGAAGTAGATTCCATATGAATTGTGTGAAATTCAAGGAACTAAGCTAGTGTTGCAGAGTTCGTAGAAACATGAAAGACAGCACAGCTGACCTTTGGTAAACATTCGAAACCTCCACCGGTTACATTAAGTAATGCCAAAGACAGAACTCTGTCCGGAACCAATGCTGCTAACTTGCAAGCTATCATAGCACCTGTTTCAACAGTGACATGTAAACCAAACTTAGAATCAATTGTTGCAAAACTCAAGAAACACAAAACCCAGATCAGAAAACACACCGAACTACAAAAAGAAATCATGAGACAATCCGTGCATCAAATTTCAAATGACCCGCAATAAATGAATCAAAATTGAATCAACCGACATAAAATATTCAATGAGATTAGTCTAAGAAAACTAACGTATATTCAGATTTCTTGGTGGGCACAGAACTCCTTCCCATACCACGATTATCAAAGGCACAAACTTGAATACCATCACCGCCATACTCACTAGCACTTGAGCTCTGATCAACGGCTCTTATTTGATCTTCGTCGTCTTCATTGTACCTCTCTGCACCTATAAGTCCATTTATCTGTGGACCCCATGAATCATGTGTCCCAGCCAATCCTGCTCCCATCAAACAATCCACAATTCATCCATAAAAGAAACCCAATTCAAAACTGAAAAGGAACGAATCTTTTTCTATGATTGCCATTACCTATAATGAGAAGAGCTTTTGTGGGGCCATGACCATAAGTTTTGTAAAAGATTTTGGTGCCTATGCTGCTGCTGCTGCTGCTGGCACCATCTAAACTGGTCTGGTGTTTAGCTACCTCACAAAAAGGCATGGTGTTTGTTTCGTATACAAACACAATCTGTTAATTATAGTGCAGATGGAAAGACAGAAAGGAGTTCGGACTAGAATTTGCAAGGTTCCAGAAAGAGAGGAAAAAACAGGGAAGAAGATAAGCAGGTCATGTCGGGGTGTAATTATATGGGAGTTAATTATCCACTTGGTCCCTATATATCTGGATATACCATTATCTAGTCCCTGTTAATTTTGACACACGATTCAGTCCCTTAATCACTTCGTTTCTATTCATTAGCCACTACTTTTTCAACCCCTGTTAAACTAACAGCTTATTTGCTATAAAAGTTTTCAAAAATAAATTTATTTTATGTTTTTGTTCCCTAATTATATCTATTTTTAAAAAAATCTGTGAATACTAACTGAATATAAACTAGAAGCTTATTTTAATAAAAAATATTTTATTTTTATCTTTTGGGAGTCAAAAGCTATAAAATACTTTTAAAGTATTATTTGTGTATTTTTACTTGTTATAAATAAATAAAAAACAAATTTAAAGAATATATAAATTATAGATTTTTTTATAATCAAGTTTTTTAATATAAGATAAAAACAAGTTCAGTCAATGAAAATCAAACAGCTTTTAAAACTATAGCCAACCTAAAATTATATCCAATTTATTCGAAGGTAAACAAAACTTTAATATAAAATAATTTGAAGTTCATATCTTCCAAAATAGGAAGGATGATACAAGGACTAAATGTGAAGGTTTTGACTAAATGGACTAAGAAATTAGTTGTTTTTGAAATACAAGGACTGAGATGTGATTTACTCTTGATTTGGGGATGAAGATGACAGGTTAACAGGATGCTTTTTCCATCCCCACCACCCATCCTCATCGGGATAGGTGGCTGCATGTGTTCATACAAAGTCAAAGAGTTTAAATTTGGGTTATGGGGCGACGTGGGAAAATTTTGAAGATTACAGGTAGTGACGTGTAGTATGCGTTCGTGCACACGGTGTCGGTCCTTTTACAGCGAGGTCCACCTAATCTTGTAAACATAGTTTATCATTGTTTTTTTTTTATATAAAAAAAATTATTTTTTATTTTAAATTATTATTTTTTTAGATTATTTTGATATGCGAATATTAAAAATATTTTTTAAAAAATAAAAAATATCATTTTAATGTATTTCTCAACAAAAAATACTTTTAAAAACAACATCAACTATATTTTCAAACAGATAGATAATTGTAAAACCTACAAGTTAATTATGATGATGGTAAATTTGTGTCGATTCAATTTTATATATATATATATATATCAAAATATTATTGTTTTGATTTAAAAATTTTGGTTTTAGAAAAAATAACAAAATGAGTTTTTTTTTTAAAAAAAAACATCAATTTTGATCCTGCATGTTGGAGTGATTTAGATTTTATAACTATAATTGTAGATGAAACTATTAAATATAAATTATTTATACCTTTTAAATTCAAATTGATTGAGAAAATTCAATACTCAAAACAAGATTTGAATTAAGTTTTACATCAAATTAGAAAAGATATTGGCTAAATAAAACTTAGTTAATCTAGCAAAGTTCTCGATTGCTTTAATCTACTAATCAAAACTGACCAAATTAATATTAATATTTTTTTCTAAGGAAAATGAAATATTATTATTTTAATAAAAATACTCACATGAGGTGTTTAATAACTTAATAATCTATATGTAGATTATAATATAATTGAATTTCATGAAAAAAAAAATTAAAAAATAAAAAATAAAAGATAAGGTGTGAAATGCTATCATTTTTAAGGCAGTCCACTAATATCATTCCACAAAAACACAGGACAATTCATAGAAGAATTCAATCAGTCAACCAACATGTTGCTTTTAATCAAAGATTATTTTTAAATCATTTGTCTTTTTATATTATAGAAAGCAGTGTTTATCTAACATTTAATAGCGAAAGGTGAATTGTCTTACTATTTAAATTTGTTTTTTTCCTTCTTCGAGGCTGTTGAATTTCGTTTCTTATACTATGAATATGTCCTTAAGACAACCTACCCTGTGCGATATCATAATAAATAAATAAAATAAAATAAAATAATTGACAAAATCTTTAATAACACTATAAAATTGTTTTAGCGCATATGAAAAACGTGGGACGAAATTCTCAGACAACAATGCCTCCAAAGTCAATTATCTTCCCTATCACACGATACCAAAAGCTCTAAATTTGCGTCCCGATATCGGGTCGGGTATCGCTGCTCTTGCTGGGTCATCTCGTATTTCAGGTCTTCTAAATGGGTTCTTAGGGCTTACAGAAAAATGGGAACATGATTCACGAAATCCTTTTTTTCCTCGACTCAAAACATGTTGAAAACCTTGTGGGCTTCAGTTCCAGACCTGAGTTTTGACGGCAAAGGTCTTATAGAACTAATTAACGTTTCTGAACATGTTGTTAATGAATTCTGTAAAATGTTTTAAACCCTAGCTAGGTAGGTGATGACCAAGTTCTGGCATCGATCCCAGCACATTTAGGGTTCATGACAGGAGCTGTCATCGACCTATACTGTCAAAATGTTATGAACCCTAACCCTAAACCCTAAATACTGAAATAGCTTCCGGGAATGTTGACATTCTTCTTCATTCGGGGCACTGAAATCACGTTTGCTTTTATTAATTTGTCTTTAATTGCTACCATTTTCTTTGCTTTTCTGTTATCTAATTCATATTGTCCTGACAATGTTGTGAAATACCGAGTGAAGATTTTTTTGTCTAATTAATGCATCAACTCTCATCTTCTTGCAGGTTCAAACCTGATGATTAGCAGCTGCATATCTTCTAGGAGTAGATTTTGGCAGCGGTGGCTAAATTCACACCAGCCTTCCCTATTGCTTGCCATTTTTGTTCCGGTAAAGGAATCCATACACTGAATTTCCTGTCCGGCTTCGCAAGCAAGCGCGGGTACATCCTCAGATGAGTCTTTTCTCTGAAACAGACTGGTTTTGGTTGGAAAAAGTAGGGTTTAGTCTCATGCAGGATGGGGACGACATGCTACCATGAAGTTCAAAGCTATCCTAATTAAATTAGAAAAAAACATGATAGTCATCATCATTTTGAACGTTGCATTAATGGCTTTTTCCTCCTTGTATATATTCATCTTAATTAGTGCATTAGGGCAGTGACTTTTCTGACATTTCTTCTATTATTCTTCCCTCCATTTTTTATTTTCTAATTCTTTTCCTAGTTAGGTTGTAGAATTTTAATTTGATTTGGTTTTAATTAGTTAGGTAGGTTCAGCACTGTTTGAATAACTTCATAACTTATTTTTCAAAATAGTTAGGATTGATTTTTCAAAATTTATTCAGAAATCTTCAGTTCAAGTCTTCTCTACAGTTTAGAGTTGTCACTTTAAGACTTGGAAAATCCTAGTTATTTCTTTTTCTATATATACTCATGTTGCGCCTCGTCCTCGATGATTAGGTTTTGACTCTCATGCATTATGCATTTGGTAATCATCATCTTCTCCAAATAATACATTGAAGTCATTGGAGACATATCAAGTTTTCTCCCACCCGAACATCTATTTTTTCGAGAACATTTAGAGCCTGTTTGTGAGTGCGATTGCGGTAGCTTTTCAAAGTGTTTTTCGTGCCGAAATACATCAAAATGATGTTTTTTTATTTTTTTAAAATTATTTTTGATATCAGCACATCCAAATGATCTAAAAATACCAAAATATATTCATTTAAAATAAATAAATAAATAATTAAATTTTCGACAAACACCGATTGCAATGTACTTCCAAACAGGATGTTAGACATTGATGATTGACGCACCAGAATCCAATGGAGTTTCCTCTCGTTTCACATCCACATACAGATCAAGCAGCAATTCGAGCCAGGAAATTAATTGCATAGAATGAAAGAAAATTTATTGTTAATCGTAGACAAGCTTTGGTTAGGACAATACTTCCTTGGTGTATTCTGACACAGTTAATGTATCACTCGCATCAATTGTACATGTCGAGGTGTGAGACAAAAGAGCAGGATCAGGGAAACAAACGACGTGTCAGTAGGAACATATATACGTGAGATTTGAGGTTTCAGATGAAAATATGTATAAATTAATCTCTTCACCAGCCCTGTCAAAGGCTTCGAGCAATTGCAATGTAGATATCATCAGTCACAGCCTGCATTTCATAGCTCTATATCCTATTTAAATCATCATGGACACCCACTAGCTCTATGTAAAAAAATATATTCGAGGAAACTTTATTTCTCGAAAATATATTTTATGGATCCGAGTGAACGGGTAAAATTTTAATTGTCCTAATTTTTTATAAAAAATACACATCCTAACTCGTACTCGGGATCTACACTTAAATTCTTTGTCATCACGTCACACCACTTGAGATAATGTTCAAGACCTTATTGATAAAAGAATTCAAAATAAAATTGTTTTTAAAACTAATTTTAATTAATCCAGTAATTTGTATGTTACATTTGAGAATATGGATCTAACATACTTTCAATATTAGAGAAATTGATTTAATTTTCAAATTTTAAAAAGCTGGGTTGCCCGTGATGTACATAAACTTCCATCCGATTCAACTTTGGATGCTGATTTCAATATATATTTTTATTGAATAAAGAATTTTTAAGACCTCCAGATGTCTTTTGTTGACTACCAAAATCATGCAATATGCCGGCTGACCCAAACATTCCATGATTGGCGAGCCAGATTTTTTTCACTGGTCAAGCGAATATTCAACCTTTATATTTTTTTATATTTTAAAAATTACAATACATTAAAATAATTTAAAAACACTAAAAATAATTAATTTAATATAAAAAAATCAAAATTTAAAAATATATTTTTAAAATACAATATCAAACAGAGTCTTACTTTATGTGATGGTTTACAAAACGTATTTTGCTTAATCTAAAATCATGATAAGACAACTTCATAATTTCTTTTGCTAATTAGATTATTGTTGAGTTTATTTACGTTTTATGTTTTTAATTTTTAATAAAAATATATATTTTTATTTATTTTAAGTTGACTTTAATAAAGTCGTTATTGAATCTTACTAATGAAATTAGGTTAAAATGGAATAGGTTAGATTTGAGGATTAATGACCTGACCTAGTTAAAAATTAAAATGAAACCACTATGTGGTCATGAAACGATGCCGCTTTCGAGCCTAACAAAAAAACACACCTAGAACGTTATTGTTTTCATGTATCTTTCAAAGAAAGATGTATGGTGTAAGAGGGTAACATGGATAAACAATATTTTAGGTTCTATAAATTTTAAATTACCTCCATATATCACAATCCCTTAATTCTTTTTTTTAAATAAATAAATAAATCAATTAGTGTTATCTAATATAAAATATCTATACTGTATTTTTTTAAGTTATGATATTAGAAAATTAGATAATATAAAATCTCAAATGTAAATCAATTAAATATAGAAGAGCTAATATATAGTTTACCCAATTATTTATTATTTAGATTATGCAATAGTAAATATTTGGTAGTTTCTTTTTTTGAGTGTTTTTTATAAGTATATTTCATTTTATAATAATAATAATAATAATAATAATAATAATAATACTAATAATAATGATGATGATGATGACGACGACATACATTGTTAAGCATAACTATTAGTTAAAGAATGCAACTTGAATTATTCTGAAAATTCTAACATAACACTCTAAATTAAATTCAATTTAAACCTTTTAATAAGATTTTGTATTTAGAACTATTTTAAATGTCAATAATTATATTTCAAATGAAACTTAATCTAAGAATAATAAAAAAAAAATCAAAAGTCAATCTTGTGATTTACTGTACTAGGAAGGATAAATTAATGTTAAACCTAGCTTTTTAAAAATATTTATTTATTTATTTATTTTGAAAAAACTTTTGAAAGAATAAAATGAAGGTCGGGAGAATAATTAAAATAATAAAATTAATTAAAATCTATCAATTTAATTTATTTACTGATTGAATTTAATTTGTGGTATATTAGAAAATTTAAAAGTATAAAAGTTAAAATAGTAAATTCAAAAGAAACTAGAATATTATAGTCTTAGCATTCACAATTTACACTGAATTACACATATAAAAAAAATTAAAATAGTTCTACCATTTATAATAAAATTAAATCACAATGAAAAAAAGCATGTAACAAAATAAAAATAAAAATAAAAATAAAAATAAAAATATTATAAGTTTTTTTTTTCCCTAAGCTAACTTATCGCTAAAGCATGACTCTTACAGTCTCTCTCTCTTTAGTCTCTCCCTTTTCTCTTTTCCAGATTCTCCAGCTTCTCTTCTCTTTTCTCTACTAGGGTTTTCCAAGACTCAGAGAGACCATCAAGCATCAGGAAAGCAAAGAAAAGCAAAGCAAAGACTCAAATCCCATCAAGAGAATTGCAAAAAAGAACCAAACCCATCAAGAGAATTGCAAGAAAGAATCAAACCCTGAACATTTGACAAATCCAAGGATCAGAGAAAGGGAGGAACAGACAGATCTTTAGTTTATAAACCTTTGCATTTTGTTGGGGTTTTTCCGAGAAAATGGACAGATCTAGATCCAAGAGAAACTACTACTATGACCATCAGGATTATGACAATGACAACCTCAACAACAACAACAACATGGCTAGGACGACCAAACCCAGATACAACAATAACAGCAACAACAATTATTACCGTCACCGTGGACAAGGAGGCAACAACATGTTCAACAACAACAGGTTTTCAAGAACCCAACAGCAGCAGCAACCACAGCAACAGCAGCAACCACAAGACCAATCATCGCCATTAATGGTGACAACAAGTTACAGAATTTTATGTCATGATATGAAAGCAGGAGGAGTGATTGGGAAGTCGGGGAGTATAATAAAGTCAATTAGGCAACACACAGGGGCATGGATTAATGTTCATGAGTTGATTCCTGGTGATGATGAGAGAATTATTGAGATTTCGGACACGCGTAGGAGAGACCCAGAAGGGAGAATGCCTTCTTTTTCTCCAGCGCAAGAGGCGCTTTTCCTGATACATGATAGGATTCTTGAGAATGATTTGCAGTTTGGGGTTGTGAGTAGTGGTGTTGGTGGGTTTGATGAGGATGAGTATGTGGGGAGAGGAGGAAATAGAGTGGCTACCAGATTGGTTGTTTCTAGAATGCATGTGGGGTGTTTGTTAGGGAAAGGGGGGAAGATTATTGAGCAAATGAGGATGGAAACAAAGACCCAGATTAGAATTTTGCCTAGAGATCATACTTTGCCAAGATGTGTTTCCATGTCTGAGGAGATTGTTCAGGTTTTATGTTTCCCCAATTCATCTCTTGTGTTGTACTTGTGACTGACTCTTACTGCTGCCAGGACCTTTTTATTGAACAAAATGTTGGATGGAACTTGATTTTGGTGAAACTGAAACTGAAACTTACCGTATCAGGGGAGTTAGTGGATTGATTTGTAAATGACGTGCAATTTTAAATGCAAAGGATTTAATGCGATGTTTGGAAGTTACGAAACATAATACTTTAAGTATTGACTTATTATCGAGGACTGAGAATATCTGGGGTTTTCTTTGATTGATTGTAAGATGATTGTGACATTATAGAGTTTATAGGATTTTAAAGAAATTATTACTGCATTGTTGTTTAGATATTTGATTTGATCCATTTGAAACTGGAAAAGAGATCAATGATTGGAAGTTGATGAGTTAGAGCTGTCAATTGTTCAATTTCAATGAATCGTGGCTGGCTGTGCTTTCTAATGTGTTTGGTGTCTTTAATTCTTGAGTTACTTTTAATAAGATTTTCAGGATGTGAATTATTTCCATATGGCAGTTAAAGTTTTGACTGCACACTTTGGATATTGGTTCCTCTGCTGGCCCTAGATATGAATGAGTTTGTTGTAAAATGCATAATTTGATGTTATGTCATGAAGGTACTAGTTTGAGATTTCTTTCCAATGGAGGGTTTTGGAAATGCTTGAAGCTACAAGTGATTTTTCCTCTCTTGAAGCAAATGTAAAACAGGATAAATTGGCTCTATTTGAATTATCATGTGCAGTGCCTCATGCTTTGTACTTTCCTGGCAGGTTGTAGGTGATGTCAGTGCTGTGAAAAATGCTGTTGCAATTGTTTCATCAAGATTGAGAGAGAGTCAGCATCGTGACCGCAGTCATTTTCATGGACGAGCTCACTCACCAGAACGGCTTTTTGATGATGAATATGTTCCTCACATGAATCCACGCCGTTCCTCAATGGATGGACCACCCTCTTTTGGCCCACGAGCACCTGGTCCCAACTACAGAAACAATAACTATTCCACACGAGCATCTGGTTTTGCTGGTGATGCTGGAGCTGATCCCGTTGCTGACAGTGCACAACCCTTTTATGTTGAGGAACTTGTGTTTCGAATCCTTTGCCCAATTGACAAACTCAATAGAGTTGTTGGAGAGTCTGATGGCATAGTGGACTTGCTTCAAAATGAAATTGGTGTGGATGTTAAGGTTGCTGATCCTGTGTCTGGTTCTGATGAACAGATAATCACCATTTTCTCCGAGGAGGTACTCACCATCTCCTTGTTTTCTATTTAGTATCAGGGGTGCAGAAGAGTGTATTCTGCCTACAAAGCTATGTTTGTCATTTTAAATGGTGATTTATTCCTTCTGGTTACACTCATTGCTTCCTGGTTTGTCAGTTGTTTATTTATTCCTCTTCAAATTTGAGTTTTATATACTATTGTATTTAGGTAGATTTTCATTTTCTTCCTGAGCTCTGCAACGTTGCCCACCTATGTGAAAGGTTCTAACTAAACATATCTATTGGTTTACATCTATGCTTAGGGTCCTGATGATGAGCTGTTTCCTGCTCAAGAAGCTTTGTTGCACATTCAAACTCGCATTGTTGATCTTGTTCCAGATAATGACAACATAATTAAAACAAGGTTACTTGTCCGGTCCAGTGAGATTGGATGTTTAGAGGGAAGAGATGTCTCATTAACTGAGATAGAAAGGTTAACTGGTGCAACAATAGAGATCCTGCCAAAGGAAAAGCTTCCATCATATCTATCGGGGATAGATGAGATTGTACAGGTTTGTCATGCAACATAATGAATAAACACCATTGAAACAAAGACTTGTATATGCTTGATGTTAAATGCCACTTAAGACCACATAATGACTAAGCACAAATGAAACAAAGACTTATATTATGCTTGATATGTAATGTCACTAGAGACAATTGGATGTCTCTGTCGTGAAAATAAGTTTCTGGTAAACTAAGGGGTAGCTTTTTCATGGAGAAAATGCTGTACCAGAGAGTCCCAGATTATCTTGTTTGGGGCACAAGCGCAGGGCAGCTTCCTCGTGAATGGGTTGGAAGTGAACAGTTGTGGGGCACCTTTCATATATGTGTTTTGGAAGATAAATGAAGCTCTGGCATCTGGGTTCCCATGAGATCAAATGAGAGCCTTGTGAATCGGACTTCTATAACTTCTTAGTGATTTTGACTTTCTCTACAGATTGAAGGGGAAATAAGGGCAGCTCGTGATGCTCTTGTTGATGTGACATCAAGACTTCGAAGTTACATATACAAGGATGTCTTTGAAAAGGACCTGCCACCACCTGTGTCTGCACCAGGCCCTGCTGGAGGAATGCAGGCAGCTTCTCCAAACCCAGCTCCAGCTCGTGAAGGTGTCATCAGTGGTGATCCTCCTGCTAGCTACCAGAATGTACAATCTGCTGCAACACCACAGCCATCAAAGGTTCTCTTATTGCTTTCTGTCTATTTGAGTACTCCTTACATTTGCCCTTTCACAAAAGATCAGCATAGAGGATTAAGGAATGAATAATAATAATAATAATAATAATAATAATAATAATAATAATAATAATAATAATAATAAAGGACTGTCTCTTCTCGATCTATCAATAGATTTATGGTGAGTGTCCTGCCTAAAGCAACAGCCAGAATAATAAATGAGCAGAGGGACTGAGTTAAAAAAATTGTAGTTCTAGCTCTCTTTTTTCAAGATTTCTAAAAGGTGATAAACCCTTTGTTTTGTAGGATGCTAGAGGATCTAGTGGTGAAGCAGTGAAGCAGAATGGAAGCGAACGCCGCGAAGAATTGCATACTACCACAATGAACAGGTAGTCAATTCAGCTTTACTTCACCATGTTAGGCAATGTGTTCTTTCTTGCAATATGCTGGGCAATATCTCAAGAGCAACATCTGATTTCTACGTTGTAACACTTATCTTATTTCTCGTTAGAATCCCTGTAACACTTGTCACTAGAAGTACACTTGAAGTTGTCATACCAGAGCCTGCAGTCCCCAAGCTCATTACAAAATCAAAAAATAAGCTTGCGCAGATTAGTGAGGTGAGCCTACTCGCGCAGCAAGTTTCTGAGGATCTTTATTTATTTATTTTAAATTTAAAGTTTTTTCTATTTGAACTCGACATAACGGTTACAGTTATCTGGAGCCAATGTAACCCTTGTTGAAGATATGCCGGACGTGAACGAAAAAATTATAAGAATTTCCGGAACACCTGAGCAGGCGGAGAGAGCGCAGAGCTTGCTTCAAGGCTTTATTTTAAGCAGTAAGTCCTTCTATATCTTTGCTTTTGTTTATGTGTCTGCGCATTTGGGCATTCAGAAAAATGAACACTCTTGTAAATTCAAATGAAAATCTGGGTCGTTGTGCTTCACTTCAGCACAAGAAGATGGACCTTAGGCTAATCACTAGAGCCAACGAACGTGAATTGGAGCTGGCTTCAAATGGGAAGGGTTCCTGGTGCCTCAGATATACATCCCTGGAGAATTCGGAGCGTTGAATCCCCTTTTTTTGCATGTATTTTCATTCGATTGCTGTTTTAAATCATAAATTCCGAGAGCAAGAGTTCATCTGTAAATGTAACTATGGGAACTCTGCAATGCTTCAATTTTTCCTGTATGAATTGCAGCTGTTCTGTTTCTTAATGTGTTTCCTTCGCATCAATTGTTTAAGATTGATGAAAATATGTAAGCAATATATTTATGAGTTGAAAAAAAAGATAAAAAAGAACTTGAAATATAAAAATTAATTTTATGAGTTGTTATTGAGCTATTATTGGCCGGTTATTTGCAATATAATGATCAATAACGACTGTTATATGTGATTAGTCAATAAAACCGATACGGGTTAGGAGGGGTTTTATTTAATCTTGAAGAAATTTCAAATAATATTATTTTAAATAAATATTTCATTTAGATTTTAGGTTAAGTTTTAACGTGGTTCAACGCATGACTCAACTTGGGCCTGTTTGGCATATCTGTTGCTGTTGTAGTTGAGGTTGAAAAAAAACAGGTTTATGAAAAGCGTTTTTAGCTGCGGTTCGTAACTGAAATTTGTGTTTGGTTAAAACTGTGGTTGATGTTGAGTTTAATGAAAAGCAGTTTCGAGTATTTGGTTACCATGCTTTTCATATTACTGTTAACTTGTGAAATTACTTTAAAAGACACATATTTTTTTTTAAACATTGTAGATTTAATTATCATAATAATAAAATATAGTTAATAATTCAAGTAAATTACACAATTTTTATTTTTTTTTTAAATATAAATTTTATATTTTAAAAAAAAACGGGGCCTGGCCCAAATAAATGGGTCGGCCCAGCCAAGTTGGGCCAAAAGGCCAACCCCTACCGGACTTGGGCTGGGCCGAGAGCAGCCTAGCCCAAGTGTTAAGACTCTTTTAAAACGCAAAATGGTGTGTTTGGTTTTAAAGAAAAAAACACAAAACACATCATTTTTCGTTTCGTTTCGTTTTGTTGCATGCACGTTACTGTTCACGTTACTGTTCACCGACTGTGACGAGATGGTCAACGGCCGGTACCGACGGGTAGAGGAGGACGAGGTGGTTGTCCCTGTCTTGGTGGCGTCGTAAATGGTGCTGTGTGGTGGCTGGTAAGAGCTCTGGAAGGTTGCAGCACCAACTGTTGCCACTCCTGACGCGGGGGCTTGTTGCCTCTTGTGCTGTTGGAGAGAGGATGAGAGAAGGAGTTGCCATGGAGGGGAGAGAGGGAGCTGTGACCGTGGCTGTGGAGAAGAGAGGGGGAGCTGCCGTGACTGCATGTGGAGAGAGAGAGGGGCAGTGGCTGTGGAGGAGAGAGAGGGAGCTCCAGTGATGATGATGAGAGGAAGCCAACGACGACGGTGAGGAAAGCTGGTTCAGCTCGTGTACGTGATGATTTCACTTTTATTTTAATTTTGCAACAAACTGAAGTTCACCTACGTTCGTTTTGAAAAGCATAAAAAATATACTTTTCAAAACACGGTCGAAACCACAGTAATTTAATGGGACCCACAAAAAAATATATGGAGTCCTGTTTGGTAGCAAGTGTGTTGGCGTTGCGGTTCAACGCAAACGCAGGTTGAACCGCGATGCCAAACACCCACTTCAACCAACCAACAACCAGATCTGAGTTTGATAATACTGTTGTCATAAATTGAAAATAAAAAAAATGGATTGAAAAATGTGAAAAAGGAACAAATAAATAAAACTAACAAAAGTCCTCAACTGTCTGTTCCAACTTCCAAGTTGCTGTGTCCAATCCATTCCAAAGACAGCAGCACGTTTTGGAACAGGACAAGAGAAGTGACTTTCAGCTCCTAATAAACCTTGAAAGTTAGGGCTAGACTACAAGCCATGGGCTGAAATCCAGCCTGAACACAAATAAGTTTGGGCTTGAGTTTTCAAACGCTTAAACAACATGTTCTTGAAAAGTTTGCTCAAAGCTTGAAGCCCAACATATTTTGGGCCTTCTTGGTCTAAGCTTTGCCAAAGCCCAAAGTCAAATATATTTTGTTAGGTTTTGGGTGGAAGTCTGTCTTCCTTTCTCGTCTTTCATTTACAGGCAAAACCCCTTCAAAATCCTAAGCTTAAAAAATTCATCTCTTCATTTCAAAACCGAAATCTTGGGTTGTTTTGTAAGCTTACCGTAAGTGATCTAGGCATTGTTTTTCTTTCTAGATTTTGAATTTTATGCTCTGGCTATTGTGGGATTGCTGTTGATTTAGTGTTTGATTTACTTTATGCTAACAAAATTTGGGTTACTTTCATTTTTCATAATCCTATAGCATGAAATGAAATTTCTTGATTTTTTTTTCTTTTTTTCTGGGCTCTGGGTTTTAAAGCACTAACCTTTTTGTTGCATTTTTCTTTGCTTGTTTAAGATTTTGTTTTGATGATATTTGTAGTGACTGAATTTTTGTTTGTTTTGAAACAGGGATTCTTTGTGTCTATTATGGCTTGTATTCAGCACAGCAGAAATGCTTTACGGCGAATCATTGCTAAGGAAACCAACTTTAAGAGCTCTGATGGGGCTATACATCCATTGTTATATGCTTGCCAAG
This sequence comes from Salix arbutifolia, assembly GCA_025169955.1. Lineage (NCBI taxonomy): Eukaryota > Viridiplantae > Streptophyta > Magnoliopsida > Malpighiales > Salicaceae > Salix > Salix arbutifolia. Next base: position 848,920 of record CM045913.1, on the reverse strand, counting down.
GGGTTAGATATAGGAAGTTAGAAGTTATTCTTACAACAGTAAGTGTGTGACTAGGAAAGATTTCATTTTTGGGTTTTTTATTAGGTTTTGTTTCAGTTCAGATATTGATGTTGATGCTGGTTTTGATTTGTACTTGCAGAGCATAGAGAAGCTTGGGAAAGCTGGACACACAGTTAAGGTTGCGCCTGGGTATTTTCGCAACCATCTGATGCCCAAATTACTTGCTGTCCCTAATATCGAAAAGTTTGCACATCTTATCAGGGAGCAACGCAAGGTTTTGCTCAAATTTCTAACATTTATTTTATCTAGTTCCATGTGTTTGCTAGTGTTTTCTTATGTGATGAAAGTATCTGGTCTTGAATCTTGATTTTTGTTCAGCATGAACTTTTTATGTGCATTATGCTGTAGAGCTGCAAATTAAAGTTTTGCACCCATCCGTTGCCTTGGCTTTGTTAGAGAAATGTCAAGTGATTGGTGTAATGTATTTGATGTGCTGTGGATCAGATTTACCAACCTGAGGAAGAAGAGGAGGTGAAAGTAGTTAAAGAGACAATGGAAGATAAGATTAAAGAATATGAAACAGCAGCAAAACGCTTAGTAAAATCCCGGCTGGTTAGTAGTTTATCTTTTGAAAAGTGTATTGACAATATGAAAAGTTTTAAATAACAAGTTGGCTTACTCTTACTGGTAATATGAGGTATCTGACCTGTCTTTTATTGACTCTAGGCTTTTAGGGTAGGGATCAATACTGCAAAATTCCGTGCCCGTGAATCAAAAGATGACCCAATAGAAATTCTTTCACCAGTGACAAAGGATGATATCTTAAAAGAGGTATATCAATCTTCATTTCTAAGTTCAATTTCTCTTCAGAATGTTGTAAAGTAAGATGCTGTCTCTATCCATGAAAATAACGTAGGTTTATGGATATTGTTGCATGAGCATGGTCTGGCTATATATCATATCAAAACCATCTATAAAATCCTGTATGGCAATTCTCTTTTAGACACTGCGATCTATGATATAGTTTCTGTTTTATACATACAATTATTCCTTAATTTGGAGTCAGGGGCAGCATACTTAGTATGCTAAAAAGATAGTTTTTTCTTCTAACTAGTGGATGTGCACTAACATGGTTTCTGCACTTTTAAGGTGACAAGGCAATTCAATGTGCAAATTGAACCTGACAACGTGTATCTTCCATCACCTTTGACTTCTCTTGGAGAGTTTGAGTTGCCATTACACTTCCCAAAGTCCATTCCATTGCCAGAGGGAAAGGTTAAATGGACTCTTATGGTCAAGATTCGGGGTAAATAAATTTTGCCTCATCATCAAATTCTTGATGAACAATTAGACAATGCTATCTGCCTCATCATCAAATTCTTGATGAGTGTTTAGACAATGCTATCGAAGGTTCTTGTAGAATTCTTGCGACGAGATTGATGCTTCAACCCTGCAAATCTTGAATCCTGCAATGTCTCAAATACTTCTTCAATAATCAATCCTTGCAGAAGTTATTGTGAGATGGATTCTGATTAGCTCTTTTTGGCATGCACAAATTATAGCTTGGGTCCCTTGCATGTGCTTTCATACTCATTGTTCCGAATTCTGTTGGTTACTCTTTTGCTGCATGTCAGATGGTGTTTGGTTTCAGATTTGTGTTTTAACATCGACCCAAAAACACTTTTGAGAGACCATCTCCTTCTGCTATTATGTTGAAGGATTCGCTTAAAGAATGAATTCATGTGCTTTCTGTATCTGTAATCCTGGATCATCAATGTTTCTTGCAGATAACCTCGACTATTTCAGTGGTAAGACAGAAAAAAACAAAGCTTCAGCTATAGGACACAGGAAACTCTCACTTGTTTCTAATGTCAAACCAAGTGTTCTGAAAACATACCGGAGAACTTTCCTAGCTGATCGATAAAAGTTGCATTTTTCTAGACACATGATGCCCAGATGAAACAAATCATGATTCAATTTTCATGAATTCCCCAGTGGTTATTTGATCAATTAAATTTATTCTGAGTATTTTTTTCTTAAAAAAAAGTTTGTGTCTGGGCAGTCCATTAAGAACATTAATGTTTTTTTTTTCCTTGCAGAACTTTTTCAAAAAGATTAAAGGAAAAGGGCTGCAAAAGCACATTTTTAGTAAAATCTTACAAACTCTATACAAATTGCTATCCTACATTCATTTCAATTTCATGGATGGATCATAAAAGTTTCGAGAAAATTATAATTTAATTCTTATGAGTTGGTCCTTTCGATTTTTTTTAAAATAATAAGTTAATCCTTTAATCAAAGTTGATTGTTAAATTCATATTAAACTTTATAAATTGCCTTTCTCAAAGGCCCGTTCTGCTACATGTATAATGCATCAATTGTGTTTTGGATCAAATATATTACAATATTTTCGTTAGAATTTTTTAATATTAGCATGTCAAAATCATCGATAAATAATAAAAATATTACTGTAATATTTTTTAAAATAAATACTTTTAAAAAGCATCCAAAAATAAAAGTTTTGGTATTTCTAAATGGATTGTAATTGGTTTACAATTTAGTTGTAAATCATTAATTATGTCATGAGCCCATTAATCTTAATAAATTCAATAAATAAAAATACTCGAGAAACCCTTATATTTACTTAACATAGGTGACAACTTTTTTTTTTATTGAAAGAAATTATATTTTCACATAAAAAAATATGAACTTTTTTATTTATAAAGAACTAATTTACAAACAAATATATCCAAAAATAAAAGTCAATATGGGGATTTAATATTGAATATTTTGAACTAAAAATATTAACTAATTATTTTAAGTAAAACATAATAAAAAATTATTCTTTTTCAAAAACATTAACAAATAGGACATTAATGGCACAGAAGACCCGTAAAGGTGCACAGGAACATGCTGTAGAGGGAAGATGCTCGGAGTTTACAATTCTCTCTCGGCAATGGATAGATAGTCATTGGAAGGAAGAAAACTTTTCAAAAAGTCAAATCTAATATAAATGTCAAATCGGATATTGAAAGTCATTCATCTCTTGTTCATCCTACTTTTAACTCATGTCACAAATGCCTCTATCCAAAAATTATGGCTATGACTTATTAACTTCAAAAATTTAAGGGCTATATATATATATATTTATTTATTTATTTTTCCATAAAAGTTTTTTGAGTTTGAAATTTATAAGAATTTATATTATCTGTGTTTAGTTTTATTAAATAAATAAAGATGATGGGATTCAAGTTTAAGATAGTTTGATAAACAAGATTTTAATATTACATCAAAAAAATCATTATAAGCTATTTTTTAAAAGTGTTTTTGAAAAAAAAATAAAAAATTATTTTTATTTTAAATTAAATTTTTTAGTGTTTTAAGATTATTTCCATGTGTTGATATCAAAAAATATTTTAAAAAAATTAAAAAATTCATCTTAATGCATTTTTAAAGAAAAAACACTTCAAGAAACAACGTCAATCACATTTTCAAACAGGAATTTCGGTCTACTTGCTGGAAACTCTCTTGTAAGGAGTACAAAATCCAACTTCATTATTTATTATTACAAGATAAGCAATAGGCAGAGAAGTTCATACATAAATCACGAGTGCCATAGAATTATGCATCGTAAAATCAAACCTTAATTAGTCCCACAATCGTGCATGGTCAACTAGCTAGGTCCACGTACATACAATAATATCGTATTAATCACCACATGAAATTCGTTTTGAAATGCAATATTAATTATGTCTTCTCATGCATGAGAAAAACCTATGGTATATATAGATAATGGCTCGAGAGAAGTCAAGGGTTCTTGCTGCCACCAGCACCCAGTCTCCCCCTCGGGTCATGTTTCCGGTTAGCTCCGGCTTCATCATAATCCAGAACATCCAGCAAGAGCTTCCTTGTATTCACATCCTTTACAAAGAGACAACACATTTCTTTTTGGTTATTAAAAAAATACATAACCAAAGAATATATATATATATATATATATATATATATAGAAATGCAATCAGTTAGAGAATAATATAAATTATATTACGAGGACTCACTTAATAGCTTAAATTTTTAGGTGAGATGGTTTCTTAACATGATATCAGAGTCTTGTTGACCTAGCAGTCACGAGTTCGAATCTTACCACTCCTATTCTATATGATAAAAATTAAGCACAAGTTAATGTGGATCTGTGCAAGTTTCAATGCTAAAAAAAACTTTCACTTAAGAGAGAGTGTTAGAGAATAATATAAATCATATTCAGGAGTCCCACCTAACAACTTAAATTTTTAAGTGAGATGATTTCTTAATACAATTATTGATGTAATTATTGCAGCGGTGTCACGACATAGAAAAATGAAGATAAATAGAAAGCTTTTAGGCAACCTTGCGAAGTGAGGGAGACGAGTTCATTCCTTCAATAATGAAGCCCTCGACCATACCTGCAAATTAAGTGAAATAAAATGCTCTTTGTTAAATTATCTTAATTTGGAAATGAATTTAAAAGAAATGCTGAGAAATTAATTAGATGCTAACCTGGAGACAAGGGAGCAAGGAGTAGCAGGGAGACCAGAAGAAAAGTGACGGTGATCCTGAGAGTAAGGGCAGCCATGGCTAGATCTTAGAATTCTTGCGAGGATGCTGGCTATGGCCTTGGCAAGAGAGGAGGTGGGAAGATTGGCTTTTATGGGCACCGTGCGATCGAGCTATTATGGCGATGGGGTGCACCCACCCAATGGCTACAGCATGATGATGAAATGCAATAACTTTTAGCCCACAACTTTCAAGTCAACTGCACTGTTTTTATGCAACATCAAGTATAATTCTATGCATGTGTCGTCGTCTGTGGAAAAAAGCTGGAACAACCTTTTGCATGGCTTCAACTGTGTTAGCTTTTATATATATATATATATATATATATATATATATATATATATATGTAGTTTTATGGTGGCATTTAAAAATTACTTCAAATATAAAAAGTGTTGATGTTTTATTGTATATATAGACACAGCTTACTATGGATTTCAAATTGCCCTAAAGATTACACTTCTGAAAAATGTAACCCTCGGAATAGGGATATTTTGGACTTTTTTCATGAAACATTTATGGTATTTTCAAATTGTTTGGGGTTTTATAGTATAATTATTTTTAAATTGCAGTAAAACTATCATTTTATTCTTGAAAGCTCACAAGAAGATGCAGAATAGTGAGGGTGCATTCGGTTTTTTTACATATTCATGTATAGTAAAATTATATAAATACCCCCATAAAGACAAAAACAAAGACATGGAACTGGGGGTGTTATAGTATTTCACTCCTGTTTTTTTATGGTTATCGTTGGTACAGAGGTGTAGAGGCAATACATATATATATATACTGTTAAAAAAAATCTATATATAAAAAAAGTTATTCTAGTTTCTTTAAAACCAATATTTAAAATAAAAATATATGTGGAGTCTAATGTAAGAAGAAGAAGCTATTAAACTAACTAATTTCTTTTTTGTAGTTTATATATATAGATAGATAAAACCCACCATGATATAATTTCAAACAATATCTCAATCTCCCTTTCTTTTCAAAAGTACAAAACAACATTGTAAAATAACATATTGCTCATCTAATATCATTATATCAACATTTACTTTAACTTGAAACTATATATGTAGTCCAACATTTGTTTAGAGGTCTTAGGTTTTTAATAGGGCTACTACCACTATAATATATAGTCAAACATGCTATTAAAGTTTGGTTAGACAAAAAAATATTTGATGATAAAATATATTTTTGAGTCTTTGCCAATTGTAATATATAGTACTCTTAACATACTATTAAAGTACTTTGCTACATTTGTTTGTTGTTTGATTTACAATTGGTTCATTAGACTAAGAAGTTAAAAGCTAGTGAGTCTTTTTAGCATAATCTAAATATTTATTTTTTATTATTTTTATTGAATTTCATTATAAATGGAAGTGAGATCTATATTTATTGATTATAATTATATCTTTATTTGAATTTTTAACATTAACAAAAAAATTATTTTCAAACATTTTTTTTCATTTTCCCACCAAACAAACCTTTCTATAAAACCAATTTTACTACTATTAATTGATACTTATCAACTTGTAGACTTTTAAAAAAGATTGTATTAATATCTTGCCATAATTTTCATCTATAAAGTAGACCCATATATGATAGTTAAGTGTTTATAATTGAGTTACTTAGTGGTAGTGAAAATTTAGTGATTTTATTAAAAGTAATCAAACACACTAAATGATCTCTATTTCACATATAAGATTAAGGTTAATTAGGAAACTTAAATAATTTTTAATAAGTGCACTAATCTTTTTTCTCAAAATAATAGCTTTAGGATGATCAAGTTGTTAGAAAATAATATAAATCATATCGTATATCTTAGGATTTCACCTCACATCTTAAGTTATTAAGCTGAATTAGTTATTTAATAAGATATCAAAATTATATTAACCAGATAATTACGAGTTTAAATATTTTTTTATAATAAAAAATAATTACAAAATAGTATGAATAAGTGAAAAACTATTAAATTATCAGATGAAATTATTATTATCAAAGTTTAATATCTACCTTCTCACAATAAAATTCAGTGGGTGGCATAATGGAAGGTATTGTTTGTGCACAAACTATTTAGTGGTGGGTGTACAAAACAACATTTTCATGGCCCTTTGAAAGTCAAAAAAGTATTAGATAGAGAGACAAACAAAGTGAGTGATATACAATGAAATCAATTAGAAATAAATATGAAGAGGTAGGTTTATAACTTAATTGATTCAATTTCTACTCTAAATTGAATTTTTTTAACAAATTAATTTAGAATTGACTCGGATAAACTTGATAGATTGTCGTTGCCGATAAAAAAATCTTAGTTTTATTTTTATATTTAAAAAAAACAATTTAATTTTTTTTTTTTGAAAATCAGATTTATCCTCAATTTTCGGCTTACATGACCCTTCGGAAGTAAAATAATAATAAAATAAAAAATAGTGGCCAGCAGATGAAATCAACTAGAAAGCATTTTGAAAAGATGGTTTTTGGTGGTTGGGGCTTGGAGCACTAGCGAGAGAGGGGGGGGGGGGGGGGGGGGGGGGGGGGGCACCACAACCCTTTGACCTCCCAACAATAGTGGTAGTCTGGTTTTTATTAATCATCGATTAAGACCAAAAAGTTAAATTAATCACCCGACCATATGATGGTAGTGATGGTGTTTATAAGGTTTGTATTTGACTCATAAACTTACTTAAAACTCTATTTTTGGAAGAAGTATTAGGTTGTCGGCCAACAAAATTATTGCTCTTATTAAACAATAATTTAGAAATTACTATAAATTTTGTGTTCATGTGATTTTCCTTTTTATTATCTATTTTACTTAAAAATACATATATAAAGCAAGTATCGATAGTTTTACTCACATGGTTTGTTTGAGACTGTGGTCAAAATATTTTTTACGTATTTTATTTAAATATAAGTATTATTACTTTTATAGACCGACCACCTTCATCACATAACCTTCTTTTTAGGACAGTAAAACTACATGAAACAACATCAATTGTAGGCTTATTTTTTTTTAGATGCGAGAAAACTCAATTCTTGAAAAATATATTATGTGGGTTTAGATGAACGAGTAAAACCTCGAGTAACTATAAACTTACTGGTTAAGAAATGAGTCAATACAACCAAATTTAAGAGGGGTTATTGATGAGAAATTGTTAAGCTTTCAGTAAATTTTAAGTTATTTTTAGAAAGTGTTATTGTTTGCTATATTCTAAAAAGAAATTACGAGTTTATAAAAAAAATGAAAAAAAGTCAAAACACGATTCCCTAGTGTGGTCATCAAAATAGTCAAACTTCATAATTGAAATACTTTTTTCTTTTTTTATCTAATAAAAGATAGAAACTACAGCTCTTCATTCCATGGAGGCAACTGTGCATGACGCATCGCATATGCTATACTTGTGAAATAAAAAAAGGCAATACCTATTTTATCAAATCTGAATTCTAAATCCCACAAAACTAAATTATATATTTATTTATTTATTTTCAATATTGTTTTGAAAAGAAATTAGATAATCAAATCAAATTCCAACCATAGAAATCATCAAGTTTGATTGGATCAACTATTATTGTAATTAAATTTAAAACCCCGCTCACGTCAAGTCTTGTATAAATACATTCATTGCATTGTTAGATAACAATGGTGGGAGTCAGATCAGAACAGTGAATTATATATAGGTCGTTGCCACCTTCTCTGAACTTCCTTCACCTGCCATTCTTGGTGGGGGGAGGTTTTGTAGCTAGCACGAGAGATCGATATAGATTGTTAATTCAAGCTCCAAAGTCAAATCCAGTCTTTGATGCCCATTACATATTCTTGAAATATCAGTTTTGTTTTTTGTGTCAAATCATACAATAAAAATAAATAAATAAATAGGAATATGCATACAAGCCTCCCTAAAAAAAACCCTATCTCGTCATCATTGCAATTTACATTTCTACTATTCACGTCGAAGTCAAATGTAATGTCTTCCCTATTTAACTTACAATATAATTAAAATATATGTAGCAATTATGTCCAATTACAGAAATTTACATTTCTACTTTTCATGCCGGCTATTTCTTGGTAAATAATATTATAAGCTGTTGGTTGAGGTTTTAGAATATGATTTATATTATTTTTTAACGTATATTTTTAAGCAAAAATCTTTTAGACTTGAAACTTGCATGAATACACACTACCTTATACTTAATTTTTAATCAAATACAATGAGGTGGTGAGATTCAAACTCGTGATCGCTGGGTTAACAAGACTCTGATACCATGTTAGGAAACGATCCCATCTAAAAACTTAAGTTGTTAGGTGAGGTTCCAGAATGTGATTTATATTACATGTCAAGGAACCATCTCACCTAAAAACTCAAGTTATTAAATGAGATTTTATGATATAATTTATATTATTTTTTAACGCAAATAGACTAGGCTTGGTCTGTCAGCACTCATCCCCAGGTCCCAGCTCGTCGTTTCATACACTTCGAATCCCACAAGCCATCTTTGGCTGTGAGAATAGAAGCAAGGAAGGCTCGTCGATCCACTGATCTCAAGTTTCTTCGTCCAGCAAGAAATGGATCTCTGTCGCACCAGCTATCGACAGGGATGAAAAACTTCACTTGCATGTTTCTGGTGAAAAACCAGGCTACGATCATGTGGTGATATGAAATGAATTTGATTTCCTGGCTCGACTCTGCACTCCTGGGGAAAAGTTCTGTTATAGTCTTAACAAAGCAATACTAGGGTTCAACATTTTGATGGGCAGAATTTTACGTGCTTCAAATGATTGTTGTTCATCATCATTCATGGCAGATGAGATCATTGTACTTATCAACCGTTCAGTAAGTTCAAATCTTGAAGGTTGTGTCAAAACTATTGTAAGTATTAAATTAGCCTAGCCCATGGGTTAACTCGGTTATTTGGAGGCTCAAAACTTGGTTTGATCCAAGTTTTATTTCGAATTGTTTTATATTAGAATCTGTTTGGGAGGACGGTTGTGGTAGCTTTTCAAAGTACTTTTCATGCCGAAACACATTCAAATAATGTTTTTTTATTTTTTTAAAATTATTTTTGACATCAGCACATCAAAATGATCTAAAAACACCAAAACATATTCATTTTAAAAAAATATATATATATATAAAAATGAAAAGCTGCGGCGCGGCGGGTGAAACGCCGCGCCAAACAGCTTCTTAATCTGGTTAAACTTGAACTACCTGATACATTTATTAGATACTCGATCAGGTCAAAATAAAAAAATATATATAATAATAATAATACATTGTTTTAAAAATATAATAAACTTGAATTGATCTAATGGTTTGACAAGTTGATTAGATTATATGAAGATACACACAAAACGAAATTGTAACCAACCTAATAACATAACTATATTTTACACAAATTAAATTCATACAAGAGTCCTGAACAATAAATAACATTGGAACAAACCTGCTAAATGATATTTATGATGCAATCAAGATGCATCATTTTTTTTTAAAAATATTTTATCATACATAATTAAAAAAGGGTTTTTTAGCGCATAAAAAATGTTTTTTTTGATAAAATAACACAATCTAAAAAATATTTTTTAAAAATAACATAATTTAAAGACTCATGAGTTGTGGGTATCATATGTTAGTATGATATAATTTACAATAAAAATATAGGGAGAGAAAAAAATAATCTTGGAGACACAAAAACTTTAATGACGACACCATCGATATCATTTAAAAGATATTATCAAGATAAATCCAACACCACTAAAAAAGTTCAATAGTAGCCCACCAAAGCACTAACAATAACATCACTGATATTATTAAAAACATCTCAACTAGACTGATGTTGTTGAATTTATGTTGTTAAAATTCTTTTTATGGTACCAATAATGTAATAATAAGAGCTTTAATATATTTTTGTCTCGTTTTTTCTTTATTTTTTCTCTTTTTATAATTTGTAATTTGTAGAGTAGATTGCATGAGTGGTTTAAACAAATGAATTTTTGCCCCTTTGAGCAACTTGTATAGCTCATTTTGTTTACCTTTGTAAGTTATTTTCAATGAAATTATTCAATCAATTTAATATTTTTATAATAAAGTTTTAATACGCGCTTTATAATTAGTTTCTTTCTTTTTCTCTCCACTCATCTCTCTTTATTATAAAATGTGAGGCTAGTTTACTGATTGAGAATCGGACACTTGAAATAATGTTTTATATATATATATATATATATATATATAAAATCGTGCTATATTCCAAGAATACTTCATGATTAAGGTGTTGGGAAGCAATCGGGCATCTTTTTTATAATACTGTATTACTACTACTATTATTATTTACTCGAATATTTAATTTAAAGTAATTGAAAAAAATGCAAAGTCACAAAAAAGTTAAAGGTCCTTGATCCATCCCCCCTCCCTCTGAAAAGCTTCCCATTTCCCTATGGATTTTGCAAGGCCGAAACCATTTCACCACTCTTTGGCTTTTGTCCTGTCTCTCTCTATCAAATCAACCACTTTTAATACCAAAAAAATGACAATAATCTCATTTTTTAATATTATATTCTAGGAAAGATTATGAAACAAAAATCTCTGTTGGGAGATTTAATAATATGTTTGTTTTCATTTTTAAGAAATAATCTTTATATTTTAAAATTTAAAATTTAAATTTTAAATAATTTGATATGTTGATATTTAAAATAAAAATATATTTTCATTTTAAAATAAAAAAAACACTTTAAAAAACATATATTATATCATAATTTGATGTACTGATATTTAAAATAAATTTTATAAAAAAAATATTTTTTCATTTTAAAATAAAAGAACACTTTAAAAAACATACATTATATCAAGGAACAAAATGGGGGCAGTCAAGAAAACCATGTAAGATCTGACTTATTTGATTCCATTTTAAATAAGCACATTCAGGATTGAGATTTGAAAATCTTAATTGTTAATATTGGATTCATATCTCACATTGCAAAGGATAATAGACATTTCCATCCCATGCTAGTTAGACCCAAAAGAATTTCTCCTGATGAACAACAAAAAAACCATACAGCATTCAAAGCCAAAAAATAAATTAAAAAAAATAACAAGGAAAAGGAAACTGCTATTGCAATTTCTAGAACCAATATCAAAAAGTTTCCAGAAATCCCGTAAGTGTTGCTTCAAAGACGAAGCAAAGAACAAAATACAACCGCAATGCCTCTCGGATTATCAGAATTCAATCCTTACAATGTCACCACAGTTCATGAAATGTTTACCAAAATATTACACATCCTGAAGAAAGATGAAACCTATATTTGTGAAGACAAGGGAAAAGGAGGGCAGAAGAGTATATGATTTAATGAATGCAAAATGTATACAACATTTGACTTGAGACCTATGAAGACAATAAAAGACAAAAGAATAATGCAATGCAGGATTCAATACCCTCAATGATATGTTGAAGACAAGACCCCCAACCAACCATGTATACCAAAACAGTGCAACAGTTAAAAACAAAACCTGACCATGAAAGACATTATGATAAGCTGATACAGACATGAATAAACAAAAAACAGCGAGGAGCAGAAAAATCAGGAACGAAATCTGGGTCTTCTGTGGTGCAGCACCTAGGCGGTCTTCCAGTGTAACAAAACTTTGACCTGCAAGGCAGAAATCCATGTCCCAACAGCCTAAAGGTAGTATGTGTGGTCTCACAAGAAGAGGACAGCCATTTCAAGGACTAACAAACAGCCAATGACTAGGTGTTGACTGTCTTGTATTTACTCAGCAAATCCAAGTCTCCTCTACCATTTCCACCAATTCTGTGCTCTATACTCAATAATTTATTCGGTTTTTTTGACAGACCTTCACCCACATCTTAAAAGCAACCCAACCCCCTTCTTCTCCACCATGACAAAATCGAGAACCGAAACTCATGGTGCTGATGCAAAAGTTAGGGACAACCTGAAGACCGGTGACTTCCATTGTCTGAAAATTGCAGACGACTGATGACCCGACACAAATGCAACCCCGGACCCCGACTCAATACACCCAAATGCATGCAGGGACTTCTAAAAGAAAAAAAACATGCCAAATAGCAATAACTTCAAACAGAAATGGCTCGACTGATGGCCAACTTGGCCCATTCAGCAGATTCCTTAATCATATGGTCATCGGAAGACAAACATTCATTTAAAAAGTCTTTGCAAGAAAGAGATTGCTGTATCAAAGAACCAGCATTGCTTCCCAGTGTATCTGCTAAATCTCCAAGGACTCCAATTGCAGTTTTCATTACCACATCATCCCTGCAGACAAGTAGCTTACAAGTCAGTAACCAGAAAAACACAGTTTATACACAACACACATGCACACACACACACACAAATACATATATGCACAAATAAGAAATATAAAATACAGAAGATAAAGTGCATATTTCAGAAGAACTCACATGTCTTTCTCCATGTACATGCTGTCCAAGAACTGCAGGATGTGAGGTGCATAAGGAATCAAGAGCTGAGTTTTAGGAGAATTCTTAAACCCTTGAAGAATTCCAGAGTATGCCTCCAAAATTCCATTTCTCAAAGAATTTGTGTATTCGGTCATTTCATCGTCAGCAACAGCTGTGTGGGCAGACAACTCTGCAGCACTTTGCAGCATTGGCATGGCATATATCAAGTACTTCTCAAAATTCTCTCCTATTGCCAGGGCAATGTCACCAAAGCTAGAGAAAATAGGAGGTTTCACAGATCTATGCAACTGGTTGCTTGATAAATCCTTGAGAAGCTGAGTCATAATACCATCGCAGTAAGGCAAAACTTTATCTTCCAATGCCCTGCAAATATCCCCTACCACACCAACAGTCACAGCACAGACTTGATACTCCTCAAAATTCTGAAGGCCCATTTCCAGGTACTTGTAAAACTCTGGCATGTATTTTGCAAAATCAGGACCAGTTGCGTAGGCAAGGGCTCCTATGGCTAGCATGGCCTCTTCGTGCACAGTTGCACTTCTACAAGCAAAAACCCTCAGGAAGAGCCCCATTATCTGATCTGCATATTGCATGAACACATACTTAGTTGGCTCAGAGGAGCCTAACTTCTGAATTATGACCTGTAAGCAGCCGCAGAGAAGCCCTTGCAATTCACCCTGCTTCTCTCTCTCATCAGAAGAAAGCTTCTGTCCTTCAAGAGTATTGTGAAGCTCTGTCATGATGACAGGAACCAGTTGCAGCACCATCGGCGATGTTTCATCAGTCGAGCATCTCACCACCTCATTCAACGTTTCATACGCAGCAGTCCTTAATCGGGACTCCCCAGCATCCTCCCTGTGGGTGACAGTGAGAAGTGCCTGGACAATTTCCTGGAAGTAAGGAGTAAGAGGAGATGATGGGGTCACATCTTCATAACCCTGGGCAAGGAAATAGAGGGCACCGCATGCCTTCTCTGCTACATTGGCAACGTCCTTCATGCTCTGGAGTAGTACAGTGACAATTTGTTGGCAATTTGCTTGAGTAATTATCGGTGTATCCAGGGTTGAACCATGGAGGAATTCAAAGATTCGACCAAGGGTCCAAGCAGTTGTATCCTTCACATGGTTATTTGGATCCTTTGTCAAAGCAGTCAGCATGAAGTTCAAAGCAACATTAACAAGAGGCGTTAGCTTCTCAGGGGAAGGACCTTCCAAGATTGAGCCAAATGCATAAGTAGCTGCCTCTCTATGCCTCCAATCTGGTTTTGTAATGTTATCTTCAATGAATTGCATGACAAGTTGCACAATATCATCTCCCACAGTCCTTGCAACCAAACCAAGGCATGTTCCACCAGCCATTGCAATATTCCAAGCTCCTTCATCTTGATCCTGATCCTCCTCTTGCTTTAGGAGAGTCTCCAACAACATTGGGACCAAAGCAGGGAGAGCCTGCTTAATAAAGTAAAAGCAAGGAATATCAGAATCCCCAGTGAAATCACCCCCATATTCTTCCAAGATATCTATCTCCTCATCGCATATTGAACTCCAGAATTCAATTGCTTGAAGGGCTACAGGTTCCTCATCTTCCCTCACAGCCTTTGCCGTGATGTTAAAGATATCCTGAATATAAGGAGCCAATTTCTCATAGTATGTTGATGAAATAGAGACCAGGCACTCATAAGCAGCCTGCCTTATCCTCGTTTCTGGGGACAAAGTTGCCTCACAGACCACTCGCATGATATAATCACGCTCCATATCATTGCTAAAGTTTGCCTGCGCAAATCCGAGTGCATTGTACAGTGCTCGGGTTGCAGCAAGCCTAACATCATTGTTTCCTTCAGATGCGTTCATGCCCTGAACTACCGCTGTAAGTATCTTGTTTACATGGTCTTGATCTACAACATCAGGTGAGACTTCCTCGCACAAATATCCAAGAGTCTCTAGAGTAGCTTGCTTGACATGAGCAGGTAACTGATGAATATTGGATAAAAGTGATCCAATCAGCTCTGGCCACTGTCTCTGAGGCAACTCAATCCCTGCAATCTTAGCAATAACTTGAGATGCAGTTGACCATGCATCTGGTACGGGAGAAGCAAGTGTCTTTAACAAACATGCCTTAATTTGACCCTTTGCATTGTTGTCCAGAGACAGCCATCTTTGAACAAGCTCAAGCTTTCTATGTTGTTCCTTTGCATCCAATGCATTTTTAAGAATTAAACCTGCTAATTTACGACTATCCACAGGTTTCTCGTCATTTGCTAGCTCTCCAGAGAGAGAGAGCAAAAAACTAGGCAGGTTTTGCTCCTGAAACTGTTTTAAGCTTTCTTCTGCATGCTTCCGCACATTCCCATCTATAGATTGGGCATTCAAAAGCACCTGGGTCACTTCCATCGCCATATTCTACATGAGAGCATCAAACTGTCATTAGCCTCACACCCCCAAACTTCTAAATCTACTTAATTCCACCCAGCCAATTAGCAATTATAAATCCATCTCAAAAAGGATCCACGCAATAACCACTCAAAACTCAACACAGAAATGAGAGGGTAAAAGCTAGCAAATCCAATCAATAAATGCAAAAGGCTCAGAACTTTATTACCAAGATCAAAACACATTAATACTAAAATGAGTGAGTTTATTTAAAACCCCAGAAATCATAATCAATCAAAATTCACTAAAAACAGTGTAGCATAAGAAAACCCAAATAATCAAAAACCCGAGGAACCCAGATCAAATCAGATTCAGTAAAGCTTGAATTTTTTTATAAAGAATTTCAAAAAGGTTCTAAAGCCCCAATTGATCACATAACTGATCAGATCCAATTGATCAGATCGAGTGACAAAATCAGCACAATAAAACCTAATTGATCAAATAATGAAGCGATTTAGAGGGTTAATTAAGAGAAAATAAAGTAATTACCTGTAGAGAGTGTGAGAAAGTCAGAGAGGGGAACGGCGCTTTGAAACCCTAGGAGAGAGAGTTTTTTAGAGAGAGAGAAGACGCGGATGTGAAGCTGGATTTGAATAGAATGGAATCTAAATATCAATTTTACTTTTTTTTTTTAAAAAAAAAGAAGGTAATTATCTTCTGCTACAAGGTTTGAAAAGTGGGTGCCTTTTTTGGGAGCCCCATGGATTTTTTTTGACGATTAATTAATTAATTAAAGGGCAAACTACATCTTGGACCCTCTAAAGTATGCTATAAATTTTAATTAGGCCTCCTTGATTAGTATGAGTTCTAATTGTGTTAGCACTACTATATCACAAGAGATTAGTCCTCCATCCAATACAATTTTGATTTTATTATAGTTGCTCTAATCTTATATTTGAAAATAAAAAAAAATGGAATAAAAAAAATCAATTTGGATTATTATGAATTCGATTGCGTTCCTTGAAAATATATTATGAAAATAATTTAAATATTTGTTTGTGAATGTGATAGCTTTTAATTTTAAGTTCTTTTTAAAGGTATATTAGCCTTCAAAAAATATCAAATTAAATAATTTAATTATTTGAATAATTTAAATTATGATTTTTTAATAATTTATTGTATTCATGTCAAGGATAAAAAAATAAATATGGAAAAAAATTATTTGAATAATTTTTTCTTAAAAAAAATTTGAAAAACATTTTACGTCATTATACCAAACAAACATTTATTCTAGAGACTCGAAAGTTAGTTTGAGAATATTATGATTGTTGATTTGAGAATATATATATATAATGTTTTTTTCTTATCATACATGGTAAAACTTACGAAAAATTGCATGTAATTAAAGCTTATACTAAATGTAGGACCTCTACGCAGCCTGTGTGATAGTTGGAGGGCTTGAATGTAGTTTGTTCATTATTAAACTATCAGCAGTCAAAAGTTTAACTGAGAAAAAAAGTCATCGTATCTGACGGGTATGGTTGGTGATTGGAGAGATATTGGGATTTAGGTATAGTAACTTGGAGTTTGGACAAAGCAAGTTAAAGTGTGGGCTCCAGGATTATGTCAATGCGTGTGGAAGTTGTATGCTATTCCAATGGCTGATATCGTTTGTTGTTGGACTTTTCTTTAATCTAACGGTGGTGACTGATTTGGGTTGTCTTTGTGGATGTGTTGACCTGGGTCCAGATGGTTTGATTCATAATCCAACATTTGTTTTATATAGATTTTGATTTTTTTTTTCATTTTAAAAAGAGAATAATATACACCTTTTAAAAAATATATTTTTTCTTCGAAAATTTATTTTTTCTAATTTAGCTTCTAATTATTATGTGCAAAAATTTAATGTACCTCTGAAAACTACTTGAATATTATGGGATTTTTATTATTATTTACCAAAAATTAGGCTATTACAATTAATCAATTTAATTATAATTAATCTGACATCAAGAATTGAAATAACCAGGCTAAATTTTTTTTATAGAAATTTTTTAATATATATTGCATTATGTTCGATAATTACCAAACCAACTATATTATGTTCATTTATTGGATTTATTTGGTTCAATGAAGATTTAAATCAGACATTGCGTTTCAAAAATATTTTTAAAAAAATTAAAAAAAAATATTTTTATTTTGACTTTAAATCAAATTAAATATTTTTTATGTTTTTATATTATTTTCATGTGTTAATATCAAAAATATTTTAAAAAAAATATCATTTTAATGTATTTATAAATTAATATTTCCAAGATAATTTTTTTAAAAATCTTTATAATTAAGTCACACATACTCGATTAAAATTATGTATTTTTTACCGCCAAAAGAAGAATAAATGAAGATCACAACGAGTTCAGGGATTTCTAACTACGAAATCATCAAGCATAGAATATTATTTATGATTTTATATGAAGTATTAAGGTGCCTCTCAATTTTCTAATTTCTATGCATGACCCACAAAAATACCATTAAAAAATGAACGGTGAAGATCATCCCAGCACAGAATCCAGATTTTGATGGGCTGAACCAACTCTCTTCAAATTCCTGCTGTTCTACCAAATTAAGATCTACAACTTTAAAATAATAATAAATAAATATTCCGACTTTTTTATAATTGGAGGGGAAAAAATGTTTTGTGCTCAAGTTCCTACAAGGTGAGCATGTTCAGACTCGAATCTAATACCTGCAAGATAAATTTCAAGTTTTTTATTACCACGTCACGTCTCTTGGAGAGACTCGAACCCGATACCTACAAGAAAAATCTCAAGTCTTTTATCACCACGTCATGTCCTTGAAGAGACTCGAACCCAATACCTATAAGATAGATTTTAAGTCATTTGACACCACACCACGTCCCTTGAAGACTTGTGCTCTAGCCATCATCCCTTATAAGCAGGTTTATTCAATTAATAACTAAAAAGATTGCAAAAACTTGTTTTTTAAATTATTTTTTTTTGAAGAGGTACATATGTAAAGTTAGTTTAGTTCACTCCTATTTGAGAGTGTAGTTGCAGTTATTTTTAAAAGTGTTTTTCATTTAAAAATCAGTTAAAAAATACATGTTACTGAAAAATTCAAGATATAATGATAATATAAAACATGTCAAAGTATGTTATGCATGGCATTAAGATAAAAATAAAAATACTTGAATTTGGTTTTTGAAGCTTAGGAAGTGGCTGTAAAAAAAAAGTAATTTTCAATTCCGCGTCCTTCTTTGTTGAAACTCTACACAATTTTTTTTTCATTATCAATTTAAAATGATTTTTCCATTAAAATAAGACTATTTAAATTATTATTGAAGTCGGCAGAAGTTTTTTTTTAAAAAATATAACCATCCTTTTTTATTCCGAAAGCCACATCAAACATAACTTTTTCTAAATTATAATTGGTCCGTGTGAGAACAGTGACATGTTAACTAGAACTACATTTGAAACAGAGCTTTTTCTGAGTTATAATTGGTCCATGTCATCACAGTGACAAGTTCCCAAGAAGTGTAGTTCAAACAGACTTTTTCCTGAGTTATAACTAGAACTACAGTTTAAACAGAGCTTTTTCTAAGTTAAAATGGGTCCATGTCAGCACTGTGACATGTTCCATCCACTATAAAAACATGTCCGGTGTCTGACTATAAAATCATCCAAAGAAAAACCAATCGAAGAAGAAATGAGAGAAATTTCAAATCTTTTTTTGTTGTCATTCAAGACAAGCAGTCATGGGATTTTCATTAAAGCGTCGAGCAGGTTCTTTTATGGTGTTGGCAATTTTTTTGCTTGGCAAGTGTTTAGTTCCCCCCTCGTTTTTCTTTGTTTTTGTTTATATTTGCTTTTGTTTGGATGGTGAGAAAGTAGAGGAAAGAAAAAGAAAGTGAAGTTTATGAAACGTCAACGTTGTGTTGTGGTGTTTCTTAACATCGGGTTTTATCTTTGAGTTTTTTTAATGAATTCGGTGAATGATTTAGAAAAAGGGTTTATCTTTTTTTATTTTAATTATACTAAAAAATACCAAATTCAAAGGGAATGATTTTGTTCCTCAAAGCTTTTTGTTGGTTCATAAATGGCATCGTTTTACAACAACATTCTTTGTATTTTCTCTTGAGATTGATTTTTGTTTCTTGTATTGATAAGGGAGTTTAATATGTGGACAAGGAGTTTGTTAACAATCTCTGTAGCAAAAGAGGAGGCCACCACGTTGGGGACAGTGATAGGAATAGACCTTGGAACAACATATTCTTGTGTTGGTGTTTACAAAAATGGTCATGTTGAAATCATAGCCAATGATCAAGGTAGCCGGATTACGCCGTCGTGGGTGGCGTTCACAGCAGTGAGAGATTGATTGGTGAGGCTGCAAAGAATCAGGCGGCTGCAAATCCTGAGAGGACCATCTTTGATGTCAAAAGACTTATAGGAAGAGTGTATGCACACTCTTTCAAGTTCTTCTGTAGACATGCTTGTGTTTTTGTAGTTATGGTGACAAAGAAGTTCAAAAGGACATAAAACTTTTTCCATACAAGATTGTTAACAATGATGGAAAGCCTTACATTTAAGTCAAGATTAGAGATGGGGAGACCAAGGTTTTCAGCCCTGAGGAGATTAGTGTCATGATTATTATGAAGATGAAGGAGACAACAAAGGCATTCCTTGGAAAGAAAATCAACGATGCTGTTATAACTGTTCCAGGTAAAGTGATGATTTTTTTTCTTCAATTTAAAGCAATTTTGATTATGAATTGGTTGAGGATTGATTGAAGTGATTTTCTTTTAACTCTTCAGCTTACTTCAATGATGCCCAAAGGCAGGCTACTAAGGATGCCGGTGTTATTGCCGGTGTGAGAGTTGCAAGGATTATTAATGAACCAACAGTCGTTGCCATAGCCTATGGTTTGGACAAGAAGGGTGGTGAAAATAACATTCTTGTATTTGACCTTGGTGGCGGCACATTCGATGTTAGTATCTTGACCACTGATAATGGCGTCTTTGAAGTGCTGGCAACCAATGGAGATACTCATTTGGGAGGAGAGGACTTCGATCAGAGAATCATGGAGTACTTTATTAAGCTGATCAAGAAGAAGGATGGGAAAGATGTCAGGAAGGATAACAGAGCTCTTGGAAAGCTAAGGAAAGAACGTGAGCGTGCCAAGAGAGCTTTGAGTAGCCAGCATCAGGTCTGTGTGGAGATCGAGTCGCTCTTCGACGACGTCGATTTCTCCGAACCAATCACCAGAGCCAGGTTCGAAGAGTTGAACAATGACCTCTTCAGAAAGACCATGGGGCCAGTTAAGAAGGCCATGGAGGATGCTGGATTGGAGAAACACCGGATTGATGAAATTGTTCTTGTTGGTGGAAGCACTAGAATTCCAAGGTTCAACAGCTTCTCAAGAATTATTTCGATGGCAAGGAACCCAACAAGGGTGTGAACCCTGACGAGGCTGTTGCTTACGGCGCTGCCGTTCAAGGAGGCATTTTAAGTGGAGAGGGTGGTGATGAAACCAAAGGTAATCTCTCTCCATCCTGCTAATGTGGCTGAATTAGGAGCTCACTGACTGTAATAATGTCTTAATCTAATTTGTTTCTTTCAGATGTACTCTCACAAAGGATTGTAGGTCGCTTGGGAAAATCGATTTCTCTGGAATTGTTCCAGCTCCAAGGTTTGTTCTGATTCTAATGCTCGAAACTCTTAATTTGATTTTCATGGTAATTAACTTAACGTGGCTTGTTTATCTGAGCAGAGGAACTCCTCAGATTGAAGTGACATTCGAGGTTGATGCCAATGGTATCCTAAACGTCGAGGTTGAAGACAAGGCGTCAGGAAAATCGGAGAAGATTACAATTACGAACGACAAGGGCAGGCTCAGGTAGGAAGAGATTGAACAGATGGTTCAGGAAGCTGAGGTGTTTGCATAGGAAGATAAGAACGTTAAGGAGAAGATTGGCGCGCATAACAGCTTGGAGACCTATGTTTACACCATGAAGAACCAGGTCAACGACAAAGATAAGATGGCAGACAAGTTGGAGGCTGATGAGAAGGAGAAGATTGAGACAGCCGTTAAGGAGGCTCTCAAGTGGTTAGATGAAAATCAAAGCGCCGAGAAAGAAGATTATGAGGAGAGGTTGAAGGAGGTGGAAGCTACATGCAACCCCGGTAATCATGTCTGTTTATCGGAGATCTGGTGGAGCTCCTGGAGGTGCGGCGGATGGAGGAGATGAAGATGACTCAAATGATGAGCTTTAAAGATAGATTTTCTTCTGACGCAAGAATGTTTGAACATGGCACAGGAAATAGATTGATTGGAAAGGTTTCTTTCTTCATCAAAATAGCATTATATTTTCCCCATTTTTCTGCTTCTACCATTGTTTTAGGTCTCTGTAACGAGAAATAGAAATAGCTTCCCAAGATATGAAAATCTTTTACGAGACTCCTCCGTCGTGGTGGTAATCTGACTCTCAGATTGCTAACCAGCCGTGGATCGGTGGATCAACTTCTTCCTCTCATTATTATTCATCACAGCAAGGTTCATTGTAATAAATAAAAAAAAATCTAATTCAAAATGCAACTGGTTAACTAATCAACCAGAGAAGGCCTTATAAGTACATCCATCCATCGCTAATTAAATTTTTTTTCAGCACTTGCTTCAATGAAAAATAACATGTTTTCTTATTTTAAAAAAAGAAGCTATTTTAGATTAAAAAGAAGAAGAAGCTTTATAGCACTCTAGCGAAGCAAGAAGAGCGCGCTCATAAAGATTTGATTTGTATTTAACAGGATAAAATCACCACTCTAAACCAAAGTTTCGTCCAAGAAACAGACTTTAACTTTTCATGTTCAAATGAGGATGTAAAGCTGAGAAATCGTCACCTTGAAAAATATTATATATAATTTTTGCTCTAAATTATTATTATTCTGTATTTTTTAGATTGTTTTGATTTGATGATACAAGAAACAAATTTTAGAAAGGAAAAACAAAAAATCGATCAAAATTCTAAACAAAAAATCGATCAAAAAGCCAATAGAGAATAAAGACATGGCCTTACACTGATAAATTGTGTAAGAAAGCAGCCAATTTTACAAACAAAATACTATTTCCACCATTACTGTTGGTGGCGAGGAAGCAAATACAAATGGTTCCATCTGCGTGTGACGGACAGAACTGGAGAGACATCTGAGGACAAAAAACAAGACGAGGGCTACAACTGAACTATAAACCAGTGATGTATTTGCAAAAGGCAAAGCATGTCATGCCATTTAACGACCCTCTATACTCAACCCTCGTATTCTATACGTAAAATACAGGGAAGGCAAGTGAGGAGAAGCAAACGTGAAGGACCGATGCACCCATCAGTAAATTTGTTGCTACGATGTACAGCTGCAGGCAGTTTGTCAAGAAGACTAACCGGATGGAGCCAAAAAATTAACAGGCAGGCAGCCTATGATGCCACACGTTGCAGAAAAGGCCAATCCGACTCGCAGAGATCACGGGCAGACTGGCCATCGTTGTCCTTCGCATCTGTATCAGCATTTTGCTTCACAAGATATTCAGCAATCACTTCTCTCTCGCAGACAGTAGCATAATGCAATGGGGTTTGACCATCATTATCCTGCCATTAAATTTTTTTGGCAATAATCAGAACACCGACAAGGAGAAGAATTTCCATGGTCTCACCCTAAAACACAAGGAAAATTTTCAAAACAAGTTTACTAATGCAGGTGTTCATCCAAAGAATCCACGTCACCAAATGCTTTCTTTTTTCAGAGAGAGAACTGCCTTGTATCACCCGCTGGAAATGAGGACAATGGACAATCTTTTACAGGACCCCAATAAGGGATGCCCATTTCTAATCTTGAGAAAGAGATTCAGAAATTCAAGCAAAAAGAAAAGGGACATTTATTACATTAATTACTGAAAACTACTAGTGCTTCCATTTGTATGATATCTAACATGTTATACCAGAGAATTGAAAACCACTAGTGCCTCAGACATCTACTGTACCTTTGCATTTATGTCAGCATTCTTTCTAACAAGCTCCTCAGCTATATCAAGGTGACCACGATCTACAGCCCAATGCATAGGAGTCCGACCCTCACTATCTGCAGTGACAACATGTGCTTAGAAATCTCATTGGTTCAAGGAAAGGAATAAACACCACACAAACAGGGAAGAGAGTAGAAAAGGCTGCCAATGTGCCTGTTCCAACGCATGCTACAGTTATGAATATTGCAAAACATTGCTAAGCCCACTTCTGTATTGAATGTTTAACTTGATATCAGGAAATTCAAATTTTCAATCCAGTCGCTTTTTAATCACAGACCTCACATCAAATCACATAAAAGGGAAAAATTATAGACCTCCATCAAAAGGTTTTTTTTTGTTACTGCAGATCTTTTCTCAGTTACAACAAAATAGCGGCATGTTTTATTTCTGCAGATAATTTCTTAGTTACAATAAAATATTGCCAAATATTGGCAAGTTTTAGTCAAATACACCAGTTTTTATTTTATTTAACCAGTAAGGCAATTTTGGCAAGCTTCCTAGTTATGTATATGATTGCATCATTCAATGGCACCTGGTATTGCTAAAGCTCTGGCAAGCACAGTAAGCTCGATAATGACTTAATAAATTGGGAACAAGCATGCTTGAAGGCTATATTCAGGACATCTCAATTTGGCTAACAAGAAAACAGCCTTGCAATCAAGGTGACAAATTTATTCATGACACCGGTCTAATATCATTAATTTATTTCAGTGCCCACACATAAACAAGAAAAAGGCATAAAACAGAGAAACAAACCTCTCAGATTCACAGAAACACCACTATCAATGCATTTGAGCAAATTATTCACTTCTCCTTCTCTGGCAAAGGCATGAATAGCATCCATTTTCCTGAAAGGTGGGAGCTACAAACCATTAAGCTTGTTTTCTGCGTGCCTATGACATTTAGAAAGATACTCTTGGTGGCAGTACCAATAACATGTTCACTAAGCAGCATCACATATTTAAATTATTATTGACACCATTTTCAAACAAGCATAAACTGGAACATGTCACAATGCCCTTCAAATTGCTGCTGCTGCAGTCAATGCTTCACTGGTTGACACATTTAACCATCCTCCCAACCCCTGTCATAGTATTAGCACCAAACTGGTAAGTTAGACAAAGTGCTCTCAATCCACACTCAAGTGAAGACTCCTGCGCCTCACTTTCAGTAGCACCATCTGTCAGACATTTGTAACTTCCCCAAAACACTAATTCATCCCAACACATGGTACTATTATGAAGCCGCGTACCTAACTAGGTATAAATACAGTTGACAAGGTATGTTATAAAAAAAAAAAGTTCTCAAGGAAAGCTGGTCAAGATATTTACTAGACATTCCACCAAGATTCACACACAGGAAAAATGGCATGTCATAGGATTAGAGCCAAAGCAACATGATCTTGCCTATACATACTACATGCATGCTAGCATACAATCACATGAAGATCCTGGATACCACCCTTACAAAGGAGCTATTCGGGTGATCATATGAAGACCTAAAGAGATGCAGATTAAGTAGGCCTTCTGCATAGAAGTTAAAAGAACCTTACAACTCAGTTTCTGATCCCTCCTCATAGACAAAAGAGCTGAAAACCGGTCCCATAGGTCCTCTGCTATCTGTGCTCTGTCCGTCCCCATCTCCGCCTTTGCTCTTCTAATCATCCATACATTTAAGAAATAAACATAGATAATCCAAATGAAAGTAAGTACGTCTATATAATTGAAGAAAAGATAAGGAAAAAGGCTAAATAAGAAGGTTAAACCTCACCACAGTAGAGCCAGAAGCCCAAGTAGGATAAAGCTCTGTAACAATATCGATATACTTCTGCATTGCATCTTCTGGTGGCATAGCACCCAATTTCTGCCACGCTTGCCTAGTGCAAATCACCCAAAGATTCAAAATCAACAAGCAAGTAATGCTTCACATACTAAACATAATATTCAACCCAAGAACTATTCTGTAACTACTGAAATCCATTTTAACAAATGCACAAGAACCAAATTGAACTCAAAACCCTCCAAAACTACCCACATATAGCTATCCTTTAAGTAAATTTCATCAACAGAGAGTGCGATATCATTTGTAAGAACCCAAAGCAAACCTGTCTAGTTTCAAATACCTACTTCATTCTCCTTATAAATAAACAAACCCACATACTTGCTGAAACTCACACCGTCCACATTACAAGTAGATCACATACTAATTACGACAACTTCTTAGCTGTTTCCTACCTCCTATTTACTATAGGCAATCACATTCAAACCTTGATCAATCCCAGATTACAATTCTAATTAATTCATCATAATTTCACCAAATTACCCACTACATCATCTACCTTAAAAAAAACTTCACAAAAACTAAAAACCCACTAAAATCAATACTATAAATTACCATTTAGCCCGGGCAGTCATTTTGAGAGCAGAAGGAGGCGGACTAGTACAAGGACCTTCAGTAGCGATCTTATAATACCCATATAGCTGCAACTGCAAATCACTTGATGCCTTCAACGAATTCCGATCCGCCGCAGTTGCCGCCACAAATGCCGTCGCAGCACTAAACATTTCATCTAATTCCGTACTCTCCACACCTTCCCAGTCGTCGTCGTCGTCGTCGCTATCATTCCCTGATAGGCTGTCGTTTCGCACACTACCTTGTTCTGCTACCACCGAATCAACGTCCCCGTGAGAGTGCTGCTGGTGGTGTCGGGTGGTGGCGGTGGTGGTGTCGTTAGATTGCGGTTTTGGGGATTGGGGGTTTCGTGTGATATGGAGATTGTCGTTTTGGAATGAAACGACGATGGAAATGAGTTTTGCGAGGAGGTAAGAAAAGAGAAGACCTATAAGGACTGATGGAAGAACTTGTTGCCAATCTGCCATTGAAACGGTAAGGAACTTAACAAAACCCTAACCCTAGAATTGATTTTGGATTTTTGAAATCGGAAAGGAGAGAGGGAGAGAGTGTTTAGTGCCTGGCAAATGGTTACGGGTTCTGTTCTTCTTTGCCTTGAGGAAAATAAAATAAAATTACACAATGAGTTAAGAAAAGAGAATTTTATTTGTTATTTAAAAAAAAAAACATATTAAAATTTTACTCGGTTAATTACGGTTCACTTGAATTTAATGAAGTTAATATCTATTTTTATTTAACTTTAAATTAAGACCGGGTTAGTTTTTTTTATCATATTTGTTTTTTTATTAGTCTGTAAAGTTAAATTAAATTTAACAAATTATATATATAATCATGTTCATCTATCGTCACTTCTTTTTTCCATATTGATGTGTGCACGTAGTAATAAAGTTGTTAATATGGTTTTATTCGTCGTTTCGGTTTTTTATTGGAACAGAATGTTTTGATTTTATAGTGTTTTAGCGTGCTGTTTCAGGATTATATAATTAATTAATTATATATATATAATTAAAATATTAATTTAACAAGTATAATTTAAATTCAAGATAAATTAACTTTAAATTATATAATATAAACACAAAGTCAAACAAACATAATCTCAAAATTAGAAACATCTCTAAAATTCTAAAATATTATGATGTAAAATATTCTAAAATAAAAGAAATATTATGATTTTGAGCCGGAACAGCACTGTCGGAATGATACCGAGGCTTTCCGGCTAGAATTTTTAAAATTGACCGGAATTAAAACTGAAATAAAAATAACACTGTTTTGTCTCAATTTTTTTAATAACACAAAATATTCCGGCTATTATGACCAGAACAGAATAGAATTAACAAGTCTGCGTTGTAATGCTCCATCTTTTCTCTTCAATGGTTTCGATAGTATTTAAAATTATTATTTTTTATTTAAAAAAAAATCATAAGGATTCTTGGGAATGTAGGCAGGGTATATGTCGCTCATCCCATGAAAAATCCAAACTTCATCACACACACACACAGATATATATATATATATATATATATATATATATATATATATATATATATATAGATACATATACAGTTCTTGGTGTGTTTTTTTCTATATCGTGAAAATGAAAAATATTCTTCAATATCAGATTAATTTTTATAATTTGTTTTGGTTTACATTTTATAATATTATCTAGTTCTCAAGATATCTTTTTTTAATTAAATAATTAGAAACAAGTGGAGTAAATAATTCATTATATATATTTATATATTCTTTGGCTAGGTATATATCTTAAGGTGTGTAACTGCAAATTACTTTAATCGCTTCTTCGTGGATAAAAGTCATAAAAAAATCCAGGTTCATATATATATACATATGGCAAAACAAAAGCATTATTTACTTTTACAATCTCTGAGCAGACAAATTGCTAACATTGCAATAATGTTTGTATAGCTGCTGTTCTATCTATACATATTCTATAACCAAGCACCATGAGAGTTGCTAAACCAGCAGGCAGAATGCCAAATCTCTAAGCTTTTACTCCTAGATGTTATTTAGGAATCCAAATCTGTGGATGATGAATAATTGCATGCACGCACCAACGTGATCAATACTTGCAATTTCCATAGCCTGAATACCAAAAGATGGAACAAATTAAAAAAGGAATTCAAATTCTTCAAAGAGTTTCTCTCTGTGAAACAAAAGCTGCGATGAATGTGGTGAAAAATAGAAGTGCAGAAGAAAATGAACATACTTGGATCCACATTGGAGACGGCTGCGGTTTGTTTGAAATCGCAATCGTAATCATTCTTTTCTGTACCTTGATAGTATGCATTCATGGCGAATGATGCGTGAGCTCTCACCGTGTTAGGCAGGAAGCACGCGCCGCCTTCTTGAATAGGTTTGCAGAGCTCCACTTCCAGCCCGCACACATAATCGATGTTTCTCTGCAGAGCCTCCACGTCCGCTCCTGCTTTAGGAAGGCACCAGATTTTCTCTTCAGGCCCTCTTGGCCCTGGACTCACCGGCGCAACCACTGGTACCGGGGCAGGATTCGTAGGAATGGATGATTTAGCCTGTCAAGACAGATTTTCAGCAATCGAGTTAATTTCAATCAAAACCTTGCATACAGAACGATGATTAGCCTGTCAAGACGTAATATGGTGGAATTTGCTAGCAGCATACGTACCTTTGCCCTTAGGATTCCAATATTGTACACCGGAGTCATGTCTGGCCGGAACAATCCGAAATTCCTCTCGCTAATAGGCCCTGGTTTGAGATCTTCGTTAAATAGTGCGAAAATGTAAGTTTCAAACGTCCGGTTGGGCATGAGGGGGGTGCCGGCACCGGACGTTACATGCTGCATTAGATTCCTATGATATTGAGCTGCACTTCCTGCGTCAACACCGAGTTGCGATGGTTCTCCCTGTGATGGCCACCCGGTTTCGGCTATGACAATCTCAATATCACTAAAACCAAGAAGTTTCATCGCTGAAAACACCGCATCAAGTTGCCCATCTAACATGTTTGTGTAAAAAAGTTTGGTGTTTTCATCAAAAACTCCTGAATTAGGCCTAAACAATGCATAATCAAGAGTATCAGGAGAGAAACCAAAAAACGGATAAGGGTTTATCATGAAAGGTGAATTAGTAGCTCGAAGGAAGCTAAGCAATGGTTTAAGAAAACGTGTAGCGTAGCCTCGTCGAAATTTTCCAGTGGATGGTGGGCTTGAATCTGAGAGAATGCCTAAAGAGTGTGGAGTAGAGATTTTGATTCTGTGGTCTAATGATGCACCGACTAAAGCTGTATGAAGTGCTTTCATTGCCGGAACCAAGCTTGCCACCAACAATTTGTTTTCTGTCGATATTACTTCATTGCCAACTAAAATTCGGACGATGTTGGTGGCTGGCACATAAGGCTGGACATTGGATTTCAGCCATTCTTGTGCAGAACCTAGCTTGGTAAGGTGAGGGATTTGATCATTGGGGACGGTGATGGTGATTGCAATGCCAGTGTGAGCAAAGGCTCGTATAATTTCGGTGTTCGTATCGAAGAGCCTAACTCGGTTGATAATGGTGGATTCTAAAAGAAATCGGGCTACTTGTGGTGGTGGTGGAAGGTCGTCAGCCACGGTGCCATAGTTGACTCCGATGCTTCCTTCCACTCCTAACAAAAACAAAGACTGATAATTAATTACTCGTACATGAAATCATAAGCTCATCGATCATACAAAGATGAAGATAATTATCCATACCTAGAATGTCGAAAGCTGAGGCAAGAAGCAAAACAATGGAGACCAGTGAAGAAGACAATGAAGTCATCAGGGGTTTCCCCATTGTTTGCTTGATCGGGCGAGAAGGTGAAGAGTGTGGAAAGTTTGTGTTAGATGGGGCACATCCATGGACCATTCAAGAAGTGGACCTGAGATTCTTTTCTTTCTTGGCAGGGGAGGTTTTTGTGCTGTCTATTTTACTGCTGCACCTGCCTGCTGCTTTCGACATGGATTTTTTTTGAATTTTTGGCTTTAATCACCTTCGAATCTGTTCCATATCAGGCTTCGATTTGATACATCAATTAAGCTAAAAAATCATTTAGGAAGGTATCGGTCTCTAAAATATGTGATGTGATGATAAAAATTTTAAGATCTGTATAATAGGTTTCGAGTTTGAGTTAGGAGGTGCATCTCTTGTAAGAATCTAGGAAAATTAAAATGTTATTCGCTGACTTGTACCCACAAAATATGTTTTTCAAAAAATAAAATTTTCTCGAACTCAAAAAAAAAAAAAAAACTTTTTGCACAGGAAAAGGGAATGGATCTTGAGTTCAAATCTTATTAGCTCTAATAAAATTAACAAAAGACCACACATACTAAATAGCATGCTGGAATTGTTGACAAAAATCTTGAAAGGAATAATCTTTTTTAGATAAAGCTCTCTCTCTCTCTCTCTCTCTCTCTCTCTCTCTCTATATATATATATATATATATATATATATATATAAGAAGTGTGCTCCAAACATTGCTTTACTTGGATGTGCAGGTAAGAATATATCTTTACTTACTGGAATGGAAAAGGTATACTATTAGAAGGCATTCGTATTCAAGTAATTTACTGTATATTATCACTAAATAACTATGCATTTATTATTAATTCTATATTTCTGAATTCTTGGTTAGGGCAACTTGATTGTCCAATCTCGAAACCTAGTTTTTTTTTCTTCTAAAATAACGTCATTAATTATATTAAAATATTTTATGTGTATCTTAATTAATTTTAACGGACAGTCTAAATTTAATGCTGAGTTAACGTTGTTTAACTTGTTAATCCAGTATCGGGGTCTGACCCTCAAATCATGTTTCTTAACTATGATTAATTCTTTAAAAAAAAAAGAAAAAAAAAAGCTGACAGCTAATTACGACAATAATATCTCAAAGCTTACATCTTGATTTGATTTGGAAATCCAAAGTGAAGGACCGCACAGGAGTCCTGAATATATTTGATGAATCTATGAACTTTGGCTATATTGCTGAGACTTGTTTGAGACAAGATCCTATAAATGTCTTTCAACCTTCCACAAATTTGTACCCTACCTGAATTTCAACGACATATTCTTCAAGGCTCAGTTGTCATTTTGGAAGTATACTGTATTTGTACATACGTTTACAGCTCCGACCATGCAAGGACGTACACATATGCTCCGATCAAGAAAATCTTTATCTGAAAAAACTGTGGATCCTTTACAGGCTTTTCGCCAACTAGAGCAATATATTCTATTTCTATCGTAAAATTAAAGAAAAAGACAATGGATTCTGTATGGTTCTGATGGCTGTACAGTTGGAGCATGATTTTATGTTTATTTTTAAAATGCAAATTTAGGGTTATATATATATATATGCATGTATGTATCTTGTTTTCTCTTTCTGAAAACTATACCAAGAAAAAGATTTGAATTATTATAAGCACCAATGGAAGACATGATCAGTTAATTAATTTGTTTTGATTGATGATTAAGTAAAAAAAATTAAAAAAAATCCAAAGAGATTAATGTTCTAATGTTTGTTAGTTTTTTATATGCATAAATATGAATGCAAATGTTCTTAATTTGATTATTTCAAACAAGGAATATTATGAATTGAATGGACAGTAATGGTATATTTTAAATTGATTATTTCAAACAAGGAATATTATGAATTAAATGGACAGTGATGGTATATTATAGACTTGGATTGCTTGATTTAATGTTTCATAACTTATGAAGCAACAACAACATAAGTAAAGGAAGCATCCATTTAATTACATTCTTAAAAACAAATGTTCTCTTTGTCCCCAAGAGGCGTAGTGTAATGACAGAGAGCTTGCGATCTGCATAGCAAGTCTCGAGTTCGAGTCAAGGTGTGTACTCCTTGTAAGAATCTGAAACAACCAGGATTTTACTTGCTCACTTGGACTCTCAAAATACACTTTCCGGGAAGTTAGGTTTCCTCACATAAAAAAAAGTCTTGGCCCCCTCATCATCATGTGTATCAAGAATCATTCCAAAGTGTCAAGAACACGTTAATTAGAGGTAATTAACACAATAGATTATCAAGTTAATTACTATATATTATAGGTGTTTGTAATAGTTAATTTGTTTTATCCCAGCAATTGAATATGTCCATGTTATCTCTATATTTAATTGTTCTTTCTTTCATGGACACTAACGTAACGCAACCTAACTGATCAATCGACAATCATTTTATTAGAATTAAGACTATTATATCAATCAAGGTTACATAAGGTTGAATGGCTGGAAAAGCAGCCTGTCAATAGTAGCCCTTGAAGAACAGCACCACCATATACAGCACCGATGGCCTCCGTGACAAGGCCACAGGCACCGGGACTTGTGTTTGCTGGTGGGAGAGACAGTAGAGAGAAAAGAGGGAGAGATTAACAGCGTTAAACCGTTTTATTTCGACAAAAATCCAAGTTTAAACATAAACACCGGCAGTAATATCAGAAGAGTAGCATTCTTACAGCACATAGAACAAATTTCTATTGAACACACACGTATAAACAGAGGAGAGGAGCAGCTGTAGGACAGAAAATCTCATATATGCAAGAAAACATCCAAGGATTTCGTTGAGAATTCAGGAAGAAAAATAGAGTTTGAGGTCAAATAAGCATGAGATCTCACGGTGGAGAAAGGATAAACTGCGACCGGCCTTGTTAGAGAATAATATAAATCATATTCTGGGGCCTCACCTACAAAGCTTGAGCTTTTAGGTGAGATAGTTCCTTAACATGGTATCAGAGCTTTGTTGACTCAGCGGTCACGAGTTCGAATCTCACCACCCCCATTCTATTTGATAAAAAACAAGCACAAAGTGATGTGGGCATGTGCAAGTTTCAAGCCCAAAGGGTTTTCACTTGAGGGGGTGTGTTAGAGAATAATATAAATCATATTCTGGGACCTCACCTACAAAGATTGAACTTTTAGGTGAGATAATTCCTTAACTGGCCTATCAGTCCCCACAAGGAGAAAGACGCCCGTGAAAATATTGATAAGAAGTAGAGTCGACAGTTCTGGCCACAGAGATTCTAAGAGATTTAGCTAGGTAACCTGTGATCAGAAGCAGAAGAGGACTTCCATATATGCAAAGCACAATTAACTTCAATTCAGGACATGAGGCAAATTAAGAACAGAACCTGTGATCATCACAGGAAGAGACTTTGTAGATGGACTGATATGAGAAAAGTCATAAAATTTAACAAGTTATCAGCCACTTTCACACAGATCTACTATTTAAAAATCTATTTTATTAACCTTTTATTTTATGTATAAACAAAAAGCTTAGTTAAGATGAATTAAAGTGAGAGACAGTAAAGAGAAATACTAGAGATAGAAAAGAGAGAGAGTTTTGATAGATTATTCAAGCTTCCGTGACATCATGTGTTTTATCCCTTAGCCTCTCCGGTAGCCTCTCCGGAGGGGCATGAAAAATGGGGAGAGAAGCCAAAGTCCACCAGAAGGATTACCTGCGCGCCTAGAGAATGAAAACCACTATTTATAGAAACTAAAGATCATCAAAAGGGAACACAAAAAGAAATGGAAACCCTAAATTAACCTGATTTATTGCCAGGGCTCATGTGAGCAAAACTCAGAAAACCACAGCAACTTATCTGATAAACTAAGAACAAGCATGGTGCCCTCGATCCATTTCGAAGCAAGTCGTGGTGCAAAAATATCCTCCTCTAATATTACTTGCCCAAATGAGCATCTCAGAAACAGTAGCATACCAGCAACATCGATCATATATACAGTGATTCAAATCAAAAATATATATATGTTCTTGTTGCTTAAGGCAACTGCTTTTGGAATACTCATTTGAGCAAGAAACATTAAAAGGAGGACAAGCTGAAACCCTCTCGCCCGGCTTAATTTCTCTTTTTCTTATCAGCCGTGGAGCCTTCAAAAGCTGCTGTGACCATTCAGAATACAGGATTGTAGCTACAAATAGAAGGCCAACATGCATGGAGCTAGGGCAAAATTACCACAATGCACCTTGTCAAGCTAGGAAAATGACAAGGATATACACGTACAGCCCCACTTTGAATGGTAATAATTCTCCCCAGGGGTAACTTGGGTCTAATCTTGTTGAGGGCGAACAATTAACGGGTTGTTGCTTTGACGAAATCTGGAAGTGATGATCGCTATCATCTCTAGTTGGTTAGAAGAAAACTGTGGCAAGGAAAATGGTTGGAGGGTACGTAGTGTAAATTTGTCGAGAATTGACAGACAGTTTGACTGAAGAAGATGGAAGGAATTGTAGTTGATCATGGAATGGCAGTTCAGCTTCTATAATTTCAAGCCCAACAACCTTCATCGTGACCATTAAAAATCAAGTTAGGCTACGTCATTTTTTACTCTAGCTATGGTAAGTCAATACCAATTGAGTAATTATTTAACACGTAGCTTATATAATTCCAAGCCCAATAGATACATATATCTATCTATCTACCGGTAGTCTTGGGAAAAGCTTTGGGGCTCGCTTGCCATTTCTATTCGATGAATTAATTATTCTACTTTCTTCTTGGCCTCTCACAATCACCGATCCCCAAAACAAGGACTACTTTTCCATACATTTTTGTAGCTTTTGATTGCTGTTCTGGCCTCAGATTCAGCCCGAAATATCTTTTGTTTGGTACGTCTAGAAAACAAGAACTCGATGGGATGAATATCTTTTGTTTGAATTTTCTTTAACCCCATGATCAAGAACAGGAGATGGAACTTTGATTTGTGAAGTGGACCGGTAATACTGAATTTTCTACACTAGACTTGTGAGTTAATTGCGGAGGAATAATTCGGTCGTTGAAGAAAATAACACACACAAATACTTTAAAGATCAATTACAGTATCAAGAAATCATCTCACCTAAAAGCTCAAGCTGTTAGGTGAAACTCCAGAATATGATTTATATTATTCTCTAATACACTTCCTCAAGAAAAAACCCTTTGGACTTGAAACTTGCACGCAAACTCACTCTACCTTGTGCTTGATTTTTATCAAATAGAATGAGGGTGATGAGATTCAAACTCGTAACTGCTGGGTTAACAAGGCTCTGATACCATTTCAAGGAACCATCTTACCTAAAAGTTCAAACTGTTAGGTGAGACTTTAAAATATAATTTAAATTATTTTTTAACATACAACTTGCACGCAAACTCACTCTACCTTGTGCTTGATTTTTATCAAATAGAATGAGGGTGATGAGATTCAAACTCGTAACTGCTGGGTTAACAAGGTTCTGATACCATATCAAGGAACCATCTTACCTAAAAATTCAAACTGTTAGGTGAGACTTTAAAATATAATTTAAATTATTTTTTAACATACAACTTTTGAAAAATTCAATTCGGCAAACTAGTCCCTGTGATTAATGTATGAAAGTATTAATTAATTAATTTGCATGATAATAAGTGCCAACTTCCAAGTGATCTTCTCTTCTAATTAATCCTTTCGTTTGCTTTAAGGGAGTGCCAAGTAATGGACAAATCTTTTGTTGGCAGGTCATTTCCAGACACCTCTTTTTGGAGATTACAGGAGAAAATCACGAAACTCCTCCTACACACCTAACAATGAAATGAAAAATCACTTAATTTTATCTTTAAAATGAGCAAACATATTGAAAAGGTAAACAGTGGGACACACCTGCGTATATGCTGGAAGGGATTTTCATTTTTGCGGAAGAAATGCCAAAGAAATGAATTTCAGGTGATGATGATTGTTATATATATATATAAAGGTTACCTCTATAATATAATTTATATTATTTTTTAATATATTTTGTCAAGTAAAAACTCTTTGGATTTGAAACTTGCATACAAATTCATACTACTTTGTGCTTGATTTTAATCAAATAAAATAAGGAAGATGAGATTCGAACTTGTGATCGCTGGGTCAACAAGACTCTGATACCATGTCAATAAACCATCTCATCTAAAAACTTAAACTGTTAGGTGAAGTCCAGAATATGATTTATATTATTCTCTAATATATATATCAAAATGCCCCACATCGATTAGAAATTAAGAAAAAATGAAATGAAAAATCACTTGTTTTTTTCTGGTAATAAATTAACACACGTTGAAAGGGAAAACAGTGGGGCACAAGTGTACATAAACTGGAAGGAAAATGACTGGGAAATACGTCATTCATAGTGGTGGGATACACAAGTGAAAATAACATATAAGAACACCATCATGAGACAATAGATGACGACGACGACGACGACACAAGTTTTCTCATGGTTTCCAACGTCAAGAAAAGAAATCTCATGCATTACTTTTCCTAATTAAAAATGGGTTATATGTTGTAGATTGTATACATCATGGTAGTTAAACCAAGTATTTTAAAAATTATTGTATAATATCATAGGAAAATCTTTCAAAAAATCATAGTCAATATCACTTATATGGGCCTTATGGTATATGTTACTACTTAATTTTTTTTTTTAAATAAAAAAATTAAAAGAAAGAAAAAAACAACCAAAAGTGTGTGTATTTACATTGTTTTTAGTACTTTCAATATCATCTCGAAATAATTCAAATTTTAAATGTCTTTTCAACGTGTCATTTTTTAAATAATTGATTTTTTAATTGACATTGATATTATTCTGTTTCAAAAAAAAAAGAGAATAAAGAGACCAAAGTTGAAAAGGAAAAAAACAAAGAACCAAAATAAAACCCTTTCACCTGTATATAGGTGGACACACATAAGAGGAGAGGGAGAGAAAATTATTTTTATTTCATATAGATGATGATAAAAATGATTAAAAGTTTAAATTTACACAAAAAAAAACTTGTTTTATTTAAATACGACCAAGTTTTTCAAAAAATACAAAAGATCATATTGTTTGGTATTGTCATGTAAAAATATATATATATATATATATATATGCATGCATCTCGGGATTTAATAATCAGTTTACTGAATCTATGAGAATTGGGTTGATATTTCAATAATTCATATTTTTAATTCATGAGAATTAATGGTAAAAGTTCTTATACAAAAACTAGAATTAAATGTAGATTGATATTTAAATATCTAAAATTGACTAAAAAATTCTCATTATTATTCTGAATTTTCATTAATTTTTAAACGAAATATGTTTTCACCATTATACACGAGTTGCGGAAAACTCATCTGTTTTCCATAATAAATGAATCCTAGTAGAATATTTACATCAGATTTCTTTTCCTAAAAATTTATTTTGACACAGGAGCCCCATAATAAAACTCAAAAAACTAGATTTATTCAGACGAATTAATATATATTGCCCATCAAAAAATTTAGACAGCATCAAATCTCATAATACAGTTTATCTAAGATAAAATATAACGAGAGTGAAAATATATTTCATTTACATAATCATCACTTGCCCTTAAATCTCTGATAAAACCAAATCATTTTTTGTAGTGATCCTAATCCAAACAACTAGATAGTTGTTGTATTGACCCGACATCACATGTCCATAGACAACAATACTTGTCAATTTGATGAAGATGAGAAAACTTTAACAAGGAATATGGATTTTTCACGGATTGTACTAAAATGTTTGGACTTAGCCTTTTCAATACTCAAGTAAGTAAATAAAAAAGATGAAAATAGAAATAAGATAATGAGTCATGGTTGAGAGGTCTGCCTTGATTGTTGGGTGATAGACGATTTTCATATCTCTTGCCACCCACGATCACATGATTCGCTTTGCGTGTGTGTGTTTGCAGATACGTGCCAAGGATCTGGAGAACCATCTGACTTGTAACTAAGAAACACAAGAAAGTTAAAAACAAAATCAAGATCATGCTATTGGCAGTATGATTAAAGAAGTTTTGATGATAAATGGTTTGAAATCTGGATAAGAGGCTTCGAGTTTGAGTCCTTATATGCGTAAAAATATAAAGTAACTGACTATCAAATAAGTTTTCTAAGAATCTAAAAGAAAACTTTTATTGAAAAAGCCATGCGCATGCATCCTCCTGAGTTCAAGAAAACATCGATCCAGCGTTATCAGAGAAACTGTTTGCCTGTCAAACGATATGTAGGTGGGATGATTAATCTCTCGCTTTCTTGACAGATAAAGATGTGCTGTACGTTAAGAGTTTG
The DNA here is from genome assembly GCA_025169955.1 of Salix arbutifolia. Lineage (NCBI taxonomy): Eukaryota > Viridiplantae > Streptophyta > Magnoliopsida > Malpighiales > Salicaceae > Salix > Salix arbutifolia. The sequence goes on along the minus strand of CM045913.1, from coordinate 810,899 downwards.
AACAATGGAGATGATTTATTTTGACGGTGAATGTTTTGTGGCCGAGGCGTGAGCCAATAAGGATATTCTTTCTTGTAAATTACAGTTCCATGCAGCCTGTTACCTCTGAAACAAGTAAAAAATGGTGGATCCTATTGGAAAATATACAGTTTTTCTTGGCCCTTGTGGCTTGCAATGGTGGATCGTATTTAACACGGTAGGTAAGCAATGGTTGGTAAGGTTTCCAAATTCTTTTAGAGAAATCACACGCCGGTGCCGGAACAGAATCCCTCGCCGCCACACCATGATCGGCAAACAATTTCACAAAACGATCGAAATAGGGTAGGTGTGTATGTAATGATTGCGAGCGCCTGCCTCCCATGAAATTCCTAACACGTAGGATAGGGTAGAGCCAGTGGTGACAGCTACCCTTCTTCCTCCATGGCCCGATCGAGGAAATGGGGACTGCCGAGAGGCATTTAGATCGTTGATGTCATTTCATCGAATCAGATGAAGGATCTGTTGATAATGGCGTCCCTGTTCTTTCCAACATTCTTCTGCTCATACTCCTATCAAAGATCAGAGTATTCAGAAGTACTGCTGTTAATGGTGGTGGTGTTTCTTTTTATTAATTAATTAATTTATTGTTCTAATAAAGAAAAATAGATATAAATGATTCTACAACTGCAAATAATCACCTTTTTTTTTATTAATCATGGAGTAAGCGTATATTTGATACAATTATTTAGATTTTTTTATTTCAAAATATTTTTTTAATATCAATATATTAAAATAATTAAAAAAACATATCAAGTTGATATTTTTCAAGTGAAAAAACATTTCTAAGACATATTTATACAACCTATTCAAACAATCACGTCAACAAATCATCAATATCCATAGCAATGAACTTCTAAGAAATTATTATTTTTCTTATGAACTTATTTTATTAAGAGTTTATTTGGTATCGCGGTATCAGTTATTTTTTAAAATATTTTTTATTTAAAAAAATATTAAAAAAAATTATATGAGCACTATGAAAATACTATTTTTTTTCATTTTTTTTAAAACACTTTAAAACATAAAACAAACACATTTTAACTATTAACTATAAATAGAAAGCAGAGTTACTAACTAGGGTTCGCCTCCAAAAATAAATAGAAAGCAGAGTTACTAACTAGGGTTAGCCTCCAAAAATAGAGATTATATGGTTATTCGGTCCTTCGTCAAAATGATAGCAAGAAGTCAGTCCATGTGAGGTAAAGCATCTTCTTGTACATCTATCAATTTTCGTCAGAGAAAAGTAGGTGACGTGGATCCCTTATCATAATTGAATGTCACTTCAAATGTTCAATGTTGTTGCCATCTCTATCTTAAAATTATTATGCAATTTTATTATTTTTAAAAAATATTTTTTTATAAAAATAATTTAAAATAAAATTTAATTTTGTTAACTAAGAAAACGCCTAACCAAGTCTATTCGAAAATACTTTTATTACATATATGATGAAAAAAGAAAAGAATCTCAATGAAAATGGTTGGATGACATAATTTATAATTTATTTAAAAGAATAAAATTATTATATTGGTGGCCGTTATGGTTCGATGACCTAATTGAAATCTTTTGATAGTTTAAGGGCCATAACGTAGTTTGCCATAAAAGTAAAAGACAAAAAACAACGTGCGCATCCGGGGAATCGAACCCCGGTCAGTACCGTGGGAGGGTACTATGATACCACTACACTAGATGCGCTTGTTGTGTATAGTTTCACTTTTTAATAATAATATACAAAAATATTTTCTAACTACGGGAGGTTCAAGGTTTTGTTTGAATCACTAGAGATTTATAGAATAAGAGGGTGTTTAGAGAACTGTTGCTGTAGCTTTTCATAACTTTTTAAAAAGTATTTCGTGCCGAAATACATCAAAATAACATTTTTTTTATTTTTTAAAAATCATTTTTGACATCAACACATTAAAATGATCTAAAAACACTAAACCGCCAGTTTTTAAAATGAAAAAAAAAATTGTAATTTTTTTGGAAACCATGGTTGAAAAAACTAAAACAAACGGGCCCTAAATGATCTTGGGATATGTTTGTGAGGGTGGAGATTTCATTTTTGGGAAAACAATGCAGCAAGCAAAAGGACTAGGAGAAGACAACAAAGGAGTCTCAGTGTGGTAGCTTTCATGAAATTTTTGTGTTCAAGATTCACTGAGAATGAAGACTGTCTTGCTCTATATGATTTTGGAACCACTCAACATAAATGTGAATTTATAAAATGTAGGACATATATTAATCATGAGATAAACTTGAGGTCATCGGCAGCCAAGTTCAGCCCTTCCATCAGGACTAATGGATGTGTTTCTGCAAATCTTCTGAAGATCAATGTAGCCGATAATCGTATCCTCGAAGGTAGCATCTTCCAGTTGAGCTTCATCAAATGTGGAGCCTGATAGTACAGTGTTCTTAAATACAGCTCCCTTGAGATTAGCTTTCCCAAAGTTAACTCGGTCTAAAACAGCATTTGAGAAGTCTACTCCTGCAAATAATTGAAATCATTGTCATCCTATTTAGTTCCTTGACCATTACAGTTTCACATTTTCAAACAAAACAAGAGGAGCCACTTCAAGAATGTACAGAAAGAACCGTGGTTACTCTATGAATCCAACGTAGGATTGCCGATTTCTGATCGGTCTGAAATTTGTACAACGATCAACGAAACGACACTTATTTCAGAGATATATTTTTGGTTTGATTTTGAAGAGCATAGATGATATGCTTCGGTTTTCAGTTAGTCAAGAAAAATATACTAGTTGATGAAAGACAAATTGGTGCCAAGAGACCAGTAGACCTCAGGAAAAAGTTGAGCACTAATTGATATTTGTCTTCAGTTAGGAGAATTGCAACAAGGCATGCAATTAAGACAAGAGAAAGAAGTGATTCAACAAGAACTTGAACGTCAAGTTTATTGCCCTTCAAGTTCTACTGGAAGCCAAATTCTCAAGGCATACGCCATTGCTCATCCTAGCATCGTCGATCCTTACATTTGCATATATTTCTACGTTTCTCAGAGATCGCTACGGCACCTTTATAGACCTACTTTCATAGGTTGTTTCCATCGTAAATGGATAAAAAAAGGTATTCCTGTAGTATTCGGGTTTATTGATGCTGACTTTATAGCAGGTAGTGTGGGATCTATAGTCAGGAAGAAAATCACTCATTTGATTTTGTAAGAAACAAAAACAAAACTTGTCATGTTTCAATGGCTTTCAAGCCACCAGTATCATTTGCAATACAAGAAAGAGACCATTTGCAGGCTGCCTCATCATTTCCAAGGACAGATTTGCCTTCAAATGCAAAAGGGGAGGGAAAGAAAGAAAAACTTGTGCCTCCCAAGAGCCACTCGTTTAGTTCTGTTTCTTTCTCCTCTCTTTGTTTGTGCATGTATTAAAATGTGGGTTTTGTGTAGAGACATTTTCATTTTTCAACCATGAAAAATTTGCGTCAATATGGTCATCATCTACAGGTAGATGATATAGAGAGGATAGCTGACGACTGAATAGAAAAGTTACCTTTGAAGCTAGCTCCAACAGCATAAGCCTTAGACATTACCACTTCTGTCATATCAGCACCATCGAACTTTGCATCTGACATGAGTGCTGCTGCAAGAGACTTCCCCTTCAGATTGGATTTGTCATTTGAATAATCACAGAAGCGAAGATCAATAGGCTTGTCGTAAACACCATTTGCTTGACCAATCGTGTTTCCGACAAATGCCTTCTCACACCGGTTAGGTTCCGTTGATAGTGGGGGTAGCCTCTGCAAGGAAAACATATTGAATCTCGTAAATTTTAAGGGCATTGAAATTAGCTTCTATTAGTGTTGTTGCTATTATCGCTATTGTTCATATGGCATCAACAGGCTTTGTGTAAAATAAAATAAAATTAAGAGATCAAAATCCCGGATGGCATAAGTAAGATACAACAAGATAGCAAGAGGTGATCTAACAAAGTCATCCACGATTCAACACATGCAACAAGATAGCAAGAGGTGATCTAACAATTCTGCAATTCCAACATTCACCATTTTTAATCGTTCAGGAGTGTACCACAAGTGGCTAAACATTAATTTCTGGAAGAAGAAAAAATACGAAGCAAGAGTCCGACACTGTGGCCAGAATAGCAAAGATGTCTATTGGCAACAATTAATTGAAGATGTTTCTTCCAATGATTCCACTCTTTCAACACATGATCCTTTCTCGACTCAAGCCAGCACATTTCCATTCTAACAATTGTGATTTAATAAATCTTCTGAGTAAATTAAGAAATAAATCCCATACCCTTTGACCCAAGTTGCTTTACCAAACACACCAACTAGCAAGATCTCTATTGCCAACATAAAATTGAAAATATTTCTTGCCAATGATTCACCCCTTTCGACAACATGAATTCTTTCTCGACTCAACCCGACACACTTCCTATCTAACAATTGTGATTTAATAAATCTTCCGAGTAAATTAAGAAATAAATCCTATACCTTTTGACCCAAGATGCTTTAGCAAACACATCAACTAACACGAGTGGACATTTCCTTACATTCAAGAAATGCTTAGGTTATTCCTACACACCCAGGATTTTTTCTTCAGCATGCTATCAAAACATCTCCTTCAAGGTCCAATTCTTAGCTCCCTCACCCCCACCTCTCCCCCAGCAGTCTCTCCAAAGATTTCACACAGTTCCGTTTAGATCATAATTGAATAGCTTCGACAATTGCAAGCATATTTAGGCAATGCTTCAAAGCTTAAAAGGAACTATTTTGTCCGAAATATCTAAAATTAAAATACAATTTCTATTCATAGACGCTTAGTTTAATCGTAAAAATAAAATTCTAGAGCGGGCTTTTCAACCTGACCAGCAGCAATTACAGGCGAAGCAGCAGTCACAGCCCAAGCAGCAAGAATGCCACAAGCCACATTATTCATCTCCTTCTTAATCTGAAACAAGCTCTCCCTTGATTTGGAACCATCTTCACTACCTGCCACTCACAAGAACCACAAAACCAACAAATGTTAACCACATTTTAAGCCACCCCATTAAAGAAAACCCCCTGATAAGCAGCAAATTCGCAAGCTCTGAACCTGTTAAGGGGAGATGTGAAGGGTCTAACTTACCAGAACAGCAGATTTTGAGAGGCGAGTGGAGGTCTGGAATGGGAAACCGACGGCGCGCAGAAGAGAAGTGATAAAGAGGGAGGGAAAATGTTGCTGTTGCCATTTTTAATCAATCAGAGGAGGTAGAGGCTTCTCTCTTTGTGTTGTTTATCTGTCAAGTGTCAGCTCATTGTTGATTCTGGGAGTTATCCGTTTGAAAAGTTTGGTTCCAGGATGGATGTACATCCATGCATGTATCCGATGTGGCACAACATAGGAACTGGTTCTGTCTTTCGATCTGAAGTCCACTTGTCTATCGACGAACAAAATATCTGGTCAGGATAGGCTCATCTCTATCACAGCTCTTGGCATGCTTGTCCTTCCTTATTTTGGTATTGATCCAAAAAAATAATAATAAATATATATAAATATAAATCATGAGGTCACCAAGCCAATTCTCAATTAAATCAACCATTTTTCTCAAATAAGAAATTTAAAAACTTGAGCTTTCCAAAGATAATAATTATTACATTATAGGTTGATTGTGATCATGGTTGTCAAAATCGCGAGTTGACTCATTCCAGTTTTACCCAATATAAATCATACGATTTTGTGAGTCAACTCATCAAACCTTGTTAACTCGGGTAAAAAAATCGGTTTGGATCAAACTCGGTCAAAATCATACGGAATCGTAAAATCGGACTAGATCGGTCCGATTTTAAGATCCCACAATTTTATCCAAAAATACACCTACCCCCTTTTAAAATCAAAAAATAAAAAAAATAGTATTATTTTTTAAATGTTAATATAATGATATAATTATTGTGTATTTTTAATTAACAATTTTACGATATAATTTTAGAAGCAACTTACGATTCTTGTCAAAATCATGATTTTGACAACCATGATTGTGAACATATGAAGCATAATTTGAAGGTTGGAAGTTGAGATGAGTTTACAGGAAATAACCCAATAGGGCCTAGCCCTACTTGAAAAGCCCATCCAGTGACCCAATAGGCCCTTTAGGGAGAGGGAAACAATTGACACCTGGGGATTCGGACTACTTGAATAGGTTTGTTTCGGAGTGTCCAGCCCAATCCTTTCATTTGCTTGATTATATTTATTTTATCTACATTAGACTTTGATAAATAGGTTGTGAAGTGAATTCAACTTTCTTAAATTTTCCTTTCACGTAAAAAAATATATGATAATTTATTTTATGAATATGTTAATTAGGATATGAATCAATAACTTATTTAATTCTCAATTATTAAAAACTTAATCCCAATATCCAAAAGCTAATTCAAATTATTTTTTTAATATTTCAAAGAATTCTTGAAATGCCCTTTCTTGTTCATCGAATAAGTTATAAATATACAGAGCAAGGATAGCTAATGACCCAAACAATTTAAGCTAGTATTTTTAAGTAGGGTTATTTTTTATTCTCGTGAGTCAATCTAAAATTTGACTAGGGTCTAATTTTATAATAAATAAAAGAAATTAACCCTATTTAACCCGTGACCTATAAAACCCCATTGACTTTATTTATTTTGATTTTTTTTTTAAAAAAAAAAGTGATTTACCTGTATAAAATGTCATCCAGATCTTGCATCGTTGATCTTGAATCGTTGATCTTGAATTAGTTTTAAAAACTATGCTTATGCTTTTGACAGCTAATTTAATTATATTAATAGCTTTTGATTAGCAGATGGTCACGCAGTCCCCGAGGAGAAAGATGATTCTTTTCTAGTAAATGATGATAGAGAGTTTATGATTTGTATAATAAATTTTGAATTTAAATAAATATTTTTTTTTATTTTTTTGATAATCAGGATATTCAGGCCAGCTTGCGCGTATCACAACTAAATTTTCAGATTCACTGAACATCCTCTAAGTCTAATGAACAGATAAGATACCACGAAGATGACAAACATGCCTGGAAAAACTTAAATCTGGAATGGAAAGAAGACAAGCCCCTCTCTAACCATCAGACCAAGACAATACATATATTTTTTACTCGTTCACGTAGTGGACTGAACAGGTTCGCTAATCAATAGTTCAAAGCAAAAACCTAGGCGGTACGTAGGGTAGGAATTGGCAACAGATGCCATGTTTCTCTGTCGGGTTTTTTTTTACTGTGATTGGATCTGCTAAAAAGTTTTTCTCAAGCTAATAAAAAAAAATAACCCAACTCATCTCCCAAAACAAAAAGGGTGTTCAAATAGGCCTAAAGCTCAAGTTTACATGATGCTACTTAGGTTAATTGTTCCTTGAAACCCAAGTCATTATTTTTTGTCCCCTAATCAAGGGACCTAAGAAATCATCATAAAGTGCTAATTGCATGGTATTAAGAGTGTAGTATGGCCCACTAATGCTTTAATCATGTGAACCACATCAGATTAATGGCTTTGTTTCTGTCTTATCTGCCCTAAAAGATATTGGATTAGGACGTGATGTGGCGTCTACTGGGCCCTTGACATGAGCATGATTTCAGAAATTGAAATCCCCGTCACCAGCCTGCCATGATAAATCTGTTACTCCCATGAAATGATTCAGGAAAAGTTCTTGTCTAGAAAAGTTGAGATTTTAGTGTTCATAATTGGCAGTGGCGTCACCTTCCTGGCCTACCAGAACAGAGAAAGTTTAGCCAAAAACAGAGCAAAAAGATCTAAATCCATGTTTCTATATTTCCTTGTTGATGCATGATTTATCGTACCATCAGATTCTGATGGAAAAATAATAATTGAGGGAGTAATTATTACAGTGTTGCAGAACAGATAGAGAGAAAAGATGAGAAATTATTCGATTGGAATGACCAGGCAGAGTAATACAATTCTAAGACAATAATGGCTTTTGAAAGTCAAAAAATGAATTCAGTGCATGATAATGAAGCCATAGTACTCGAGATAGACACAATTATCAGGCATGCAAGCCGAGCGCATATGCTCATCAATCTTCATTTTCTCATTTTCCAGGCCACGCCCCCCAACAGTTTACATGGAAATTAACTACTGAATATGTTCATATACATAACCACAATTGCAAATGCTAAACTCAGGGCATTTCTTCTAGATTTTCTGAAGACAAATAGGCTCAAAACTAATCTAAGTGATGTTAGAATAATATTATGAGATACAATATACAGAATTTTGTTAGTGAGGATAAAAAAAAAAGGATGATCACCACTCAAGCAATAATCGAAGTCAGTTAAACTGCCTGCCAGCATCCACCTAAATAATAAAAGCTAGAAGCTTTCATCTGCAAATCCAATCACCATGTAAATCAGGGACTCGGCATACGAAGCAAGGGGCTAATCAAACAAGACATTCAGCTGAAAATGAAGCTGAATACAACCCCACCATCAAGCTCAGGTGACATTGACCCTACCAAGCAAATCGGGGACTCAGCATATGTAAGCAACTCGGCTAATCAAACAAGTCATTCAACTGAAGATGAAACCCCGCCATCAAGCTCAGGTGAAATCGACCCTACCATGACGCATGAAATGGAAGACAAACAGCTCAATCATTCAGATTGGCCACAAAGTTGTAATGGCAGAGTTCCCTACCATTTTTCTCCCATATAAACTGCAACCACCAGCTCTGAATTCACTCCTCCCATTTTAGCAAAGCCAAAGAATGAGTTTGGCAAAGGCCCCACAAACACCTCTATTATAAAGAGAGAGTCTCAAACTGGTCTCTCATAACACATGACTTGTACATCTTTTACTGGGCTGAGCATACATTTCTCGTGCAAAATTATCAACAACTTTTGTAATTAAGCTGGGAATCTAGATAAGCTAGCCTCAGCCTCTTGCTAGTCTGCATGATCATCACAACCAAAGAACTGGTTGTCACTTGTCATATATGCTTCTTCTGTAGAACAAACATTATACGAGAAGGGCCCACCCAAAATTCTCAAACATTCATCTACATTGCATATGTTGAGGAAGCTGGCAACTTTTTATGATGTCAAACTCAACTGTAATTGGTCAGCTGTGCAGCATCAGATTTTGCAGCAGGTAATCCATCAAAGGGAGCACTAGAAATCCCAACAAATAGGATCAATCTCGATTCTCTGAAGCACTGCAATACCACTATATAGGTTAATCAGCAACTGGTAACCCATAATTGTGGAATGATTTTATTCTTCCATCCCACCCAGCAGTCACAACGACTAGACCCCAAGCATGAGAACTGATTGTGCTCTGGCATGAAGTTTTCAGAAACTTGTACTGGGATTTGTGCATTGCTGATGATGTAGATAATGGGCTCGAAGGAAGCTTTTCCTCTGGCCAAGTAGCGCAACCCTTGGGAAAAGATTCTGTGAAATATTCTTGACTCAGAGAAAAGTGAGCCGGAGAAGAAAGAGGCAGAACTTCCTGTGCATTATTGTCTGAGACACGAAATCCCCATCCATTATCTAAGCTCCCGCATTTCAATCCATGCCAAGGTATAGCAACAGATGCATTGGCAGAGAAATGCTCATAAGACCTTGAGTTTTTTGATCGAGGAGTAGCAGGTTGTTCCTGATTAATGTAATTCCACAAATGTACATTGGAATCCTCACAAACCGAGATAATATGCTTTCCATCCAAAGTAAAAGATGCGGATATCTGGTTTGCTGTGCTGCCTAAAGAGCAGGGAGAAATTTAAGAAGATCAGGATTAAAAATTGATCAGTTTAGATAACTAAGATTATATAAAGTCCTATATTTGACATATTTCATAAAATTACAGGCTGCACGCCCATTTGGGTTCACAACATGAAATATACAAATATGCAGCATATATACAAGCAATTAATGTTAACACAAAAACTTCTGACTTGTCTGAAACAGCAACATTAATAGATGACATTGAGAAAAAGATAACAAAATGGAAGCTAAAGATACATACTTTTATATTTGCCAATCACATCAAGTCCTTGAAGAATTCTGACTTGTGAATCAGCACAAGTCACCATTACTTTGGTTGAGTCTTGCGGGGAAAACTGGAGTTAAAGGTGTATAATGAAGTAAAACATTAAACAACATGTACATAGAAAAAACAGCAAAAGCAAAATTGGAAGAAAAGAGAGACAAATACCTGGAAGCCAGTTATTCTTTTGCAAGGTGACTTCTTTTTACCATGTAAGTAGATCTGAGCATCAAGTTGCAAGTAATGGTCTGAACCTGGTGAAACTATAGCCCGTGTGAAACTATAGCCCGTTTAGTGAACATGCATTTCTTTAAATGCATAATAAATTTAATATGAAACATTTCAGGGATACAACCCATTAAAACCAGTAAATCCATGCATAAAATCCATAAAACGCAATTGCAAGAGTTCTTCACAGAAGAAACAAACAGTATGTGGCTTAAGAAAACAAACAGTACATTCTTAATAGATGAACTTTGTATCCGAAACTATCGCACAGGTTTCAACTTGAAGGACTTCCCATATGACATGTAATTCGACCAGGATATAACAGATTGTCAAAACTACTTCTACAAATGAAAAGTACCGGCATTTTGACATGCTTATGTCCTAACACCTAAAGAATGTAGTAGGTGATAACTATCTGAATATGCATACCTGACATGTTATAAAAGCGACAGATTCCTGTCAGAGAGCCAACGATCCCTCCCTACACAGAGAAGTTTTTCCATGAGGTCACTTAACATGGGAAAATACACCCCCATATCCTCAATTCTTTAAGATAAAAGAGTTGAGGGAAAATTGTCAAACCTGCCCATCTGGACGATAACACACTGCAGTAACGATATCTTTTATATCAGTCCAATCAACAACTTGGCAACTATTAACAGCCCATATGCGAACTTTTCCATCTATTGAACCACTCATGAAGTGATTATCATCCACAGGGTTAAATTGAACACAGGTTACTGCATCACGTACAAAATAAAGGGAAAGGTAATTCAACTTGACCGACTAGTAAACTAAAAGAACTTATGTTGGGAAGAAACTTAAAATTAGCCAGAAGCACACCATAATTGCTGTGCAAGAAAACTCTGAGGCAACAGTCACATCCCACTTGCCATAGACAGACAGTTTTGTCCACTGAAGCTGATAGTAAATGCTGCTTAAAAAAAAATCTGTAAATATAATGCTTTGTTTTCTTTAGTTTGTTAGAGAAATGCATCCTGTAGGAAGCAACTTACATTATTATTAGACCATGAGAGATCCAAGATCTCTTCCCTGTGCCCATGGAACTCGTGCAATGGTTTCTCCAAAATCCGGAAAACTTTTGGAGGGAAAATGACACATGCAGAATCTGATGTTTTCCTCATGCTCCTCATTTTAGTCGTCTTTTCTTTTTCAACCAAGAGGGGTTTCAACTCGGATAGTTGGTTCACCGTGAAGTATATGCAGGATGGATCTATTTCTGGAATGTCAAGTTCATTTGATCTCTCACCCTCCAAGACCTGCCAAACACGCACAATCCCATCCTCACCAGCACTTGCAAGGTACTGCCCATCAGGACTAAATTTCATGGTCAAAATTGAACCCTCATGGGCCTGGATATCTTGTCCTTTATAAAGAGCCGAAAGTTCTTTAGTTCTCTTACCATATCGGTGAACCTTAACTCTTTGTATCCTGCACCTCAGAAGTGCATCATCATCATCATCATGTCTCAATTTGTCAGCTTCCCGTTGGCTATCCACAATGCATGATATGGAACGTATTCTACTCAACCACCCCTTCTTAAGCCTTCTTGGAGTATCCACGAAAGTACTTGGTTCCCCAACTTCATTCTGCATTAGTTTCTGAAATGAGGCAGATGACTCGGAAGTGTTCTCAGATTCCTCTGCTGTTATTGACTGTTCCACTTCACAACCTTCATTTGCTTTCACATCTTGCCCCAATTCATCTACTTTGCACATCATTCCCCCATCAGAATCCCCTTCTCTGCAAACAAAATTCTCCATCAAACCCAACTCCGCTGACAAATTAGATTCACCATTAGACCAGCATGACATCACAGACCGAGTAGAGCAAAATTCATCTTCTAAACATAACTTTCTCAATACAGCCACACTGCTTTCTCCAATCCTATCACTCTCTCCTTCTGGACTAAATGCTTCTAAATTCCTATTCCCATTTTCATTTAAACCAATTCCCATCCAATCAAAGAACCTACTCCGCTGCTCCTGAACACTTCCAGGGCTCTTAATCCACAGTTCATGGTGAAGTCTACTCGAAACAGAGTTATCAAAACTAGAATGAGAATCAAATATCTCAAAGCTATCAGAATTTGCATCAGAAATTGATGATATGTCTTCATACGCATCAAAAAATCGGTATTCTTCTTCACTCAAACTTCCCATTATTCTTTGAGTTCAACCCATGAAACCCCTTCTCAAGGAACCTTTTTTAAGCTATGCTAAAACTCTTTCCCTCAACACAAGCAATCCCAAAATAGCTAGGAAAAAAAAAACACAAAAACCAAGATCAGCCTTTAGTTACCATACAAAAAGCTTAATAAACCAAACAGCAATGACAACATTAACAATAAAATAAATAAAAAAGAGATCCAACATGGATTCCAATCCAAACCCATTGAACTTGGTCCACTCAATGAATGAATAAATAAATAAATGAGAAGCTCAATACTTAATAACAAAACCATCAAAATAGAAACTTCAAAAAAAAATCGTCTCACTCAAAAGAACCAAACTTTAGCATTCAAAACATAATCTCACCAAAAAAGTAAAAACCCATCGACATGAAGCAGAAGATCATGTGATTGCATTCGTAGAATGAAACAGAATTATGAGTTGCTTGTTACAATTAAACAAGCAAGAAAATTCCAATTGTTCTGAACAAAAATTTCAAAAGAAATAAAAATAAAAGGAAATGCTTACATGGGCTTGTTTTGTTTAAGAGATTTTTCTGAAAATGAAGAGAACAAAGGTCAAAGCACCCATTAAACTTTGTTAGTGTTTTAGTCTTCTCTATCATAATACGTGAAGAAAGCAAGGCAGCAACGACACTATAACAGAAGGAGAAAATAAAAATAAAAATAATTAAGAGAAAAAACATTGTGCACAGATAAATTATAAATTAAAAACAAATAACGGAAGGGTAAAACAGGAAAGAAACTAATTTCCTTGGTAGTCGTGAACTGATGGCCCGAGAAACGAGATTTCGAGAGCTGCTCCTTAACTCTCTTTCTCTCTCTACGGTTCTTCTTAGCCATGTCTCCTTTTAATTACTGTTTTGAAATTAAAAAAGTTGAAATAAAAGGACACGACGAAGATAATTCAAATAGAGAAGAGTAGTTGTTTACCTGTTAGTCATTTTATTTTAAAAGTAATTTTTTTTAAAAAAAATATATATATATATATATATATAATATTTTTATATCATTTTATTATATCATTTAAAAAAATATTATTTTAATATATATATAAATAAAAATATTTTTGATGATATACTGAATCAGCTCAACTTACTCTTGTAAGACTATAATTCTAGTTATTAATTTACATTAATCTTGTAAAATATAAATCAAAAGAAATATAATATATAAAGGAATTTGAGCAAGCAAACACAACATGTATATTTTTCCAAATTTCCCCCACTAGTGATCAAAACATTAAGAAATTTATATCTATTTTTAAATTTATTAATTCAAAACTATTTTAAAAATATATTTAATATTTTTTTGTTTTAGAAGAATTAAAATCTAATTCAAAACTCTTTATTTTTTTCATCTAAGAATCATTTATATATAATAATTCAACCTAATGTATCAAATATGATATATAGAGTATATCATATTTAATAGATAATTTATTTATAGCTAGAGGTTTATTTTTATTTATTTATTTATTTAAAATGATTTTTTTAATTAAGCTCGACCACCTTAGAGAAAAATGTGTGCCACGTGGTTGATATTTTCTAACTTATAAGGTATTGACATATATAGCAAATGGATTTTCATCAACAGCTAATAGCAGCTGGATTGATTTGCCTCATTTACAAATCATATAAAGTCAAACTTACGATTACGACTATCACTACAAGAAAAGCAATCTATTCTTTTCCTTTTATTAATTTCATGATAATTTAACTTCAATACAGCTAATATTAATTCTAGAATTTATATATATATATATATATATATATATATATCAAATGAATGAATAGCTGGTAGCCATCGTAATATCTACTTTCTATTCAACGCGTCAAACATTTGACTTGGAATTTTAGGGTGGAATATGCCATTCTTTTTCGAAATGTTTTTCAAAAAATTAATTAATTAACTAACTAAAATTATATATATATATATTATATGGTATGAGGTATATAATTAAATTATGTATGAAGAGACCAGTTTTATGTGTCATTACTAGCCTTTTTGATAATGTGGTTGAAGTTATTTTAGAAAGTGTTTTTCATTAAAAAATAAAAAATATATATATTTTTGATATCAGCACATTAAAATAATCTAAAAATATCAAAATAAAATAATTTAAAAAAAATCAATTTATTTCAAAAATATTATTAAAATATTCATTACATTCTGTCTTTAGTAGTGGTCATGTTCATTGCATTCTGTCTTTCCACTACCTTTATTATTTGCACAACCAGTCTAATTTTTCTCATTGACCTTTCTTCCTAGGAATTTACTCAACTTTTTTTATCTTTGACTACTAACTACAAAATGGGTCAAATTTCTAATGTGAGAGGCTGATTTATGAGAGAAAATTGACTCATAAAGGTTGAACATTGAAACATAAATAGTGTTTTTTTCAATTTTTATGAAAATGTCTACAGCCCTTTTTTTATTGACCTATTTTTTCATACTTCTATCACAAGAAGAAAAAAATGCACATGTTCTTAAACAAAAATCAATTTGGTTCCAATCCCATTAAAAAATGTATTGATAGAGGAGATATTTTTTTTTGTAGAAATATAATCGAGCTAATTAAGTGATTGTTCGAAAACATAGTAAAAATATATTAAAATAATATTTTTTATTTTTTAAAAAATATTTTTTAAAATACAATGTTAAATACTACGTGGCTTTTGTAATTGAAAAACAACTACCCTCGTTGTTTCTCCTTTTGATATATATATATATATATAAACAAATAGAAATTTATGTGGAATTATGAAAGGTCGAGACTCGTGACAGATGACTGAGCAATTGATGGAAGGATGTGGGCGATGACCGCCCTGAGACGGAGGAGTACTCAGTCGCCGGAGGCCGACGAAAAGGGTGGCAATAATGGGTTAAAGATTTGCTCAATGTCACATTGTCATCGACCCCACCCCCCATTTTCTCCTGCAAAGGCCACCTCTGCCAAATTCCTTAAAAATTACGTATGCGTACGATTTCGTTCATAATAATTGACTGGAAATAGGGCATGCATGTGATCAAGAACTAATTCTCATATCCTGTCAATGCAGAATAGAAATATTTAAAATGGGATCGATAATTAGAGGGTGATTCTCCCTCGTTAGTTAGGATCACATGATCATTAAATAATAATAATAATAATAAAAAAATAAAATTATATTTTCTAATTACCACGATAGTGTCTCGTTGATTTCTCACAAGTAAATCTACATACAAAGTAAAGCAAATTATGGAGTCATTTGCAAGAGAGTGGTGGTTAAATTCTAAATTTTTAATCAAAATTAACCTAATTACATTTTTTATTAACATGGATGTCTGGGTCAACTTGTATGCACCTAGACTAATTACACGGTCCTAAAATTAACGACCATATAAGCTTCCATTGATCATCATATTAACAACCGCATAGCTTAAACTTGAAATTACAAGAAAAACAAACTCTTTAATTCTAAATTTTTACCCACTAAATCACTGACTAAGTAATTTAATTACGTTTCTTTTTTGTTCGGTGGGTGATATAAGTGCTATCAAAGGCTCGATTATAAAATAACTCCGGTCATGGTACAAATGCGATCACTTAAAAAACAAATACAGTTAAAATTTAACTTGAATTTTTTAAAAAAAAAACCTTTTTAAATAAAGGTTTAATAGCTTTAGTAAAAACACAAAAAAGGGACATGAATGATCATGCTAAAAAGGGTATCAAACAAACTTTATAGATTCAATGTAGGAGCAAAATTACAGGCTAAGTTGGTACTAATAAAGTCGATTTTTTAAAGGTTCATGTCTTCATTAGAGCATTACAAAACCCTAAAAGGTCAAAAGCAAAAGTATGATTGTTTCCATATGATCGAACAATTCACTTCGAGATTTGGTGATCAACCCTCAGCATGATTTATTTATTTTGTTTAACTCTTTCTACTTTTAAGATTAATCGACCACATCATTGTATCTTAGAAACTTGTTTGGTCATTGTTGCCCGAGAGGCGTTATTTATTGTTGTTTTCTTGAGACTCGGACATGACATGCCACGAGGAGGCCAAAGATTCTTTTTTTTTTTGGTTGACATGACTTGATTGGAGATGTCCTAGAGCAACTTTCACATGAATCAAAGATTACATTTATTATTCTTTATACTAGTTTGATACATTTAAAAAATAAATTTTACTAAATACTATTTTTAAAATTCGAATTTAAAAGTTAATCGATATAATAAAACTTATGCAAAGTTTTTTTTCTTAAAAAAAGCAATCCAAATATAATTATGAATACAAAAATAAAGGGTGGTGCCTAAACCAAGCCAAATTACTTTGACATATTGATCTTATACACTTTTAAATGAAAAAAAGATTAATGATTATGTTTGCCATATAGTAAGACAAGTAGACACTAATGATAGAATGTTCCAGCTAACTCTACACAAACGTGTCTGAGCATGGTTTACACACTCTTTCTTTTATATATATATATATATATATATATATATATATATATATATATATGTGTGTGTGTGTTTTATTTTCATGTTTTCTTTTAAAAAATCCTTACTTTCACTAAAATGTTTTAGGGTATTTTTAAATTATTTTGAAATATTAATGTTAAAAATATTTTTTTTTAAATTAATATATTTCTAAATAAAAATACTTTAAAAACAATTGTCATTACGCTCTAAAACATTAATCTATAACTTCTTGTTATATCTGTGGAGTTCAAATGAATAGTAAGATTTTTCTCATTGAATCCAATAAATATCAATAGTGTGTGTAGATTTCTTCTTGGACTCTATACTAATAAAATTAATCATCATCATATAATCAATAAAGGTTTTGTTCTTCAATGGTTTGACATGATAAATTAGATTTATTAAGCTTAAGAGACTGAGATAATTTTATAAAAAATAAATTATAAAATTTAATTTTTAATCAATCAGTTGTTAAAAAATAAAATAAAAAAAACTACAAAAAACTTGAATCAATTAGGTTAATCAGTAAAACTCGAGACTAGAATAACCTTGTAGAAAAAAAACCAAGAAAATTATGAAGCTTTTATTTTGTCTTTTTAATTGGTTTTCCTCAATTTCACTCTTCAATATTGATTGATTGAGAATAAACCTTATAATTTATTTTGATTTATTTTCTATTGAGTTATCCTAGCTTTATAATTCAAGTTTAACATGTTAACACGGATCAACTCAAGGTTTTTTTTTCATTTTATTATTTAATATTATAGTAATTGAAAATTGAGTTTCAATATATTTTTTTATTTACTTTGTATGAAGTTTTCATAATCTTATTATATAGATCATGAAATATACATACTAGCTCGAGTTGATTTGAATTAATTTAATATGCTATTATCTTGATAATTTTTAAAAGATTCGCATTTCAATGGAGGGAGGTAATGATTTGAGTAATTTAACTCATATAATATATTCCTTTCTCCCTCCTCCTCGGTATATTCTTTCTTGCCCATCCTTTCAGCTTCTCACCATAGATACTTAAAACATATATTATATTTTCCATCCACTGACTGTCTGGTCAACAAAGAATTATTGTTACCTGGCACTCAAGAAGCAGAGGATGGTAAAAAGGGATGTATTTTATTTGTGGAAGATTTTTTTTTTAATTTCTGATAAGGCATTAATTATAAATACAATTAAAATATTGCAATTGGTTTAACTATTTTATATAACTAGTGAATTAGCTTTATATATATATATATATATATATATAACAACTTTGTATCATGGTTTAGTGATTATGAGTGAGAGTAATGTCTCGCAGGGTTGGATTCATAGTGGAAGTAAATTTGTTTTTATTCTATAGAATATAGATGATTTAAAACAAAGTGGACGACAAGTTATACATACTTTCTTAAAAGCAAAATCATTTGATTTTTTTTTATATTTTAATTTTAATTTTTATCATTTAATATTTGATTTTTATTTGATTTTATTATTTAATTTTTTATTAATTATGAATATTTTTATATTTTTGTCACATAATAAAATTAATTAATTCAACTTCTTAGAGTCTATAACTTTGATTGCGGGTTTGATGACTTTTTTTAAATTAAACTATGGAAATCTCACTATGAATTTTTTAAAAAAAAAAACTAATTTTCACCACAATATTTTCTAGCTACCACGATATTGTCCCGTTGACTTTTCACAAGTAAATTCATTGACGAAGTAAAACAAATTGTGGAGTCGGAACCAAATTTTAATTAAAAAAATAGCAATATATTTTGGAGATTAAATTTTGATAAGCAAACTAACCTTTTTCTACCTTAGCTCTTCTTTAGTTAATTCCAAATCTCTTATTTTTTTAATATTTTGAAAAATTAAAGATTATGAATGAAAAACAAATATAAAAGTGAATAATTTCTATCATTAGGAAAGAAAAAAAGAAGAAGAAATCAAATAATTAGTCATATAATTTAATCAACTTCTCATCATAATTTATTAACCTTTGTGATCAGTGTTTTGTAGCTGTAGATGGGTGGGTGGATCCCATGTGGGACCCCATCCAATGAATGGAAAATAAAAAATAAAACAATTATGTTGGAATATGCATGTATCAAGAGAAAGTTGACTACTTGATCGTGTACATGGCTAACATGATTTTAAATTTCAGGTGTGTTTGACACCTATTTTTATTAAAAGTGTTTATGAAAAAAAAATTAGATGTTGATATCAAAAATAATTTTAAAAAATAAAATAAAAAAATATTATTTTTATGTATTTTTAAACAAAAAAATAATTACAAAAACAACTTTAATCACACTCCCCACATGCGTAAAGTATTTTTCATTAATAATTTAACCAAAGTGATGATACATTATCATATCAATTGTTGTAACAAGAATCATTTGATCTTGTGATGAATTAAAAAACACATATAAAATGAAAGTTAATCGATTAATTCAACAAATCAATCTAAGATTTAGTTTAAACTTAGTTTGAAGTGGGTTTTTTTTAATGATATCATTTTAATTTTATAAAGTAATATATATTTTTATAGATCTACGTAAAGTAAATATCTGCTGAGAGTGTTATTGAAGTTATTTTTTAAAGTGTTTTTCATTTAGAAATGCATCAAAATAATTTTTTTTTTATTTTTTAAAAAATTATTTCTGACATCAGCACACGAAAATGATCTAAAAACATTATTTTTTTAATTTAAAGTAAAAAAATAAAAAAATCAATGTTTTCAAAAGAACTTCCCAAACACACTCTCAAATACCCCCTAAATCCGGTTAATTCATTGAATTCGTAATTTGTTTTTAATCTATTTAATAACTTTAGCAAAAACACATAAAATTAAAAAAAAAAAAAGAGACATGAACGATCATGATAAAAAGGTGTACCTAACTAGCTAAATTAAAGAAACACAAACACTTTATAGGGTAATTGTAAGAGCAAAATCACTTAGAGGTTAAGTTGGTAATAATGAAGTCGATTTTTTATAGGTTTATGTCTTCGTTGGAGCCCTACAAAACCCTAGAAAAGTCAAAAGCAAAAGGTAAGCTTGTTTCCTGTGATCAAACAATTTACTTCAAGGTTTGGTGATGAACCCTCAGCATGATTGTTCTTTTTTAACTCTTTTTTCTACTTTTGAGATTAATCGACCACATCATTGTATCATGGAAACTTGTTCGGTCATTGTTTTATTGAACAAGAGAGGTTGATTTAATATTACTTTGTTTAAAGCTGGATATGACATGCGTTAGGCCATCCTATGTTTTTATTTTTTGTTTTTTTAACATGAAAGTGTAAGAATAGTAATTAATAAATTCGAATCAATTTATTACCGGGATTAGAAAAGTTAATTCGAGTGATTAAAATGATTTTGTTTTATTTATTTTATAAAAATTTAGTGAATTTTAACATGGTTAATGGTTTAGCTTATAAAGTCGTTAGGATTTGACCATGTTAATATGTATTTACATTTTTAAAAAGAATCTAGTCCGACTTAGCTAGTTAATTTAGGCCGAGTATAATAATAAATATTCAAGGATTATTTGCCGAGTTTCAAATAGCTTAATTAATTTCAATTAGAAGTCTCGTGATGGTACAATTTTTTTTTTGGATTCGAAAAATCACATCTCTTAAAAAACATATTTTATAAATACACGTCTTAACTCGAACTCAAGACCTGTTGCAAATCTCAAATCATGTCATTACACCACGTAGGACTACAATGGTTTTCATGCACATGAATGCCATGTGGGCATGTTTTACTTACAAATATTTGGGACATGGAATTTCTCTTTTTCTTTTTGTTTTTCTCAAGTTTGGACAACAAGATGCCGTAAGTATGATTTTTGTTTTCTTTTGTTTTATAATAATATAAATCTCAATCATTTTGATTTCAAGTCTATTCATTAATAGGTAATATGTTATGGCCGACAATTGAAGTGCTCTCACCTAACATATGTTTGATGCTACCAAGTGTTTGGCTCTTATAGATTATAATCGTTTGATTAGTAAAATTAATCATGTTCTTCTACAATATTCGTTTGTTAATCATGATGATTTACAATTATTTTCTATGAGTTGTTTTCTAATTACGATTGTAACATTATAATCTACTGCACAGATGGAAGAACTTCCTTCATTGTGTGTGGTTGATGTCTACGGACACAAGGGACGTAAATAGAAGAAACAAAAAATATTTATTTGAAAAGATAAAGATAAAGATGGAGATATGGACATAAAATAAAATAAAACAAAGATAAAGATATATAAAGACATGAACATAAAATAAATATGTTTCAATGATATTTTTGAAGTGAAATTATGCACTTTCTAAAAAAAGTAAAATGAAACTTGTCTCTTTTTTCTCTCTCTTCTCATTATCTATCTCTTTTATCGTCAGACATTAACTAAATGTTAAACTTACAACCATTTGATTGTTTATCCTGTCTTTAACAAGTTGGCTTTGCTTATTGTTTTGCCTGTGATTCCCTTTTTCTTGTTGTTTTGATGGTTAAAGCCAAGCTATTTTGATCATGCTTGAGCTTTGGTTGTTAAGTTTAATTTGTTTTCTAAGTTTCTTATGTCTTTATCTTGGATTTAGCCTTTGTTTGGCATTTTTAGGTTTAATAGTTTTTCTAGGTTGATATTCTTGTTGTGAATAGTGTCTCGAGTCGTTGATTTCTGTGTCATTTTGGTTGATTGATGATTATTATATATGTGTACATGCTTTTTAATCATTAATCTAGGGTCTTTATAGTTCAAGGGCATTGTTTTCATGCCATTTTATCTTCAATTCTTTCATTTTGTTCTTCATGAAAAAATCGAATGATCGTGAAGTTTGGTTGATTATTGTGTACATCTAGCCTCAAAACTTTATTTGAAGTATGTTTGTGAACGTTGTTGCCTTTAATTTTATAAAATAAGATTTGAAATTGTGTCCGTGTTTTCTAGGTTTCTTGTCATGTTCTTTGTATTTTTTTCATCAAATTCAAACCTGTAACCTTGTTTGATTTTCAATTTTCTTTTTTCTTTTTAAGTTGTGGTATTTCTAATCTGTGTGGTTATGCTGAGTCCATTTTAAGTTAAGTTTCTGGGCTTGGATCTTAGGTCAAAAAGCTTAGTCTACGTGGCTTAGTCGAGCTCATTCCTAAAATAAAAGCATGTTTGACTAGTCAAAGTTCTTTTTTTTGAAAAAAAAAATGTGTTCTTAAAGCTTGTTTGCTAAACACAATTTTAAGATGAATTTTTAAGCCTTTGACTTTTAGTTAAGGGCACCCTTCTAATTTTCCATCAATATTTGTTTTCTTTTTTGTGTGCCTTTTCTAAACATCTCCCAAAAAATCTCTAATATATTTTTTTTAAAAAAAACCAAGGACTAATTTAAAATTATTTACGGGTCTCTCACATGTTTCTCCAGTAATTTTATCTAATATCGAGTTATAGACTTACATTATAAGATACAAATCCAAAAAAATACTTACTTTTATTTTAGGTCTCGGAAAAAAAACCAAAAATTAAAAAAAAAAAACTCCTTAATTATTTGTATTCTAAACATAGATAATTTCAATCATTAAGTGTATGCCCATAATGGAGTTAATCTTGGACAAAAAAGACCAGCAATTTTCATAAAGCAAAAGACCCATGTGATGTAAATTTCAAAGTGAAAGTGGAAAATATGATTGTGATAATGATATATTTGTACCATGACTGGGTTGATGCGTGCTGGAATCTGAGTGTAAGAGATTGTGTAGCACACAGTTCTCCACCAAACAAGCTAGTGCGAGGTGGGTCTTCCATGGCTGCATACATTTCTCTGAATATTTTTTATTATTATGGGCGCCCACTGCCCACTTCCATCTTCAATTAACAATGGCGATGCATGCCCTTCAAAACTTACTCTTCTTTTTTCTCCCCCACCTTTGAAACTGAAAGCCGATGCCAAATGCAGTGAGCTGGGAACTGGATAAGGGTTCCTGCCTGTAATATTTTGAGAAAATTACAATATTTTCCGACGCAAATTGAATTTCCCATCTTCTTTTCTTGAACCTTTAATTTGTGGCGCGATCAAGATTTACAGATAGCTCTTCATAGTCGAAGATTGACTATCAACCAGCACTAGTCTAGCTAGACGGAGACTAGCCGTTGAGCGAGCCCCATCTGTGCAAGGGAATGATGGCTTGATCAAAAGCATATTTTACAGTTATTACAAAAAAGAGAGAGAGAGAGCATATTATACTGCCCTAGAAGCTTGGATGTGTGACCATACCAATTCTGTTAGGACACTAAAACCCAGAAGCCGTCTCTCGGGATCCGAGTTCTGATGGGAATCTCTGATAACTTGTATGTTTGCTTGGCTTGACCTTAATACCTTGTAGTAAAACCAAACATAAGTACTTATTTTTGGTTCATTGGATGGATCACAATTGTGGGGGTGCATCTGATCCATGATCTGATGAGAGTCTCGCAGATTGTCGGGATGCAGTGTGAGTGGAGGACCACAATCGTGGGAGTGCGTCTGGTTCAGATCTTAAAGGGCTTGCTTTTTTTTTCCTGCCATCCTCTCTACGCAAGAAATATTTTTAACCAGTTACCATGATCATGTCAGACCCTAATTTTGGACCACTCTTGAGATAATTATATCACTGAGAAGCCATTGGGTGGTCCTAAATCTATCGGAAGATCATAAGTTTTGCAGGAAAGTGTGTTGACATGTTGTGTTCTGTTCTGACAGTGCTAGCTGCGTCTGTACAGCTTAGTACTGGTATTACAAGAACTTCACTGTCAATCGCCATTATCTTATTGATTAGATGACATTGAATGCGAGCCCTGTACAGATATTTCCAAATGGAAGGGTTTCTGGGTACTTCGCTGAAATGATACAACTCTTGAGATGCTGAACTTTTTGGCCTTCAGGTCCTAGCTTGTTTGAGGTACAAAGCAGTAGGCCAGAATTACCATCATGGGAGTCAGATACCTAGTTACCAGCTCTGAAAGACTAGCTGTGGGGGGTCAGAAAAGTCTTTTTCAATCCACTGATTGATTACCTACTGTGGTAATTATCCCTTTGCCCTAATCTTCCTTTCCACTTGTGAATATGGTTTGATATAAGTTTCTTTTTCTTTGGATTTTTTCGCAGTCGAGATGCAGTCTTTGTTTCGTAACAATATAAATTATATTTTAGAACCTCTCTTTATAATTTAAGTTTTTAGATAAAATAATTTTTTAATATAATATCAGAACCTTGTTGACTCAGCAGTCACGAGCTTGAATCTCACCACCTTCATTCTATTTGATAAAAATCAAGTACAATATAATATAGATTTGTGCAAATTTCAAGTCTAAAAACTCACTTGAGAGGATGTGTTAAAGTAATATAAATCATATCATAGAATCTCATATAATAGATTAAATTTTAGGTGAAATGGTTATTTATCAATTTTTTTATCTAAATGATGTCAATATCACAACCAAGTCCTTGAATCCCAAGTTCATTAGCCTTCAGAGTACTGATGCATTGGAATTTTGTATTATTGAATCCCAAGTTCATTAGCATAAAATATATATTTGTATTATTATAGAGTATAGAACATTTAACACACACACACAGACACATTGTTGGATATTAAATAATAGTAGAACAATAAATACTGATATAAATACTCAAAGTTCAATGTATAAAGTATAAATATCTAAATTTCTTACTAAATAATAAATAAACTGTGGATCGTGTCTTGTTTTTAAGAATGAGGCTAATGCAGAATTGTCTCATGGTAATAGCAGGCAGCATCACCCTAGCTGTCTTTCACTCCAGGCAAGGCAAGACTTGCTCTTCCTAGAGATGCTCAAAAAATTATGTAAAAGTGCTAGACTTTCAAAAGTTGGAACCTTTTCGCATTTATTTCTTCAATGATTACATAATTCACTAATGTCTGGAAGGACTACAACATCTGATTAGCTTGTTAGTCAATGACTGTTAACTTACTGTAAAATCAAATAGAAATGAATTTAAACAAAATGCTCTGTTGGGTATTCGTGTTCATATCCGTTGTAGTCATAATATAATCTCTCCCCCTTTGATATATCTCTATTGGCTATCAGCAAAACCCGGCATTCACCATCGACGTCATACCTCACACATTTTAGATTCTGCTTCTTCCTCCCTTCTCTGCATCGAAGGATGAGGTTCTTATGAGAGTGGACCAAAGTTATAACTGTTTTCAAAATCCAGTCTGACAAATTCAATGGAAAATGCAAGACTTGGATTGTTTACAACTGAAAAGGCCTCCTGCAAGACTGCGAATGTCCCAAGGAAAAAACTAAACTAGCATACCAGAAAGACATTGTGTTCATGCATTTATCCTGACTTATTTCAGTTTTTTGCAAAATGAGGGAGCTAAAGTTAAGAGACATTCACAATTAACTCAATTCTATGTTGTGTTCTCTATGATTACACTCTCATGGCACCTCCAGCCATGATATACGATCAAGTGATATGCACAGCACATTGATGCAAAATGTTATAACCATTGTGCCAAATGCACAAGAAATTAATTCAATATGCACGCAGTCTGCCTAACTCAATTTTGAATTCCAGAGGATTTTCCATGGCATAGAGACAAAGTTCAATGTTGAGGATGAACTTACTGTGTGTGATTGTTGATGCCATTGATAAATCGAGCAATATTCCCACGCATGTCAGGACATATGACAAGGCTTTGTGAAGGATTATCAGCATGAAGCAATGTCATCATGCTATCGCCATCATCGTTTTCCCGGTTCTTCAAGTAATCAACATCTCCAACATACTCCGTTATAATCGTTAAATCTTTTATGAATCTATCTGCCTCTACTGTGAAACTGTTACAATCAAACAAGTATACTGAACCATTGATCCAAATTTACTAGCCACAATGAGAACAAAACATATTTAATCTTGAAAGATCGGATACTATATATACATACCCTTCCTTGGGATCGAAAACAACCATGAGAGGAGGCCATTCCCCTCTATTCATCATCCTTTTGCACAAATTTAAGGTTTCAGTATCTTCTTTTGACAAGACCTGCACAGTAATCATACTTGAATTTCAATAAACCTGGACTCTATGTGTTAAGAAACCATCTCAACTAAAAATTTAAGCTATCAGGTGAGGTCCAAAATATAATTTATATTATTCTCTAACACACCCTTTTGGGCTTGAAACTTGCACAAACCCACACTATCTTACGCTTGATTTTTATCAAATAATACCATGTTAAGGAATCATCTCACCTAAAAGTTTAAGTTATTAGGTGAGGTCCATAATATGATTTATATTATTTTCTAACACTATGAACCACTAAACAGCTAACTAGCCAATAGTACAAATCACTCATTTTTTTTTAAAAGACTCCCACTTCAATCTATCATTCTAATGTAGAGAAAAAGGAAAGTCCTTGAGACTATTACTCAATTATATACATGTGCGCCTACGCATCTATAAAATAGTAATTTCAGCTCAGCTGCTTAAGTGTAGATACAGGTAACGAGAAGCCAGTAAAGCCATCCTTAAAAAGATGAAATCATTACAACAATCTACATGGCCACACCCGTTGACATTGCAAAACGGGGCCATTCATGTCAAATGCAAGCAATATGCCTACAATACAAGGTGGCCTTATATATATATATGTTGATATGAAAGCCATATATCAGAATTAAACATGAAAACCACTACACTCCCATGTCCCTAATGTTAACAAACTCACAAGGCAAGCGCTGAAATATATTTTTATGTTTTAATTTAAAACAGTTGCTTTCCCATTTTTTTTACCTGCATTCCTCCCTTCTCAAGTGCTGGCTGATTCACAGACCTCGGTGCCATGCCTGGCCGGTAGGTTAGTTCATTGCTGAACTCCGTCCCCGAGGCTGTCAATGCTGTTGCTAGTGATCTCATTTGCTCCAATCTCCTTTCAGGATCTTCACTCGGACTAAATGGCAACAGCTTCCTCCTCTTCTTCGACACCACTAAACTACTAGACCGCTTTCGCTTCTTCTGAATATCTAAAACAGCACAGGAAACACGGTAACTAACACCGTCACATCAATCAAAATACAAAGCATAGACCCCACAATTTTTATTTACCTTGACTTGGCTTCTGAATCGATTCTGTGGACCGTTGAATGCGAAAGAAATCGATGATTTTCGTTTGAACAAGAGGAAATGCTGCTCATTAAAACACAATTCAATAATTTGAGACAAAATCGACCAAAAAATATTATTTTTCGCAATTAATATCATCAAGAGACTAACAATTCCAAGATTATCGAGTGCAACACAATTGCTAATACAATTTTCACTTCCTATTTTTTTTCTATCATTCCTTTTCCTTTCCTTTCCTTTCCTTTCCTTTCCGGTTAACAATTTTCAATCCAGTTTCACAGAAAAACCCCACAAATAAAATCCCTTACAAAATAAATCTAAATCACAAATCCACCAACCCCATTTCACAAAACCCAAAAATTAACAAAAAAACATAAAAAGCTAAAAAAAAAATTGTTTGTTTATTTTTTTTTAAAAAAAGGATGAACTTACAATTGGGCTTCTTTTGCTTGGAACAAGAAGTACAAAACCAAGACCCTTTAGGAACAGCAACAAGAATAGGTCTCAAGCAAAACAAATGAAACCCTTTATCACATTTATCACAGAGAAGTAGCTCTCCTGGTGACTCTCCTGACCCACATCTTTCGCAGTAAACATCACTATAATCAGCAGCAGCAGCAGCAACTTTGGATCGAAATATTGGCTTTGGAGCTTGACTTCTCTTGCTTCTGAGTGCCATTTTTGCTGACGAGAGGAGGGTTTTCATGTGGGTTTTTTAAGGGTGGAGTTTGGAGCCATTGAGAGTGTTTGGCGGGTTTTTTTGATTTCGCGGGAAATGGGGTTTTGGCGCGCGGGTTAGGTTTTCTGTTTTGGAGCCTAACAGGTTTTCTAGGATTGGGTTTTCCTTGTTCTGCTTTATTAGGCCCAATACAGGAAAATAATTTGTAAATTACTTAATTTGTTACTATTAATTGTTTTCCTAATTTATTATTTTATTTTAATATTTTTTGTTCTAATTTTAGTAATAATAAGATTATTTTCATGACATTCAAGGAGATTAAACGACGAGTTTGGCATAATAAATGTGTGTGATATTAAAATAGGTTTTGCAGTTATTGTTTTAAAATATAAATTAAAAAATACTTTATGTTGTGATTTCAAAAAAACTATATTTTAAAAAAAAATTGGTTAAAAATATTATAATATAAATTTCTACACACAAGATCAATAATATATATATATATATATATATATATTATTTTAGTTTTTATAAAATCAATGTTTGAAATGCAATTATATGTGGGATTCAATACAAAAAATAAGAATTATTAAAAAATAAAAATAAAAATAAAAACTGGATTTGATCGGTATAATTTCTGTAAGAAAAGTAGATTAAATCGAAAACGTAAGAATTATTTTTTCAACATCAATTTAAATTTAAATAGATATTGTTATCATGAAGGGGAGGGAGCAAATGACAAGTAGTGATAAACTGGGCCTTTGACTTGTGGGCTATTGGGCTCAGGTTTCTAGCTTTGGTATTACTGGTTTGGTTTTTAAGGATTCCGGCTCATTTGCATATCGGGCTACGAGAGTTTCTATTTTGTTTTTCTCTATTCTTTATACAATAAGTGCTGGATTAGAGCTACAGCAGACAATCATAGTTTGGCACGTGGCTACAGAATTCTGCTATCACCTAGATTCATAATTGTCAATTTTATTTTGATTTGGTCAAAACTATTTGTACCAGTTAAAAAACAAACAAGACAAAACAATATTGTTTTTATCTCGATTTAAATTCTGACTCGTTCTGGATTTTTCAGCCAAAATATACTGATTTCATTCTGCCCGTTCCGTTTTGGCCAAATATTGTTCTTTTAAATAATGAATACTTTTACAATATCAATCATATCTTTTGATCCGACTATTAGATTAAGATAAAATTTTACGAGGAGTCTATTGATATATTTATACATATTATGTTAAAATTTCAGAGCAATCAGAGAATGTAATGACCTTGTGAGATTGATGATGATATTCTCGTAATATTATACATGTTCATAAAAATCATTTTAGTGTGTTTTTTTAGATTAAATTGCACAATTCTAAATAATTTTATTTTTGGATTTGAAGTTTTTTTTTGAATTAATATATTTAATTATACGCACGCACACACATAAACAGTACAACCTCGAAATGGAGCGCCAAAATACTCTAAAACCGAAACATTTCATTCCAATTGACAAAACAAAACACCAATCAAAACAGTATTAACAACTCTACCTTGATCATGATTATTTCACCCAAAAAGAAACCAGAGCATCTGGGAGGGCAGAAACTGTTTTATTGAACTGGAAAATGAGCAACCGCATCTCCAGATATATGATGTATCTCCTGGCCATTTCACCTGAAACTTTGCCAGCAAGTGGTCAGATCACAAAAGAAATTACATCATTTGAATCAAAGTTAGATGATCAAGCCTGCTCCCAGAGAGAAAATCACAAAGATTGAATTACTGGTGAAAATTGTTGTTAAAATATAGTTTATATATTGGGAATAATTAATTCTTCAAAAATATTAATCTTCAATTCTCATAGACTCATTCTTTTAAAATAGAGTTTCATAAAAATAAAAAAAATTATTGTTCACATATCTCTCTCAACACTTGATCAATTTTCTCAGCGTCATCAATCTTGTTGTTTGCATATTCTCTACTATATATATAGAGAGAGAGGTCAAGAATAGAAATTTGCTTTTCAAGATATCTTCTACATTCGCAAAAGCAGCAGCAATTGCTTTAACTTTCCCCACCGATCTATATTAGGGTTCATCAACCCTAGAACACAAGTTGAAGAACAGGAAATAAAACATGAGCAAGCAAAACCAAGCTCAGAGTAAGTGATATATATCTGAACAACATTGGTTGGAATCATTCATGTCAGCTCTGTTACAGACAAGACCAGGAACAGCAGCTTTACGTTGTTTGCACTTTGCTTCTCCTACAATCACAGCTCATGAATCATGTTAGTAACCCAGACGACCTTCGAGGAACCTGGTCAAACAATTGGATCGATCGAGTTCCTGCTGGTCGAAACAATAGATTACAGGCGGAGTGCAGAGTCAATTGTGTGAATATGCAACTTCCTGCATTAAAAAAAACAAGGTTTCTGAACAGTGGCAAGTGGCAACCCTAATGTTACAAGCTGTTACTGAATTGACGCTTACTCGATCATGAAACCTTGGGTGGCATTCCAGTTTTCCAGGTGGGGAGACATGGCTATAGCTTGTGTCTTAATTGCTATGACTTATTTTTATTTATTTAAAAAATATTATTTTAATGTATTTTCAAACGAAAAATACTTTTAAAAACAATTATAAAAACAATCACTTCCTCCCAAATTAAATCCAACACATTAACACCGCGTTGCCAAACATGCTAATAATTGAGTTGACCAATCTAACTTATTTTACAAAGTTATTGGATTTAACTTAGATTATAATGTTTGGTCTCCAATTTAGATGTCGTGACGCTATCATACATGGGGAAATAAAATTCTTTTAATTAAGATGCCATCACTGTTTCATAATACTTCTATACATTGTTCTTGTTCTTGTTATTTCCACGTGTACTCTTCACTAGGCCGCTATAAAAATTTGCTTATTTTCTTGGAAGTTGAAGTGGTGAGATGTTTATTGACAATGATTTCTTATATATACTCACACGATTCTTAGATATTAAGCAAATAAAATGTTTTTCCATGGCTTCAAAAGCTATTTATCAACGAGGATCCATCGTAGTCTTTAAAAAGATTCCACAAAAATTAAAAATTGTGAGGGATATTCAAACCCATAACATGAACCCTAGACATCCGATGACTTGTTAAAAAAGGAAACTTGGCCACTTCACTATTGCGTGCTGGATTAGTTTTACTTGGTTGCTATGCTAACCTGAATGGATATTCCTTTTTGACTCGATGGGTTTCCATCTTTCCCGTTCACCTTGGCTCTTCACGTTTGTTTTTGCTATTTAAATTGATTTCAAATTATTTTTTATAAAAAAAATATTGAATTGATATATTCATAAATACTTTTAATTGTTATAATGGTAAAAATATATATTAATTAAATAGAAATCTTAGAAAAGATATTAGATTGAAATCATTATTATGAAAGCTGATTTGACTATGTGGAATAATTCGGTGAACTGATTGCTAATTTAGGACTTGATCAAGATTAGATTTCAAAGTAAATTGAATGAGAGTTAGGTAGTGTTTTATATTATGATAGTGGTTGTTGTTTAAAGTAATTTTATTTAAATTAAATTAAAATAATATTTTTTTAGTTTTTAAAATTTATTATTAATATCAATATATGGAAACAATCTAAAAAATATATTTTTTTAAAAAGCGAATCCATGCCATTTAAACTTTGATTAAAAATCCAAATCCAATTTGATTAAAAAAGAAATAAAAATAATAAACTTTAAAAATATATAATATTTTTATTGAGGTAGGTTAATCCTTACAATTCATGATTCGGGTTTGTGAAATACTAAGTGTTTGTTTGGGAGTGTGGTTAAGGTTGTTTTTAAAAATGTTTTTCATTTAGAAATGCATTAAAATTATTTTTAACATCTGCACATGAAAATTATCTAAAAATATTGAATTTTAAGTAAAAATTAAAAATAATAAAATTTCATTTTTTTTCAAAAGCGTTTTTGAAACATAATGTCAAACATCAACTTTGATTGAATATTTTTTTAAAAAAAATGCAAGGATGGTATTGAAATATTTAAACTATAGGGATAGGAGTGAAATATGGATGCATGTGTATGTGTGAAAATACAAATTACCCGGAATTTTATATAGGATATATAGCCTTTTGATTTGATCTCACCCTCTGTATCATCATCCACTACTCCTCTCTCTCAATTAGTTTCTAATTCCATTTTTTCTCTTTATATATCTAACCTTTGATCATCATCATCTCTCGTATTTTGCATCCACTGATCTCCCTTATGAGATTTTTCTCAGTTTGCTCTTTGATCAATTCAAAGCAGAGCTTTGAGTCTTGAAACATATATGTTTTTCTCTTGATTTGGTTCACTGGTGATTGGCTGGCTAGATCAGGAAAAAACAGGAGGAACAACATGAGGTTTCTTGGAAAATTTTGTGGGGGCCTTTTGTTTTCCATTTGTTGACTTGTGGGCTGAGAATTTAAAGAAAAAAATAAAGGGTTTGCAGAAACAGAGGATATTGAACCAGAGAAGCAGGGGAGACTGAGAATTTGAGATTTGGGTATGGGTTCTTTGATAAATTCTTGAACTTTATGGTGTTAATTTTGTATAGATCATAAACAAAATCCATTTGAAATATTAAAATCCAGTATGCAAGTATAATTCTTACTCCTTGCCAAAGCTTTTTTCTTGAGTGATTAGAATTAATTTCATGCATCATGAATTTTAATATATTTGCAGCCATGATGATGGTGATGTTGAAGATTAAAGATAAAAATTGAAATTTGATACACTTTTCTGCACTCGATCATCGAATGGAACCATCCCATTTGTGTACAAGGAAAAATCAGCTTTTTGAAACTTTGAGACCCTCTTTTGGTTGGAAAGTAAAGATGAGTGGTTTACTAGTTGCTGCCACTGTTGATTGATCAAAATATCTCCATCCATGATCATGCTAACTAGTTTAGATTTGTGGTTTATCTTAGCTTTGGAGGAGTTGTCATTTGCGTGGTGTTTTTATTTTGTAGGTTTGAGAATTGAATTTTGCTGATAGACTTATAATAAAATACTTTTTGGCCGAGATTCTCTTGCTGTGCAAATTTAGCATGAGACACAGAAGTTTTAGTGTTTAGTACTATGTTGGATTACAATGTGGTGATGTTGGTATTTGTTTGTTTGTTTTTATCCAGCTATTTGAATCATCTATCCTGCAACATTTCGGGCACTGCAATAGTTTGGTAATGTCCATGGATTCCACGACAAGTGGAACCCCTACTATACAATACCATAACATCAGTGATCAACCTGTCACAGCCATTGTTGCTGTTTCTGTTTCAACATATCAGCGAAATCAGCGCCATTGTTTTGGGGACTTGATTCCTGGAGAATTCCCCTTAGCTGCCAATCCATCAATTGTCCTTCATGTTCTCACTGCGTGTAACTTGGATCCTCAAGATCTTGCAAAACTAGAGGCAAGTGATACTTTTCTTTAACTTGACTGTGAAGCTCCTCTTTATTTGGTAGAATTGATAGTGCTGCTGATTTGATTTCCATTGTGCATATTGCAGGCAACATGCTCCTTCTTTAGGCAGCCAGCAAACTTCCCCCCCGACAATGAATTATCCATATCAGAGCTTGCTGCTCTGGATATGTGTCAAAATAGAGCCATATTTAAGCCAATGGGACCTGAAGAGCGCCAAAATTTGAAACAAAGATGCGGGGGATCGTGGAAACTGGTCCTGCGATTTTTGCTGGCTGGAGAAGCATGTTGCAGGAGGGAGAGATCCCAGGCAATTGCAGGACCTGGTCACAGTATTGCTGTGACATCAAATGGAGTAGTTTATTCCTTTGGCTCTAATAGCTCAGGACAACTTGGGCAAGGCACCACTGAAGAGGAGTGGCGTCCTCGGCAAATCAGGTTGCTCAACCTCTACAATCACTTCTTACACCATGTATTGTTAATTGAGGAAAATGCAAAGAGTGATTGCTCTGCTAGAGAAAGTTAACGGAACTTCGCTGTGTTGCAGATCCCTGCAAGGCATTCGAATTATTCAGGCAGCTGCTGGACCTGGTAGGACAATGCTGATTAGTGATGCTGGGCAGGTTTATGCCTTTGGAAAGGATTCCTTTGGTGAAGCTGAGTATGGAGGTCAAGGAACTAAAATGGTTACAACTCCACAGCTGGTTGAGTCCTTGAAAAACATATTTGTGGTGCAAGCTGCAATAGGAAATTTCTTCACTGCTGTGTTGTCCAGAGAAGGAAGGGTTTATACATTTTCTTGGGGAAATGATGGCAGACTTGGTCATCAGACAGAGCCCAGTGATGTTGAACCCCATCCTTTGTTGGGGGCACTTGAGAACATTCCAGTGGTACAAATTGCTGCTGGATACTGTTACCTTCTTGCTCTGGCCTGTCAACCTAGTGGCATGTGAGTGTCTCTTACAATCATGACATTGCAAAAGACAAAACTTAAGATTTACTTTGGAATTTACTTCTTAACCCCGGATAAGAATTAAGTTCTGTTTAAGAACTGTGGAAACCGTTGTCCACAATTTAATATTTCCTTTAACCATTCCAAAACCCTTGAGATATATTATTTTGTCTCAACATTGTATGGTCATGACTGCTATTGAACTGGCTGCAGCAGTTTTGTAGTTTCTCATCTTTTGTGTTATATTTTGGATGTGTACCAGGTCAGTATACTCTGTTGGATGTGGCTTGGGTGGGAAGCTTGGACATGGATCAAGAACGGATGAGAAGTACCCCCGATTGATAGAACAGTTCCAGCTTTTGAACCTTCAGCCAATGGTGGTTGCCGCCGGTGCATGGCATGCTGCTGTGGTAGGAAGGGATGGCCGGGTTTGCACATGGGGTTGGGGTCGCTATGGGTGTTTGGGCCATGGGAATGAAGAGTGTGAATCAGTTCCTAAGGTGGTGGAAGCACTGAGCAAGGTCAAAGCTGTTAATGTTGCTACAGGGGATTACACAACCTTCGTGGTTTCTGATGATGGTGATGTATACTCATTTGGTTGTGGTGAATCTGCTAGTCTAGGTCATTATGCTGCTGCTGCTGATGATGTACAAGTATGGCCTCCTCCTGATTGTTTTTTTGTTTGTTTTGATAGATTTTGACTTAATTAATGCAAAAGGGAAAAAGTTTGCCTAATTTCCTGGTCTCATTAACATTTCTTTTTCTGTAACCCCCATAATTTTGGCACCTGAAGTGCAATTCAAGATCAATGGTCTAATTTCTATAATGTTTATTACTCAATGCGGTTATTATAGAATAACATTACATTTTTTTCCCATATTCCTTTAACAGTAATTGCCGGATCCCCTATGGCTTGGGCTGTTCTTGCTCTGCTTACATTTTATAATGTTTTCCTGGCATGCTAAGCACCAACTATGTAATTCCCTGATATTAATTAATGATTTGTATGCTACTGCCATGTCGAAACTAGCCATTTTTTAGAAAGAGATTGATTGCTTAACCTATTATTATTATTATTATTATGAATGTGACCACTTTTATATACCTTTACTTAAAAGGTGATGGCGACATTAGAAACTGATAATGCTTCATGTCTTGTCTTAATTTGGCCATGAATTTGAAATGCTATCTTTGGATATTGATGTTTGCATGATTCTTTGATCATGTTACTGAAGCACGTTTAAACCTCTCTTCTTCAGGGAAATAGGCATGCCAATGTGTTAAGCCCGGAGCTAGTAACATCATTGAAGGCGGTGAAGGAACGAGTAGTGCAGATCAGCCTAACCAATTCCATATACTGGAATGCCCACACCTTTGCACTCACTGAATCTGGGAAACTGTATGCGTTCGGTGCCGGAGACAAAGGACAGCTCGGTATGGAACTGGCCAACAACCAAAGCGAAAGGGTGCATCCAGAACGCGTGGACGTCGATCTAAGGTAGAAATTACTTACACTGCGTCCCCGCTGTTTATAGTATCTCTTACCTTCATCACACATTGCATTTGATGTTTAGATTTCCTTGTTTATTCTGTACATAGGAAACAGAAAGACAATTGTGAAGATTTAAGGCTAGGTAGTGATGGCCAAAGTCCATTCATGTATATGATTACATTTAAAAAGATGTTTAGTGCTTGGCTGCAGTTGTTAATAATTCATGCATTGGTTAACTTTCATCGCTAACTTATCTATGTTGAATTCAAGCATGTTTGGGAGTGCGATTGCGGTAGCTTTTCAAAGTGCTTATCGTGTCGAAATACATCAAAATGATGTTTTTTTATTTTTTTTAAAATCATTTTTGAAATCAGCACATCAAAATGATCTAAAAACATCAAACTGCTGGTTTTTAAAATGAAAAAAAAATTCAAATTTCGGCTAAAAACCGGTGGGATCGCAATGCACGAATTCATGTGTCACTTATCTGGTTTGAGTGTTATAGATTTGGGGCACCATCGAACAAATGTTTCCCAGATTTAGTTCTAGTTGCCGATGATTCCAGGCAACTTGGGGTAGTTTTCTTAGCTATAGTTGTGATTTTCTAGCAGAGCCATTTAAAGTAATTAAGAATAAATGCCTTCTCAGTGGAAATGATTCAATGATATGAGTGAGAAAACAAATGTTTATTTAAGAACACCATAAATAAATCATAATTTTAATTTAAAATAAAACAAATATTAAAGGGTTAAATTAAAAAAATCAAATGATAAAATTTAAAAGAAAAAAAAAAGTATACATATACATTTATAAAAAAGTTTGCACACCTGCACTAGGATAATCTAGCATGTCTGTTTGGGCCATAATAAGGAAAGCCCAGGCCTGCATGCCTAAGCTTGGATTAAATGTTTTTATAAATCTCTGTATTTGGATTTTATGATGGTCAACCATGCCCAAATTTGTGCGGTATTTATGGGGGGAAAAATAAAAAAAATCAGACAACTTATTTAAAAAAAAAAAATCCGAAGAGAGAAAATAGAAACGAAGCATAGACCATAGAAGTGGGTCCTCTGATTTGATCCCACTGTATATGATTTTCCAAATCAAATCATATTTATACCCTCACTAATTTTAAGCTCAATTACTTATCAAGAAAAAATATATATATATTCTTCAACAAAAAGTTAGTCAAACACTGATGTCTGCCTCCTAAATTGGTACCCCGAATAAATACCATGACATATCGCTACTATTAATTATAATATCATTAATTGGGTTCGAATCAGAACACGTTTGTATTATAAAAATCTATAACAGCTGAGATTTTTTTTTTATTTCGAGCTCGTAAAACATGCCTAAAATTAGATAAGATTTTCTCGAATTCAAAAAAAAATAAACAGTTAGCTTGAAGTTGATGAAATAAAATTGTTTAAAAATAAAAGACTACAACGTTTAATTTAGTATGTAGAAAAATAATTTATTTATTTATTTATGATTCTATTTAATAATGTGACTTTAGAAGAAGCATTTAGAACTCTTGAGTAATTATTTATCCTCCATGTATAAAAGTATAATTTATTTATCAATATTATTATGATAGATTTCATCTTATTACTAGATTAATAAGTGGTTATCAATTCAAACAATTGATTACTTTTCTATTGATTCCATGGTCACATATATTTGAACAAATATTCAAATAAAATAAAAGTAAATAAAACTAATTAAATTAGTTTGCATCTCAGTCCATCACAATTCTGTTTTTAAATCCTACCAATTGCATCTAGTAATTCCTGAAAACCTTATTTACTAAATTTGTCTTCAACTTTTAAGGAATTAAAAAAAAAGAAGCTAAAAAATGATATTATTAAACTAGTCCACCAAATTAATTATATAACATGATCTATACTGTGTTTCAAATTATCTTTTTAGTATATGAAAAACATTTTTAATCGCGATTCATAATTGAAATTGAAGTATTTGGTTAAAACTGTGGTTGAATAGTCTCAGTACCCTGCTAGTGTCTACTTTTTACGAGTCTGATATGACTTTCTTGTTAAATGTGTGGCCCGACTAGTTTGCAAAAATTATTGCTCATTTTTTCACTGTTTTATCTATTTTATATTTTGTATAATGGTTTCGTTTATTGTTGTGAGGTACTAAATCAAGTATTTGTTTGAGAGTATGATTAACGTTGTTTTTTATAATATTTTTTTTCAAAAATACATCATAATTTTTTTTATAAATTATTTTTGATATTAACATATAAAAATAATTTAAAAATATAGTTCAACACATAATAGGAGGCAATTAACCAACTCGTAAAGAGGTTTAGATGACGTGTGATGCACCAGGGAGCATCGGCAACTCCTGGCCCTACAAATTTCCCATCACATGACGACCTTCCTGATTAAAACATAACCATCCATTCTTTCTTCAAATCATCAACAAAGGATCAAACGGTAGCTGCAGATTCTCTTTTTTCTGATTGTGAAGGGCCCACCTTTTCTGACTTTTTAGACACGTTTCGATATTTCATGGCGTTTCTTATGCGGGGTCCACTTCTGGAATGGACGTTAGCATCACGTTTATATTCTATCCAGTTGGCTTGGGGTTCGAGCCGCCGCCGCCATTACGCCAGAAATTATTATTTTTTAGCCAAATCCAATAAATCCAGTGTTATTTCTTAAGACAGGATTGAAATGGATTTGAATTAATCAATTTATTTATAAAACAAGCTAATTGGATATAAAAACCTACCTTTTGATGTATGTAGTTTTTAAAGTTCACAACTGGATTTTTTTTTCATTTTAATTATTCTAATGATAGTTGAAATCTATTTTTTAAATACAAAAATATAAATTTGATGAATTTTTTATTTTAATTGAAAACACATTTAAAATATTAAAAAATTCATTTTTATAATTACTTTGTATTCTCCTATTTTAATAGTTTTTTTTAACAAAAATAAAAAATAATATAGCTTAATTTCCAACTAATTAAAAATATCAATTCAATTAATTTCATAGTCCAAGTCATTGGGGGCAATGATAACTCATTAAGAGGGTATTTGACACTGCGTTTCAAATGTATTTTTGAAAAATATTTTTTTATTTAATTTTTCACTTTAAATTGAAAAAAATAGTGTTTTTAAATTATTTTCATGTGCCGATGTCCAAAATAATTTGTTAAAAATAAAAAAAATATTATTTTGATTATTTCTGAACAAAAAATACTTTAAAAAACAACCGCAATCACACTCCCAATATCAGATACTAAAAACAAAACAATAAGTAGATTTTAATGGTAGTCTAGTCATAAAATTCTTGAATTTAAGAGAGATGTCTTCTTTAAAGTCCAAGGTTGGAATCTCACTTGTTACATTTTTTTGAAATCATGCCATAATAATTTCGGTGGGTACAAATACAAGAATTTAATCGAGATATGTGCAAGCTGGTACGAACATCTCGATTAAAAAGACACACAAAGTTATTTTTAAATAAAAATCAATAATGGGAAAGAGAAGAAATTAGCTTCTAGAGGGAGCGTGTTTGCTCATTCATCACATCTAGCATTCAATAGCTGGTTAGCATATCCCTGTAATTTTTCGCAGGGTGAAGAAATTTGATAGACCTGAAAAGGAAAGAACCGCCTTATTGGTGCAATTTTTCATATATTTTTTGTCGCTTAGAAGGTAAGTTTCAACAATTGTTTTGACCCTTTCATGACTCCCAAGTCTTTAGAGTCATTCTCAAGTATCTCACTGAATTGTCAATTATGTCACGCTAATCAAAATACATTGTGTGTGATTAAGGTTGTTTTTTATTTAAAAAATATTAAAAATGATATTTTTATTTTTTTAAAATTATTTTTGATATTAGTATATTAAAATGATCTGAAAACACTGATTTAAAATAAAAAAATTTTAAATATTTTCAAAAACACTTTTAAAAATACAATGACAACCAATATAAAGATCAAAGACAGATTACAATGCAAGTGGGGTCTTGGCCCAGAGGAGTCCTCTATTTCAAACCCCACCATGCACGCCTGTCACTCTCGCAGTGCTTTACTTGTTTTTTAGGCTTGTAGGATATTTAATGAGTTCAGATATTAGCTGTGATAAACGTAAGCTGGCTCGGACACTACAATTAAAAAAAGAAAATTACAATTGGGCCCTGCTTGCTTTTTTAAAATGCAAAATGCTGCCGCCACTTGCTGCTTCCTGTTGTCTTTGAAGGCTTGAAGGTATGGATGCAGCCTCAACCCTTTCTCTCTCAGGTTTTCTTACGAGAGAAAATCGAGGGACCAGATCAAAAGAATAATAAAGAATTCAAAGAAGAAGAAGAATCATCGTTGCTTTTCTCCTTCTCTGGCCAGAAATTACCCACTAAACGACACTGTACAGCGCATAAAGACACCATTAAAACAATAAACATTGACCAGACGTCAAGAAAATCATATCCAAATTAATTCGATTTATAAAAACACCACTAGAATATCATCGCACGCCAAATTACTTTAATAATAAAATAATATATTTATATCTAATTACTTTCATTCCTAGAAATATTTCTGTATTTTAATTTAGCACTAAATTAGCGTACTTCTTTTGTATCTTTCTACACACTTGTTTTTGTAACCGAAAAAAACTAAGATAACGAGAGAGTGTAAAAAGACAAGAATGTCCCTTCTCATTTCTTGATATGCCTGTAAACAGCCAGTACACCAACCCAGGAAGCCACCACAATTGCCCTCTCGTGTCTCAGGTGTTTCCATCTTTTGCTTTTAAGACCAGTTTGCTAGAAAGTGAGAGTTGTCGATTTTTCCTAGAGCAAAAGTCTGCATAAATCTCTCTTTTTGCCCCTCTTTAATCCATGGATACTGCGACTCAGTGGGTGCAGGTAAAGACTCCGTCTTTTTTCTCTACGCATAATCATGCTGTTCTTTTCCTTTTTCTCCTTTTCTGGGCTGGGATTTTCAAGGCTGATTAAAATAGTATTTATCTTTCGGTCTGGTGGTTTTTATGTTGTTTTCTTGATCACTACTTGCTTGGGAGTAGATGTAAAGTTCGCTTTTTTCTCCATGAGATGATGCTGGCTAGCTGCTCAGCCCCCACTAATGTTTGATCGATTCGTGATATTTGTTCTTGAAAGTTGAAAGTACTGCACTTCTTTTTATCTCCACCATCTGATAAAGCACCTGGAAAAGCTATTGTAGTTTGTTTTTTGTTTTGTTTTTTTTCCTGTCGCATGTAATCCTCGAAGGGTTAACAAGTCTCCCTTTGTTTTGTTTCCTTTTCTCCATCCTTGTCCACCAGATGTGGAGTGAGAGTTTGAGAGGAGGGCTTTGCTTTGTGGTGTGTGAATCCTGAAATTATGGCTTTTTTGTGTCTGTGGTTTTTCACTTTCAGGGGATTGGTGTTGTTAAACCATTGGAAGGTCCGAGGTCTGATGTGCTGGAGAGAAGGGCAAGGCCGCAGAAGGATCAAGCCTTGAATTGCCCAAGGTGCAATTCCACTAACACCAAATTTTGTTACTACAACAACTATAGTCTTTCTCAGCCAAGGTACTTCTGCAAAAATTGCAGAAGGTATTGGACTGAAGGTGGGTCTCTAAGAAATGTTCCTGTTGGTGGTGGTTCAAGAAAGAACAAGAGGTCATCAAGCGCTCCATCAACATCAGCTGCTTCTTCAAGGAAGTTTCCTCATGATCTGACCCGGCCGAGTTTCCCCCAGTCAGCTTCTCAAAACCCTAAGATCCATGAAGGTCAAGATCTAAACCTAGCTTATCCCCCATCAGCTGACGATTATAGTAACTTGTCTAACTTTGTTGAGATACCTTTTGATACTGAAAGAAACAAAACCCACCATCAAAACCCTAATCCTTCAAGTACATCTCCCTCTCATCATCATCATTTCTCACCTATGGAGTTTCTCAAGAGTACTGCCATGAATTCAAGAGGATTTAGTTCTTTCATGTCAATTCCAGCACTATCCGATCCAAACAACACCATGTTTTCAACTGGGTTTCCTTTACAAGACTTCAAGTCAACCCAGAGTTTTTCTCTAGAAGGGCTTGAAAATCGGTATAGTAACATTCAAGGGGTGCACGAGACTGGTGGTAGTGCAAGGGTTTTGTTTCCTGTAGAGGATTTGAAGCAACAAGTTCCAAGCAACACTGAATTTGAGCAGAATATTACTAGAGAGCAAAGAGATAGTCATGCTCCAGCTGGGTATTGGAATGGAATGTTAAGTGGTGGATCATGGTAAATTAACAGAGATAATGGATTTGGCCGTGTTTGATCTTAATACACAGATAGCTAGGGTTTATGTTGGATCAAAACTGGCTGACAGATAGGGTTCCATTCTCTCTCTTGCTTTCATTTTTAGCCTTATTTTCCCACCCTTCTCTTGACCTCATCTTGCTTGGTCTTCTTCCTTCACTCCTCGTGACTCCATGGATGCATGTTTGAAGCTTATTTTAGCTGATGG
Source organism: Salix arbutifolia (assembly GCA_025169955.1). Classification (NCBI taxonomy): domain Eukaryota; kingdom Viridiplantae; phylum Streptophyta; class Magnoliopsida; order Malpighiales; family Salicaceae; genus Salix; species Salix arbutifolia. The sequence continues at coordinate 768,683 of CM045913.1, read as the reverse complement.
CTTCAGGATGGAACAAGAAGTCTGTAGGCTTCATCACTTAAACTGAGAACAAAGAGAATATGTACTTACCGGCGCCCTCTCTCTTCTGGGCTTCACGTCAAGAGTTACTTGTTGGTACCTGCCTAGCTTCAGTTAGGACATAAGTGTTCAAAGTGTGTAAACCTGTACTGTGATGAGGATGATATTTGACTAGTTTTGTTGATATTTTTAATTACGAACTTGGATTTGTGGTGTGCTATGATTTTTGAAGAATGTTTCTACATGGATTATTCACCTTTGTTTTTTATTAACTTCATGTTTAGCACTTTAATATATCTCAATTAATTTCATGAATTTTAAAATTAATGATAATATAAAATTACATTGATATATCTCAATTAAATCTTAGAGTTATCAACAATATAAACTTACAATAAATATTATATTAACAATTACATAACAAAAACATGAAGTCTCTTGTCATTCATAAACATAATTGTTCACTTTCTTGGGGTTGAAGTGAGGTGGCATGATGGCTGTCAATGCTTTACAGCACTTTTCGTGTTTCTCTATCTTTTTCTTGCTTTTTTGCTTGCCAACAGGTCCTGAAGTGTCGGGTCTTATCAGCACCATTTCGGTCTTTGAGATTCTTCCACCCATCGAAGCAATCTTCATGAAGAAAAGTAGGATCTGAAGGAGAATAATTAACCACCAGATCATGACTAGGTATGACCCATTAGCCATTTTCCCACATGGTATGCCACTTTCTCGCCATTGGAGATCTAATGCGAGAGCTTCTTAATTTATAGAACACCTATCACTTGCTTTCTAATATCAATCTAATTAAGGATTCAATTCTACATCTCCCCTTCTTTTTTTAATTAATAGAGGTGTCTGTGTCAATTTACATCCACCATAACTAATCTTCAGATCCATTAAATATTTTACAAGCTAGTATATAAGAAAGACATTGCAGAGATGACAGACATACACATAAAAAATCAAACCAGAATACAAAAAAAAAGAACAAATTCCATCATCCGCTAGGCCACGAATTAAGATGCACATTTCCCCCCCTGTAATATATGAATTACAACAATTTCTTTTCAATGATTCAACCTCGTTATTCTAGCACTTCTACTACTTGGTCTTCTTCTTTTTAGGAATGTGCTTTTTGATCCTCTTATATCCCCTATTCTATCTTAATTTCTACCTACTCATGTCTTATATATGATTTTTCATCCTTAGCTACAAAGTTTTTCCTATTTTAGCCACTCGATTTGAACTATTTGCACAACATCTGGCTCCAATTATATGAAAGACAATTGCTTGCCCACTTTTTTCCCCATTTATATTTAAATACAAAGAAGCTCAAGCTTGAAATAGTTAGGTCCCACAAACATTCCCCTCGGTAACTCTGCCAAGGAATAGTTTTCTCCACTAAACAAAGCAAATCCTTAAAAAAAATAAATAAACAAACACACCACCATACTCCAACATCAATTTACAAGAAAATAGCATGCACATCTTGGATAGATTATACATTTGCTATTGCATTATTATATGCAATGTGGACACCTTAAAGCCGTTAATGGAGGTGGGACGACCCTTTTCTTGCTAAACAATTATGTTTCTAACTTCTTGTTTTTAAATCCTCAATTCTTCTTCTAAATTTGTCAAAGAAATTGACAGATGTTTCGTGTTTCCTTTACTAGTGTCGGTAACGATTATAGAGAATATTTTTAACCCTTCTCGTGGAGGGGGCAACTTGCCTTTGTCCCCGGAATCATCGGGTGAATTTAGGCATTTTGAATTCAATTGGTGTTCATTATTCGTCAAATCCGGTGTATGGTGGCACGTAGCTTTTCTCTTAATGGGATTGTGGGAGAATAAGAATATATGTGGTTCTTGTGTTGCGGCAAGATTTTTCTTTTTTTCACACCCGTTGATTTCTTATGAGGGTCTTGATTGAGTCGTCAAACAAATCTTCATCTACACTTGAACAATTATTCATCTCGATTAGATTTCCAAGATTTTAATCGAGGTTTTCCATCCATATTTGTTGATGGATCACCTTCAAATTTAAAGTTTGCATCATTATTTATCTTTTTATATCTTCATATTTCACACGTACACCATCATAACTTGGTTAATTATTGTAGCTCCAAACCCCGTGTAATGAATGTCACGCTCAAATGAACCGATCGGCTCCATGCAAACAAGGAAATTGCTCACGTATAAATACACTTTCCATCCCATGTTGATTCCCGCTGCAACCTCATCAGGGTTTATATTAATCTATAAATGTTCTTATACTTGTTTCACTTATATTAAAATTCGGATGAAATTCTTTCTTCAGGATTCAACTAATAAAATTTTCATCGATTGTTTATATAATAAAATTTGAAATAAAATAATAACCAATAAAAATAGAATGAAGTCGCAGACATGAAATAAAATAAAAAAAAACAGTTGAATTGACTGAGGATGGATACCTGAAAGCTGCCTAACCCTTGATCATAGCAGACAGTGATGGAGAATGTTGTCCACTTTAAGTAGCCTCTTTCTTAGCCTGGCTGCAGAATCACGGGCCAAATCTTTCAGAATTTTTTTGTCCCGATTGAAAAACCATATATTATTTGTCAAATGCAATAGTCGTTATTTTGTGTTCGTCAGGGGTTGTGATTGGCAAATGCGAAGCTAGAATTTAAAATTGGAAGAACTGGGAAGCCAAAATCATGTATACAAAATAACAAATTGAACAATTTCAATGAAATATAGAGGTAATGCTTTGATGAGCAATTTTTTTTTTTTATCGAAAACTGAGATGCTATGATTAGAGCCTCCATCAATCAATGTTTAATGTTTTCCCTTGAAGGTTACCATGGCTGTGTTGAGGTGTAGTGTATGTAGTCCTCACGTGCTAGGATATTAAAAGACTTGCAATCTGCACAATAAATTTTAAATTCAAGTTAAAACATGTATTTTTTGAAAGTTTATAACAGCTAGAGTTTTATTCACTTATATAAATCCATAAAATATATTTTTTAGAAAGTCAAGTTTTCTCGTATTCAAAAAAATAAATATAGTATATGTGTGTGTATAAATATATATACTCCCTCCAAGTTTGAGTTAGCTAAGCATGTACAAATCCACTTCATGGTATATTGATGCATGACAAGAGGCCGATACTCATCGAGAGAGATACCACATTTGGAATTAAAAGGTCTGGTCAACGATGGCGATAGACGGGCGCAGATGTTTTGACAAAATTAACCGATTCTTATATTATATAATTAAGGGGAATTCCAACAGGCCTATTAGCTCAGTTGGTTAGAGCGTCGTGCTAATAACGCGAAGGTCGCAGGTTCGAAACCTGCATGGGCCATCTCTGTATGTCTAAATAAACTTTTTATTTGATGCTAGAATTAGGAATGAAATAGAAAGGATAAATAGGAGATAATATATCTTTAACTTTCCTTTTTAATGCACAAATACTTTAAATCTAAATTATTAAAAAAAGCTAAATAAAATAAATCTAAATTATTTGTGTAAATAAATGAAAAAAAATATTCACAGTACTAACTTGGAAAAATAACATTCAGAAGAAAAGAAAGGAAACTCAGTTATTATGTGCGTGCAATATATAGTCAAACAAACCCAGTTGACGAATTTGCATGCTTATATATTACCCAAATTTAAAGGGACGAAGAGGGTGGTGAGAATTGCCACAGTTATGCTTGCTTGGTGGACGCCATGATCCCTCATCAGATCAATGGGATCTTGAGCAAAAGTTTTATGATGACTGGGCGTAGAGCAACGGGAGGATGCAACTCTGTGTGTGTGTGTATATATATATATATATAGAGAGAGAGAGAGAGAGAGGCCGCCATAGAATTAGAAGCTGTTTGGCGCGGCGTTTCACCCGCCGCGCCGCAGCTTTTTAATTTTTATTTTATTTTAAATGAATATATTTTGGTGTTTTTAGATCATTTTGATGTGCTGATATCAAAAATAATTTTAAAAAAATAAAAAAAATATCATTTGGATGTATTTCGGCATGAAAAATACTTTGAAAAGCTACCACCCTCCCAAACAGTCTCTTACTGCTCTTACTCTGGTTTTTTCTAACTCGATGTGCAGCGGCCATGCACAGATCTGAATGCGATTTGACATGTTGTGAATGATATGTAGTGAGTACAGCTGCTGATGAGAAGAAGAAGAAGAAGAAGAAGGTTGCTCGAGTTGCATTAATGTCTAGTGTATATTTTCCTTTTAGCTTGTTATAGCGGAGGCTGTTTTCTTGTCTGGTAAAGAAGAAGCTGGGGATATTCCTGCTCATCACTCTGCCATCGTGCAGTTTCTTCAGCGTTGATTTCTGACAGGGAAAGCTCGATGCAGTAGCAAGATCACAGGGATCGAGCTCCCTAAGCTGTCGCAGAGAAGAAGATTTGGACCTCATTTGCTTTTGCTCTTAATTAGAGGGAGCGGGGCTTAAATCTATAATATAATATAAAGATTTTGAAAATATAATGTAAAGATATTCTGGCAAAGCATGTCGTGTCATCACATTTTAAAGTGGCTCACCATGTTCTTCTTTCTAGTGGTGTCGCGCATGCAGATGATGATCGTGCAATGACTCGACTCTAGTCAATATATGTTTTTCTTCTTCTTTCCCCCCCCTCCTTTCTTTCTTTTATTTTTGCCAAAATATAAGTGTGTTTTTTTCTTCAATTTTGTCTCTCATCATATGATTATATATATATATATATATATATATATATTTATCAAATTTACTTTTTATTCTTTTAATTTTTGGTTTTTTAATCCTTTTTAATTAAATTTCATCTCTCATCATTTGATTCTAATTGAAATAAAATTTAATTTATATTCTTTTTATTACTATTTCTTTTGTTTTAGAGTTTATTTATATTGTGTTTCTTTTTAAAATTTCATCTCCTAGTAGTTTTTAAGTTATACCCTTTATGGGTTTGGTCTAAAGTCATGACGGGGATTATCAGTTTTGAAGGTTAATTCAAGTTTATTTATTTTATTTTAAAATTATTATTTTTTGAAATCCTATCCTTTAATATTTGATTTATTAAGAATTAATCTTCATGTTTTTTTACAGAGCTATCATAAGTCTATGCTTATAGTTGCGAGGTCAACCCAAATTGACACAAATAATATTAATTTGATTTTTCTTAAAATTAAAACATAATTTTTAAAAAAAATCAAAACAAATTTCAGGTCTTTAAAGTATAATAAAAATGTATAAATCAGTAACCTTTTAAAAAATGATCATAGGCGTGTAACAATTTATAAAATGTAATTTTCAATCTAATTATTAAATCATACCAACAATTTATATTTAAAAAAAAATCAGAGATCAGGTTTTTATATATATAAAATTGTTAGTATGATTTAAGAATTAGATTGAGAATTACATTTTTTTTATTAAAATTTAGTGTATCAATCTTTGAAATAGAGATTTATAATCTATTTTTCAAAGTATTGTTTTTAGAAATACATCAGAATATTTTTTTTATCTTTAAAATTAACATATGAAAATATTATAGAATTAATTTAAAACTAAAAAAATGATATTTGTTTTTCAAAAACACAATTAAACTGCACTTCATTAAACTCGACAAACTAGATAGTAACTGAGTTATCAAACACACTCTTTTATTATGTGGATGTAAAGGGTTAGAATTAACAAAAACTAAATATTTGAGGACCATATTAGATAATTACTAACTCACCCGTTAAGCAATTTGCCATGTTTATGTGGTCAACTTTTCATGCCTGTCTTCTTGCAAAGAGAAGGGGCACCCAGTCCTGTCCATGAGCCAAAATGACTAGCCAACTGCTGGAACCCATTGCTTGCCCACCATCACCACTTCACCATGTCCCCAACGTTCCTCACAACCTCACTGCCCTTTCCTTTCAGAAACTGAAACAAACCCACCAACCGGTTAACATTTCTCGGCAAAAAAAACAGTCCAATTTCTCTCTACTAGACAACAAGCCGTTAAATACAAGCAAGTATGCTTCAGTTCTTGATTCTTGTAAATGCCCAAAATTGGGAAAACAGGTTCATGCTCACACAATCAAAACTGGGTTTGATGCTGATGGATTTGTAGACACCAAGTTGCTTCAAATGTATGCAAGGTGTGGTTTGTTAAAAGATGCAGACTTTTTGTTTGAAACGATGCCAATGAGAAATTTGCATTCATGGAAAGCAATTCTTAGTGTGTATTTGGATCATGGGCTGTTTGAGGAAGCGTTTTTACTCTTTCATGGATTGCAATTCGACGGTGTTGAGTTGGATTTCTTTGTGTTTCCTTTAGTGTTTAAGATTTGCAGTGGCCTTGGTAGTGTGGAACTAGGAAGGCAGTTACATGGGTTGGTGATAAAGTTTCGGTTTTGTTTGAATATTTACGTGAGTAATGCTTTGATAGATATGTATGGTAAATGTGGAAGCTTGGATGATGCTAAGAAACTTTTAGTAAAGATGCCTGAAAGAGATAGTGTAACATGGAATTCTGTTATAACAGCTTGTGCTGCTAATGGGATGGTTTATGAGGCACTGGAATTTTTGGAGAAAATGAAGTCTTTAGATTGTTCTATGCCAAATGTTGTTTCTTGGAGTGCAGTTATAGGAGGGTTTGCCCAGAATGGTTATGATGAGGAAGTCATAGAGATGCTATTTAGAATGCAAGTAGAAGGGCTTGTACCGAATGCTCAAACCTTGGCGAGTGTTCTTCCAGCATGTGCTAGATTACAAAGGCTTGAACTTGGAAAGCAACTCCATGGTTATATCACGAGACATGATTTTATCTCTAACCCTGTTGTGGTGAATGCATTAGTTGATGTGTACAGGAGGTGTGGTGATATGGGAAGTGCGGCTAAGATCTTTTTCAAATTCTCAGTGAAAAATGTATTATCTTGTAATACAATGATTGCTGGGTATTGCGAAAGCGGTGAAGTCTCCAAGGCCAAGGAGCTCTTTGATTGCATGGATGTTTTAGGAATAGAAAGGAATTTGATTTCATGGAACTCGGTTATTTCAGGTCACGTTAGAAACTGTATGTTTGATGAAGCTTTCAACATGTTTCAGAATTTGTTAATGGAAGAAGGGATCGAGCCAGATTCTTTTACTTTCGGGAGTGTTTTGACTGCTTGTGCTGATACAATTTCTTCGAGGCTAGGGAAAACGATACATTCCCAAGCCATTGTCAAGGGCTTGCAATCGGATACCTTTGTTGGCGGGGCTCTGGTAGAAATGTACTCTAAATGCCACGACCTAAAAGCTGCCCAGAAGGCTTTTGATGAGGTGATGGAGAAGGATGTGCCAACATGGAATGCTCTGATCTCAGGCTATGCTCGCAGTAACCAGATTGAAAGAATTCGATATCTTCTTGAAAAGATGAAAGGAGAAGGTTATCATCCAAACATTTATACATGGAACAGCATTCTTGCAGGTCTTGTGGAAAACAGTCAGTTAGATTTAACAATACAGTTGTTTTCTGAAATGCAGATCTCAAAGTTGAGGCCTGATATTTACACAGTTGGAATAATTCTCCCTGCTTGCTCGAGGTTGGCCACTCTTGAGCGAGGAAAACAAGCTCATGCACACTCAATTAAATGTGGTTATGACTCAGATGTCCACATAGGAGCAGCCCTTGTGGACATGTATGCAAAATGTGGAAGTTTAAAGTATGCCCAGTTAGCCTATAATAGGATATCAAACCCTAATTTGGTGTCCCACAATGCCATGCTTACTGCATATGCGATGCATGGACATGGGGAAGAGGGAATTTCTCTCTTTCAAACAATGCTGGCCATAGGTTTTATACCAGACCATGTGACTTTCCTGTCTGTTCTCTCTTCATGTGTTCATGTTGGATCGGTCGAGAAAGGCTATGAGCTTTTTGATTTGATGGGGTGTTATAACGTTAAACCCACATTAAAACACTACACATCCATGGTTGATGTTCTAAGTCGTTCAGGACAGCTTCACAAAGCTTACGAGCTTATAAAGAAAATGCCTGTGGAATGTGATTCAGTTTTGTGGGGTGCTTTGCTTGGAGGCTGTGTTATTCATGGTAATATTGAGTTAGGAGAAATTGCAGCAGAGAGGCTGATAGAATTGGAGCCAAACAATAGTGGAAACTATGTATCACTGGCTAATTTACATGCTTATGCTAGGAGATGGACTGACCTAGCAAGAGTAAGAGGCATGATGAAGGATAGGGGAATGCACAAGAGCCCTGGATGCAGTTGGATCGAGGACAAGAATGAAATTCATTCCTTTTTTGCTCGTGATAGATCTCATAAGAGAGCAGAAGAGATTTATGCTACTCTAGATTACTTAGCCCTTCACATGAAAACAGGGATAGTACCTGGGTAATACAAGTATAAAACAAGCTAGTATGAAATACATATACCAGCATTGTACAAATTTTTATAGCATGTGAGAATACAACTACTGTTGTCTGAAGACCTACAAACTACTTTTTATGAGGGGCGACCTTCAAATTAAGATGTATCGTATTCTGATTTAAAACAAAACTACTAAATTCTGATGAAGCAGCTTAAAAATACATGTCCAGTTAAAAGATTCCAATCCATTTAAAACCTAAATCCCATTGATGTTTGGTTGTTAGGGTGCATGTTATGTTGCTATTACTTCATTTATGCGGATGGACCAGTGAAGGAGCAATCACTTTTGGGAGAGCAATTTTATTTGATCTTTGGCTTGCTATATGCCTATATCATGTGAATGATGCAGGCACCAGAAATCTGCAATTATGTTGCAGATTTCTCAAAGTAAAAAATAAATGATCTCCAAATGGGTTTTATAAAACCACATCAGAAATGAGTTCTGCATCACTCTCCTCAAGAACACCTAGTTCTGACAAGCATGTAAACCAAAGAATAGCCAGCAATCTAGAATTTCATTGCTTATTAGCTAATCTCAGATTCAAATACAGAATTGCAGATGGACAGGTGAAGAGATAACCACACCTTTGCCAGGTTCTAAGTCTCTTTTCCATCTGCTTCCGGCCATTCAAGCGGAAACCGGGAGTCTCGTATCGTATCGAATACCAATACCTACCACCAAGTAAGATTGAATACAGAGAAATAACAGCAATATCATTTTCAGGCAAATCACAACTCTATTAACAAAGAAATTGAGAATCCAACCATCTTTCATACACGGAACAGGCAGGGATGAACCACTAGGGACAATCGACAATCTGAATTAGTTGATAAATTCCTGTACAAGATGAACACTGGAATAAATACAAGGACTCTAATGGGGTGCTACCAATTCTCCTGAACAATCTTTGACTTCTCAAATATGAACTTTCCTTCCTTGTACTTCTGAGATGCCTCATAAGCTCTTTCATACTTCCAACCCAGCACCTCTTGACAATCAGCACAATATATATCAGCAACAGTGTGGAGACCAGTCGTGAGATTCCTATCCTCTTTCGGTCCCACGACAATGTTCATCGCATGAGAGAACAAGAAGGCTCGGCCATGTCTTCCCTGTGAACAAAATATTGTACAGAATTCCTGTCAATGCTTCCTATCATAATTTATTATATAATTAATAATACCATTGTATAGCAGAAAAAAACCCAGAATTACTTGATAAAAAAACTAGCAATAGAGATTGAATCAATCTTACGGACATAGAAAAAGGTATCATTTTTAGGTTTCACATTATTGAAGACAAAAGTCCCTTTATCAGAGACTTGCTTACAGTAACTTTCTGATATAAAGGTCTGTTATCACCTGATTTTCTACATAGATTGCCATCAATGGATGAGAGAAATGCTATGCATAGGATGATCCAAATCATTTCTCTCACTGATGACACAGAAAATCTATATAACACAGAACATATGAACAGCCAATTATCATAATAATAATAATACTAAAAACAAAATAAAAAAACAGCTAGAAGAAAATATGAAGCATTAATTTTATCAAAGATTCAAGTGATTCACCTGAAAAGCCTTAGAAACTACATCATCATGAAGTGAAACATGGTTTCGACAATTACAACAGCTGTACAACCTTGGACCCACCAATTCCGCCATTAATCAACAATTTCAAGGTCTAAACACCTTACTGATCACCAACAAAACACAAAAACAAACACCAGAAAGAAAAAAACAGATAAATCCAAGATTGATCACTCACACAGCAAGAAAAATCCAAGAGGAGATGATGATCAAGTAAAATTGCAGTCTTTACTATTTTTTTGTGATCAAAGCATGGCTCAAAAGATTAGTAAAAGACCATAAGGCACAGGTTCCCTTACCTGCAACAGATTCAATGACGGCCCAAAAGTCTGAAACAGGAGGCCAGAAACAACTTTAGCTTACAAGATTAGACCAAACTCCAAAGTTGAGTATAGATTCCAAGTAAATTATATTACATTTTTGAGGAATAAAAATGTGGGGTTGATAGGGACAATGATTTTTTACTGGCTTGAAAGAGTAAACTATTAAAACAATAAAGATATAAAATTAATATTACTGTAACCAGTTAGACTGCTGTAGTTATAGAAGAAATACACAAAGGCAAAGGCAGAAACTTTGGACACAAATCTATGTAAGAAGCAGGTTATATTCTTTGTAAATTGATGTATTTTCAAGTCAAGTAAATTTTTAAAATGCATCTAAAATATAATTTCAAATACAAAAATAAACAAGAATTTAGAAATTTATCTGATTACGTGTTCAACTTTTGGCCCGAAGAAATGATGAAGAAACTTCCCTATCTCTCTTTATATGCTTATTTTATTTTTTTAAACCAATGAAAATTGCATAAAACGAGCATCGCTGCTTATGGTGTACACGACAATATACAATTAAAATATATTTCCTTCATGTCATATGGTATCCTATCTATACGGTCTATGATTAATTTCATGGAATAAAAAATAGAATATAATATATTAATATATTCAAGGGCTCATATCATCAATGTAGATACATTGAACTATATCTCGTTTGATTTCTAATAAAAAATAATATCTAAAATAAAACATCTAAAAATCTCATGTGATTGGATGAGCGGGACTCATGAGTGGAGTGTTAGAGAATAATATAAATCATATTCTAGAGCCTCACTTACAAATTTAAGTTTTTAGGTGAGATGGTTTCTTAATATGGTATCAGAGCCTTGTTGACCTAACGGTCACGAGTTCGAATCTCACCACCCCCATTCTATTTGATAAAAACCAAGTACAAGGTGATGTGAGTCTGTGTAAGTTTCAAGCCCAAAGGGCATTCACTTGAGGGGGGTGTTAGAGAATAATATAAATCATATTCTGGAGTCTCACTTACAAACTTAAGCTTTTAGACGAGATGGTTCCTTAACATGGAGTTCAAACTAGAAATATTTGTACCTTTTGTTGTATTTTAAAAATATTTTTTATATTTTTAATTTTTAATTAAATATTTTTTATATTTTGATATCATTTCAATATATTAATGTTAAAAAAAATCAATGTATTTTTAAATAAAAAATATTTTAAAAAACAATTTTAACGACATTTACCAACAATTATTTGATTTTCAAGTTCGTTTAGAAATAAAAGCACAATACTCCAAAATAAAAAAGTTGTTTGGTATTATATTTTTAAAAATATATTTGATATTTTAAAATGATTTTAATCTAAAAAATATTTTAATATATTAAAAAGATATATCTTAAAAAAACACCAAAACATGGTGGAGTTGTTGTCTATGACGAGAACGCGCTGATATTAGCGCGTGGATTCCGCATTAATTGAGAGGATTCAATAGCTTTCGCTATCCTTTGTTTGCGCTCAGCAAGCACCGTGTCTGAGACGTCTCAAATCGCGTGCTAAGAGTACGCGCACACCTGAAATGACCTTGTTATTATTATTATTTAAGAGTATTTGTACTATCATTGACTATAAAAGTCGTGGAAGAATATTTTGAATTATCGGAAATTCATACTGTTATTATTAATAATCATTATAATCTGACAATTAAAATATATCTTATTTTATTTTATAGCCATTTAAATTAACTCTATTGTGGATTGGGTGTTATTTCTCATGTAGAAAAAAATATTAAATGAATTGATAAGACGGGAAACAAATCCATTTATTATTTAAATCAACATAAAATATTTCGAAAATATTGTTTGAGATATTTGAAAAAAAAAAAGCCCCTTTCAATTTTTGGGATGGCAAACATATTAATTCATATAGTATATGATTGAAAATGTTGTTGTGGTTGTTTTTTTAAAGTGTTTTTCATTTAGAAATATATCAAAATAATGTTTTTTTATCATTATTTTTTAAAAAATTATTTTTGATAACAACACATCAAAACGATCTAAAAACATCATTTTTTTTAATTTAAAATAAAAATAAAAATATTTTTTTTAAATTTTAATTAAAATACTTTTCAAACACATTTTCAAACACTTTTATCATTATGCAACGAGAGCGCGGTCAATAAGCTATGCTAATCTTGACCAAAAATGGCCATCCAATTCCAACCATTTTATTTATTCATTTAATTGTTTTGTCATTGCCAATAAAATTAATTTTTAGTTTATTTGAGAGTATGTTAAATGTTTTTTATTTATAAATATATTAAAATATATATTTTTATTTTTTAAAATTTAGTTTTGATATTAGTACATTTAAATATTAAAAAATATTTTTTAAAATAACTTTTCATGTGATGTGTTGATAAAAGTGATTGTATACAAAATAATAGTACTATATATATATATATATATATATATATATATATATATATATATATATAACTCTAGCATAAACTTGATGATCTAAAACTAATTTTTCAGATGAAGATATTCAATCACGACACCACCAACATTATATAAAAATCTTGACGATACAAATCTAATGATATTAAAAATAGTAACCAATGGTGACCCAAGTATGCCGCATTTTCCATCCAAGGATGATAAGTGACTCACTTGCTTTCGACTATTGATATTATAAAAAAAATCTCAAGAAAACACTGATGTTAAAGTTAGTGAGTTTTGTAAAATTTTGATTTTTTAGTTTAGAATTTTGATTTTTTCATGTTTTTATATCATTTTAAAAATCAAAAAATATTTTAAAAAACTAAAACGTAATAATTTGCCATTTTTTTAACAGCGTGCTAGTAAGCATAAAAGATCTGTTGATTGGATTGAATTCCCTCCCCTCGTATCTAACTTGGCTTCACTTCCAGTTTCAGTTGTCTTAAAAGCCGTCCTTTTGTCTTCTTTAACAAGACATGGCAGATAGTTACTGGAGATATGCCGGCGACTCACGGCAGCCGCCGCCGCAGTCTATGTCTTCTCTCACCGGAAAACGCCCTCGCATCGATTACGGTACCACTTCAAAATTACTACTCATTTCTTTTCAATTCTATGGTAAAGTTTCCATCTTTTCCCGCTTATATGCATAAGTCAATCAGGGTTTCTTTTAACATGTTGTGGCTTGTCCTGCTTGATTTATTTGCTTAATTAAGGGTTTTGGTAATGGGGCGGAAGGCTTTGTGTTAATTGTTTTTAAAGGGAAGGGCAGCTGAAAGGTTTGATCTTTTAATTAATTTTGCTGTTGATTTTTAAAGGAACTTATGATATTGATGCGTTATAACATGGGAATTAATGTTGTTGGAGAATTCATTGTCTTTGGGTTTATATATAAGGAAAAAAAATCTTTTTTTTTTTTTTTACTTTTGTTCTCTGTTATAATGTTTTTGGTTTTGCTATTTCCTTTGTATTTTAACTGGAGCTTTTGAAAGTCTCAATTTAGGCGGATATTTCTTTTCGGCCTATTTTGTGAAGCCTAGGTTATTTCAGCATGTTGATTATCTGTAATGTAGTAGCCTGCGGTTCTTGTCAAATTCTGTGTGTTATTGATCTAGACCAGTTTTTGACATTCTTCTGAAAGATTTATGCATTAGTGTATTTCCATGCTTTAAGAATGATGTGCAGCTGTAGGATGTTCCTTCTTCCTACTTATTCAGATGGTTTCTTTATGTTGAAATGCATGCTTGATCTTGCAGATATCCCAAGCAGCCGTGACCTGTCCAGTTTTTATTCCCGTGATGATGATAGAGGAGCTCTTCAAGTAATTAGAGATTCAGACTCCATCGGAGCATCTTATGACCGTTACTTGCGTAGTGGGGTACTTGGTTATTCTTGATCTCTTTTCATGTAGATTAAAAAAGGGGGTCAAACCTCAGAAAATAATATCTGAAAATTAGTTACAATAGCATATCTTGAATGTCAAACTACGCAGCGTTTATACAGGCATAGAAGAATGTCATACAAAGAAACCAACTCGCAATGCCAAAACAAACTTAATATCTCAGTTTGATAAGAAATCTGTAGATACCCAAAGTGTCTAAAATAATTATGTAAAAATCTTCATAAATTACATGTTGTTAGCTGCTAAAAGTATTTGACAATGGTTGACTTGATTTGTTTCCTAACATACCTCTGTCACTCGTTTCATGATTAAAAGTCATCTGAGTAATTGAATGTATGTTTCAGACAATTTCATCTTATGGCGGGGGACAGACAGTTAGAGCCATGAGTGGGGTGCCTAGTCGACCTGTTGATGACACACACTTGGTGAGTATGGGGCCCATGGACTCCGGGGCTAGTGTAAAAGATAGGTCATTACGTATGGAAAGTGGAAGACCTGAGGTTTCCCTTCCTCCTGATGCTAGCAGCACACTGTTTGTGGAGGGCTTGCCTTCTGACTGTACACGACGGGAAGTTTCCCGTATCCTTCCAATGTTTACCACATGTAATCATAGTTTTACTTGGACTTCTTCCCTTCTAGTTTTGCTCCTTAGCCTTCCATATGTAATTTCAGTACACTTGGACATTTTCTCTTCTTTTTTTGTGCCTTTACTTGGGATTAACAGATATCTTTCGCCCTTTTGTTGGCTACAAAGAAGTGAGACTTGTAAGCAAAGAATCAAGACATGTGAGTCTTCAAGCTATTGTTATTATTATGATTGTCATCATCCTTTACATTATTTTAGTATGCGCCCGATCAATATTTAGTACATTAATGGATTCACTGATTGCTAAAATGTGCAGCCTGGGGGAGATCTGCTAGTACTCTGTTTTGTTGACTTTTTGAGTCCTGCACATGCTGCCACTGCCATGGATGCATTACAAGGTGAACTTAACATGCTCTACAATTTTTCCCCTTTAGGAGTTTTAGTCTCATGTATCAGTTTGCAGGCCCATTGTATCTGTTACTATCTAACATTTTCTTTGCGATGCTAGTTTTTAACTTTTTATATAATTGCACCAATTCCTTTTGCGCTTCCTTTTATTTTCTTTTGTGGGCTGGGGTGGTTTTTACAACTGCGTGGCATTAAAGATTTTTTAGTGATTTGAGCCAGCTTTGGGATAGTTGAGTGGTGGTAAATGGATTAGCGAGGCGTGTTCTTGAAAGTTTGAGCAGCTGATTGATCATATTGATGGATTGATCAAATCGTGATGACATTTTTGAAACTTATATACTGCACGGACCACTTTAAACCTACTCCAGTTATCAACTGTTGATGGATTTCAAGCCAAACTGGTTGAATAGGTTAGCTAAACTGCTTTAGGCCTATATGATTACCCATATGGCTAACTATATTTTGTGTGATCCAATGATGATGCTGTCAATATCTCATGTCATGTGTAGCCTAGCATTTCCTCATCTCATCATGATATGTTATGCACAGTCTAGTTAACGTGAGAGAATACACTGTTCCTGGTTTCAATTAATGCATGTGCTAAGAAAAAAAAATCCCCATATCATGTAAATCAAATGGCCTGTCCTCATCCATTCCTCATTTGCATTGCATTTTTGTCGGTCAGGATATGAATGGTGTTCCACTGTTTTTGACTTGGGTGTGTTAAACAGTGATGATGAACGTTTAGTATATTTTGCGTTTATGTACTTGAGATAAATGATTGCAACGCCTTATATGCGCTATCTATTGATCCCCTAATTCGTCGTTCAAAGCGTGGTTAGTCGTGCAACGTGAAAGTCGAGCTCGATTTTGCAGGTTATAGATTTGATGATCATGACCGCGATTCGTTCCATTTAAGATTGCAATTTGCTCGCTATCCTGGTGCAAGGTCAGGTGGCGGGCATCGTGGCAAGCGTTGAATAGTGTGGTCTAGCAGGTGATTTATGCTTTCTTTTTATCTGCTCGACCTCTTATTATTCATGGCCGCTAGGTGCTCTGTAAGAAAACTTTATCGTGAAACGATCAATCAGGCTAAACCATGGAAACGACAATTTTCTGTAGGATCTGCGAACTTGGGAATATAATGGGGGATGATACCACAGCTTTGCAGTTTCAGGAATTACACAAATATCTGAATCAGCACCTTTAGTAGGATACACGCGATCATGTGTTTTTTGATAATTATTCTGCAATTGTTAGCGACTCGGATAAAGCGTGCTTTGTGTTAAAAAATTGCGGGTTTTGTTTGTTTTGAATTACTTAAGGTTGTCCCCCTAAGAATATTGGAGGTTACCGATGAATTTATTTCTAGTTGATCTAATGAAGTCTACCTGTGTTTGGCCGTGGATTGGGTTTAGATTCATGATTGTGTGTACCAGTGAAGACTTATAGTTATTTGCGCTCGTTTATGTATTGGGGTTAGGAACAAATGATTACATGCATGTGCGCACTAATACAGATGCATAAGAACATGGACACTCACATGTTGGATACTCTGCATGAAATATATTTTCTCAATTTGTCAAATCTATTCCCTGAAAGTCTTACCCAGGTTGAGGGATAGAGAATATATATTTTTTACTGTCCTATTAATTTGAGTTTCGTCTGCAGTTGAATGATTTAAGAATCCTTGAGTGTTTTTCAGTAGGTTCATGCATTGAATGTTTTAAGATTGCTTATGAGAGCCAACTTTTATTTGCTGGCTGCCAAAAGCTTAACGAAGTCCAGTCACAAGCTTTCACTATGAGAATTGTAGTTTAACATATTGCTGAGTTTTTGGACATGGAAGCATTCGGGTCTCTTTTTGTCGAAGCGATTTTACCATTATCTGGCTCCGCTAATATACCTATCGCTAGCTGGCTTGATCGGTAGCATTTTTCTAGCTAATAAACCTATTGCTAGTAGGCTCGGAAGCTGTTTGGCACGGCGTTTCACCCGCCGCGCCGTAGCTTTTGGTAAATTTTTTTTTCTTCATTTTAAATGAACATGGTTTGATGTTTTTAGATCATTTTGATGTGCCGATGTCAAAAATAATTTTTAAAAAATAAAATAAAAATCATTTTGATGTATTTCGGCACGAAAAGCACTTTGAAAAGCTACCGCAACAGCTCTCCCAAACAGGCTCTTGATAGGTGTTTGAGGTTTATTAGGCTGGCTTGGAAGCAGACTAGCTGCTCGGCTGCTTCACTTTAAAAATGGCACAACCTTGTGCAGGCCACCACTATCCCTGCTTGTATATTCAGGTCGTTGAGCTGGTTGTATATATCTGGTTCAGGATTCACTTTGTTTCATCCCAAACACCGTATTCGTTAGATATACGTTGCATTGAGGATGGTCATTGTGGTATTTGTGGTACTGGTATTCTAGGGACACGAGATCAAGAACATTTTGTAGATATTTCTCATACCTTATCAAATCCTGAGCATTATCTCATGTAGGAGGTACAATACTGTTTCAAGAATGGGCTAAATATATGTGAACATATGGACAGGATCAAGAAAATGTTTCTTGAAGAATGTGATTTCAGTTTTAAGATATATGCTACTAATGTAGCATTTGAGACATTGGTACCATGTTCTTTTGGTATATTTCGTTCTGTTGATTGAATTTGCTGAGACATTTCGATGGTTGGAACAATGAACTCTAATCCAAGGTAGTGAGTTTCTGACTGTAGTTTAGACCAGAGTTAAGGATCCTTTAAGCTAACCCTTTTTCTCTCCTCTGTTAATTCTTTAATTTCAGGTAGAATTTGGTTCAGGCTATTGATTCCGCCACTTTCAGCTTTACATTTGTTCAAATGCATATTTGAATGCATGAGCTTGGTCCGATTCTTTGGTCCATGTCAGTACAACTTCGGTGTCTTTTTTTCTGTTTTCCAAACCGGACGCCTTCCTACGGTTAGATTGCTGTGTGAGGCTTCTCCGCTCGTGCGCAGAAGAGCTTTTGTTGGCTGACAGGATTTTAGCGTTCTATCACCAGGTGATGGAAATTTTTATGTCTGGACTGTCACAGAAAACATAAAAAAAGATCGGAGAAAATGATATTGAACATGAGAAAACATTCAATTCTCAATTTTTATTTAGAAGATAGTAGCCATGCATGATGGCGTTACATCCATCTTAATTCTTCTCTTCCATGGTGGTGGTGATTCCAGGAGTCGTCGCCGTAGATGGTGGCTTATTGCCACACCGCCGTTAGCAATTATTCACGCAAATTATTAAAATCTCGGGCTATCATCATTTGCACAACCCTCCAAACAAACATCCATACATTCCGAGCCATCATCAATATCTTGGTTTGAAAATACCAGCACCACCATTGATACAACCACCAAACCACCACTCAAAACAACTTTGGACCCCATTTTGGAATTTTGATAAGTGCTCCATGGTAGGATCCAGATTCGATCCAGATTCAGCAGATTTGGAGGAATATCAGGCAAGCTTTATTCACAAACCAGAGCCAACTGTTGGTGGGACAGTAAGGATAAAATGGTTTGATTATACTCTCCTCCATCGTTAGTTGAAGCCTTTTTTACTTGCTACATTCTGTAGGACACATTTGGGAGCAGTTTAGACAGGCATTGTTTGTAGATTTTTCACACGTGCAACTCTACAATTGGATGATGCATCATCAAGAAATGGTCAGGATGAAGCCATTTCACTTGTTAAAAGACATGCATATCCTTGTATTCACCATCTTTGTTCTCTTTTGAGCCTCCCCTAGAAACAGTAGTCCCTCAAGCTATATATATTATTTTTTTGGATTCGAGAAACCGATCCCTGGAAAACGCATTTTATAGGTCTAGGTGAGCGAGTAAAATTCTGGTTGTCCCAGGCTCTTACAAGAGGTGCATGTTCTGTCTCAAACTCGAGACCTGCTGTGCAGATCTCAAGCTCTTTGTCATTACGCCACGTTCTTTGATATAAAACTATATATATAGTAGTGCAAATACAGGATGCAAAACGTCTCTAGAGGTTCAATTGGAAAACAAGAACAGCCTGATGCAGTGTATGCATGGAATAAAGTTTTGTGGACTTAATTTTTGGCAGTGTGTAGGAGTTTTTTCTCATCTATCTGAAGAAAACAGAATTTGCTTGAATATGTTGTAATTTCAGAATCCTGAAACCATATTTGAAATAGGGCTGTGTAGTGAGCAAGTTCAATAAAAATGAGGCAACCCTCCTCGATTCTACCACCCCATGTATCTATTCAGGAAAAGGTGTTGCAAAAATTACAAAGAGAAGATTATCAAAGAATTAGCAGAAAGCAAAAGATTGCACACCAAACAACGGAGAAAAGATGTGATTTTTAAAAAGTGTTTCTGAAAAAACATTTTAAATTTTGTTTTTTATTTTAAATTAAAAACTTTAGTGCTTCTAAATCATTTTCATGTGTTGATGTTAAAAATAAATTTAAAAAAATCATTTTAATATATTTTTAAACAAAATATCTCCAAGATTTTTCGATTTTGTAATTGAATTCTCTTTCTCTTTTAAGTATTTTAAGCATGAATTAACAGGCTTCTCGTCTAGTGATCATAGCTAGTAAGTTACCTGGTTACACCAGCAAAAGATCACGAATTCAAAGGTAAAACTTGTGGCTTATTCAATTCACTTGGATCATACAAACTATAATTTATCATTGTTGGTTATAATTAAAGCCATGCCTAAAAAAAAAGAAAAAAATTCCATGAAAGTGGGAAAAGAATATAGAGAAATCAATAATCTTATTGAAAGCAATTATCAATTAGATGCTTTAATCACGAAGAGATTCCTTAGAAAAACTAAGAGCTTTGAAATTCCTGCCTTCTCGAAAGCAATTATTATATGCTTTACAAAGTGATTCCTTAACAAAAACTACGTTCCAGCTTGGAAATTCCTCACTCCCCGAAAGCAAAAAGTATCACTTTGTTTTGAAGAAACATGACTTGAGGGAAGAAGACTTGCGATTTACATAACATGTTTCGAGTTCGAGTCAGGATGTATATTTTTTATAAGAGTCTGAGATAGCCGGAATTTTATTCATTCACTTGGTTCTACAAAATTTGTTTTCTAGAAAGTATTCCTCACATCAAATTGAATGATAATGAATTGGTGCGTGATAATTAAAAATAAAATCTATTTGATTTTTTTATTAATTTATCTCACTATTAAATCTAAATTATTGAATTGAAGACTAATAATAAGATTTAGAAAATGACCGGCGAGTCTTTTTCAAGGACATGAGAGGATGTAATCCTGCTCATCTCAAATTACCTTTTTTTCTTTTTCTTTCCGAGAATTGAAATATGAAAGAGAGCTCGACAAAACCCAGTTATACGGATAGAGAGCTTTACCTCAATTGGTTGACAATTTGGCCCCCAATAGTATGCTCTCCATCGATTTTGTCGATAACTTACCTAATACGAGAAAAGATGCGTTTAATTATAGATGTTTGTCTTCAAAAGGGTGAAATCATTCCTGATTTTTGGGGTTTGATACACACACACAAGTTTTTTAAGGTCATCTCCATTGACTATGGCACTAAAAATGTCACATGGAGTTTCTTGTACGAATAAGAGTAGCTACCAAGTCTATGAATTTTGAATATTATTCTAAATTGTTGGTTTATTTTATGTGGGGGTATCAACATGAATGATCTTTAGCATCTTCCCTTGCTTACGGTCTATTTTTCAATATTTTGAAGCCGTCTTCCTTTTCTTAAGAGCCATACCATATTAAATTAGATATTATACGGTTGAGTTTAGAATCTACTCAAAAGATTTACACCGAGTTACCCATTCTTGGTCTCGACTCTATATATATATATATATATTCATTGATTGGACGTTGTTGAAGTTAGCTTCCCACCCACCGACCTTTTTCATGCTGATCAAAAGCAATTAATGTGAAGGCCGGAGGACAATAACCAATAAGATTAGTTTGCTTTAGTTATAGAAAAGAAAATCAATTCTATATATATATTTGTTGGTGGTGGTCGACGTCAACACTAACTTCATGATCACCAATTGTCAATGTGCTCCTGCCAAGTTCATTTATATGAAGCGGTGCAATTATTAGATCATAAAAGGCAAAAATGAAAAGTAAATAAATCATCAAACGAACTTATAAGTTCAAAAACTCCATGATTAGATAACTTATTTCACCCTTTTTCTTTATATATATAGATATATAGATATATAGATAGAGATCAAGCATATATATATATATATATATATATATATTTTGCATGCTTAGTTTCGTATCAAAGCACTAGCTAGCTACTAGCTACACGTATAAAGGATGAAATAGATAGATAAAAACAAGAAATGAAAACATTGAAAGTTTCCGAGGACATTTGTCTTCTATCAAATAACGTATGGTGTCTTCCTTGAAACACGTTGGCCACATAGAAATATAAGCTTCTCCTTTAATAATTGATACCTTTTACGACGACAAACGCCGAGACCAGATAACATTATTACTCATAAAGTCAAAATCCCCAGTTGTATATATGTACACACATCGAAGATCTCGTCCAGGATGTGATTGGTACACTAAGCAAGACAGAACAGGAATTTGATGCATATATTTCACATGTCACGAGTTGCTGTGAAGTGTTTGTGGAAAACATGGTGTCTCTCCCAGCTGCACAGGGGTTTCATTGCAGAAACTTTTTCTGATTTGGGGACTAAACTGTACACATGCCATAGAATAGGATTGCCAAAAGCTTTCAGATAATCAAGGACTAAAATGCCATCAAAACTATGCGTCGATTGTTAAAAATTTCATGGACCAAAATAAATTTTATTGACTCTTGTTCAAGGCACCGAGCAAGCAGAAGATTGCGTATAGCTCAGTAAAATTCAGTCCATTTCCATGTACTGTCCAGAGCACCACGATGCCTGTATAATATGCACGCATGTACGTGAATATGTCCTTGAAAGAGTTGGTTTGATTATAAATTACTTGAAATCTATACAAAAAAATCTTGAATTAAAATATACAATTTTTATAAAAATATAGAACAATCAAAGATATATATATGAAAATGATAGGATGACAAGGATGATGGTGGGTGCATGATGGATCAAATTACAAAATTGGCCTTAACGTACCATTCTTTTTTATGTCGATGTAAATATATAAGTATATACATGAATATGTCCTCAAAGAATATGGTATAATGACAAATGATTTGAGATTTGTATAGGAGATCTCGAATTTGAGTCAGAATATACAATTCTTGTAAAAATCTAAAACAACTAAAATTTTACTCGTTGAATTAGATCTAGAAAATAAAATTATATATATATATATATATAAATGTTTGAGGATGATGGTGGGTCAAATTACAAAATTGGCCTTAACATACCATCCCTCTCTTTATTGATACCGAGGCAGCGGGACCCATGAAGCTGCGGTGAAGACTAGAGAATACGATGCTTTTGCTTTCCGTACGTGTGCTCCTTTTAATTACCCTATTCTCTGTTTGGAAACAATTACTCCTACTCTCTCCATACAAATGTTGCCACATTTAGTGACCGTAGCTCTTTTTTTTTTTTTTTCAAGTAGTTTTAAAATTTATATTGTTTTCAATATCCAAAATATAATTAATTATAAATTTAAATATGAAAATGAAAATATGAAGTGATAAACTATTTCATGTGCCTATGCATCTTTAAAAGAATAAGGAATCACACTTTTAACCTATGTTGAAGAATCATGATTAATTTTAAAGTGAGACATATAATAAGTAAAATCCACTAGCTATTAAATCCTTATTTTATTGCTATTTTCTTCTCCATGTTAATCCATGTTTAGCCATGATTTTTTTTAATGAAATAATTAGTGATACATCAACTATTTTTGATATCAATAGTATGATAGCACAATTTATTTATCCCATCAATTTATTATAACCTATATTTATCTTATTCATGAGATATTAACAACTTTAAATAAATTTAAAAATTCCATAGAGTTTTCTTGTGATCCAAAATCACTAAAAATACAAATACCACCATATATTTTTGTTGTTCAAATACCAAACATCAAATTTGATATTGTGGTAGCGTTTGTTTTTTAAAATATTTTTTATTTGAAAATATATTAAAATAATATTTATTTTTTATTTTTTAAAATTTATTTTAATATATACATAAAAAATATAAAAAAACTAATTTAAATTTTAACAAAAAAAAAAAAAACAAGGCAATCATGTTGCTACACTAGGCATTAGTATTATAACATCGATATTTCCCTTCTAAAAAAGAGTGAATAGCCTATTCCTAAGAGTATATAAATAAATAAAAAGTTAGAAAAAAAGTTTTTTTTTTCATATTTCTTATTTACTATTTTGTTCTCTCCGAGTCAAAGAAATATTTCTTGGGGGAACCGACCAAGCGAGAAAAGTCACCACCCCTCCCTCCTTCACCGATCGATCTCTCTTTCTTTCTATTTTTATGCTGGCTTTACCTTTGATCAAGATTCTTTAAGTATTTGATTTACAAGAAAAAGTCTCCATCGCTAAATTAAATATACTCTTAGCTGTGTTGACTTTAGCACCCCCTATCAGCTGTAATTAAATCATCAACAATGTGATTAATTCTAAAATTAAAAAAAATAATAGAAAAAGGTGCAAGGCATATAATATGAACGAAGATGATGTGTTTTCGGAACAATTTTAAAGTCATATAGATTATGTGTGTGTGTATCACTTTTAAAATTGTTCGAAAAGGGTCTTAATAAGTTTTAATTGATTATATATATATATATATATATATATATATATATATATATATATATATATATATTTACATAGAAAACTCTATTTCTTTCTAAACCTAGGGTTAAGCTAAATTTTCATATATCTTGGAGAAGGGTTTCTTTGTAAATACACAAAGTCATAGCAACATCTTTAATATATACTTAATTCCATGTCAAGTTGGTGCTTAGTTCCTCAGCAAAGGTGTATCGAATTTCAGACCCGCCTTTACATTCACTTTTGCTGAAGCTTCTTCTTCTCCTCTCCCTTTTTTTCTTTTTCTTTTTTTCTTGTCTTCTTCCTTCTTTAGCTAGCCTTGGTGCTGGTTCATGGATATTGAACGGCTCTTGGGGGAGGTTTCTTATGTCTATTAACTGCATGGCAACACCAAAAACACAATCAACTACAGCCGGTGATCATCAAACCTACACAAAATCATACCATTTCCTTTCGTTACTTGCATTTCTTTTCATTTTTATTCTACTCACCACCTCCACCAAAGCCAAAAACCCAACGAATATGGCTGCATCAATTCCCATCAAAAGGCTTCTTTTAGAATCCTCAGAATCACCCTCTACTGCCATGAGCTTGCATCCAAAACAAACGCAAGACTCGCGTACTTCCTCCTCCTCCTCCTCATCATCAAAATCTACGCGTACCAAGTTTGGAGCTTCTGCTCATGAAGTTCCTAGCGGTCCAAACCCTATTTCAAACAGGTAAATAAATTGATATATCAATGATCATGCAGAAAACTCGTACTGCCCATGAGAGCCGGTTGATCAAGATGATAGCTAGAGAGTTGTAACGGGGAAGTTATTACGAATTTGTCATCTTTATTGTTACTGTTTTAGTGCACCATTAATACGCTTGTCCTAAGTGAGAAGGTTTTTACCTTCTTGTTATGTCATCATCCTCAGCCTTACTTTTTTTCTTTTTTCGTGCTTGTTTCAATGGGGGAGGGGTTCTTTTGTCTTACTAGACAATAATGTATAGCGAGAGAGATATATAATTAATATAATTATATATTTTGGCATATTTATATTCCCATCTGTGTGTGTGTGTGTGTGTGTGTGTTGATGGGTGAGAAATTATCAGTGAGTCCCGTGTATTTTGCATACAATTATTCTTAAAGGTTATCAAAGTGATCTATCCTCTTGGAGATCTCTTTATTAGGTTGAAAAGAAGTGTCATTGATATTATTATTATATAAATTTCATCTGAGTTGTTTGTTCATATGTTTCTCATAGCTAGCTAGTACAGGAGCACTTTAATTTTCTTTCAATTATATATGTTTGCTACTATAAGGTTCCCAGATCTTCAAGAGCGTCGAGAAATGGAAACAATATTGTTTTGGTTATGTTTTTTCACATGTTTCTGTTGACCAGCACAGTCTGCTATTTCCCTGAGTTTAATGATCGATTCATCATCAAAAACTAATTGTAGAAACAAGAAGGAAGTAACTAGGATAAAAAGAAGATCTAGCTAACCTCTTGGGTTTTCATCAGATCAGTCAAGGAAAGACAGATAATTAAGAAACGAATCTGTGACGTACATTTGTGTGCACAGTGAGGGCCAGGCCATTTTGTTTTGCCTGAGAAATTACGTGATTGATCTTGAGCCACTGTCTTGTAAAACACACCATCCCAAAAAGCTGAGATGAGATGGGAAATCGACAACTAATAAGTCATGAGAGGGACAGGGCTCGGTAGCCCATGATTTGATAATGATAACAGTGTCGTTTGCTATTTTGTTCAAAAATCAAAGCAATCGCCACAAATGATATGCTCTATGATGGTTTTCCTGACCGAGGGAGAGAGATAGAGATTTTATAAGGAATGCAATTTGTTTTTATATGAAAAAAACTCAAACTTGAAACCTCTGGGGTGTTAAAAAACCAGTTAATTTGCAAAGTTTATACTATCTGATCCAATCTAATTTGTTAAAATTAAATAATATGTTTCTGTCAAACATCTCCTTTTGACTTTTGTGAGGCTATTTTATGTTATCCAAGAGGCTGAAGGTTTTAATAATTTCATACCTTTTCTGTTTTTAATATTTGATTTTGACTAAATGAATATTGCATGGCCGCTGAGACCTCCATTGATCAAATATCCCGTGTGAAAAGAAACTTCAGGCTTTCTCACTGTCTGGACAAGAGGAGCTAGCGCCTCAACCCTCTGTATTTTCATCTTTATAGGAATATTTAGCAGCAAATTCTTCTGGGTGCTGTTTGAAAGATGATATTTAAAGAAAACAAAGCTCTTCAACTACCAAAACCAACCCTTCACAGTTAAATACACTGCGCGCGCATATATATATATATATATATATATATATATATATATTGAATGAGAAGAAGATGAAAATTGCCATCGTGTAGATGGGAAAGGGGAGGAGAAGATGCATGGAGCCTTATGAACCAGGCTGCAAAGCTGAACACACCTTGTTTAACACGACAATCTGCGACCACGACATTTCCTTCACGTGATTGAGGGATTTTGATTTGACCTGCTTTATAAATTTGCTAATGGTATTTGACAGCATCATATATAATCAAGATAAATTCCTAAAAAAAAGAAAAATACGTCAACGTATCTATCCTATGAGTTTAGCTCTCAATAATGTACGTATTCTCCAAAGAGCTTAATTTGGAGTTCATAGAGGTGCTGTTAAGAAATTATAATATTTTTTTCTCTAATTTCGAAATGAATATTTAATTTATAATAGAATAGATAATTTCGAAATAAATTTTAGCTTTTAAATGCCATCAAGGCATATGAAACTATTAAAATCTTATTTGAATAATTTTATTTTTGGGTGCTGACCCTTTTTGAATACTATAAGTTGAAAGCCCATTAAATGAAACTTGTATACGAGTATTTATGTAATTTGGTGTATATTATTTTTCAAAAATATTATTTATTTAAAACATATAAATAATTTTTATATTTCTTTTTAATTTAAATATTATTATATTAAAATCATTTTAAAAAATGTCATCGTTCATTTCTCATCCTGTTCTAATGTAAAAGTGATTTAAAAGGAAGAGATTTCATCAATAACCAGCACGCATCGCATACAAAGTATATGAAATAGCATTGATGATATTGTATAGTTCTTAAAGGAGGTGCAATGGCTATATATCGAGGCCATTTATCGTGTTCCATTAATGGTGTGACCGTTATATATTTCCTATTTAGTAAATCGGCTAATTTATATGGAATTATCAACGAAAATATTCTATCAATATTTAACTGATATTATTATTATTGGCATTTACTAATTTACAGAAATTATACACTATTTATCGAGTTTATATATATATATCAATATTTATTATCTAACTATTATTTATAATTCAATAAAAAATAAAATCATTAGTATATATACTATTTATTGAGTTTTGGGTATTTATATAAATATTTATTATCTAACTATTATTTATGATTCAATAAAAAAAAATATAAATATAAATATTTCAGTGATATCTATTAGATATAGGGTCTGTTTGGAAGGACGGTTGTGGTTGCTTTTAAAAATATTTTTCATATAGAAATACATTAAAATGATATTTTTTATTTTTTAAAAATTATTTTTGACATCAACACATCAAAATGAGTTAAAAACACAAAAAAAATTCATTTAAAATGAAAAATAAATAAATTTTGGGGAAACGGCGGTACAACCGCCTTTCCAAACAACTTCTTAAACTAAATTCCCATCTTTATAAATATTAATTCAATTCAAGATCATCTGGGGATCCCAACCAATCCTTTTAGCTTATAAAACTGATGAATTATTTGAAAATGATTATTGACCATTCTCGTTGCTCATAAAAACTGTAGAAAATTTCTTTTGGGGTCGCGAATTGCAATGTACAATTATAGTCATCATAATTTTTTTATTAATATGCTAAGGGGTTTCTAACAAATATTCGAACTTTTGGATGCGACCTATAATTTCATTGTATATTAAAGAGATTAATGCAATTTATCTCCGCTTTTATTTGCCAAGATAAGATCCCGAGTCTGGTGCGATAAAGATTCCTAACTCAATTTCAAATCAAATTAAACTATGAGGTGTTTTTGTTTATATAAAGTTGTAGGTGAATGGAAACCGAAGATATGCATGTGATAAAGAACCCCTTTCTTTTCCTCTCAAAACAAAAGCTCACGTAAAAATACCTACGATAAATCCTAGTATACAATGGGAGTTTCGAGGTTCATAAATCCTTCCAAATAAGTTCTTGACCTGGCTCTTGTATAGCATATAAAAGCTTTTATAGTTTCTCAACTTTTCATAGCGTCTGACTTTCATGGCTGAGATATCTGAGATTAGGGGCGCCATGGAAATTGAGGCTGATCATGAGGAATGTCCGATAAAGCAAGTAGAACTTACAGTTCCAAAAACCGATGATCCCACCACACCTGTTTTGACTTTCAGAATGTGGGTTCTTGGTCTTGGTTCTTGCATCATTCTATCCTTTGTAAACCAGTTCTTCTGGTACAGGTCGCAGCCATTGACTGTTACCTCTATTTCTGCGCAGATTGCTGTGGTGCCATTAGGGCATCTAATGGCTAAAAAACTGTCTACTCGTAAGTTCTTTGAGGGTAAAAGATGGGAGTTCACATTGAATCCCGGACCCTTTAACATAAAGGAGCATGTGTTGATCACAATTTTTGCGAATTCGGGTGCCGGAACTGTCTATGCTGCTCATATTCTTACCTCTGTCAAGATATATTATCAGAGGAAACTTACTTTCATTCCAGCCTTATTTATTATGATCACCACTCAGGTTTGTTCATATCATCACTATTGTTTTTGCTAGATTCGGAATGGGTAAATAGCATACTTAATATTACATGATCAGTGAATATTTGGTTTGTCTGTTTAATGTTTAGCATAATTTTGTGCATGTTTCTAAATTTGAGAAGCCCCCTTAGTGGTTAGTGAAATCTAAGATTGAGTCTGAGAGTCGCAGAAGTTGTTAATATATGAATGATTACTGCCATTGCCATGTGTTTCGTACGATCAGTAATCCAAATGCTGGCGATTACACGAGGATCGTGTCAAATTCTGCATATGTATGAAGCTTGGCAGAAAACTCTGAGAGTGGTTTCTGATCTTTCTGTTGCCCTTTCTGAATTTGCAGGTGCTAGGATTTGGTTGGGCAGGAATTTTCAGGAAATATCTGGTCGAGCCAGGGGAGATGTGGTGGCCATCTAATCTGGTTCAAGTCTCATTGTTCAGGTACAACTGTGTACTAATTTCTATCTATATTTTGAACAAACCAGCTCTGCTATTTTTTAGAAAATCTTTATCCTCTAATTGGTATGAATCTACGATTAACGCAGGGCTCTACACGAGAGAGAGAAAAGGCCAAAAGGCTGTACAACCCGTACCCAGTACTTCCTACTAGTCATGATCTCCAGTTTTGCGTATTATATCTTGCCTGGCTATCTCTTCACTATGCTGTCATCTTTTTCCTGGATCTGCTGGCTTGGTTCCAAGTCTGTTCTGGTTCAGCAGCTAGGTTCGGGCTTGTCAGGATTTGGAATAGGTGCTGTAGGATTTGACTGGGCTACAATTTCATCTTATCTTGGAAGCCCTCTTGCCAGTCCATGGTTTGCTACTGCCAATGTTGCTGTCGGATTTTTCCTCATCATGTATGTGATGACACCCCTCTGTTACTGGCTCAACGTCTACAATGCCAAGAACTTCCCTTTATATTCCAATGGCCTATACACAGCTACGGGCCAGGAATACAAGATCCTTGAGATTATCAACTCGAAATTCCATCTCGATCGGGATGCTTATGCAAACCATGGAGCTGTGCACATGAGCACTTTCTTTGCTATGACTTATGGCTTGGGTTTTGCCACACTTTCTGCTACTGTTATGCATGTCTTACTCTTTAGTGGAAGGTAAGCTCCATCGAATTAGTTTCTGTTGTAAACTATAATGAAATTGGCTTTTTCGATCTAATTTTTCTGCTCGAAACTTCCACTTGCAGCGACCTGTGGAAGCAGAGCAAGATGGCTTTTGGGGCCAGAAAGAAAATGGATATACATACAAGGCTAATGAAGACATATAAATCAGTTCCCATGTGGTGGTTTTTTGTCATTCTTGTTGCAAATATAGCTGCTATAATCTTTGCTTGTGAGTATTACAATGCTGCACTTCAGTTGCGTTGGTGGGGTGTTTTGCTAGCTTGTGCCATCGCCTTCTTCTTCACCCTCCCGATTGGAATAATCAGTGCCACTACAAACCAGGTAAAATCTGTCGAAACCTTTGATTCTTATCGAGTCGATTGTCCATCCTAATTAAGATGCTGAATTTCTTACTCTTTCCGGAGAGCAGCAACTAGGGTTGAATGTTATCACAGAATATATTATAGGGTACCTATATCCAGAGCGGCCGGTTGCTAATATGTGCTTCAAGGTTTACGGGTATATAAGCATGGCTCAAGCTCTAACATTCCTGGCAGATTTCAAGCTAGGCCACTACATGAAAATCCCACCTAGATCTATGTTCATGGCACAGGCAAGTTTTTTGTGCGTTTCTGTTAGAGAATAATATAAATCATATTCTGAGGTCTCATCTATCAACTTAAGCTTTTAGGTGAGATGGTTCTTTAACATGGTATCAGAGCCTTGTTGACCCAGTGGTCACGAGTTCGAATCTCACTACCCCATTCTATTTGATAAAAATAAAGCACAAGGTGATGTGAGTCTGTGCAAGTTTCTAGCCCAAAGGATTTTCACTTGAGGAGATATGTGTTAGAGAATAATATAAATAATATTCTGGGGACTTACCTCTCATCTTAAGTTTTTAAGTGAAATAGTTAAATCGATGCTTAACATGATTTACAAGGTTCAATCGTGAAAATTATGATTTTGCGGGTTGTAGGAACAATTGTGGCTGTATTTGTATACCTAGGAACTGCCTGGTGGATGATGGATGTTGTTCCCAATCTTTGCGCTGCAGACAACGGCCCATGGAGATGTCCGCAGGACAGTGTGTTCTTTAATGCCTCTGTCATATGGGGGTTGGTTGGGCCACGCAGAATCTTTGGAAACCTCGGTGAATATGGAAATGTCAACTGGTTCTTTCTGGGAGGAGTTGTAGCTCCTCTCGTAGTCAGGATTTTTCACAGGGCATTCCCGAGCAAGACATGGATATGCCTCATTCACATGCCAATCATGTTAGGTTCCACAGCAATGATGCCTCCAGCTTCTGCTGTGAACTACACCAGTTGGATCATCATAGGATTCCTGTCAGGATATGTTCTTTTCAGACATCGGACAGAATGGTGGAAACGTTATAATTATGTTCTCTCTGGCGGGCTTGATGCCGGGACAGCCTTTATGACTCTGTTGATCTTTTTTGGTCTTGGATTCTGGAATGTTGGTCTGCTATGGTGGGGAAGCAACCCGGACAACCAAGAAGGATGCCCCCTGGCTAGCTGTCCAACTGCCAAAGGGATCGTTGTCGATGGCTGCCCAGTTTTCTAATGAAACTCTATATCTTTCTTTTACTCTCATTTCACTTTTCTACACTTGATTTTAGTTCTGTAAATATATATATCCATAGCGAATTGCTGATGCTGCTGATAATCACAGTTTATTTTCTTGATAATATTTATTTTGGCTATGCTAACATGCAATCACACATTTGTTAATGTTAGGTTTTGTTTCATTGAATCAACATAAAAATAAAAATAATTATTATCATAGTTTTAAAACTTGATTAGAGAATTAACCATGGACAAAACTGGGGTCACGAGTTGAGTGAATCAACTCAGGTGGACTTCAGTCAATATAAAAATAAAAAATATTATTATTATATTTTTAAAACCTAACTTAGTAGTTGACCATAACAAGGTCAGGAATGTCAATTTAAATGATCTATTTTTTTTAAAAAATTAATAATAAACAAATCAACCTTATTTTTTTTTATATTTTATCGGAGCTTGTTCATCATTTCCAATTAAAATACAAAAATAAACATTATATCTTGTATATTATTATCATATATAATTATATTTTCATCTTATTTTCTGTTTTACCTCTTTTACCTCCATTTTTTATTTGTAATGCTAACCAAATGTTATCAAGTGTTCATCCACAATTCGAAAAGGTCGAATACCATTAATTAATTAACGAGTAATTTAGGCATTTTGAGAAAGTATAGTGTTTTTTGTTAATAAATATACTGCTAAAAATTTAAACTTTGCAAGATAGATAATGTGGCAAGAAATTTGAATTTTTTGTTGAACTTTAATATCTTATCTCAACTCCAACTCTTCAGCTCGGTTTTTTAAGTTAATTCATATTGAATGAATAATAAATTCCTGTTTTATTATACTTTTATTTTTAAATCTTAAGAGTTTTTCCTAGCTGGAGTTCTATAAATTCAATTTCTTTTTGCAAAACAAACAGAGTAAATTCAACTGGTAAGGTCGAATGTTTTCTAGTCATAATTGTTTTGATTTAGATTGTTTTATTTGTTCAATATCTAGTTTATTTAGGATTTTAGGAACCTTTTTATTGATTTAATTCTTGGAATTTATTATGTTTTTCAAGTGTTTGACTACTTATATTAGGTGGTTTATCCCAGTCAAAGCTGAGTATTGATTTATTTTCAAAAACCATAACTGAGCTACAGAACTCGGTATTTTAGAAAGGCGAGACATAAACCTAAAATTCATGCAATTCCAAATATAAATTCCAAAAGTTTTTGCAGCTTACAGTCTCCTTTGTCGGCCCTAAAATGAAGCTATACAAGTCAAGAAATTACAGGTCCAGATATGCCTTGGAAAGATAATTTGAAGGGCTACAATTTTTCCAGAAATAGAGGAAATAGAGGGTTCTTAATTTACACGTTTTCTTAGCCAAAATCGGCCCGCAACCTGATGAAGAAAACCTGGAAGATAGCGAAAACGTTTTCTATGTGAAGCCCAAGAGTATAATCTCGATTATAACCGAGGTTTTAAATTCTATTTGGGTTGATATTTTATTTTTTTATTTGAAATAAAATATTTTGGTTTTTAAATTTTTTAACACGCTGTTTCAAGGTTGTATTGTTTATATATATATATATATATAAATATTAATTCAAAAAAAAAATTAGTTCAAATCCAAAAATAAAATTATTTAGAATTGTGCAATTTAATATAAAAAACACAATAAAATGATTTTTGTGAACAAAATTATAAACATGTATAATATTACGAGAATGTTGTAATCAATCTCGCAAGGTCATTACATTCTCTGATTGTTCTTAAATTTTAACATAATATATATAAATATGTCAAGAGACTCTTCGTAAAATTTCATCGCAATCTAACGGTCGGATTAAGATATATGATTGATATTGTAAAATTATTCATTATTTAAAAAAAACACTATTTGGCCGAAACAGAATGGGTGGAACGAAACCAGAACATTTCGGCCGGTATTTGACCAAAAAATCTGGAATGGACTAGAATTTAAATAGAAATAAAACAATATCATTTTATTTTATTTTTTAACTGGTACAAAATATTTCAGTCATTTTAGTTGAAACAAAACCAAATTGTCAACCCTAATTATATCAGCCGCTTGTGGCGGGGGAGCATAGACAGGGAGGCTGCTGCATCTTGGAGCACAAAAATTGAGCAAGAGATTGCGCAACGACTTAAGATACGACTACTTCCAATCTTTTGAATTAATTTTTCTTTTCTTTGTTGAGTAGTTCATTCTGAATTTAATGCTCGAGTAGTCATATACCGTGAGGAATCTATATATATACATATGTAATTTTCAAAGGTTTCATCATACTTAATGAATTTTGTTAGTTGAGGTACCTATCTAAAATGGAAAATCAAAACATCAACATCTGATATTTATTACAAAAACTGCTAAAGATTCTTTTGAGTTATTATTCCGGGTTTGTCTGATGTAACCAAATTTCAATTTAAATCTAGACCTATCTCGCTAGTCCATAAATATATTTGTTAGTCAATCCATATAATATGTTTGAAACATATCCTCGTCTAATTGTGACAAATTAACAATGTAAAATTAAGTTACCATCTTGAAAGTGAGTTCATAATAGCTGACAAATCCATATAATCTACGAAAGAAATATGGAAGTTGCTGAGATCTGTGAGCTTGAACCAACACGTCATAGCTATAGAAGAAAAACCTGGTCCTGTATTAAATCACTACTTCGACAAAAATAAGGAGAATACATAGGTAATTAGTTGAATAAATATATTGTTTGGAGATAGCTTACATTATTTCTTAGCAGTCAAAAAGAGAATTGAGTGTCGATGTCACATGAAAACACACACACATTCATGAAAAATCAAAGTGTCTCGCTTTCCATTGGCAATGATTTTCGAAATGGGAAACAACTGGATGATTTTCGAAATGGGAAACAACTGGATGCTTTAATCAAAGGAAAAAATATCTTTATGCAATATCAAAATCAACTTAGAACTAAAGGGGTTTGTTTTTGTGATCAGGAAAATTTGTTATTTTTTCAAAATAAAGTTAAAGATAATATCAACTTAATAGTATGTTAATCTAGGATCACAATAACATCTCAGAAAATAAATCATAAAGCTCAATTTATAATAATTATATTTGTTTCTCTTATAATTAAACATCAACTAATCAATACTAATATGCTTTTCTGATACCTCAATAATTATATAGAAAAAAACTAAAATAAATAGCAAAATCTAATTCTCGAACCTACTCTTTTTTTTTCCAGCCGTTTTATTTTACTGTCAATTTTTGTTAGAGAATAATATAAATTATATTCTAGGACCTTACCTAATAATTTAAATTTTTAGATAAGATAGTTTCTTAATATAATATCAGAACCTTGTTGACCCAGCGATAATGAGTTCGAATCTCACCACTCTCATTCTATTTAATAAAAATCAAGCATAATATTGTATGAGTCTGTGCAAATTTCAAGTGCAAAAATCTTTCACTTGATGTGGTGTGTTAGAGAATAATATAAATTATATTTTAAAGTCTTACCTAACCGTTTAAATTTTTAAATTTTTAGACGAGAAATCCTTGATATTTTTGCTGCTGTTGTCTGATCGGAAATTATTCTTCCTCGTAGTTGGTTTTGGAAACCAGACCTTCATCTGCACATCACATCACTAATATTGCTCAAGTTGAAGTCTCCAGAGGTAAAATCAAACTCATTTCCTTGACTCTGGCTCTCAAACTTCAGTTCTGAACTATAAATGTGGCCGCTCGAGCCATCGCTGATACTCACCGCCATGAATGAAGCTTTCTTGGAAGCTTGCATTATGAATGATTCAAATGTTCTCTTTGAATCCGCAGGCGCAACGACTAAACCTGCAAATTATTCAAGGTCTGATCATTTCAGATTTGATTTATAGGTATGAATGATTAAAATTTTCATTAATGAGGTCTTGTGGTGCCGCTGATTTCTCTTTTGATCTATGGATCACAGCAAGAGACTCGTTTGTCTGTGTGAACTTGAAGAAAACTCAGGTGATCGGAAACCTTGGGCAGAAGGTTGAGAAGACTGGATGTTGTCGTCCATTAAAAACATGATGCTGTCTATAAC
Source organism: Salix arbutifolia (assembly GCA_025169955.1). Taxonomy (NCBI): domain Eukaryota; kingdom Viridiplantae; phylum Streptophyta; class Magnoliopsida; order Malpighiales; family Salicaceae; genus Salix; species Salix arbutifolia. The sequence goes on along the minus strand of CM045913.1, from coordinate 733,062 downwards.
ATCATTATTAAAACCCACTTCGAGGTTGACTTGGCAAGGGTTCCTTACTGTATTTTATGAGTTTTTTCGGATTAATATGTAAAAATGAAAAAAATATTTATTTGAGAATTTAATATTTCATATAAAAAAATTAAAAAATATTTTATGTGGATAAGCATCTATATGTATATATATAGTTATTCCATAAAATAAAATCAAAAAATAATTCATGTGAATTAGTGGAAACTATATATATAGGCTATAAATATGGTTATCCTACATGAATTATTTTTTTTAAAAAAACATTTCATGGGCATGTAAGCTATATAAAAAACATATGTGGGATCAAGTATTCATAAATTAAATTTATATTTTTTAGGTTTATATATATATATATATATATTATTATATATATAAAAGGCGTGAGTGTTTCACTGTACACCCACGCACTGTGCACACAGACTCAGTGCACTGTGGATTGCAATAGTAGGTTTTTTTTTTTTCCTGCTTATGTTTTTTTTCTCTTTTTTCTGCTTTTTTTTTGTTTTTATTTTATGATTACGCTTTTTTTTTTCGTTTCTTCTTCTTTTTTTTTCTTTTTTTTCCTAATTATTCTTTTTTTTCTTTTTTTCCTCCGTTTTTTGCTTCTTCTTTTTTTGCTTTTTTTTTTGTATTTTTTCCTTATTATATTTTTTTTCATTTTTTTCTTATTATATATATTTTTTTCTACTTATATATTTTTTTGTTTTTTAATAATCGGGGTATTCGAGCTCGCTTAAATGCACCACGATTAATCTCCATATCCAAATTTTTTTGATAACCAGGGTGTCCAGGCCAACTTATGCATACCACGACAATTCCCGGACCCACATTTTTTTTCTAAAATGCTTTCCTGCTGGTACATTTTTTTTTTTTTTATTTTTTATTATTCACTTATATATTTTTTTTATAACCGGGATCTCCGACCAGCTTAAGCACACCACGACTAATTCTTGAGCTGAATTTTTTAAAAAACAATATGGATTGCTACAGTGCTTTAACGCTTATACTTTTTTTTTTGTTTTCTTTCACTTATATATTTTTTTGTAACCATGGTCTCTTAGCCAGCTTAAGTTTTTTTTTTTCACTTATATATTTTTTTCACTTATATTTTTTTTTTATAACCACGATCTCCGGCCCAGCTCAAGTGCACCACCACTACTCCTCGGACCAAATTTGTTTTTTGATAATCGGGGTGTCCAGGCCAGCGTGGATACACCATGACTAATCTCCGAACCAATTTATTATTATTTTTTATTTTTTTTCCTTATACGTTTTTTTGTTCACTTTTATTTTTATTTGTTCATTGGATTAGATGATTTTTATAATTTTATTATTTGCGCAATAATAATGATAATTTTAGTGATTATTTTTTTATAAAAATCTTTTGATTTTTTTTAAAGATTTTCCTGAAATTTTAATTTATATTGGTGATCATTTTAAAAGTAATATTACTCTATTTTCCTCTTTATTCGTTTTTTGTTTGTTTTCTGTTTCTTTATTTGTTCTTTAGATTATATGATTTTTATGATTTTATTATTTATGCAATAATAATGATAATTTTAGTTATTGTTTTTTTATTGTTTTTTTTATAAAAATCTTTTGCTTTTTTTTTTTTTAATTTTTCATGGCAATTTAATTATTTTAATTGTTTTGGCAGTAATGTTAGTAATAATTTTAGCTTTAATAGCAATGATAATGGCAATAACGTCATGATGAATTTTTAATCTATGTTTTCGTCTTTTTGTTGATAGAAAATTAACAACTTATTTTTTTATTTGATTATTGTAGGTATTTTCACAATTTATATTTTATTTTCGTTTGATTTAAATTGAATTATAAAATGAACTAATCTTAATACAGTGGACTTAATAATTCAGATATCCGAGTTTTCTTGCTTTTTTAATGATGATGATAAATTTATGCTGGTTATTTCGTTTGAAACTACTAAACAGATAAATTTATATCAATTTTAAATTCATATATTTTATAGAAAACTTGCACTTGACATGAATTCTGCACAGATTTATTATTTTAGCTAAATTTATATTATAATAAAAAATACACACAATTAATATTTTTTACATTGAAAAAAATATTATGCCGCCCGCATATATATATATATATATATATATATATATATAAAATGAGGTCTCGCCTGGGTTACGCTAAATCATCCAAATTTTGGATTAACTTGGTAGGTTACCTGAGTTTGACCGAGCCAACTGTAAACCTAAGATTTTGCCGTTTGAAACCTAGTCAAGGTTCCTATGTTTCACTAATGTTGTGATATATATATATAAAAGTTTTAATTTTCATTGTTTTTTAGTTTATTGATGTAAAAATAATTATTTATTTATTTTATATCAATAAAATATTGTATTTTACCAAAAAAAAAAACCAAGAACACCTCCAAAACATCAAATAAAAATATGAATATCAGCATCTAGCAGTGTCGAAAACATGTGGAAAAAAATGTTCTTGGTAGGTATATGTTTTCCAAAGTGATGTGGTAAAAAACCAATCAGAACATAGAATTAAAACTTGTTGGTCAAAATGTTTGATTTCAAGGCGTGCGGTTGAAATTTAATTCAGTACTCTTCATTTATCATACTTTTCATTCACCTATGTGATTAATAAAAATGAATCAAGTGGGGTCTTGATGTAGTGGTGGAAGGGATTTATTCCCTTCCTTGCACCATAGTTCAAGCCCCACTATGTATATTTGTCATCCTAGTGGTGTCTTATATGTTCACTGAACTTGCAAGATGTTCAGTGGGTCCTGAGATTAGTTATAGTGTGCATAAATTGATCTTGACACCCTGGTTATAAAAAAACATCATTTTATGTTCTCAATATTGTCCTATTTTATTGTATAATTTTCCAATTTCAATGAATAATTATTTGATTGTACATCCTTTTAAATTAAAGTATCAAATTGTATTTATCAATTATATATATATATATATATAATTCTTAGACTTTGTCTTGTAAATATATGTTTAAGATTATGATGTATGGTGTTTCATGAAAACAATAATTTTTTATTTGAAAATATATCAAAATAATTTTTTTTATATATTTTTAACACTAAAACAAAACACTGATTTGATGTTTTTTTTTGTGTTAAATGCATTTTAAAAACAATTTTAAATGTAATCCCAAACTCCCTGGAGAGAGAGAGAGAGAGAGAGGAGTAGATTTGGAAATCAACAAATAGTGTCGACACAAATTAAGATGAAGTAATTAATGGTTTTTAATAAGATATATAGTTCACCTCCTACCTCTTTGTAAATGAAAGAGGTCCGTCTTTCTTAAGTTAACTATAGCTTAGTCCTTACAATTTGACTTAACTAATTAATTAATTAGGGTTTTAGAATATATATATATATATATATATATAATTCTTATATTCTTAAATTTAATTAGTTTTGCTAACTAGAGGTGCTAGTTTATAATTAACTCACCTTTGCTTAGCCCTCAAATCATGCATAAGACTATAGTATAAATTTAATTAATATGGTGAGAGGAGAAATTATTAGAGTCCAATAATATTAATGACTAAAGCTAATTATATATATTTGGTTGCTTTAAGAAGTCTTTTGTAAGCAATATTGCATGTTCGGGCCTACCAAGCCTATATATATATATAACAAATAATAATTTCCTCTTGCTTCGGTCATTAATTTTCATCTATATCAGGTTGAGTGTCACAAATTAATAATGTGACAGATTAATTAGTTTAAGAGACATGATATGATGATAGAAAATTTATGATCTACATAGTAAATTTCGAGTTCGAGTCAGAGTATATATTTTTTATAAGAGTTTAAGACAACTAGAATTTTACTCGCTCACTTGAGTCTAGAAAATATATTTTCTGAAAAATAGAGTTTTTTCATATAAATAAAAAATAACAAATTAAAATGAAGTTAATCGTCTTTAATAAGTTATTTCACCTTCACCATATGTGTAGATGAAAGAGATCCGTCTTTAGTGAGTTGATTATAGCTTAATTACTTCTCGGAAACTATATGTATAATTGATATATTCTTAAATTTTTTTCATCACTAGCTATGTTTTTTTTGTTCATTTCATGTTTTTTTTTCTTCAATTCTTTTTTTTTTGGATTAGAAAGAGAAAAATAGAGGTAGATGAAATGGGACTTTGATGAGACAATAAACCATTTTTTATATATAAAAAAAACAATACTAAAAATTATTTTTGAGTTTGCGGTTAAAATTCATTTACAAAACATAAAAATAATTTTAATATTATGAATTACTTTTATAATATTTCTAGATATTAATTTGTATTTGCAACTCGATTCTTTACATTTTCTAGCATTCTAAACATAATTTTTTTATATTAAAATTTCTGATTTAAATTAAAAAAACTCAAACATGCTTATAATAATTGTATTTTATTTATTTATTATAACATTTGTTGGTCGACGAGGGATAAGGAAACATCAAACTAGGGAAATAAATGTCCAAAGAGAACTTTGTTTTGAGAAACCTAATTGGTGTAACTAGGAACCAAAATAGTCTTCAAGATAAGGTTGTACTTAGACTTAATTTTCCATTGACTATATAGCTAAATGTCTTGAACCTTTCTAACATTTCTTTTCTTGACCATAAATGTATGTCGAGAGAAAACATTCTAATTACACATAATTTTTATCCCATAAAAAAAAGGGTTTGACCTCGGTATGAGTTAATTGTGGTTAAAAATATTTTTCTCTCGTCATAATTTTAAAAGTTATTTTGCTATGAAAAATATTCATGGAATTCATTTCAAATTATAATAATAACTTGAGCTTTTTAGAAAATTTTAATTTATTTTTATCGTATAATATGGACATACTCTTAAATGTGGTGTGGTGACAAAGATATTGAGATCTATATAACAAGTTTCGAGTTCAAGTTAAGACTTGCACCTCTTGTAAGAGTTTGAGACAACCAGGGTTTTACTCGCTCACCTGAATCTATAAAATATATTTTTCAAGAAATAAAGTTTCCTCAAATAATATATATATATATATATATATATTAATGATGAGTCATTCTCAAGAATAAAGATATAGTCATATATATATATATATATTAATGAGTAGTCATTCTCAAGAATAAAGATACAAGAGATAAGATTTTAAACCGACAATATTATAGAAACATACTCATTACAAGTCCATAAGCAGTGGCTGGCGCTTGGGGTCTGCCAGCGCAGCCCCAGGTTCGAGCCTTTGCTCTGCAAGCCCCTTCGTAAGAGTCTGGACAGCCGGAGGTTTTATTTACTTTTTGGGCCCATAAAATATGCTTTCTGGGTAGTGGAGTTCCCCGTTCTCCATACGGAGATATAAAAAAAAAAAATTCAAGTTGATTTTATAATGAGAATTTTTTATTTATTCCCAATTGGCTGCGACTCAATTCAAATTTCAGATCCAACCACCAGCTGCTATTATTATTATTATTATTATTATTATTATTATTATTATTATTATTATTATTATTATTATTATTATTATTATTATTATTATTAATAATAATAATAAATAGGGCAAGCAAGTAGAGCATCTAGAAAATGATAGTGGAACAAGCATTTATTTTCAACGCTCCACATAATGAGGTATGGAAAATATCTTAAACCAATAAAATTCATAGAATCCTTGCGCTGACCATTTCACACTTAGCTGGCCTTTAATCAGAATCTTTCCTTGTATTCTGCTAAGAATCTCCTTAAAATCCTACAGCTCTTCTAGCGGATAATACTTAAACTGCACCCGTTTTTATACAAGTTCTTGGACCTTTCACTCTCTGCGAGTCTTGAGATCATGGCCGGGGCGAATGAGGTCCAGGCCATGGAAATGGAGGATGAAGAAAAGTGTGCGGTAAGGCAAGTGGATCTTACTGTTCTGAAAACTGATGATCCCACCTTGCCTGTTTTGACATTCAGAATGTGGGTTCTTGGTTTTGGCTCTTGTATCCTCCTCTCCGTTGTAAACCAGTTTTTCTTGTACAGAACACAGCCCATGTCCATCTCATCGATTTCTGCACAGATTGCTGTGGTGCCGTTGGGGCATCTAATGGCTAAAAAGCTGACCACCCGCAAGTTCTTTGAGGGTACAAGCTGGGAGTTTACCATAAATCCTGGACCTTTTAATATCAAGGAACACGTGCTGATCACAATATTTGCCAATTCGGGTGCTGGAACTGTTTATGCTACTTATATTCTCTCTGCTGTTAAGCTATATTACAAGAGGAAACTGACTTTTGTTCCTGCCTTGTTTGTTATGATTACTACTCAGGTTCGTTTCCTTTTACTTGTCAGATCTTTGCTCTGTTGAATTAACATTCTAGTATTTCTGTCCTCGCGCGTGGTGACAAGGGACTTGAGATCTACACACACTACAAGAAAAAAACGATGTTTGCAACGGACCGATCCGTTGCAAACACCAAAGGAATCCGTTGCTAATATTTATTAGCAACGGACGTGTTCCATCGCAATTCTGCGATAGCAAAATTGCGTGCAATGGAATGTCCGTTGCTAAGTTGCAATGGAATGTCCGTTGCACCTTTGCAACGGACATTCCGTTCCAACCCTAATTTTCAACGGGATTTCCGTTGCAACTTTGCAACGGACATTCCGTTGCAACTTACTTTGCAACGGACATTTGCAACGGATTGTCCGTTGCAAATAACAATTAAAATTTTAAATTAATTTAACATGTATTTAATTTTTTAACTAATTATGAATAAATATTTTCATAAATATTATTAATATTTAGAAGCAAATAAATATAGTTAAAATAAAAATTTCATATATAAAATTTTATAATAGAACAAAGATTCAGTTACATTTACATGTTAAAAGTAAATCAACATGAAACAAAAAAATACATATTTTTAAGTGTTTAAGGTGGAAATGATCTACGATGTTGTGGATGAGAGGAAGATGGACAACTATTTGGGAGATGGGGTCGAGGTCGATACATTGGTGAAGACACGGGACCCAAAGGTGTCATTGTATGTGATGGCATTGTGTCAACAGGTGTTGGCATACCTTGACTCATATACTTTGACCTAACATAACTTCCATGATGACTCCTAAGAAAATTTGTAATCGAGTCAATTTGATGTTGCATATTACTAAGAAGAGCATCTTTTTCTTTCAATTCCTCTTTAAACTCCTGAATAATTGTGCTCGGATATTTGGACTGTACTGAGTAGGTATGTGATGATGAACTCGCATTAACTTTAGATTTTGGCATACGAGGTGCACCATAAACTCTACCTTTGTTTACCCCCCTGAAGCCTCACACCAAGCTCCTCCATCAAAAGAAGGATGAAGGTCTCGATCAGGTCCATACTTTGCAATCTCCTCATTTCTATAATTTTCCTGCAAATAGACAAGTACATGTAAAAATACATTTATTTGAATATGAAATTATAGTTTAAATATTTTTTTTTAAAATAAAAGTACTTACCACCACTGTTTTGGACCTGTTATCTACGAATGTGCTGGTCTCATTCACATTCTGATGCAAAATTGAAAAGACATCATCCCATGGAAGTTCTTTCCCCCCGACTTGTTCTTGCTATCAACATTTTAAAAAAATTAGCAACATAAATATTAAACAAATACAATTACGAGTGTTCAACAATATTAATGCTTAACATACTAGCTCGATATGATGCAAATGAAACTAAACCACCAGAATGAGAACTTATTTTACCATTTGTTTGTTTCAACCGATTGCATTTCGAAGATTCAGATCGTCTTTGGAATCCATCGGTGGACCAAGCATCCTTGATCATGGTATTCCAATCTTCCTTTTGTATCCAAATTGGACCATTATTCATGCAATCGATAATATTTATGGTGTTCATTTTTGACAAAGCTTTATTGCGAGCTCGTACCAATTGTTGGTTCAAGGAAATCCGAGCTTTATCTTCCCAAATATGATGAATAATTTCTTCATCTTTCTTAGGGAAGACATATTTTTTCTATCAAATACATATGATAAGTAAAAAATTTTGCAAACAACATCAAAAAAAATTACAGGAAAATGTTTGTCCATAAAAATATATATCATAATTTATTCATGATCATAAATATGGAAATAGTTGCGTGAATTCATATAAAAAAGGCAATAAAGTAAGCATTACTTTTTTTTTCATACCTTGAACTCTTTAAACAGTTCATCCTTATACATTGAATCAATTTTTTCCCAAGAGTGCCATGGCCCCTTGAAATTAGATCTCAAAATATTTCCGATTTCACGTCCACATGATGAGTTATTAAACCTGAAATATTATAATAACAAACTTTCATGAAAGAAATAAAGACAGAAATAATAACTGTCGACCAAAAATATTAAACTTACTCTGTTGTTCCATACAAATTCAGTTGTCTTTTTCTTGTCAATGGATCGATTTCGGTGTCAAAACTCTTCCGTTTAATGCAAACATTGTTTGGAGAAGAGGTTGAACCATTGTTTGATTGGAGACAATCTTGATTCTCTAAAGATCTCATGTTACTACCATCTCGCTCAACTTGATCGTTAATGTCGGGCTCCTCATCATAATTATCACCAGCTACTCTTGCATAATCTTGAGTTGCCAGCAAATGTTGAAACCCATAATCTTCTTCCTGAGGAAATATACTCGCGACTTCGGGTATATAATGATCATGTAAGTCATTAGGGTCAAGTTGGCGAGAAGTGGTTGCATTCGTATTCATCCTGTATGGAGTTCGATTTGATCTGCATGCAAACCTACCACTACCGGAATCTAATATAGATCCATGTCGAGACATTCTAAAAAATACAAGCATAATGCTAATCATCATTATCATCAATAAAAATATGTCAATCAAAATAAAACATATAAGCATAATGCTAATCATCATTATCATCAATAAAAATATGTCAATCAAAATAAAACATACAAGCATAATGCTAATCATCATTATCATCAATAAAAATATGT